>JAYESD010000012.1:33949645-34585478 GCA_036927565.1 Tuctoria greenei
TTCACGAATATGCCTGACATTAGGTACCACAATCCTCTTTCCAAGCCATAAGGTACCTTGTTCGTCCTCATCAAATCTGAATTCCTTCCCTTCTTGGGTCCTTTCCTTGATTTCCTGTATTTCCTTGTCCTTTGTCTGTCCTTCCCGTATTTCCTGCTCTAATGTTGGGTTGACTTCCATCGTTCCCATCTCATTTATGAATCCAAGGTTCAACCGTTCAAACTCCTTGCATAACTCGTGTGGCAGCTCTCGTACTGTGAGTTGATGACTTACTCCCTTTCGGCTCAAAGCATCGGCCACTACGTTGGCCTTCCCTGGGTGATAGTTGATTCCTACGTCATAATCCTTGATGAGCTCCAACCATCGGCGTTGCCTCAGATTCAGATCCGTTTGCGTAAATATGTACTTGAGACTCTCGTGGTCTGTATAAATTTCACATCGGTGACCAAAAACGTAGTGTCTCCATATCTTCAAGGCGTGTACCACGGCTGCCAGTTCAAGGTCGTGTGTAGGATAATTCAACTCATGTTTCTTTAGTTGCCTCGATACATAAGCTACCACTTGGCCTTCTTGCATGAGCACACATCCTAATCCTTGTCTTGATGCATCACAATATATATCAAAACTCTTGCTCACATATGGTAATACTAACACCAGCGCGGTTGTCAACCTTTTCTTTAACTCCTCAAAGCTATCCTGACAAGCTTGAGTCCATCGGAATGCCTTGCCCTTCATGAGTAATTCGGTCATAGGCTTGGCTATTTTGGAGAAATCCTTAATGAATCGGCGGTAATATCCAGCCATTCCAAGGAAACTCCGAATTTCCTTGACATTCTGTGGCGGTTCCCACTTAAGCACATCTCTCACCTTCCCTGGGTCAACTGATACTCCTCCTCCAGAGATAATATGGCCTAGGAAAGAAACTTCTCGTAACCAAAATTGACATTTACTGAACTTGGCATACAATTGATGCTCCCTCAATTTCTGCAGCGTGAGCCTCAAGTGTTCCTCGTGTTCCTTCTCATCCTTCGAGTAGATCATAATATCATCGATGAACACTACAACGAACTTATCCGGATATTCCATGAAGACCTTATTTATGAGATACATAAAGTATGCATGCGCGTTTGTCAATCCAAATGACATGACGGTGTACTCATAAGATCCATATCGTGTCCAAAATGCTGTCTTGGGTATATCCGATGGTCTAATCTTCATTTGGAAGTATCCTGACCGCAAGTCGATCTTGGAGAAGATACAGGCACCCTTCATTTGGTCGAACAAATCCTCTATACGGGGCAGTGAGTACTTGTTCTTAATTGTCACTTCATTGAGAGACCTATAGTCCACACACATCCTCTGGGTTCCATCCTTCTTATCTACGAAGAGCACTGGGGCTCCCCACGGGGATGAACTTTGGCGTATAAAACCCTTCTCTAGCTGCTCTTGAATTTGCTTCTCGAGCTCTGCTAATTCCTTAGGAGGCATCCTATACGGCCTCTTAGCTATAGGTGCAGTTCCGGTTATCAACTCAATGGCGAATTCTATGTCACGATCAGGTGGCATACCTGGCAACTCATCTGGAAACACGTCCGGGTACTCACGAACGATCGGAATGCTTTCCAATGTCACTTCTTCCACGTGATTCAGCATCGCTTTCCCTCTTGCAGGTTGGGCTGCTTCAACTTCGATGCGTGTACCATGTTCACTTGTCAACTGCACAATCCTCTCGGCACATTGAATGACTCCATTATACTTGCTCAGCCAGTCCATCCCAAGTATTATGTCTATTCCTTGGGAGTCCAAGACTATGAGGTTTGCGAGAAAGTCTACCCCCCTTATTTTAATGCTTACTTTCGGACATACTATATTTGTCCTCATCCCTCCGCCAGGAGAACTTACTAGCATAGTTTTCTTCATATGAGATATAGGAAAATTGTACTTGGCAACATACTTTGACGATATGAATGAATGAGATGCTCCTGAATCAAATAAAACAGTCGCGGGGTTGGAGTTGGCGAGAAACATACCAATCACGACGTCATCAGCTTGCTGGGCTTCCTCAGTAGAGATATGATTGACATTGCCACGAGCAAAATTCTGCTGTCCACGGTTGCCTTGTGGTGCTCCTCCATTTGGTCGCGGGTGATTTGGGCTTGGTGCATTGTTCATAGGACCATTGTTTCTCCTGGGGCATTGACTTGCAAAGTGTCCGGGTTCTCCACACGCATAGCATGTCTTACCACCCGTAGCATTAGGGAAGTTTGGGCGCAACTGGTTTTGAGCATTTGCCGCCATGTTAGGACGCGGCGCAGGTGGAACAGGATTGCGAGGCGCTTGCATGGCGGGGCGTTGCTGCGGTGGCTGATTTGGGCGGGGCGGATAAGCAGTGCGGTATGCAGGAGCAGAGGGGTTGTATTGTGGTGCAACTGGTGGTGCATAGCGGGGGCGAACATTACTTCCTTGTTGCGGTCCATGATGTGACATCTTCCTTTTGTTGTCCTGCTCCATCTCACGAATCTTGTTCTCAACCACAACCGCCTTGTCAACCAGCTTTTGGAAGTTTGGATAATCAGTATTGAGTAACTGGACTTGAATTTCATTGTTGAGACCTCTCATAAACAAATACTGCTTCCTACTATCAGTTTTGATGTCTTCTGGAGCATATCTTGATAATTGAGTGAATTTGTTGAGATACTCACTCACACTCATCCTTCCTTGCCTGAGATTTTCAAAGTCATGTCTTCTCAGTATCATAACTCCTTCAGGTACATAGTGGGAATGGAAACTCTGTTTAAACTCAGCCCAAGTGATTGTCTCCTGATTATCATGAGCGTTGCAAAGAGCTTCCCACCAGTCAACGGCTGCTCCAACTAGTTGATGTGATGCAAAGAGAACCTTCTCCCTATCAGTGCACTGGACAATAGCAAGTTTCTTCTCAATAGACTTCAGCCAATCATCAGCTTCCATTGGGTCTGTGGCTTGTGCAAAGGTGGGCGGTCTGGTCCTCATGAACTCTCCCAAACGGTTGTGATGTGGCGGGGGTGGCGGTGGAGGCAGGTGGGGCTGATTGTTGTTGCCAGCTTGCAGCTGTCCCATGGTCTGTATCATGGTCTGCATGAGCTGGTTCTGCATAGCTAACAGTTGTTCAATATTGATGGCTCCATGAGCATGTCCCTGGTTGTTCTGAGGTACTTCATTGCGCTCCTCCTCATCGTTGGCATCCCTCTGGTTACGAGTTCTCACCATCTGTTAGCGAAAGAAGGGTGGGGACAGAAGGATTTAGAATTTGGAAGGAAACGTCCCAACTATATGCATCAAGGTATGTGACACTAAATAATCCTTTATTAATATAGACCTATATTATGAGGATGTGGACAATTGCTGAAGCATCCCACAACTCTCTACTAAGCACACAAGCACTCAAACAAGCACCAAACAGAATTTACAAAGATCCTAAAAGAAGTAACACAACTCAAGGTCACACAAGTATATCTACATCGCTCTTATTTACTAATGGGGGTGTGCCTATCCTTGAGTCGTGGCATAGGTCGAGGACTACTCGTCGTCGAGCGGGAACTCATCCGGGTCCTCGTCGTCGTCGTCGTCGTCGTCAGGGTCCTCGGGGTCCTGTGGGTCCTCGGGTGGTTAGGCAGCAGGCGGCGGTGGTGCGGTAGACGCCACACTGGAAGGCTCCTCGTCAGAGGACTCCTCAGAGGATGACTCACGCTAACCGTTGCGACGGTCTGGAGAGTCCGGGGTCCACATCGGGGTGTCGGAAGCGTAGTCGTCCAGGTCCTCGTCGGTGATCCGACGATACCTCCTGATTATCGCCTCGTGGCGCTGGGCGAGGTCACGTCCACCCTGAATCTCCTGCTGCGCCCTCTGAAGTCGGGCACTGAGCTGGGTCACGTCGTCAACAGTTTGACGAGACTGCGGGAGGTCCAGGGGTCCCTCCACGTGCCTGGAGACGAAGCGCGCAGTGCCACTGGGACACTGCGGGACGAAGGCATGCACAGTGTCCTCCAGACGGAAACGGCGGGCGTGGCTCCAAAAAGTGGCTGCTTCCCAGCTAGCATCCTGCTCTGCAGATCGGCGGGAGCTCCTCCAAGCGGGACTGCTGTGGGTCTTCACCAACTCGTTACCGTAGTAGATATAGATCTTGCAGCTCCACTCCTTCCTGCCGGGGCGCTGCACTCCAGTGGTGTGGTAGGAGAGAGAGAGACTGTGGTGACGGTAGCCAGCCTCACGGAGTAGGGCACGGAGACGGTGACGCAGTTGTCCTGCGGCTCTGCCGTCAGAACGGATCACCACGGGGTGACGGGGGTCGACAGCCGGAGAGCGACTGGCCAACCTACGCGGGGGCACAAGTCCACCGGTCGACTTACGGGGGGTTGTCTTGGTGCGGGCCATCTACAGAAAACAAGAATGCATTATAGGAAAAAAATATAACAAAATACAAATCTGAAAATTTCAGCAGCTAAAACGGCGGACAAAGAGCGGTGCAGAGGTTCCAAAAGAACGAAAAATAAAGAGAAAAATTACAGCAACCAACACAATAATTTTACCCACACATAATAGCGGCAAAACACACTTTTTCCGCGAAAATTTACGCAGCAAAACAGCAGCACTTAATATTGCTCACTTCTGAAAGTTTTTATCAAAACGCAGCAGTGATCAGTACTTTTTGCGGCTGAAAATAAAGGAAACAAAACAGCAGCAAAAATTTTCGAAAATAGCAGATTAGAAGAGTGTTCCTAAGTGCTCTAGAGTGTCCATTCTACCTAGGCTTGCGTCCTACGGTCAACGCGGCTCTGATACCAATTTGTGACACCCGGTTCCGAATATGAACCAAGCGTAACGCATATGTGTGCTCAGGATGTTCAACATACATACAATCGTGATTCACAAATGATAAACAGAATTTAACCACGTCTTAATTAATAAATAAGTACTTTATTACAATAATCCAATAGTTCACGAATAATAAAACTCTAAATAATTGCAGCAGAAAATAAACTAAACAGCACGACTCCAATCCACAGGCAACTGACGGCGGTACGCAACCTAGTACTCCACGTGATCCTCAGGGTACTCCCAATTGTCTCCAGTAGCTGTTGGGGGGGGGGGGGGGAATTGCAAGGGTGAGTTAATGCTGCTGAAATAAAATTTATGGTGCAACTAAAATTAATTTACGCCTATTAGATTCAATATGATCGCTAAAATTCGCATCGGGAACATGTCCTACCGTAGATCTGACGGCTTGGCGGTCGCGGAACAATTGCGACGCGTAGACGAAATAGATGGTGCAGCAGTCCTTCGGCGGCACGACGACGGCGGCGCGATGTCGGCGACGATCTCCGGCGAACGGTGGTGCCCTCCTCTTTTTCTCCCTCTTCTTCCCCTTCTTTTTCTCTTTTTTTCTTCCCTGGGCGCAGCCTTCTGGACCTTGGTTCCGGCGGCTTTTTCTTCTCTGCTGGTGGCTGTTGGCTCGTGGGAAAAAGTCTAGGGACCTCGGTCCCTTTTATAGGTGCCAGCTAGGGCTCCCGTGGAGTCCGGCTCGGTTGTTACGGCGCGGGAGACGGGAGAATCGGGGCGGGATCGGATGCGGGCGAGCGGGAGATCGCGGAGGCGGGGCCGTACGGCGCGGGAGGCGGGATCGGCGCCCGGGCGGCGTCGCGTGCGGTGGGGCCGGGCGCGTGCGCGTCGCGTCGGGGGTGGGGCCCGGCTGCGGCGCGTGGCGGCGGGGAGTCAGGCGCCTCGGGGCGCTGGGGCGGAGCGGGGCCAGCTCGGCTGGCTGGGCCGCTGGCCTGGCCGCCGGGTTGCCCTTTTTCTTTTCTTTTTTTTTCTTTCTTTTTTTTTCTTTCTCTTTTTTTATATAATTTATTATATATATATATATTTTATATATTATAAATACTATATATTTATTATTTTTATAATATATATTATTAATATTATATTTTTTTCTATTTTTATATATTGTTATATATATTATTTATATATATTTATATACATTTTTATTATTATTTTTATTCTTATTCCCTATTACAAGTTTTATGCTATAACTATTATTTTCTTCTTTTCTTCTTTTGCTACACATATTTGTATATGTATATATTTTATTTTTTTCTTTTATTCTACTAGTGTTTAATGCGTGATCATGTATGCAATGCATGATGCAAAAATTTAGGGTGTTACACTAAGGCCTCAAGGGGAGGTGCTCCACATTCTTGACGAACTCGATGCCTATGACCTTTTCAATCATAAACATCATATAGGGGGCATATCCACAAGATCTGTTTGGCGTGCAGGAGATGTTGACCAAATCGTTCCAAATGTAATCAAAGACATCAAACTTTCTGTCTTTGCTTATGACCTTCATCAAGGTCCTGAGGTAGCATTGCACACTTCCTGCATCGCCATCCTTTGGGGCAATGATCTTCCCAAGGACCCTGTTCAGCACCACAAAGAAAGGCTTCATATTCTTGGTAGAAGGAGGATTGAACTTTGAGTTGGGTTCTAGAGAAACTTCATCCTTTCCTTCTCAACGACACGAATGTTGTGAATTATCAAGTTGTCATTGCTAGAGGTGTAAAGATTGAGCAATCTTGCAAATTCTTCATAGGTGATGGTGTACTTGGATTCATGAGTCATCCAAGTCACCCGCTCTTCCTCATCACTAGCAAAGTGGAATGTAGCATAAAATTGGGCAATGACTTCGTCATTCTAGTTGTTCCTGAAGGCAAAGAGATCCTTCAAGCCAAGCCTTTCAATTGCCTTGACCACCTCCACAAAAGGTGAGCAACCCTTCTTCTCAAAGTGCACCCAATCTATCCACTGGTTGCGCACAACTGGTGCCTTCATTGGGAGATCGACAGTCTTGTAGAAATCATCATGAAAATTACTCCAAAATCTCCCATCAGCATCCTGCTTGGGTCGGCTGTAACAATCAACATTCCTAAACTTGGCAGCCGTGTCGCTACCCTTGCCATTGAATCCGTCCTCCGTGGGATCCCGGGCCCCTTCCCTTGGAGCTGACATCTTGAGGGGGGCCAATCGGGCCCGTTGCAATCCCTTTGCCCTTGCCCTTTGCTTGGCGCGCACTTGCCGAGCTAGGGCCACCTCCAACAGAAGATTTGAAGGGAGGCTTCTTTGCGAGCACCTTCTGTCGAGCCTGGGGAGGAGAAGGAGCCGGCTCGGAAGGGCACTCTTGGCGCTTCTTGCTTAGGTCCGTCGAGGATCGAAGCACAGCTTCGTGGTCCATCTCGGCCTCAAAATTGGAGATTTTGTCGTTGGTGCTCGACATTGTCCTGAGAATGGATTTCACAAGGTATTGATGAGAATAGATGATAAGGAATTGCAGTGATGAATTGAGAAGTTAGGGTTGAATTCAGAAAAATTAGACTAGTCCGGTGTACAGGCACGAACTAGTCCAGTCGACCGGACTTGTCCGTACATGGACCGGACTAGTCCGGTATTCAATCTCTAAAACCCTAAATAGGAGAAAAATGGTGATTCCTAATGCACAAATAGCTTAGCATCAATGTAATACATCAAGGAAGCATGTATATGGTGAAAGGAACCAAGCTATTTGATCACCAACGAAGGAAATAGCGATTTCTAGGATTTGGGAGAAAAATTTACCAAAATTGCTCGATTCTCGGGGATGTAGGGGTTGAAGTAGGGTAATAGTCCGTGGTCTTCTATCCCTACGCAAAGGTGGTCGATTTCCACCCAAAATTGCGAAGTTTTGATGGAGGAATCACCAAATCGCCTTGGGGAGCTCGAGCGTGGAGAGAGAAAGCTTGAGGCAAGTGTGGAGTGAGGAAGATTACGGTTTGGCGGCGGCTATGGTTATGGACAGAAAAAATTGGACTTGTCCGAAAATGATCGGACTAGTCTGCACATTTCCAAAGCCTATATCGGACTAGTCCGTGGTCTGCCGGACTAGTCCGGCCTAACCGTCACACTGTGGACTAGTCTGCATGGGCGGACTAGTCCGGGCGACCACGGCTAGTCCGTGGTCACTAGGGAAGAAATGCTTAGCCCATTCGTATATATTTGAAGGTACTTATTAAGAAAATAGGGAGGAAAATCAAATCAAATAATCTTGATGAATATGATCAGTAAGCATACAACAATCAAGTAATGACCATAATTCACCAAGATCTGGTAATTGACATAGTTTTTTTTTGGAAAAATTGAGAGAGATGATTTTCGCAACACAATCAATGTATTTTGAAGATAGCATTCAGGTATACAAGATTTCAAGCCACATTCCGAGCATCAAGGATATTTAGTTCATTTCGGAGCTCGCAAAAGCGTTTTTCATTGAGTGGCTTGGTGAATATATCGGCTAGTTGCCTTTCGGTATTAACATGTGAAATGGCTATATCCCCCTTCATTGAATGGTCTCTCAAAATGTGATGCCGGATGTCTATGTGTTTGGTCCTAGAGTGCTCAACTGGATTATGGGCAATTTTAATGGCACTCTCATTACCACAAAGGAGTGGAATATAGTTCATATTGTACCCGTAATCCCATAGAGTTTGTCGCATCCAAAGGAGTTGTGCCCAACAACTCCTGGCTGCAACATACTCCGCTTCGGCCGTGGATAGGGCAATGGAGTTTTGTTTCTTGGAGGACCAATAAACTAGAGATCTTCCTAGGAATTTGCATGTACCGGAGGTACTCTTTCTATCTACTTTGCATCCGTCATAATCTGCATCGGAGTAACCAATGAGATTGAATTTGTAACCTTTGGGATACCAAAGGCCTAGGTTTGGTGTATGAACTAAATATCGCAAGATTCTATTTACGGCTGTCAAATGACACTCTTTTGGGTTGGCTTGAAACATTGCACACAAACATACACTCAACATAATGTCTGGCCTAGATGCACATAAGTAGAGTAAAGATCCAATCAAGGAGCGATATACCTTTTGATTGATGTTTGGTCCATCTTCGTTGAGATCCAAGTGACCATTCATTACCACGGGAGTCTTTATAGGCTTTGCCTTGTCCATTCCAAACTTCTAGAGGATGTCTTGGGTGTACTTAGTTTGTCTTATGAACGTCCCTTCCTTTTGTTGCATCACTTGGAATCCTAAAAAGTACTTTAGCTAACCCATCATAGACATCTCAAACCTATCTGTCATAATCTTACTAAATTCCTTACAAAAAAATTTGTTAGTGGAACCAAAGACGATATCATCAACATAGATTTGACAAATAAAGAGATCATTGTCAAAGTTCTTTGTAAACAATGTATAATCTACATAATTGATCTTAAAACGATATTCAATTAAGAAATCTCTAAGACACTCATACAAAGCTCTAGGAGCTTGTTTGAGGTCGTAGAGAGCCTTACGCTATTTAAATACATGGTCGGGGAACTCTTCATCTTCAAAACCAGGGGGTTGCCCCACATACACCTCCTCTTTGATCAGTCCGTTAAGGAAGGCGCTTTTCACATCCATTTTATAGAGCTTGCAATCATGGTAAGTAGCATATGCAAGTAGTATTCTAATAGACTCAAGTCTAGCTACGGGAGCAAAGGTTTCATTGAAATCCAAACCTTTGACTTGTGAATACCCTTTGGCCACAAGTCGTGCCTTGTTCCTTGTCACCACCCCGTGTTCGTCTTGTTTGTTGCGGAAGACCCATTTGGTGCCGACAACGTTGGACTTCGGTCTTTCGACTAGTTCCCACACATCGTTCCATTTGAAGTTGTTTAGTTCTTCTTGCATGGACACTACCCAATACGGATCCTTCAATGCATCCTCGATCCTGCCCGGTTCCAAAAGGACACAAACGAATAATGCTCACAGAAATTAGCTATGCGAGATCTAGTAGTTACTCCCTTATAGATGTCACTAATGATGTTATCAATTGGGTGATCCCTTTGAACGCATTGGTGTACTCTTGGGTGTGGCACTTGCTGTCTTGAATTTTCATGGTCATCTTCTTCTCCCCCTAGATGGTTGCCCTCATTGACTTGTTGATCATTTTCGTCTTCTTGAGGTTAATCTTGTATGGAGGCTCCCCCCTTGATCATTGGCCTCCTATTGTGGTTCATCTTCCTCATGCATACGTAGAGGTGGGTCATGTGGTCGAACTTCACCCAATGCCATTCTTCTCAATGCTTGACAAGGAGCTTCTTCTCTATCTAGCACACATAGATCAACTTGCTCCTTTGGGAGCCGTTAGTTTCACCATACACTACGTCATGTGCTACTTCAACAAGTCTATGGGTCTTGTTGAAGACACGATAGGCATAAGAGTTCGAATCATAACCAAGCAAGAAACCTTCATCGGACTTTGAAGCGAACTTTGAATTCCTAGGCTTCTTGTTCAAAATATAGCATTTGGAACCGAAAACTCGAAAATATGAATTATTAGGATTGTTACTAGTGAGAAAGAGTAGTCGACGAAGATAGAGTCGGTTTATGGCATGGCAAGCGGTGTTAACCGCTTTCGCCCAAAACCGATCGGAGGTCCTGTATTCATCGAGCATTGTTCTCGCCATCTCTATGAGGGTTCGGTTCTTCCTTTCGGCAACTCCGTTTTGTTGAGGGAAGTAAGGTGTTGAAAACTCGTGCTTTAAGCCTTCTTCAACTTGTGTTTTCTTGAACTCAGTGCCGTTGTCGCTTCGAATGTTCTTCATTGTTAATGAAAACTCATTTTGGGCTCGTTTGAAGATCTTCTTGAGTGTTCCTTGTATTTCTGTCTTATCATGTAAAAAGAAAACCCAAGTGAAGCAAGAAAAATCATCAACAATCACTAAACCATATTTGTGTACCACCGATGCTTATGTAAGCAATTGGACCAAAAAGATCCATGTGAAGTAGCTCGAGCGGTCTTGTTGTAGTCATGACGTTCTTCGCGGGATGAGGTGCTCCAACTTGCTTCCCGGCTTGGCACGCGCTACAAGGCCTATCTTTCTCAAAAACAACATCCTTCAAACCTCGGATGTGATCGCCCCTAAGGAGTTTTTGAAGATTCCTCATACCAACATGCGCTAGCCGTCTATGCCACAGCCAACCCATGTTGGTCTTTGCAATCAAGCATGTGTCAAGTTTGGCTTTATCTTTGTGGAAGTCAACAAGGTAAAGCTTTCCCTTTAACATACCCTTGAATGCAATGGAACCATCACACCTTCTAGAGACGGTCACACCCTCATTAGTGAACAAGCAATTATAACCTTTGTAACATAATTGAGATATGGATAGCATGTTATAATCTAAGGAATCAACATGTAACACGTGAGAAAGAGTATGTTGAGATGATATAGCAATTTTACCAGTACCGAGCACCTTTCCTTGACTATTGTCTCCAAAATAGATGCCCTCGCTTGGATCCTCATTTTCTTCATGCTCAATGAACATCCTTCTTTCTCCGGTCATATGGTTGGTGCAACCACTGTCTAGTACCCATTTACATCCACCAGTGGAAGAGGCCTGCAAAAACAAATCATGCCTTGGTTTTAAGTACCCACGCTTGCTTGGGTCCTTTTAGGTTAGTCACAAGGGATTTGGGCACCCACACATGAGATTTGGTGTTCCCATGATGTCGCCCAACATAATGAGCATAAACTTTACCAAAATTGTTTCTATTTATAACATAAGATGCATCAAAGGTTCTAAATAGCAACTGTTGTTGTTTACACTACAAGGATTCCGGTTTATTGAGACAAAAAAATCATTGCAATAGGTCGAAATTCGTCGCGATAGGTTGTTGTCGCAACGAAATAGAACGTCGCGATAGTTTTTCCGACTCGTGGCGATAACAGCCGTGGCAATAGGTTATTGCGACGACTTGACATCCGTGGCAAATAGTATGGTATTGCGACGACTCCACATTCGTTGCAAATAGTATGGTATTGCAACGGTTTAACCTATTGCGACGATCTAACGTATTGCGACGAAAATATCGGTGTTGCAACGATGTCACATTCGTGGCAAAAAGTATGGTATTGCAACGACTCCACGTTTGTGGAAAATAGTATGGTATTGCAACGGTTTAACGTATTGCAACGATTTAACGTATTGCAACAAAAATAACATTGTTGCAACGATGCCGCATTCGTGGCAAAAAGTATGGTATAGCAACGACTCAACATTCGTGGCAAATAGTATGGTATTGCAACGGTTTAATGTATTGCGATGATTTAACGTATTGCAACGAAAATAATGGTGTTGCAACGATGCCACGTTCGTGGCAAAAAGTATGGTATTGCAACGACTACACGTTCGTGGCAAATAGTATGGTATTGCAATGGTTTAACGTATTGCAACGATTTAACCTATTGCAACGAAAATAACGGTGTTGCAACGATGCCACGTTCGTGGCAAAAAGTATGGTATTGCAACAACTCCACGTTCGTGGCAAATAGTACGGTATTGCAACGGTTTAACGTATTGCGACGATTTAACGTATTGCAACGAATAGTACGTTATTTGCGAAGATTTCACATCTGTGGTGATAAGTACGGTATCGCGACGATTTCATACTCTTGGTGAATAGTACGATATTGTGACGATTTCATACTTGTGGCGAATAGTATGGTATCGCGACGTTTTCACAATCGCGGCGAATAGTACGATATTGCAACGATTTCACATCCATAGCGAATAGTACGGTATGGCAACGTTTTTACATTCGTGGCATATAGTTTGGTGTTGCAACTATTTCACATCCGTGGTGAATAGTACAGTATCGCGATGATTTCACACTCATGGCGAATAATATGGTATCGCAACGTTTTCACATCCGCGGCGAATAGTATGGTATCGCGACGATTTCACACTCGTGGCGAATAATATTGTATCGCGATGTTTTCACATTCGTGGCGAATACTACAATGTTGCAACGATTTCACTTCTGTGGTGAATAGTATGGTTTCGCAACGATTTCACACTCGTTGCGAATAATATGGTATCGTGATGATTTCACAGTCGTGGCCAGTAATACGGTATTGCAACGATTTCACTTTCATGACGAATAGTACGGTATTGCAACGATTTCAAAACTGTGGCAACAGTATTGTATTGCATCAATTTCTGATGTGTGGCAATAGGTTCGTAATGCTACATATTCAAATCTGTTGCAACAAGGTCGTAATGTGACGTTCTCTGGGTGGTGGCAATAGCAGTCTTGTGCAACGCTTTTTTGGTCGTAGCCAAATGTTTGTAGTGCAACGTTTTATAATTTGTGGCAATAGCTAGCTTCCTATTGCAACAGTTTATTTTCATCGCAATAATCTGTTAATGCCACATATTATAATTAGCGGCACTAGAATCCTAATGCACCAGGTTTGAAAATTAGTGGCAACAGAATCAATTTATTCGCACACGATACGTCTATCGACTTAACAACAAACATCCAGCAATTGATGCAACGCTCAAGGACCCTTTCCTCGTTGCGAGACGATGTTATTTACAGTTTTTTCAGTTTGCAACATTGCACCCATTAAAATATCACCGTGACGAGTTGTAGTACTAGGAATAGTTTCTTGAACATCCAGCTTCGACTTGGTGCGAGCAGGAGGCTTTTGTGGAGTTGCTGCTAGCCGTTGTTGATTTTGCAAGCTCGCCATCATTCTGTGCATGTCTGCTAGCTCCTTTTCTTGCCGTGCAGAATTGGCTGCCATCTGATCATGTAAAGCCCGGACTTTCTGGTTGAGCTGTTCATTTGCCTGGACGAAGTCATCCATCTGGGAGGTCATATTATCATTTCTTCCTTCCAACTCTTGCACCTGAGAGCTGAGATCTTCATTTCTATTTTGCAAGGATCGAACTTGCTGGCCGAGGTTGTCAGACATCTGGATACGCAGTCTTTCAGAAACATTAGGTTTACCATATAACCACGCCCCCAAAACTGTGATCCTCCAGAACCGGTTGCGGATATATAAGTAAGCTGGAAGATGTTGTTTCTTTCCTCATCTGGGATTGGGACTCCCAGCTCAGCTTCCTTGACGTTGATTTGGGCACGTGCTTGGGTCTCTATACGAAAAGAAAAGTCACATGTACATTGCAATTATTTATTTAAATGGGGACTGTTTGAAGTGTTTCTCACATGTACAGCTTCTGCCTGCTCGTTTGCCCATTGAACGTTCTTCACATGGCTTGCCTCCCACAGTTCTATGTCATCGGGTTCTTTTCCGGTCTCTGGGTCTCACTACATCAAATACAAGTAAAATTTGATTGAATGATTGCAGTGCAAAGTAAAAGCATGATTTAGTTTTCATACCTTCTCGTAACTAAGTTGGGTGCAGGATTTCGAGCCAAGCAAGTGTTTTGTCTTTTGAGTACTTCGATTTCGTGATTCGGTTCTGCTTATTGACTGCAATTTTAAGAATTAATTTCATGAATGGGTGTTATCAAATAGTTTTGATAGGATATGAAGGTATTAGAAAGCTAGCTGACCTTGAATAGCTCGGACCCAAAATAGTCCATAAGAGCCAACCAATCGGAATCTGCTACGTCAATAGGCTTGTTTTGTATACGTTCCTCATCGGTCGAATACTTCTTATAGGTGGCATGCAATGTTGATTGCCACGCCTTGTAGCGCTCACCAGCAATCTTCAATATTTTTCTTCTTGTATCATCTATGTCCTCCAAGTCTCAGGCATTCTGTACATTGTATATCACACTGTTATAAACGTACAAGATGGAGGTCGCTAGAAAAAAAATTCCTTATGTGGGTTGTCACAACACTAACCATAATGTCTCTCACTATATCGCTCTTCGAAGTATTGCCAACCTCTGCCCACTTCCTTACACCAGTGAGGCGTGCATTTTTTTTGTTGTAATAACCACATCATCGACAAAGTGCCGCTGATTAGGACCAACCGCAGCACCCAACCTATCGAACCACTGAATTTGTAGCTTCCGATTCTGATCATTCGTTCTATTTTCAGATGCTAGATAGCACAATTTAGCAACCTTAAGTCCTTTAGGCACCCCTCTTCCAAACTTCTTTCCTCCTGTTAGTGTCATTTAAACGGTAAACGTTAAAAGCAAATTAGCAACTGACCAGGCCTAGTATCATGTACAAATAGTGTGAAAGAAGAAGAAGTCTGATGTTTTACCATCTTCAGGACGAGTGCGGCAAATATGAGCATGGTAACACCGTGTCGCAATAGCATTTTGCTCCATATTGGGTGATGCATCAACTTGTTGACTTCTTTGTTGCTGTTCATACCCTACAATCAGGCATCAGTCAGTAGTCAGTGGCGCTATAGCACCCGTAGTACTGTAGGGGATTTTCAGTCCAGCTACAAAGTAGGCAAGACAGTAGCTGGCGATGCTAGAGAAAGAGGGGGTTCGTCGGGTGCTCATCCTTTTCAGTACTGCCGGTTCAGTCTGACCGACGTCAGCAGGAGCGCGTTTCGAGGTGAATTGGTGGCAGGGCGAGTCATGGACATCAGCGGTATTAGCAGGTAGAGGATGCAAGACAGATGAGGCAGGCAGCTTGCGACATTTAACAAAGCTAGGGTTTGGTCTAGCAGTGCAGTGACCACATTTAAGTCAGAGGATCAACATCCAGATCACACCAGTGATCTCACGTGACTTACGTTTTTACTACAGGCGATGCAGTAAAGATCCAACAGTGTGATTCCGTTGGATCTTTACTGCATCGTGTGCAGTAAAAATGTATAAGTCAGGTGATCTGCGTCCAATGATATCACCCCGGAGCAAGTCTCGAGGCTAGGAGGACAGTGTGGCAGATCTAGGAATTAAATTTAGGTGGATTGCATACTAATATTTTGCTCTGCATGTTAGCATCTCGCCCTAAAGTGCTACTAGAACGAATACATGAATATAATCTTGCGTTAGTTACCAGACATTAGCAACGCATTTGGCAGTGTAAAAAATAGAATTGAGATCATATAAGCAGCAATGAACCCTCATGTACATGCATCTCTAAACTATATGATACTAACATTTCTTAGTGGACAAGGGTTAATGATATTGGACTATTTTTTTCAGGGTATGCCATGTCATATGGGGCATAGCATGTAGGAGTAGGTACGCCGTAATGGCCAGGGGTTTGCGGGCGGCGGGGTCATCATGGCACGCAAACGATGGGACGTGGAGATGGAGGGAGATGCGTCGGGGAGGACCGTGAAGTGACCACCAGCTGGGCGTGGGCGCCGGCCAGTGCCGGAGTGACCGGTGGTGATATGGGTTTGCGGGCGGCGGGTCATCATGACACGCGAAGGATGGGACATGGCAATGGTCGAGGGAGACACGTTTCTGAGGACACTGAAGTGAGCAGCAGCAAGGCGTGGTCGCTGGTGCCGGAGTGGCGGCGGCGAGAGAGCCCAGCGTTCGCGTGTAGGCATCAATAAATCATGCCATCACATATACTCACCAGCAGGGCGTGGGCGCCGGGCGGTGCCGTAGTGACCGGCGGCGATAGGGGTTTGCAGGCGGCGGAGTCATCATGACACGCGAAGGATGAGACGTGGCGATGGTGGAGGGAGACGCGTCGGGGAGGACACTGAAATGAGAAGCAGCAGGGTGTGGTCGTCGGTGCTGGAGTGGCCGGGGGCGAGAGAGCCCATCGTGCGTGTGTAGGCATCAATAAATCACGCCATCACATATACTGATTAACTGTTAACTGGGACTAGGAAACTACAATCGCAATGCTAAAATATTTAGTAGAGCCTGGTACATATTTATACTCGTAGTACCAGCATGGGATGACGAATCTCAGGGTTCCTGAGCATCAGGTGCTGCAATATTCTCTGCATACGATGCAAAGGAATAACGTGTTATAAATATGTGTATTTTGATAGTAAACACATTTATAGTTATACCAGGTGCTTGTTGCCCATCACGATTACTTGTAGACGACATGACGGTTTGGTGTCTTGTTCCTAAAGTAAAGAGTATATATAATAAGTAACAGTGATAACGTCAGATTACATGAGGGTGTGTATTTTATTTCGGGCAGTGTGGTTGCTATGAACTGAAAATATTTGTTTTGAACGGAGGAATGAGAAATGAAGGAGTAGGAAAAAAAAGACCGTACAATCTGAGAAAGAAAAATAAGAAAAACGTGTATAAACCGTGGGAACTGAAAATCTTAGGAATACAAGTTTGGAACACAGGAATGAGAGTACAACATTGGGAGTGGTTGATAAGATAACCCTAACGTCATTTACTTCTACATTAAGAAATTACATAGTACATGCGGTTTTTAATAGTTATCTTTCCTGACATGGAAATGTACTAGAAATACACTACCGTAAACTGTCGGAGCGACATTTATTTTGGGGCAGAGGTGTAGTGTATTTTATATATGGAAACAAGTAGAATGCAATCAGATGCTAGGGTAAAATAAAAAGATGAATCGATTGTAGGATGCAGATCTAACGATTGAGGATAGTTGATTGCACGATTGCACCATTAATCAGATTTTATACTAGACATTCATGAAACATAAGAGCATATAAGGAGTTGGAACGACAACTAGGAATGAACTGGCTGCAGCTGTTGGGACGACAACTAAAGTGATAAGGAAGGAGTAGCTCTATAAAAAGACGGCATGGATCGTGTAGAACTTATGTAGCACAAAACTGGAGTCCGGGATGTTGCAGGGCGGGGTCGGCGACGAAGAGGTTCGGTAGAGCCCGTCAAACTTGGACGCTCGACGTTGTACCCAAAGTCACCACCACCACTGACACGGGAATTTCTTAGGAATGCAAGTTTGGAACACAGCACTAAGAGGAGAACATGTGTTCCGGGAACGGAAGCCACTGCGGGATTAGAGGGAGACGCAAATTTATATTCATCGTGGCTAGCTACAAATGGGCGGGACTGGAATTTTGGGCGCACGGAGTGAAGTTTCAATTGTGAAAATCTCAATTGTGCGCGCCAAGAAGAACTAAAAATTTTTCGAGGGACCGGTACCTGCCGTTCATCTTTGTTTTCATGGAGATGTAAAAGCAGTCATTTGGTAGTGGGACATTCCAAAAAAAATACGAACAAAAATATGAATCGCCAAATGTATCATTGTGCTAATGCAAACGACATGCAAATACAGAACACCCAAGTCCACGAAAGGAGGACGGCAAATCCATGGTCTAGTAAAAGGTAAACAATTAGCATTTTATATATAACATCCGTCGCAATGAAATGATAACATATACAGAGTATATACTACTACTACAAGAAAAACATTTTCCCCTGTGATGTCTAATCATCAGGCCGTCGATCCAAAGCCTCCTGTGATACGAGTATCACAGGTACATATGATATATATATCAACAATGTCATCGGATATTGGATACAATGGATAAAGTACTTTTCATGCACCTGTTGCATCAGGCGATGGACTAGTTAGCAATTTAGATGACGTAATTTCCTAATCAAGTTAATTATGCATCATGTCTGTTGTTAGTTCTATTACTTGTAAGGATAATGTTTACCGGAATTCATTCATTCAGCCACAAGAAATATAGACAGTCCCAAGTTACAAACATATAGGAGATGTTTTCGATAAAAGAAGTTTTTTGATACTGCATATATAGAACACATTGTTCATGAACATAAAGACATATTTCATTAATAAACAAGTAATAGGAAAACATGTAGTAGGCAGCAAGAACAAGATAAACTACACCTAATACTACTCCACTCAGAGACCACGAAATAGATAAACTACTCCTAATATTACTCTACTGGGAGAAAACCATGTCCTCCTCCTCCGCCGCTGCCACCTCCTCCGCCTCCTCCGCCGCTGCCGCCTCCTCCGCCTCCGCCGCCGATGCCGCCTCCTCCTCCTCCTCCTCCGCCACTGCCGCCGCTGCTGCCGCCTCCGCCTCCTCCCGCACCTCCTCCACCACTGCCACCGCCTCCATAACCGCATCCACCTCCGCCTCAAGAGACGCCTCCTGCTCTGCCTCCTCGGCTGCTGCCACTGCCCAAGCCGCCTTATACTCCTCAACCTCCGTCACAGTCCGAAGCTTCCCGGCGACGCGGTGCTTAATCTTCAGGAGGCCCTCTACCCCAGCAACCTCCGCGATTGTCTCGTGGAGGGCGTCGAGACGACGGGCCACAGTCATCAACCCGTAGCAGTAGTGGCCCGCGGTGTCCATGCTCATGAGGAGGGGAAGGGTCCCAAGACCCAGACAGCGACACGAGCGATCTGTGTCGGAAAAGACCTTCCATGCCACTGCATTGAGCGCTAGTGCGCTATGAGCGGCAGTGGACTTGGCGTCGGTGTCCACCTTAAGGCGCAAATCGAGTTCATCGATGCGGTCGGTGAGGAGTCTTAGAGTCGTCTCAACCCAACCAGGATGAGGAAGTGCAGGTGCCGCGGGCAGAGATGCGAGCGCCGCTATCAGTTCCACCGGCATTGCCGGCGGCGATGGAAACGGAGAAGGAGGTTCGGAGGACGTCGATGGCCTAGAGCACTTCGGCGTGGGGCTACCCATTTGTGTGACGACGGAGGTGCAGAGAAAGAGCGAGAGGTGGTCGATGGTGGCGGGGGGAGAAGTTTAGAGGCTAGGATCTAAGGAGTGGTGTGGCGGAGAAGCAAGAGGACGGTGAGCCTTTATAGCAGGTCGTCGTCTAAGCGGGCGTGTCGAGATTATCGGACGCTAGAGGAAACCGCGCTTAATTATGAACTGGTCGGTGGCCCCGGTTTGCTCGAAACCGCAGTTTGCATCCTCTCAGTCCCAGCGGCTCGACGCATCCCATTAGGAGTAAATTTACACGCGGGGAAAAACAATTTTTTTGTTATATAAAAAAAATACGTCCGTACACGCCTAAGTCAACTTCGTGACCGCGCGTCCGTGCCAGCGGACGCCTTGCAGCGAACATGGGCCTAGTCCTGCACGCATTATAACGTCGGTGCGCCATGCCTTATAACGTCGGTGCACCGACCTCAACTTTTCGTGGTGGTAATAATCCTTCGCACCTGTTCCATATGTTCTTTTCTTCTCTGTCTGTTATCTAATACTATTTCAGTTCTATGTTCAACATGCATGTGCGACCTCCATCCACGATCACGTTTCATGATGTTATATGTGTGTTTTCTCTTTTTGTTAAAAGATCGTCATGTACTGTTTAAGGTATATATATATGCATGCATGTTAGTGTTGTTGAACATGACCGAGGTGTTTTAATTCTAGCTATGTCTAACATGCACGGACCGAACATGATCAACCAATTACACTACGTAAAAAATCCAAATAGGAGACAACGATGGGCGACAGATCGGATGTCCATCGATCACAAAGTGATGCGAGACGCGCTTAAAGTCATTGTTTGTCTCCTTTAGCTTTGCAATTACAAATCGAGACGAGCTTCAAACCCTAAGATCTTTTGTTTTTGTCCAATTTGCTCGGTTCACTTGTGACATATCAACACATCACTAAACTTAGAGCACATTCACTTGATTGAAATCCATAAATTCTAACACACTAGTATTCGTTGACACAAATGAACACATATATATTACAAAACACATGAAATATGTACAAGAACAGAATTGAAGCTAAACATGTACAAGAACTCCTAAAACTACAAAAGAAATATGTACAAGAACTCCTAAAACTACTCTGTCGGCCTCGTCTCCTCCGCCCTCTCCCCCAACTTCTCAAACCATGACAAGCATTCCTCCTCCTCCTCCTCCTCGTCGTCGTTGTCGTCGTCGTCATGGTGGTCGCCGTCGTCGTTGCCGTCGTCATCGTCGTCGTCGTCGTCGTCCTCCTCCTCCTCCTCCTCCTCCTCCCCCTCCTCCTCCTCCTCCTCCTCCTCCTCCTCCTCCTCCTCCACCACCTCCTCCTCCTCCTCCTCCGGCGACGATGCAGCAGGAGAGTGGGCCGGCTGCTCCGGCTGAGCCGATTGCTCCGGCTGCACCGGTGGCTCCGGCTGCACCAGCAGTGGAACCCCGCCGCGACAGAAGTTCCTCTCTGTCGCCGCCACCAGGGCACTACGACCCTCGGTGCCGAGCTCCTAGGCCATCGTCACGGACAAGATGTACAGGAGATCGGCCACTCCCGTGAGGACGTAGAGGTAGCCGGCGGTGGTATCCATTCCCGGAAACTTAGGAAAGGGTACCAAGACCCAAAGCGTCCAAGGCCCGAGACGTACTGTTGTACACTTCTTGCACCATAATGAGGCGCTGGTCGTCGTTCACCCTCTCGGGGGAGCTGCAGCATATCCGCTTGCAGGGTGGCTGCCTCAGCGGGCTAGGAGGCAGAAGGTTGGCCATGGCTGTGGCGGTTCATCGGCGCCGGGCTAGGAGGTGGAACAATGGAAGAAGAAGAAAGGAGTGCAAAAGTTTTGTGCTTGTACATAACCGACGACGCAACTTATATTTGGTCTGTGCGGAGTAGACAAGGGAGCAATTCATTTCCCACACATTGAACTCTTTGCATACCTCGTGCGGCGCAATTAAACCACTTTGGAAGACAATCTTTAGAGATCCTTCCGTCTCTCTTGTATCCATGTGGAACGTCGCGCACGTGTCCCTGCACCACGGCTTCTTAACTCCTCCGCAGACCTCGTGCAACATGTTAGTTACTTGGCACACTAGAAAGGCCAGCGGCGAGATCTCCGGCGAGCCCCGCCACGGCGGCGTCGCGCGCGCCCTCGGCGCGAGGAGGAAGAAAGGGTCTGTGATGTTGGTTTTCTTGTTTCGTGATGTTGTTTTTCTTGTTTTGTAGTACTATTGTTTTATGTTAATGAACTCAATGTCATTGTTCCTCTGTTCCATTTGTTATTTTGTTTTCTGTCTGTTATTTAATGAACTATCGGTTCTATATATTTGTATTCTCTGTTAATGAACGACCGTTGCATACGTGCGTTTTTTTGTTGTCAAAGTTGGATTCGATAGGATCATCCATGTTTTTGTATACTAGATCTCGATCCATGCTAGTTGATGTTTCATTGGATGTACGACGATCAAAATGTTTTTGTTTCGTAGGTTGGATTGGACCATCCATGTTGATATTTCATATGATAATATTTATTTATATATTAGTTCTTTATTTTACTAATGTATATTAATAATATACAAATAATAAATATGACGATTGTTTTTTCAACAAAAAGAGAAAACACTTGTATAACACAATCAATTTAACATGATCGTGGATCGAGATCTTGCACATGCATGTTACACATAGAACACAAATACAGAGTACGTAGTTCATTAGACAACGGACAGAGAAGAAAATAACATATGGAATAGACGAACAACATTGAGTTCAGTAACATAGAACATTACAAAACAAGAGAAATGTCATCATGAAACAAGAAAATCAACATCACAAATCCTCATCAACAAGTGATCAATCATGCATGAAACATGATGGAGACCTCGCTGGCTCTCTTTCAAAAGCATGCATGCATGTCCGACCATCATATATGATCACGACAAAGCATTAATGCTCGGATAGTCGGACGTGTGGCATACGCGTGCTAATTTTCTCTTATGCCGATGGGACGCGTCGAGCCGTTGGGATCGTGCAGCATATATATCATCCTGGGATAATTGTCTTATCAGAGGCGGGTCTTGCAGCATAACTAACCGCTTGTGATAATGGTGTTATCACAGATGGATGTTTACCTACATCAAGCCGCCTGTGAAGACCTTTTACTGTAGCTGGTTTCTACCATAACAGTAACCGCCTAAGATAATTAGGTTATCACATATGGTTCTTTACTTGTATCTAGCCGTATGTGATAATTGTTTTTCACAGACATGCCTAGCCGTTGGTTAATAACCGCCTGTGATAAGGTATAACCTATGCAGTACTACTGCTGTTATTTCTAATTTCCAGGACAATTCAATATAATCACAGAACAAAAATCAATAATATCATCACAGAACAAAAGTCAACAATATTATCATCACAGAAGTCAATTTCACTAAAACAATATACATATGTACAAGTTACAGATACAATTCATCTCAAAGTTTACAAGTTTTCATCAAAAACTGTTTCTATTGGCATAGTCGCAAAGTTCTGGCACATCAGCTGCAGCACCATCCTCATCAAAGAGCTCCCCTCTTTTGTGCAAAATTTCATGACGAATGAATTGACAGAGCTCAGCAGCAATCCTGTCGGCTCCTCCACTAGGAATACTTCTACACACTGGCCATTCTTCGTTCAGATTCTTCGTGTGCTGCAATATAACACATAACAAGGTTTAGAATGTATTCGTTTGAACAATCTCAAAGTATAGATCAAAGTGAGAGTATACAGAAATTTATTTGGTATTTTTGGAGCAGTTGTACTATGAGCAATTGAATTTTGAAGTTGGAATCAAAATATGAAAATAATGTTTCTGGTAATATTGAGCAGCAGAGAATATAAGTATTAAACTATGCTAGTTACAATAAAAATGAAACACAAAAGTAAGAAAATAAGGCATCGTCATTAAGGATAACTTACATCCTCACGATTCACTCTATATACGTCGGCGGTCCGAAGATGCTCGCATAAATAATACCCGCATAAGACACTCCCAGTAGGCTTCTTCGGACAAGCATAATACGTTTTAATGTCCAATACATTCGTACTGGAAGGTCTCTCACCGCCAAGCCGTTCCGCGTAAAACCGCCAAGCGTTGTGATACAAGAAATGTCATATAAAACTTGTCAACACATTCTTGAATAAACGTACGATTATTGATTAAACGTACGATTTCAAAATGGAAAGGAAATCTTTGTAACGATCTGGTGAGAAATCGGCCGAGTCCAAGACTGTTGCCATTCCCTGCGTTGGCTTGATGAAGATCATTATGTAGTGATTACTGCAAACATACAAACACACGTGTTAACAATTACCAATAATTGCTATTTCAATGTCATGTGTCGAACTTACTTGAAGTGATATGGAGCCTTTACGAGGTCCTTGCCGTCTCTGACAAAGTTAAACATCACATGTCCTATGTAAGCTGCAACTTCTGTCCTTTTATCCTTCTTAAGTTTTGCGATTGCTTTTCAAAATCATTTTTTTCATGTGTTTGAACTTTGCTGAGTCTCGATCCACCTGGACATCGAATAGCACCTTTGCAATCCTAGTAGGGTCAAATATACCTGTCTTGCGCTCCAACTTTTAATTATCCATGTATTGCATCCTATTGAAGAGGTCCAAAATTGTTATAATCTCATGAAATGCGTATGCGTGTAGTAAGAAAAGCAAATACAAAATATTAGAGCACTTACAAGCACCAGATGAGCAGCAGGTTGATTTCGAGCATGCCCCGATGGAAAAGGGCACGCAGCTCTTCAAATAAAATGACTCATCTATCCACTCCAGTGCTCCAGAATGCTTCTTTTGGAATACAAAATTTGACGCAATTAAGAACATATTTTGTGCTAGCAAGGATGTACCACTCATGCATTCTTCTGAGCTGGACGGGTTGTTTGCTAAGTTTTACGGATGTCATGAACGGCTTCCCATTCTCAAATTCAGGAGGAACATCCTCAAGCTTGTATATTGGAACTCCTGGTTTAACTAAAGCCGTCCGCCGATTATACATGACACCATATTCTTTCCACTCCTCGATATCTCCTAATGATGGCTCATGAGAAGAATGAAATGCACTCGCTTTTATAATATTTTCCTTCATAGTTTTAAAATATTTTGACACTTCTGATGAAGGTTTGTTATTTTCGTATGAGGTAACTTTGATAGGCACTGATGATCGAGGAGTAGTCGTCGGAAGTTGGACACTGGCTTGTTGTTGAACCTGTTGTTCAACTGATTGCTCTTTACTCCCAGCAGTTGGCTCTAGTACTACTTCAAGCTGTTGATCAACTGGTTGCTCCTTACTAGCAACATCTTGCTCTAGTACTACTTGAAGCTGTTGTCCAACTTGTTGCTCTTGGATATCATCCTTCCTGAGACATAGGGGGAGTGGATCTTCCTGGACTGGGAGTGGATCTCCATGCACTTTCGCCTTAGAAGATCGGGTTGCAGTATTTGGAGATGCGACGGGGCTAGAAATTGGCTCATCGTCCAACACCATATCGCGTCGGTGCCAAAAGATTAATTGGTTGATAGCCTGCCCCAGAGTCACGATCCCCTCAGGTGTGACGTGGTCTATTTCATAATCTTCATAATAATTATCAATGATCTGAAGAACTTGCACCACAGCATAATACAACGGAAGTGGATTCCTGTTGAAGTCACGATCAGGCTTTGCCATAGCAGTGGCAACCTGTTTGGTTTTGTTCCCTGCTCTGCCTATCGGGACAAGAAGACTACAAGATTTGTCGTTAGCAATATCATTGACACGGAACTTATGGGTTGACCCTGAGCCTGGCACGGAACCAACGCTGCTATGGTAGGCAGATGGAGATACTAATTGCTCCTTTTGCACTGGAACCATCACTATACTCGGTGCCACTAATTGTCCCAATTGTCTAAGTTGTTCCATTATTTCTTGCATATTTTCTTTGACCTTTTGAGCAATCGTTTCATCATGTGTTTTCTTAAACTTCTCACGTCTTCTATATGTGTCTTTATCTTTAGGGAAACCATCTAGCCAAGACATTTGAGAAGACCGCTCGAACCCGTCCACTGTGTTCAGGGTTTCCTAAGATAGCAGTAAGTTGGTCATTCTCCCTCTTCGGCTTGAAGATACCCTCCTGTTGCTTTTCAATTACTTCTTTCATTTTATCCTCTACTTCATTCGGAGAGTGGAGCTTTTCAAGTTTGCCCTCGCTGGTCAAACCTGACCGAGCAAAGACCCAACATTGAGTTCGCTCATCGCACCCTTCTAATGGGTGAGGATTGCCCTTACTGGTAATTTCGTCTAATATCTTATTCCATTTCTGGACTTTGGGGGCATATCCGGCAGACCCCAAGCGATGATGGTATTTGTTCTTTTTTGCAAGCTCTGACCTAGTTGCACTTAGAGCTTTAGCATCATGTGTTCTCTTTTGATTAACAAACTCTTGCCACTGAGCTTGTGTGATTTTTCCCATCTTCCTCGGGCTAGGGACCTTATCGGCCTTAACATAAGCATTCATTTCACTCTTCCAGCATCGAAACATCTTGCCGCAAGAGACCAATGTTGCTTTCTTTACAGCTTCTTTTGTGCCTTTCAGGAACTTGAATTGTTTATTTATCCTTTCCCACAACTCATTCTTTGTCTGCTCGGGTAATTTCCTCCAATTCTCGGTTGTGATCGGCACAACCTCCCTAACAAGAAAACCGCATGCATTATGGTACTTGGTAACTGAACCCAGTGGTTCTTGGGGAAGCCCACCTGGACCGACCCTTGTGATGTACGTGATGCGGTCCAATGGACCCTTATTGGGACCTCGTTGCCCTCGTTTCCGCTTGAGTGAAGTTGAGGATTCATCCATTGGAGAACCTTCTGCGGTTTTAGGAGCCGATGTCACCTCATTGTCTTTGCGATTAATCTAGGTAGAAAAAAATTATAAGACTTCGTATACTTGACAACCAACATTAACTTGATTTGCTGAAGTTAAGATTCGTGATGAGGGCGAACACTTGGCGGCAAACGAAATTTTGGCAGCCCAACGACGTCTCAGTGTTTCGCGCGGGTTAGGTTTTTCCTACGCTGCCGGGGGGTATATATAAACTCCAATTTTCTTAGACAGATTTTGAGTACCGACCGCCTGAGAAGACGGTTACCTCAGGCGGGTTTTACTTACCAACCGCCTGAGAAGATATTTACTACATTGATATTTTTTTTGAATCAATGTGTGTTCATAATTTGATGAACGCCTACACAAAGACCCCTCATCAACCGTGTATGAAGACGTGTCGACGACCGTGCGCGACCTTTCTTTTCCCCGAGGTGTGATCTTTTAATGCACGATAAACCAACTGCTCCATCTTCCACTCCGCGCAACCTTGAAGACGTGCTATCATCCGTTAGTTCTCCACAAGCGCGTCACTCACTTTGAATCCTCTTCTTTTCTTCGTCTTCCTCCGCTCCGACGACCCAACACCACTATGGCTGACCTTATGCCGCCAAGCCCTCCGAGGGAGCCACCTTGCAAGAAACCATGTTGCAGCTCCCCCGAGAGGATCCACACCCAGCAGCGCCTCCTCATGGCGCGAGAGGCGTACAACAATACGTCTCGCGCCATGCGTGCCTTGGGGTTGGGTACCCTTCCGGAGTATCTTGGAATGGGTACCATCGGCCACTACCTCTACGCCCTCACGGGGGTGGCCGATCGTCTCGACATTCTGTTCGTGACGATGGCACAGGTTCTTGGCCCCGAGGTCCATAGAACGCTGGTGGAGGCGACGGCTAGCAACCTCGGGGTTGCACCGCCGGTGCAGCCGATGCAACCGGTGCAGCCGGTGCAATCGGTCCTGTCTCCTATTGCACCGGCGCTAGAGTCGCCGCCGGAGGACGAGGAGGAGGAGGAGGAGGAAGAGGAGTAGGAGTAGGAGTAGGATTTAATTAGTTTTTCTTTGTTGTTTTTAGTTTCTTCTGTTTTGTAAATATTGTTAATGAATGAAATCTATCTTTGTTCATCTATGTGATTGAATATTACTTGTGTATCTTGTGTGTTCTTGTGTAAATATTGTGTATCTTGTGTGTTCTTTTGTGAGATGTGTGATTGAATATTGTTAATGAATGAGTATCTTGTGTGTTCTTCAACTGTGTGAATGAATGAATGTGTAGTGTGTTCATCGTGTTCTTCAGACTCGGGTATCATAAGGTAATTATCTTAGGCGGTTGGTAATTCAAACTCGTCTGATAAGAAGATTATCTCAGGCGGTTGGTAAGTAATACCCGACATAGATAAACATCTTCTCAGGAGGTTATTAAGTACCAACCGCCTGTGATGATATTTACTTCTTGTTGATTAATATTCTTGATTAAATGTGGGTCCTTTAAAAAAGCAAAATTCCACTTTCTTGTAATATTATTGATAAGTAAAGGTTACCATTAAATTCAACTTAATAAATCTTTTGAAATTGGTCAGAACATAAAAAACATACAACAAATGCTATTTTCATTTTTCTATCTTGATGAATATAATGTCTTTTTCATTTATTTTTTCAGTGGACATTTTTACTCATCATACCATCCTCTATGAATTTTTTCAGATTTTTTGAATCAATGTGTGTTCATAATTTGATGAATGATTCATATGTATATGAGCATTTAGTTAGAATGACGGATAATTTGAAGTTTGACATATTGGAATGCTTTTAAAAAAATTAACAAAATTCATACATATATAAATGATACAAATATGTTCATACAAATGAGTGAAGGATCTTTTTTTTTATGAGATACACAAATGTGAATAATATGTGAGTAGAAATTAATTTGATATTTACCAAAACATTACAATGTCAGCTATACAAGTTTTAAAATATTTCGTTCAGGTGGTAGATGTTAATTTTATACAAATGTAAAAGAAAGAATCATCGAATTTGGACACAATTTGTAGAATCTAAACATGTTTGAGTATTTATATTGGAATTTAAATATAAAAGAAGCAAGGGATAAGGAAACTGAAGAACAGTATCGGGCATTATCTCAGGCGGTTGGTAAGTAATACCCGACTGAGATAAACATCTTCTCAGGCGGTTATTAAGTACCAACCGCCTGTGAAAATATTTACTTCTTCTTAATTAATATTCTTGATTAAATGTGGGTCCTTTAAAAAGGCAAAATTCCACTTTCTTGTAATATTATTGAAAAGTAAATGTTACCATTAAATTTCACTTCATAAATCTTTCGAAATTGGTCAGAACATAAAAAACATACAACAAATGCTATTTTTCATTTTTCTATCTTGATGAATATAATGCCTTTTTCATTTATTTTTTCAGTGGACATTTTTACTCATCATACCAACCTCTATGAATTTTTTTAGAATTTTTTAAATTTTTTTGAATCAATGTGTGTTCATAATTTAATGAATCATTCATATGTATATGAGCATTTAGTTAGAATGATGAATAATTTGAAGTTTGACATGTTGGAATGCTTTTAAAAAAAATTAACAAAATTCATACATGTATAAATGATACAAATATGTTCATACAAAAAAATTTGAGTGAAGGATCTTTTTTTTATGAGATACACAAATGTGAATAATATGTGAGTAGAAATTAATTTGATATTTACCAAAACATTACAATATCAGCTTTACAAGTTTTAAAATATTTTGTTCAGGTGGTAGATGTAAATTTTATACAAATGTAGAAGAAAGAATCATCGAATTTGGACACAATTTGCAGAATCTAAACATGTTTGAGTATTTATATTGGAATCTAAATAAAAAAGAAGCAAGGGATAAGGAAACTGAAGAACAGTATCGGGCATTATCTCAGGCGGTTGGCAAGTAATACCCGACTGAGATAAACATCTTCTCGGGCGGTTATTAAGTACCAACCGCCTGTGAAGATATTTACTTCTTCTCGATTAATATTCTTGATTAAATGTGGGTCCTTTAAAAAGGCAATATTCCACTTTCTTGTAATATTATTGATAAGTAAAGGTTACCATTAAATTACACTTGATAAATCTTTTGAAATTGGTCAGAACATAAAAAACATACAACAAATGCTATTTTTCATTTTTCTATCTTGATGAATATAATGCCTTTTTCATTTATCTTTTCAGTGGACATTTTTACTCATCTCACCAACCTCTATGAATTTTTTCAGATTTTTAAAAAAAATTTTGAATCAATGTGTGTTCATAATTTGATGAATGCCTCATATGTATATGAGCATTTAGTTAGAATGGTGGATAATTTGATGTTTGACATGTTGGAATGCTTCTAAAAAAATTTAACAAAATTCATACATGTATAAATGATACAATAATGTTCATACAAACAAATTTTAGTGAAGGATCTTTTTTTTATGAGATACAAAAATGTGAATAATATGTGAGTAGAAATTAATTTGATATTTACCAAAACATTACAATGTCAGCTATACAAGTTTTAAAATATTTTGTTCAGGTGGTAGATGTTAATTTTATACAAATGTAGAAGAAAGAATCGTCGAATTTGGACACAATTTGCAAAATCTAAACATGTTTGAGTATTTATATTGGAATCTAAATAAAAAAGAAGCAAGGGATAAGGAAACTGAAGAACAGTATCGGGCATTATCTCAGGCAGTTGGTAAGTAATACCCGATTGAGATAAACATCTTCTCAGACGGTTATTAAGTACCAACCGCCTGTGAAGATATTTACTTCTTCTTGATTAATATTCTTGATTAAATATCTTATCAGGCGGTTGGTAAGTAAAACCCGCCTAAGATAAAGTTAAAAACCGCCTGTGAAAAAACCGACGCCTGGAGACGGGGACCCCTCACCACATGCCTGCTATTAGACGTCGACCCGCTATAAAGGCTCATCATTCTCTTTCTTGTTCGCCGCACCGCTCCTTAGATCCTAGCCTCTAAAATTCTCCCCCCGCCCCCATCGACCACCTCTTGCTCTTTCTCTGCACCTCCGTCGCCACACAAATGGGTAGCCCCGCGTCGAAGCGCTCTAGGTCATCGACGTCCTCCGAACCTCCTTCTCCGTTTCCATCACCGCCGGTAATGCCGATGGTACTGATGGCGGCGCCCGCATCTCCTCAGCCAGACTGGTTACAGGAGACTGTCCGCCTCTTTACCGCCCGCATCGACGAATTAACGCGCCGAATTAAAGATGTCGAAGATGACGTGTCCTCCGCCGTCGAACATGCAAGAGCGCTGGACACAATGTCGCGGGATGTATTTAACAATACATCTCTCATCTGTCGCCGTTTGGGTCTTGGGAGGCTTCCCCATCTCCCCAGCATGGACTCCGCCGACTACTACTTGTTTGGCTTCAGCTTTGTGGCCGCTCGTCTCGACGCCCTCCACGAGACGATCGCAGAGGTTGCTGGGGTATAGGGCCGCTGAAAGATTCTGCACAACGTCGCCTGTAAGCTCAGTGTGGAGACGGAAGAGGAGTCACCACCGCCGTCGGAGGCGGAGGCGGAGCTGCTGGAGGATGTGTTGGCCGCAGCGCGCGCGGCGGCGGAGGTGGACGAGGCCTCCGAGTAGAATAGGATTAGGAGTAGTTTTGTTCTTGTTTCTACGTGTTTTTCGTCCATGTTTTCTTTACTCTTGTTTGTAATATATGTGTAGGTAGTATGTTAATGTAATATGTCTTTTATGTTCATGAACAATGTGTCTGATGTATTATCGAAAAATTCTCCTTTTATTGAAAAACATCTCCTTTAACAACGCTAGGTTTTCACCTTTAACCCACTTCTTGCGTGAATCGAAAAACATCTCCAGTCGTGATGTTGTGTTTCTCTTGTTATTTTTGATATTTTTTCTTTTCACATTTTGTCATGTTGTTTTCCTGCAAAAATCTGAACAGTCGCGAGACTCGCGATGTTATTATTGCACGGAGTGGAACAGGCCGGAAGTTACCCCTATACGCGGTGTCATCATTACAATGTCCATAGGACCCACATGTCAGCCCCTGCTACTGCACCTGCAGTACTGCAGGGGATGTGCGGCGGTTCCATGTTGTTTCGCTTTATAATATAGGAGTACTCCGGAGACTCCCAAGAAACTGCATCCTCCAAATACTAGTAGTACACCCTTTGTTTCTCTCTGGCAGATTTGTTTCTTCGCCGCTCGTCGCTCATTAATGGCAAACTTCTCCATCGAGCCACGTCGGTTTTGTCCGTGGCTGATGATCCCAGAAGATGGTGGTCCTCTGAGAAGGACCAGAAGCGTGTGCCACATATCTGGCGAAATCGCGAAGAAAAATTGTGGGGACCGGAGTCCACACATCCGAGGATCTCATTGGGTGGTGTCGTGCGATGCGACACCCAACAGTTTACAAGAATAGAACCAGAATAAAGTACAATACCAAGTCTTTTATTTACTACACAGCGGAAGTTTTCACAATACTAGCGGATGTAAAGAAATATATACATACCATAGCTACGCTCTCAGCACTAGCTATGCAAAAAGCAAAGTTTTCCATGCCAGGGATACTTTGCACTAGCAACACTCAAACTATGGCGGCGTGCAGGGTTCCCACTCGGCTGTACACCCTGGAGGGGGTGTTGCCTCATCGTCAAACCCATCTTCAATAGGGTAACCTGCAAAAACTTGTTAACTGCAAACGTGAGCTTAAGGCTCAGCAAGGCTTAACCGTCTCACTAGACAGATGCACGGGGACACTAAACATAGGTAAGGAATAGCATAAATAACTCGCCTACAAGTGGATCCTTATAACCAAGTTTTAAGTAGCAAATGACATTCTCTGAGCACGGCACATCATGGGCTCCACAATCAAACAAGAAACGCTTTACCGATGATATGACATGCCCAAAGCACATAATGCTATTACAGCTAAAGTGTGGGGAAATTGTAAATCTTTAGTTATACTATCTCTAAAACAAACAAAGTTGCAGAGTAATTATAATTCAATATCATATGACTTTCCTGACTTCTTTAGTATTCACTACGTCACGACACAGTGAACAAGTGGTACTCTATTACTGCGAGGGACAGTGATTGCAATCAGGACACACCCGGACAACACGACACATACGTCGTTCGGAAGTGTCAGCGAGCACACCCGTACCTACATAACACTTCAGTACTAGGCGTATATGGCAACCTTTCGCAAGACACTCAAATGTCGAACCGGTTGATCCGTCACGGGCAGGAGGTCCCCGCGTGGGGCGTACTCTGACGTGCCCACCAGCGGATTTACACCTTGCTACCCTCAACCCACACCTATAAAACGGAACGGTATGCCTCGACACCCAAGTGACCAAGCTACGTCAGTTTATTGGATTCCATATGTCCATTATATTGCCGGTACAATTCAAGCTTGTCCAGCGGGGCCGCATACGGACGGGCCTTAATCGACACAGGCAGGGCTATGCGACCGAGACTCAATTCTCGCCGCTTCCTAGCCATTCCCTGCCCGGTCTCAATTTCATATTAAGCCATTTTCTATTCAACCAATCCTGTGAGATACATCTCTCGCGAGTAGATTCCAACTACTCGACTTCTACCGGATCTCCTATGCATTAGCAAAGCAGTTACTACAGGTCAAACTGTAACTCGTGCCAAATAAACCCTGGGATTTTTGGTCATGCATGTGGAGTATCATTCACCCTAAACGTAATGCACAATTCATATACTACGCATCATAGTGATAAAGCAAAAGTTTATAAACGACTTAAATGCAAACCGGGGCTTGCCTTGTTGCAGGTCAGGCTCTGAGTTAAAAATTGGAAGGTTCTCTTCCAAGGCTTCTGGCTCCTCCTCGACTTCGGTCACTATACGATATGCAGATAATATGGATATATAAATGACTTTGAAATTTATTTATTTTAAGACCATAAATTAATTCATGGTGATCACCATATGACAGGGATCTTGATTGGCTTTGGAACTTCGATGGTAGATACTAGGGAATATGATCAAAGCTCTTGCAAAGAACAGGAGATGATCATAGCAGATTGTGGTCTCCGAAAGTATGGCAAGCAGATCAACTTCCAAAAATTTCCGAGAGGAAACTGTAGCTTGAACCTAGCTAACAGTTGATAATCAAGATGGAGGGAGTGGTTCTGGTCTTAGCAAAATTAGTTTCATAATTTTCTAAGCTGTGGGGAAGGAGTTATTGTATTTATGATTCGGCAAGAATTTCTGAATTTACTTTATATTTGAGTTTCTAGACACTAAATCAATATTTAGTTTGTAACTGATTGAGGACTAGTATAGTAGGTTAATTAAATCCAAGACTTTAACAGGAGCTAGGGTATGACTAAAGGAAGACTTAGTAAAATTTTGGGACCTAATAAAGCAACCTAATAGCTGTGAAAATTCAATAACTGAAAAAGGAAATTGAATTATACAGAGAGTTGAACAGGTGCTATGGCTCCCAAATTTTGCCTGATAATCGAGAATAGGACAATAAATTTTATGTGAATTTTGGGGATTTTTCTCGTGGTTATCTTGTCTGGAAGAATTGCACTTGCATTAGGAAAGATTATTTTCTACAGAATTTAACTCTGGGTTTCACAGAACCTAATTGGCATTGACAGAAACTAGAGCTCAAGAGCTTTCGAACAAAATTTGTTTGAAGAATTTTGGAGTATCATACAGAAAGTTATGGATTTTCTAAGTTGGAGCCTATTCTGGAATAATTTCCTAATTTGATTTAACTCGTGGGCCCCACTGTTTTAAAATGAACCAATAGTATTTAAGCCACACGGGGGCCACAGATTCCCACCGCGTAGCCACAGAAAATCCCGTGGCCACACCTGATCCGACGGGATTTACCGCCGCTGACACGCGGGACCCGCCGCGTCGTCTTCTACCTCCCGACCCGGGCGGCGTGCGGGGCTCCCGCGGCGGTGCTCTCCGGCGAGCCTCGCCGCCGGCCAATCCAACGCACCAGATTCGCTGAAACTTGCCGCCTGGGGGTTTTTGGGGTCGCTGAGCACGATGGTGAGGTCTGTGGGTCTTGAAGCCCGCCGGAAAAGGTCGTGCGACGGCGGTGGCGGCGATGAGCGCTCGGGCAACATAGAACTTTCTATAGAGTAGCTCAAATCACTTGGGAATTGCTCCAAAACCTCCCTGGGATGATGGAGTTCAAGGATATGGGCGCAGAAGGGGAGTGAGTTGCCGGGAATCATGAGTTCGACGGTGAACCGAGGTTTTCTCACCGGCGGCGAGCAAAACTCGAAATTCAGAGCCGTTGCTTGATGATCCTTAAAGGTTTTTGATCAGACAGGATCGCTAGGGCCTATAGAAACTATCTCTAAGTAATTGCAAAGGATGATTGCTTGTCGAAAAGGAATTTGACATGAAATCATAGCTAGCTATCTACCCTCGGCCGTAGAGGAAACGATCAATATCTTGCTCAGGCTTCAACGATAATGGAAACGGTTTGTACCATGAGCTAGAGTTTGATCAGGCGCACCTTTTTGCTCTTTGGAGCTAGGCTTGAAACGGCGTGGAACGGCGGCACGCCGCGGAGCAGTGGCGAGCGGCGGCGATGGCGCGCGGCGGAAGAAAAATGGCGAGGCGGTGGAGCTGTGATCGGGGATGAGGATTAAAAGGAGCTTCGGCCGGCCTTTTATAGAGCCGCGGCGAGCAGGCAGGCAGCTCGCTGGAGCTGCATGCGTGCGCGGTGTCGAGCGGGGGCGCGGCGGTGCAGAGGTGTCGGGGTTGAGCTGATCCGTTTAAAAGGGGAGCTGACATGTGGGGCCCACTGTCCAGTGATTCTCCCCACAGCTCAGTTACTAATTCATTTAAAAATAGAAGATCAACTCCAAAAATCATGAAATTTTGTGGAGATGGCAAATGAATTATTCTGAACACAATGGTGAACTCAATTCTTATGTCTAAAGAAGTTGGAGAAGAATTAAAAATTCAGATTTGAATTTGATTCAAATTTTCTAAGCACCTCAATAAAAATAGTAGATGAGTTTCTAAAATCTTGAAACTTTGTAAGCATGCTATTGAGGAATTTAGGAGCTCATGGAAAAATTTAGAGCCCTTAATTTGAATATTTGGTTTAGAGCTTATTAGGGCTTCATTGTGCATTGCTTACTAATCCTTATCCAAAATTCTTATTCTTAAAAGGTGAATAGAATATAATTTGGATTCATGGTGAAGTCTAATACCTATGACAAAAGAATCTAACAAAGAGTGCAAGATAAGTTTTGGATGGCATAGTTCATGTGTACCATTATATTGGAGATCCAAAATAGTTGATCACAAAACCCATATGAACTTAACATGCCATAAAAGTGGGGTTTTACATTCCTCCCCCCTTAAAAGAATCTCGTCCCGAGATTACAAAATAAGGCAAAGGAAAAAGGATCTATCGAACATATGCCGCTAACAAGTCCGGATAGTTCGTTCTAAGATACTCCTCGCTTTCCCACGTGGCCTCTTCGGCACTGTGGTGGCTCCACAAGATCTTGTAGAAATGCAAGGTGCGGCTTCTTGTGGTGCGAGTCTTTTCATCGATGATCTGAGTTGGATGCTCGAAATAGGTGAGATCTGGTTGGAGAGCTTCCAAATCCTCTATGCGGATATCAGCTGGAGTCTTAAGGAATTTCCGCAATTAGGAAATGTGGAACACATTGTGGACTCCGGAAAGTGACGTTGGTAACTCCAATTGATATGCCACAGGTCCGCATCTTTCGATTATTGCGAAAGGCCCAATAAAGCGGGGAGCTAGCTTCCCTTTTACCCCGAAGCGATGGATACCCTTCATAGGGGATACTCGGAGATAAACTTGATCTCCCACTTCGAAGTGAAGAGGTCGACGTCGTTTGTCCGCGTAGCTCTTCTGACGAGACTGAGCAGCTTTGAGATTCGCCTGAATAGTGCGAACTCGATCCTCGGCTTCATTTACTAAGTCGATGCCGTACACTGCCCGTTCACCTGATTCGCACCAGTTCAAGGGTGTGCGACACTTGCGGCCATAAAGAGCTTCATATGGCGCCATCTGGATGCTAGCCTGGTAACCGTTGTTGTACGAGAATTCTGCCAATGGTAGATGGTCATCCCAATTCTTACCATGGTGGATGGCACAGGCACGAAGCATGTCCTCAAGCACTTGATTCACCCGTTCAGTTTGTCCATCAGTCTGAGGATGATAGGCCGAGCTCCTAATTAACTTGGTCCCCAGTGCAGCGTGGAGATGCTCCCAGAATCGCGAAGCAAATACAGCCCCACGATCTGAGATAATGGTGCGGGGTATTCCATGGAGGCATACGATTCTGGCAATATATATCTCCGCGTATCTTGAGGAATGATAGTTGGTATTGACGGGAATGAAATGCGCCGTCTTAGTCAGTCGGTCAACTATCACCCAAATTGAGTCGTGCTTATGGAGAGTGGGAGGCAACCCAACAATGAAATCCATGCTGATATCCTCCCATTTCCAAGCTGGTATGCTTAAAGGTTGAAGCTGTCCTGCTGCTTTCATATGGTCGGCCTTCACTCGCCGGCACGTATCACACTCGGATACATATTTAGCTACTTCCCGCTTCATCCGAGTCCACCAGAACTTCTTTCTTAAATCTTGGTACATTTTGTTACTTCCCGGATGAATGGAATACTTGGATAAATGAGCTTCATCCAGTATCTTCCTCCGAAGTTCCATGTTTCGGGGTACCACTATACGGTCGTTAAACCAGAGGGTACCTTCATCGTCACTTCGGAAGCATTTCATCTCCCCCTTCTTTATTCTTTGCTGAATATGTGACATCCCCTTGTCCGCCCTCTGAGCTGCCATAATATCCTCTCTGATGGTAGGAATGAGAGCGAGATTGTAGAGCGCCCCATATGGAACTAAGTAAAGACTTTGTCCTTCTTCACCTTCCATTGTGGTGAGGGAAAGATTGTTGGCATGGGACTTGCGGCTCAGTGCATCGGCGACTACATTCGCCTTGCCTGGATGGTAGTGGATTTCAATTTCATAATCCCTGATCAATTCTAACCATCGCCTTTGTCGCATATTCAAATCCTTCTGGGTGAAGATGTATTTCAAGCTTTTGTGATCAGTGTAGAGGTGTACTAAATTACCCAGTAGATAATGCCTCCACATCTTCAATGCTAGCACCACAGCAGCCAGCTCAAGATCATGAGTCGGGTAGTGCTGCTCGTGGTTCCGAAGCTGTCGTGATCCATACGCGATCACTCTTCGCTCTTGCATTAACACACAACCTAAACCAATCCCAGATGCATCGCAATAGACATCAAATGCTTTGGTAGTGTCTGGTTGGGCTAAAACTGGTGCCGTTGTAAGGTGTTTCACCAATGCTTTGAAACCTGCCTCACATGCCTCAGTCCATACATACTTTTGTCCTTTCTTCAGAAGTTCTGTCATTGGTTTAGCTATTTTGGAGAAACTGGGTATAAACCTCCGGTAATATCCTGCTAAACCCAGGAAACTTCGGACTTCATGTACAGACTTTGGAGACTCCCATTTGAGGACTTGCCTGATCTTGCTTGGATCAACTGCAATACCTTCTGCTGAAATGATGTGCCCTAAAAATGGCACCTGGTTGATCCAGAATTCACACTTGCTGAACTTAGCATACAACTGATGGTCCCGTAATCGCTGAAGCACAATATGCAAGTGTTGAGCATGTTCTTCTTCGGATTTTGAATACACAAGTATGTCGTCAATGAAGACCACGACGAACTTGTCCAATTCATGCATGAACACTGAGTTCATGAGATACATGAAATGAGCCGGGGCGTTGGTTAATCCGAAGGACATAACCAGATACTCATACAGTCCATACCTTGTTGAGAATGCTGTCTTGGATATATCTTCTGGTCGGATTCTAATTTGATGATAACCAGAACGAAGATCCATCTTCGAAAACACTTTAGCACCCACTAATTGATCGAAAAGAATATCAATGCGCGGTAGTGGATACTTGTTCTTGATGGTGACAGCATTAAGTGGACGATAGTCTACACATAGCCTCAAGGTCTTATCTTTCTTTTCTACAAACAGTGCAGAACAACCCCATGGTGATGAACTTGGACGAATAAAACCCTTGCTCTCAAGTTCAGTTAATTGTTCCTTCAGTTCTGCAAGTTCCTTGGGTGCCATCTTGTAGGGTGGTCTTGAAACTTGCACTGTTCCGGGCGCAAGTTCAATCTTGAACTCTATATCCCTTTCTGGTGGCATCCCAGGGAGATCTTCAGGAAACACGTCGGGGTATTCACATACTACCGGAATATTCTTAAGTTCCATAACCTCGGTGTTGTGAGTGGATGGGTCTAATGGAATGATGTTCTCAAGATTGAGAACCTGGGGCTGATGGAGTGGAGAGTTTAGACAAATTTTTCGAGGAACGATATCAAGGATAGCACCATGGTATTGCAACCATGCCATTCCTAAGATGATATCTAGCTTTTGAGTTTCTAGGATAATGAAAGAGGTAGGATAGACGTTCCCATCTAGGTCAAGAGGCACTTTATGGGCTACCTCATATGTTACTACCCTCCCTGCTGGAGTGCAAATCATATATGGAGTTTTTGTGGAGATAACAGGCAATTGACTTTTAACGACAAAAGATTTACTAATGACATTGTGTGAAGCTCCGGAGTCAAAGAGTATGACTACGGGTTGATCGAAGATAGAGAACGTACCCGTGAGCACGGGTGCGCCTTCTGGAACGTCCTCGATGGCGAGGTGGTGGATGTTGCCGGGTCTGGTGGCTGGCTTCTTGAACTGATTGCGGGGTTGGTTGGCCCCCTGGTAAGATGATTGCCCTCCGCTTTGTCGATTCTGCGGACAGTCCTTGGCGAAGTGCCCCGTACGTCCACACGTGAAACACGTGTACGGGGTTTGGCCAATACGAAGGGGAGGACGGATTCCCGGTGCACGTGGTGGAGGTGGAAGTGCACGTGGAACCACCCCCTGTTGTTGCTGCGGCCGAAATCCGCCGTTGTTGAACTGACGACCACGGAACATTGGTGGTCGCGATGGCGGCTGCCACCTCTGGCCGGATGGTGATCGATACACCATACGGTACTTCTGAGGAGTACCACCTCCGCTGCTCTGTGGAGCACCCCTCTTCTTTTTATCGGAGGACAGCTCGCGCGTAGCGTCCTCCTGCATGATAGCGGCATTGACTATGTCGTTGAAGTTGCCGCGGTTGAACAGGACAAGCTTGTCCTTCAACTTGGGGTTCAAACCCCGGTAGAAACATTCCCGCTTCCGATCTTCGGTATTCACTTGGTCCTGAGCATATTGGGCCAAGTGGTTGAATGATTTGGAGTATTCGTATGCACTCCTTCCTCCTTGTCTTAGCTCCAAGAACTCTTGAAGCTTCCTCCTCATAATCCCGGGAGGGATGTGGTAGGCGCGAAATGCCTCCCGGAATTCGGTCCAACTTACCACATGGCCTGCGGGGCGTGCGGCAAGGTAATTGGCCCACCACGCACCGGCAGACCCCTGCAGTTGTTGCGCTGCAAACAATGTCTTCTGCTGTTCGGTTACCGCGAGTAAACCGAACTTTCCTTCAATGGTGCGGAGCCAGTTATCCGCGTCCAACGGTTCATCGGCTTCTCTGAATACCGGTGGGTGTGTCGATGAGAAATCAGAGTAGGAACTCTGAAATTGCTGACGCGGTCCATCATCCTGTCGTCCCCCTTGACGGGACGAGTGCTGCACCAACGTCCGCAGTAACTCGGTTTGCTCGTCGCACGAGCCGAGCACTGCAGCGAGAACCTCCGCGAGACTCCTGGGGAGTGTGGTTGGAGGTGGTGGAGGTGGTTGCGTCTGAGGCGTATTCTGCCCCGGGGGTGGTGTGTCATCCCCCTGTCCTCCACTAGATCCTCCCACCTCTGAGGCTGTACGAGTACGCACCATACTGCAATATAATGAATAACACGGTAAGTCCCATTGCCTCAAGTTTATCCTCCCTTAGAAATGCGGTAGACAAATAATAGACGATGCATGACATTTACATATATTGATAAAGCACAAACTTTATACAAAATATATCATCTCAAGACCAAGTTTACAGTAGTAAACCCAAAATGATGGACTCCCTTTATGGAAACACATCTCTACCATACTTGGCCTTCCTGACATGTCATACTCATCTAGTTAGCTAGACACCACAACCATTACTCTTAATATGACACAAACATGGTCACAAAAGAGAAACACTAGCAACCATGTAACTATATGCCGCCCGGTGTTGGCGGAAGTGCTACCACATCTAACTTCAATACGCTCTACTCGATGTATTCAAGTTCCTCTGGGTCTTCTTCTTCTCCTTCATCTTCAGGGCTAGGCACCTCTGATACGGGTGCTGGAGTAGAAGTTGATACATCGTTCAACATCAACGTCTTCTTGGCAGCCATAGCTTGCCAATCTGTCTGTATCATAAACATCCCCCAGGCCTCATTCTCTTGCTGAGCCTGTTCACAGCTGGTCTTCCAGCTCTGAGCCTCTACTCTGGACTGATCCCTGTCTGCAGTCACCACGTTCAACTGTGTGTCCCGTTGGTGCCCATAAAGTAGGCTTGCCTCCAGATCAATATCTCTCTCTAGAGTCTCCTGGCGAGACGCGACCAAATCCATAACAGCGTCATGCCATTGATTCTCCCTAAGGTTCAAACGATGATTAAGAGGAGCCATCATATCCCTAAGTCCGTCATTTGCCCACTCAAAGTGGTTTGCTCGCTTCATGGCTTGCTTCAGATTATTTGTCAATTCTTTTATGCATGTCCTTTGATTACCCTTCTCGCGATGTGAGGCTGCTGCATACATCGCTAAGGCTGTTGCGGATGTTTCGCCATGCTCTCCCACCTCCGCAAGCAAGCGGGTTGCCCAGGCTTCAGAAGCCCTGCCATTGACTGGAAAGAACTCATACGGAGTACCCACCAGATGACGGTAATGGAGTTTGCAAAACCTCCCTATGGCAACACTTGCGGCGTAGCTCCATGTTTCTTCTAATATCAATCCATTGATCTTGATGGAGTATGGAGCCCATCCGAGGTGTGGTGGACCGGCAGGCACATCGACGTAGATGGTGCAACTCCACATACCGCCCTCCTGAAACTTCTTGCCCCAATAGCTAGGTAACACCAAATAGCCAAACTGGCCGAGCAACCGTGCAAACACGTCCGGAAAACCGGCGTGCCCGGTGCATGTTGAGAACACCCATCCATTAGGCAACTGAATTCTTGGTGCTGCCATCTGTGGACAAATATACCCCAATGTCAATACACCGTTTAAGTATTCGACCCAATCACTGGTGATGTGGGACAAAAAGAAATATCCATAATCAATTGGTTCAGTCAAAGCTGCAATCTGGAAATGAGTACAGTTCTGGTTTATCTGACCTATCTGCAGTAACCCGTAAGTTTCATACAGAAGAAGTCAGAACTGAACTTTATGTTGAATACAAAAATTGTAGTACACTTCAAAACCTTTCCAGATTGTACTCATACAGCCACTGTTGAACTAGTATGAACAATCTATACCAGTTTTAAGTTGACTCAAGGGTTCTGAAAATTTTGACAGAACCTCCCCTGTATATGGGCTTATCTCCACATTCTATACAGGTTCATCATGATAAGATATTGAGGTAGTGTCAAAATAAATATTGAGTAACATCGTGTTAACAATCCAGAACTAAAGAAGTTCCACCACGACAACCTTGTCATGAAGGTATTATGCATCAATTCACAATTAGGTGCAAACTGTTCCAAGTTCTGGACTGCAGGAACCAAATTTGCGACAAATGGAATTAGGCATAGCTACACCTAGATTCAGGTCAGGAGTGATAAATAAAGTTGATAGATGACTTCCTAAGTTTTCCAGAAATGTACATGCGTAACCATATCACTGTTCTGGATTAGGGGTTATAATTATCCAAACTCAACAGTAAAGCTGACTGGTTTGCATCAGCAGCCATGCAGTTTACTGTGCTGACTTCCCAATTTGGTTAAACTCCAATTAAAATCAGGAAGGACTCCCCAAAACAAACTCGTGAATCTCCATCTACCCTTCTCAAACATATATCCCAATAAGGTAGTGGATTTTTCTACAGTGAGTTATGGCAAGAATACAGAAATGGTACAAAGGTGGGTTCATATGGAGTAATTACAGAAAACCCCAGTTTTCAACAGATTAACATGCTTTTCTGTCTTTATGGTCAACGGAAAAGTTGGAGAGACCTTCACGAGCTTTCCATCCATGTAGGATACTCTTATGATATCTAATTGCTAACCAAGATTACAACCTGGCGAAGTTGAGCTACTGCTGCCAGAAAACAAGAATCTTGGTTCTATCCACCTTATTAAGTCGAGCCCGAAATTATCAGTATCTGATAGTCGGACTTTCTCAAAACACAATGCAACCATTCTGTCGGTGGGGAGGGTCTAGTATCATGTTTGATACTGACGGTGCTACGTGCCTCACGAAAGGAAATTCTATCCGGTACATCCGGTTACGTCTATAGGTGGTTCCTATATCGTTCCCTCGCAAACGGCTTCTACACGGGTTGCTACCGGAGTTAGGTTACCTGTAGAAGACAAACAATCCCCTTTCACACCTTCGCACCTCAAGGGCCGCACGGGGAAACACGGCAGGCAGTCACAATAATATATAACTAAAAGTAAATACATACGACTCTGGCGTGAGTCGTCCTCGAGCGAGGCCATGTCTCGAGGTACATGGCTGTAAATACGTCTGTACAGCAAAGACTCCCGTACGATCCGGCTTATACACGCTCGGGCATACGTGTTCGCATGTTCTCATAGATATGAGAACACACTATCGGGTTACATACCACCCGACGGGGTTTCCCTCTAACTTTGTGTCACGCTGGGGTACCGCGTGTCATATGTTCTTAAAAACATGGAGAGTTTCAAAGACTCATATTGACTTTCCGTGCCAAGCCACGGAAATTTTTCACATACCACCTCTCGTATGCTGAACTTACCGAGATTGATCCGCTCTCGATGGCGTACCTTACCTCTTACCTGATGTCGGAGCGTCGTTACAGAATATAATAACACATAGTTAGTTTACCACCTGTATATCTTATACTAATAATACTCCTTATAGCGGCATATAACTAATTCCTCACTCAAGTTCCTAATTTTTGAAAATATGTTCTTTTCCGGTACACTGTTCCCAACGAAGCTTTGATACCATGTCTGTGGGGACCGGAGTCCACACATCCGAGGATCTCATTGGGTGGTGTCGTGCGATGCGACACCCAACAGTTTACAAGAATAGAACCAGAATAAAGTACAATACCAAGTCTTTTATTTACTACACAGCGGAAGTTTTCACAATACTAGCGGATGTAAAGAAATATATACATACCATAGCTACGCTCTCAGCACTAGCTATGCAAAAAGCAAAGTTTTCCATGCCAGGGATACTTTGCACTAGCAACACTCAAACTATGGCGGCGTGCAGGGTTCCCACTCGGCTGTACACCCTGGAGGGGGTGTTGCCTCATCGTCAAACCCATCTTCAATAGGGTAACCTGCAAAAACTTGTTAACTGCAACGTGAGCTTAAGGCTCAGCAAGGCTTAACCGTCTCACTAGACAGATGCACGGGGACACTAAACATAGGTAAGGAATAGCATAAATAACTCACCTACAAGTGGATCCTTATAACCAAGTTTTAAGTAGCAAATGACATTCTCTGAGCACGGCACATCATGGGCTCCACAATCAAACAAGAAACGCTTTACCGATGATATGACATGCCCAAAGCACATAATGCTATTACAGCTAAAGTATGGGGAAATTGTAAATCTTTAGTTATACTATCTCTAAAACAAACAAAGTTGCAGAGTAATTATAATTCAATATCATATGACTTTCCTGACTTCTTTAGTATTCACTACGTCACGACACAGTGAACAAGTGGTACTCTATTACTGCGAGGGACAGTGATTGCAATCAGGACACACCCGGACAACACGACACATACGTCGTTCGGAAGTGTCAGCGAGCACACCCGTACCTACATAACACTTCAGTACTAGGCGTATATGGCAACCTTTCGCAAGACACTCAAATGTCGAACCGTTCGATCCGTCACGGGCAGGAGGTCCCCGCGTGGGGCGTACTCTGACGTGCCCACCAGCGGATTTACACCTTGCTACCCTCAACCCACACCTATAAAACGGAACGGTATGCCTCGACACCCAAGTGACCAAGCTACGTCAGTTTATTGGATTCCATATGTCCATTATATTGCCGGTACAATTGAAGCTTGTCCAGCGGGGCCGCATACGGACGGGCCTTAATCGACACAGGCAGGGCTATGCGACCGAGACTCAATTCTCGCCGCTTCCTAGCCATTCCCTGCCCGGTCTCAATTTCATTATATTAAGCCATTTTCTATTCAACCAATCCTGTGAGATACATCTCTCGCGAGTAGATTCCAACTACTCGACTTCTACCGGATCTCCTATGCATTAGCAAAGCAGTTACTACAGGTCAAACTGTAACTCGTTCCAAATAAACCCTGGGATTTTTGGTCATGCATGTGGAGTATCATTCACCCTAAACGTAATGCACAATTCATATACTACGCATCATAGTGATAAAGCAAAAGTTTATAAACGACTTAAATGCAAACCGGGGCTTGCCTTGTTGCAGGTCAGGCTCTGAGTTAAAAATTGGAAGGTTCTCTTCCAAGGCTTCTGGCTCCTCCTCGACTTCGGTCACTATACGATATGCAGATAATATGGATATATAAATGACTTTGAAATTTATTTATTTTAAGACCATAAATTAATTCATGGTGATCACCATATGACAGGGATCTTGATTGGCTTTGGAACTTCGATGGTAGATACTAGGGAATATGATCAAAGCTCTTGCAAAGAACAGGAGATGATCATAGCAGATTGTGGTCTCCGAAAGTATGGCAAGCAGATCAACTTCCAAAAATTTCCGAGAGGAAACTGTAGCTTGAACCTAGCTAACAGTTGATAATCAAGATGGAGGGAGTGGTTCTGGTCTTAGCAAAATTAGTTTCATAATTTTCTAAGCTGTGGGGAAGGAGTTATTGTATTTATGATTCGGCAAGAATTTCTGAATTTACTTTATATTTGAGTTTCTAGACAGTAAATCAATATTTAGTTTGTAACTGATTGAGGACTAGTATAGTAGGTTAATTAAATCCAAGACTTTAACAGGAGCTAGGGTATGACTAAAGGAAGACTTAGTAAAATTTTGGGACCTAATAAAGCAACCTAATAGCTGTGAAAATTCAATAACTGAAAAAGGAAATTGAATTATACAGAGAGTTGAACAGGTGCTATGGCTCCCAAATTTTGCCTGATAATCGAGAATAGGACAATAAATTTTATGTGAATTTTGGGGATTCTTCTCGTGGTTATCTTGTCTGGAAGAATTGCACTTGCATTTGGAAAGATTATTTTCTACAGAATTTAACTCTGGGTTTCACAGAACCTAATTGGCATTGACAGAAACTAGAGCTCAAGAGATTTCGAACAAAATTTGTTTGAAGAATTTTGGAGTATCCTACAGAAAGTTATGGATTTTCTAAGTTGGAGCCTATTCTGGAATAATTTCCTAATTTGATTTAACTCGTGGGCCCCACTGTTTTAAAATGAACCAATAGTATTTAAGCCACACGGGGGCCACAGATTCCCACCGCGTAGCCACAGCAAATCCCGTGGCCACACCTGATCCGACGGGATTTACCGCCGCTGACACGTGGGACCCGCCGCGTCGTCTTCTACCTCCCGACGCGGGCGGCGCGCGGGGCTCCCGCGGCGGTGCTCTCCGGCGAGCCTCGCCGCCGGCCAATCCAACGCACCAGATTCGCTGAAACTTGCCGCCTGGGGGGTTTTGGGGTCGCTGAGCACGATGGTGAGGTCTGTGGGTCTTGAAGCCCGCCGGAAAAGGTCGTGCGACGGCGGTGGCGGCGATGAGCGCTCGGGCAACATAGAACTTTCTATAGAGTAGCTCAAATCACTTGGGAATTGCTCCAAAACCTCCCTGGGATGATGGAGTTCAAGGATATGGGCGCAGAAGGGGAGGGAGTTGCCGGGAATCATGAGTTCGACGGTGAACCGAGGTTTTCTCACCGGCGGCGAGCAAAACTCGAAATTCAGAGCCGTTGCTTGATGATCCTTAAAGGTTTTTGATCAGACAGGATCGCTAGGGCCTATAGAAACTATCTCTAAGTAATTGCAAAGGATGATTGCTTGTCGAAAAGGAATTTGACATGAAATCATAGCTAGCTATCTACCCTCGGCCGTAGAGGAAACGATCAATATCTTGCTCAGGCTTCAACGATAATGGAAACGGTTTGTACCATGAGCTAGAGTTTGATCAGGCGCACCTTTTTGCTCTTTGGAGCTAGGCTTGAAACGGCGTGGAACGGTGGCACGCCGCGGAGCAGTGGCGAGCGGCGGCGATGGCGCGCGGCGGAAGAAAAATGGCGAGGCAGTGGAGCTGTGATCGGGGATGAGGATTAAAAGGAGCTTCGGCCGGCCTTTTATAGAGCCGCGGCGAGCAGGCAGGCAGCTCGCTGGAGCTGCATGCGTGCGCGGTGTCGAGCGGGGGCGCGGCGGTGCAGAGGTGTCGGGGTTGAGCTGATCCGTTTAAAAGGGGAGCTGACATGTGGGGCCCACTGTCCAGTGATTCTCCCCACAGCTCAGTTACTAATTCATTTAAAAATAGAAGATCTACTCCAAAAATCATGAAATTTTGTGGAGATGGCAAATGAATTATTCTGAACACAATGGTGAACTCAATTCTTATGTCTAAAGAAGTTGGAGAAGAATTAAAAATTCAGATTTGAATTTGATTCAAATTTGCTAAGCACCTCAATAAAAATAGTAGATGAGTTTCTAAAATCTTGAAACTTTGTAAGCATGCTATTGAGGAATTTAGGAGCTCATGGAAAAATTTAGAGCCCTTAATTTGAATATTTGGTTTAGAGCTTATTAGGGCTTCATTGTGCATTGCTTACTAATCCTTATCCAAAATTCTTATTCTTAAAAGGTGAATAGAATATAATTTGGATTCATGGTGAAGTCTAATACCTATGACAAAAGAATCTAACAAAGAGTGCAAGATAGGTTTTGGATGGCATAGTTCATGTGTACCATTATATTGGAGATCCAAAATAGTTGATCACAAAACCCATATGAACTTAACATGCCATAAAAGTGGGGTTTTACAAAAATGAGGAATATGCGGTTGCGGTCAGAAATGAGGTACTAACTCCTGCCCAGGGTAATGAATTTATGGACCAGATAGCAGTGTACATCCAAGATCAGGCAAGAATGCACGTAGTTACTTACGGTGCACATCCCCATGGGATTGGCATGTACTACAAGTTAAGAAATAAACTGGAGAGAGATGCTTTGGTCCTAGCAAATCCCCACGTGGTCGGGAATCGGGAGTTCAGATTTGAAAAACATGATGAGGCAAGTCTTAATATGCATCGTGCTCGGTTTACTACAAGGTGTTGGATTTTTCTACTTGGTTATCCTCTAGATCTAAAGGAGCAAAGGTTTATTGAACAAACCTGCTCCAGTTTTGGCCAGTTGCTTCATTGGGACGAAAATGATCCAAACCCGACAAGGGTCATTCTGTTGGTGATGGTGGATAATCCACTTGACATCCCTCGAAGCCTTGTTCTCAGGAGAGGCAACGAAGTCGGCGGGGAAGGACGTTCATGGACTGTAGCAGTTTACGTCCTAGGTCTTGATTTTGTGGACCACCTTCCGGGTGATGAGGAGGACCCTCCGCCTTTCAATGGCAACCCCCACCCTTACCACGTAACAGTCTTGCCTAGTCCTTATCCTGATGATCAAGGTCCTCCGTCTGCTGCCCCAGATGACTTGGGGCAGAATGATCCTGGCGACCAGAATAATGAAGCGTCGGATATATTGTCCACGGCGCAGGTAACATATAATATTCTAATCTTTCTCCTCATATATAGCGTGTTAACTATTTTATTGGCCCTAAATGATCTAGAAAAATTACTCCAGATTTGATGATGCCATAAACTAATCGCTGCTGAAAACAATGACGGTGGTCCAAGCAAGGTTGTCGTGATGCAGGATGCATGGAGGTAGACGCAAGCAAGGTGGTGGTGCAGGACGATGCATGGAGCTAGCTGACGGACTGAAGGTGCTGCTTGAAGAGATGTGGTGCGGACTAGATGTGTCAATTAGTTTATTTTGTGTTTTTTGATTACGTAAGAGCTAGTACTGTCAAATTAATTAGTTTATTGCCTGGAATGGTACGTTGAACACTATTGTTTGGTTCCGTCGATGTTTATATCTAGTATTTAATCCTTGTTTATATCACTGTGTTGCTGGTTGAAGAGTTTTTATACGTATGCTTTATTTTAATCCTTGTTTATATCACTGTGTTTATATCTAGTAGTACTTAGTTACGAACCTATATAGAAGTAGAAATTTATACGACTTTAATATTAGTTTAGCCAAAATTTATAGAACCTAGATTTTTTAAAGCACATGTGTCACTTCCGGAGGAATCCATTCCTTTAAACTGCCCCATGAGTTTCCTTTTATGCAAACGGGGCTAAACAAAAGACAAGCGCGCATAGGGGAAACACAACAAGTGCAACATTCATCAGAGACGAGCATGCATATATAGGAGAAACAAAACAACATGCCTTATACAAGTCCATTTTATATACAGTACTCCCTTTGTTCACTTTTCATTGGCGTTGGGAGAACTAGGGGTAGCGCATCCAAAAGGGAATCGAGGGAATATAACCCATAGAGTTCAACACGTTATGGCAGAACAGGTCATACTCGCGCTCAATCCTACAGTTCACAGTACAGAAGACGGTCCACTCGTACCACCCTCGCCGGCCGCAGCGAGCAGGCCCCTGGTTCCCCCCTGTTGGGCAGCGGCAAACGTAATCATCAATGTCGGGCAGCGCCACCGGCGGCGGTCCTGGAGGAGGCCTACGCTGTAACCTCCAGCTCACAAAAACGTCGAGCCTCTGCATGGCTTGATTCCGACACCGGCAGCACTCCGTGTTGGTCCTCTTCATCGCGGCGGACCAGGCCGCGTTGTCGCCGACGTAGGCCTCGCCTTCGACCTGCTAGATATACTCGAGGGCATCACGGTCCCCGCGGTCGGCGCTGTAGCGGAGCATGGCGAGGACGTAGGCCGCCACCTTGTGGCCGTTCGCGGCCACTCGGGCAAGAAACTGGGTGCCCCGCTGTGCCTGCGCACGGCCGTAGTTGAAGACGAGGTCGAACCCGGTGACGTAGCACGCATGAGGGTTGCCCACATTGGCCAGGTGCTCCACGAGGGCATCGTAGCTCCCGTTCCTGTACCGTTGGAACCACTCCCAGCTGCTCTCCCGCTCCAGCACCACGCACCTGCCCACGGCAAGATCACGGCACGCCGCGTGCATGGCCTTGCAGGTGGCGCACAGACTAGAGAGGTCGTCCATGGGCTGGGTGGAGGTTGCGGTGACCCACCCCACGATCAGGACCGCAATATCGTGCGGCAAGGGGAACTCCATGGGCTTCGAAGGGAACCAATGAGGGCGCGCGCGATGTAAAATCCCACTTTTTCCATCATATGATGTTCAGTTGTAAGTTGGTTATCAACACTAATGGAGACCAATTATAACTATGCTTATGAACTTGATTTCATCAAATAATTTCGTCCACTCATGCTAAAATTTTATTAACATGAGGAATGGACTTCACCAATAATCTTAGATTAATTATTTGACATCTCTTCAAAGTTTGGAATTATTTGAATGGAGGATCCTAGGTCAAATTAATATACAGTACCCAATATATATTCAAATTAATTGCAAATTGAATATACTACTGTACATTTGGCCCTGTCAAAAATATTCAAATCTGAGGCTATAAATTTTTCTGTAGCCTTCTAATATTCTAATTAGACTCTCGGCAAAGTTTAAGATTTTTGAAGCAGGTCTCCATTAACTTGGACACGCACTGAGAGTTTAATTCAACGTCGACTCAAAAGGTGGACGTGTACGTAACTTTGTTGAAATGAAGTCCCAATTTTCAAGATGGCCCTCATGGTTCCAAAAGGCTAAATTCAAAGTTTCAAGATTTTTGAGCCTCATATACTAATTATTCACCTGAGCAAATTAAATACTATTTGAATTCAAATTTGAAATTAAATCTGGCTCAAACTTTGTCGGAACTGAAATTTTATTTCACATTTGGATTCCCCACATTTTTCTTAGACCTCAAACCAAATTTGGAAATTTTTGAACAAAGTTTGAGGAGAAATTAAAAGTAGCAGAGAGGATAGGGATGAAAATCAAAGCAGGGCCAACATGTAAGTCTCACAAATGAGTGAACCGACTATGTCTTTTGTTCTCAGCAGGACAGCGCGCTTGTTGCATGCCGCCAGCACACAAGCTCGCGCCCAAGGAAAAGATCAAGGCGTTTTCCTTGTCCTTATCATCCTGCAGACGAGAATACTGCTACCTGGTCCAGTTTTTCATCGCTGGTTAACAGCAAAGAGCACCACAACGCTGCTCTGCTCACCACCTTGTGCAGCAACGTTGTTGCCCCGTCGAGCCGCGCCTCTGATAGCTCCTGCGCCAAACCGAGGACACCAAAAGCTTCAGCATGGTCTGCTACCTCTCCTCAAGTTGTCCCAGCTCAGTTTCCTCCCTCCCCATGCGGTGAACAGCTTCCCCGAGCTCTGTTCCGGGCTGCCGTCGTGGCTCCTCGTTGTAGGGCAAAACCACAAGCTCTCCCCTCCTAACAAGCACGTCACACAGGTCCGTGAAGATCCCCTCTCCATGTTCCTGTATCAAATTGAGCTCCCATGGCTTGGTTAGGTAGGGAGATCAAAATTCGTGACCCACACATGTGAACTCTAGGTCGCCGTGGAAACCTACCTTGCGGCCATTATCCCCTCAATTAGAGCCCAGATCCTAGCTCCTCATGTCGCCATGAATCTTCTAGACTTAATTTCTGTCAGTTTAGGGCATTGGTGAGCCACGTCCCATGGTGCCCAAGAGGTCACCACCGCTGCCGTCGGCGGCGGCGACTTTCCACTCCCCGTGGCGGGTCTCCATGTGGCCAAAAATGTGTTCCAGAACGTGGGGAGCAACTATTTTTTTTGGGTAGTGTTCATTTGACGCTCCTAGGAGTGGGAACGGCCGCATGAAGTCAGTAGGAAGCTCCCAGTTCGGGTCTGGCTAGAGGTAGAAGATGAACCTGACAGTGGGTCCCCCTGTCAGTGATTCAATTCTGTTTTTCTAATTCCAGGAACTTTGCCCAAATTCAAAAATGCATATCTTTCTATAGACTGCTTCAAAAATCTTCAAACAAATTTTGTTTGAAAGCCCCTGAGCTTTAGTTTCTGTCAATACCAATTAGGATCTATGAAATTCATTTTTCAATTCTTTAGGAAGCCATCTTTCCACATACAAATGTATTTTTCCCAGATAAACTTTCCACTGGAAAAATCCCCAAATTTCAAATAAAATACAATGTCCTGATCGTGGTTACCAGAACAAGTTTGGGAGCCATTGCACCTGTATAACCCTATGTATATTTCAATTACCTTTTTTAGTCATTGAATTATTACATATGTTCAGTTGCTTTATTATGTCCCAAATTTGGACTGAACCTTCCTTTAGTCATGCACTAGTCTCTGTAAAAATTTGGGATTTAATTTACTTATTCTCCTGGTTCTAATTCAGTTGCCAACTTAATGTTAGTTGAAAAGCTAAAATTCAGATATAAAATAATTCTAGAAATTCTTGCCAACTTTGAAATTTAATATCTCCTTCACCAAGGCTTAGAAATTTATGTAACCAATTTTGCTAGAACCATAACAACCTCCTCTATATTGATCATCAACTGGCAGCTATGTTCAAGCTACAGTTTCTTCTCTAAAATTCTTGGAATTTTATTGCTTACCATAATTTTAGAGACAACAAACTACTTTGATCATCTCCCGTTCTTTGCAAGAGTATTCTCTGTAGTCCCTAACATCTACCATAAAAATCCCAAATCCAAAGAAAATCATTCACACACTATAACCATAGTTAGAAGCTTATGAACTATATCTACATTATAATTTTCTAGCTTTCATATATACATGTTGTGTAGTGATCGATATTGACGAACATCGTCACTTGGAGGAGAAGACCAGGGTGTCCACTTGAAGTCCTTGGCAGAGTTTTCAGAGAAGGACCACTAACAGCTGGCATTAAATCGAGTCGCAGACTAAGGCAATCCCCGGTTTGCATTTAAGAGCTTTTCAAAGTTTTGCAGTATTTCACACATTACGTCTTCAGTTGATATCGTGCATTTACGTATAAGGTGATTGATACTCCACCTGCATGACCACAAATCGCAGGGTTTGGTCGGAACGAGTTACAGTTTGACCTGTAGTAACTGCTTTGCTAATGTATAGGAAATCCGGTAGAAGTCGAGTAGTTGGAATCTACTCGCGAGATAGGAATAACAGTTCACATGAGGGTGGAACATTAAAAATGGCTTATGAAATAAATATGAGACCGGGCAGGGGGAATAGGAGTCGACGAGATGGAGTCTCGGGCGCATAGCCTTGCCTGTGTCGCTTCAGGACTGTGCCGTATGCGGCACCGTTGGGCAAGCTTGAACTATACCAGTTGCATAATGGTATATGGGCCCATTAAACTGATGTAACTCCAGACTGTAGTGTGAAAACTCCTCGGTTGTCCTTGAATGGAGATGCGAAGGCAGAAAGGTGTAAATCTCCTACCGGAAAATTTTGACGTGTCCGTGTAGGGGATCTTTTGCTCGGGATGAAGAGGTTTGTCGACATTGGGGTCTTGGGTGAAAGGTGGCCACGTATGATGCGGGGAGGAGAGAACATATGTGTCTCCCACGCGGGTGTGCGTGTCGTGCAGTCCGGGTGTGTCCTGATTGCAATCACCGTCCCTCGCGGTAATAGAGTACCACTTGTCCATCGGTGTCGTGATGTAGTAAATACTAAAGAAGCCAGAAAAATATATTGTATTGAATTATAATTGCTTTGCAACCTTGTATGACTTAGAGATAGAAAAACTAAAGTTTACAGTTTACCCATACTTTAGCTGTAATAGCATTATGTGCTTTGAGCATGTCATATCATCGGCAAAGCGTTTCTTGTTTGATTGTGGAGTCTATGATGTGTCGTGCTCGAAGAATGTCATTTGCTACTTAAAACATTATTATAAGGATTTACTTGTAGGCGAGTCTATTTATGCTATTCCTTACCTATGTTTAGTACTCACCCTTGCATATTTCTAGTGAGACGGGTTAGTCTTGCTGAGCCTTATGCTCACGTTTGCGCTTTAACGATTTTTGCAGGTATTAGGTTCATTTCTGTTGTTCAGGTTGTACATGAGATCTCGAGGCACCGAGATAAATCTCATGTGAACCACGCCGCTGCAGAATGATCATCATGTTGCTAGTGAGAAGCGTCCTAGGGCATTGACGTCTTCTCTTATGCTTAGATAGGTGAGAATATGAGTATGTAGTTCCGCTGCGTGTGTACCCTGTTGTACACTCTTTTGTAAACTCTTCTTATTATGAAATGAAAACTTTATATGTTTTGGTATCCTTTTCTTGTGTGTTGTTAGGTGCCGCGTCGCACGGCACCACCCAATGAGATCCTCGGATGTGTGGACTCCGGTCCCCACACGCAACAGAGAGGAAGAGTACGCGCGGAGAAGAGGATGGTGTGTGTGGTGGAGTAGAGGATGGTGTGTCGTCTTACTACTCTTTATTAGTACGTGCGGAGAAGACGATGAGACGCCCGGTGATTTTTAGTACGCGCGGAGAAGAGGGATGGTGGTGTGTGGGCAGTTATTTCCAGCCAATTTTTTTTTGTCCCAGCTCAACTTTACTTTCATTGCATGGTCATGTCAGCTGTGTGCTCTGCACATTGTTAGCTACTATCCTTTGTTGCCGTAGCAACTTGCTGGCATTGAATGGAAAGTGGGAGGATATTTATTGATGAAGGGTGTTAGGGGAATTTTATGTGTTGACTAATGTGCGGTTTGAATCCTAAAAATAGAGTTCACTTGGGATGGAGGGAGTATAAGATGATCACCTGCGCCATCGTCTTTTCCACACAACCGTTCCAACATCCTCTCTTCTCTCCACAAAACCTAGCCGCAGCTAGTATACAGCAAACGCTTTCGAGCTCGAGCAACCCTCCGCCACCGAGCCCGCCGAGGGACCCGACCACCGGTAAGCGGCCGCGGTTGGACCCCCCTGTCGGTGGTGTGGATCCGGCAGATCTCCCGACACTACTAAAGTGTTAGAGGAGTTTGATGTTCGGTGTGGGCGCGCGGAGATTCAAGAAGGTGAATTGTAAATGACACATGAGACACGGAGATTTACGTGGTTCGGGCCGCCTGAGCGTAATATCCTACTCCACGGGAGGTGTTGTATTGGTTGTCTGAGCTCAAAGTGAGTTCAGAATTTAGAGTGAGCGTCTCGTGTATCGAGCGTGTATAGAACGTTGTTGACCTGTCCTTTTATAGTACATGGGCAGGCCGTTACAAGTTAGCCTGGCCCGACATGTGGCCCCGGCGGTTACTGATATTGATACACGTTCAACACGTTTAATTGCCCTTAATGTCCGAGTTATGGGCTTTGACGGCACCGTTACTGGTAATTAAGGTCGTCCAATTGTGTGTCATTAATATGGTATTAATGACACTTAATTGGGTCTTGAAGTCCTTGATTCCCCTTCGACGATCCGGAGCCGTTGTGGAGTCTTCCGGAGGTTAGAGGCTGAAGATCCGACGGTTGGACACGTGGCAGCTTCGGAGCATACTGGGGGAAACAGATAGCTCCGGAGCTACCTGACACGTGTCAGTTCCAGAGCTTCCCTCGGTCTGGGGTTAGGTCTGGGGTGCCATGTCGGTACATAGCCCAGAGCTTCCCCCTTGTGGGTGGTAGCTCCAGTTTGATAGTACACGTGGCGACCCTGGGACTAACCATGTTGGAGAAGCGGGTCCGGTTATGTCTGACATGTGGGCCTCCGAAGGTCTTCAAATCAAGTAGATGACTTTCCCTAGAGATCTTCGTAATCTCAAGGGGTGTACAGTTCCCAGGGTACCAACAGTGGCCCCCTGGGCCCACCTCTGGGGAAGACCCCTTGGGTGAAGTCATTCCGCTAGAGGTGGGTCCATCCTCGCGACTTTTGAACTGAGTCTTCAAAGGTCTTCGGATGTGCCGTTGGTGATGGTTTGGAGTTAAATCCTCGCCGCGTGGCGTATCCCGTGTGCGGCAGATGAGATCTTTGGTGTGCGGATATCATGCAATTGATGGTTGCCGGTTCCCAATACAAAAATTGTATCGGTTCCGTGCGCCTTGTCAGGTCGCCGCCTTCGGGCTTCCCACCTCATGATGACAACTGTTCGCCTGGGTAAGAACCTCGACTTGATCGTCGGAGTGGTCATGGGCCCTCTTGTCATCGGCAGGGTAGGATTTTTGAGTAGTATTTTCGACTTCCTTGCGGTTTCCATCCAAGCGTTGCGAGGGCTTACTTAAGAAGGAAGGCGTGCACCGTCTGGAGTTCTTTACACCTCTCATATGATCCTGCGCTCAAACTCCCAACTTGTGCTCGCCTTTCCTCTCTTGCCTTGCTGTGCTGCGATGGAGTTGGGTCTCCGTGAGAGCCGTCTGAAGATTGACGGCGACCTGAAGAAGGTCCGGACCCTCATGGGATGGTCCTCGGACTTCTTCAACCGCCTGGTCCGCACCGGGGGAGAGCTCCCATTTGAGAAGGAGTACGCCGGCGAAATGGTGTACTTCTCTTCGTACGCCATGGTGGGGTTGATCCCACCTTTTCCTCCTTTTTCTTGATACTGCTAGACTTTTATGGTCTGCAGCTATACCACCTTGGCCCCCACTCCATTCTCCTTGTGTCTATCTTCGTCCACTTCTATGAGATGTGGGTGGGCATCCCCCCTCCATTGAACTCTTCTGGACCTTCTTCACCGTCCATACCACCGGTAGGAGCAATGAGTACCTTGGCTTCTACTACTTTGTGAAGCGCAAGAAGTGTCCATTCAAGTACCTCCGGTCGTTTCCCTCTGGGAAGTGGGATGATTGGAAGAAGGACTGGATAGTCATCCGGGTGGAGGAGCACGAGAGGCTGGAGCTGCCCGAAGGCCTCCCCAACATTGACACAACAGTCTGGAGTGAAGCTCCGGTGCTGGCGGACGCCTTCAACCCTGCTCTGACCAGGATCCGCCAGTGCGTGGAGGGAGGATTAACCCCTCAGGTGGTGTTTTGCAACTTCCTGGTCAACAGGTGGGCACCGCTGAAGAAGAGAGAAAAACTCGCTTGGACCCTCAATAATGTGATGGACGACGACCGGGTCAAGACCGGGCTGAAGTCCAACATGGTGGGCACAACCTTGGAGTTTTATCTCAAGAAGTTCCAGCACGGCATCGACGTTGCGGGAGATGACTTGACTCCGCCATCAGCCTTTCTCCCTATGAACGTGGAAGTGGAGTTCAGCAGGGAGCTCCGGCGGAAGATGCCTGTGCTTGACGACCTTGGTGTCGTCGAGAGGAGATCGATCTCCAGGGTGGCGATCCCTGGGGTTTCCGAGGGTGGCTTCGACCCTGCCCCGAAGCCAAGGGCCGAGGTCGTCAGCAAGGGCAGGAGCCGGCGGACGAACCCTTGAGCCGGAAGAGGAAGCTGCAGCATGCCGGCGAAGGGTCCGCCAGGCCTGCCACATCTGCATCAGCACCTTCTCCCCTGAGGGGGAGGTCTTCTACAACCGCGGCGACTGTACCCGTAGCAGGGTCCTCCCGGGGCGCTAGCTCTGGTCATGCAACTCCAGCACCAGGGCCAGTTGAGGCCTCTAGGTCCAGAGGTTCTTCCCGATCGAGGGTGGCCTCGACTAGGGAAACGCCCGTGGCTGCAACGAGTTCCGGGGGGCCTTCCGGAGCCTCCACGCCGGCGGCGGCTATGACCAGCCCAGAACGCCCGGGAAAGAGGTTCCGCGCAAGCTGGGGCGGAAGTCTCCCAAGGTAATTTTTAATCTTTACCTTGGACAGTTGTTTAGTTATAGTGATTATTTCTTAAGTTTCTTCGTCCATCATCTGCAGCGTTCCCAAGAATAGGAGTGAAGCTTCACCCTCAGCCACAGCAGCTGAAGCTGTGAGGGCGGAAGCTTCTGCTCCTGTCCCGGTGCCGCCCCAAGTGGTGGCTGAAGCTGCGACAGCTCCAGCGCCAGCTGTCGTGGTCATGGACCTCGATTCATCCCCAGAGACTCCTGTGGTAGCGCCGGACCGCGGGAGAGAAGATGTGCTAGCGGCACCTGCTCTGGAGGTTGAAGCTCCGGGTCCTGGTGCAGAGATGATGGAAGCTTCGGCCGTTGAGCCGGAGGAAGCTGTAATTCCGGCCCCAGAGCCGGAAATTGTTGAAGCCCAGATGGTTGAGCCGGAGGTAGTTGAAGTCCCAGCGTGCGCGCCGAATGTTGAGGAAGTCCCGGCGGTTGGGCCGGCTACCTCTGAAGCACCGACCGCAGAGCCGATTGTTGTTGAAGCTCCGGCCGCAGGGCCGGGTGATGTTGAAGACCTTCCGGCTCCCGAGCCGGTTGTTGCAGAAGTGTCAACGCTCGAGCCCCCAGTAGAGGAGGTGCCCAGGTCGGAGCCAGAAGAAACTCCTGCTCCGAGGATGACGATGCCGGAGGTTCCCGCAGCTGAGCCAGAGTGCCCAGAAGAGGTTGCTGGCCCCCTGCCTGAGGGGGTAGATGAAGACCTAGCGGCGGGGCCTTCGGAACCATATCCGGAGGTCGAAGCTTCATCAGCTGGACCCTCCTCGATGGCGACTAAGGCCATCCCGTAGGATGGCCTTGGTGCCATGGAGACCCAGGGAACAACTCTTGTCGAGTGGGACCCAATTTTTGTATCTGAAAACCCGCTTTAACCAGCGGAGGAGACCCCAGCAGGTCTGAAACCTATCCCGTTGTCATTGTCTATTGACAACGCCTGCTCCAGTCTGCGTCAAGTTTAATTGGCCTTCTTCCACGACAGCAAGGCTCTTGAAGAGGAGCGCCAAACCCTTAGGCGGTGGCGTAACCGGCTCTACTTCGAGACCAAGCTGGCACAGTCGAGGCTAGCAGATGACAAAGAGTGGATCAAGCGGGAGAAGGTCTGCTTGGAATACTGGGGCAAATTATTGGATGACAGGGAGAGTATGACTCATGCCCTCTACGCTCAATCCCGGGAGATTTATGAGCAGACCAAAGCAGCTAACAGTGCGGCCGATGAATTCCAAGAAAGGCTTGAGGCCATTAACACTACTCTCATCAAGCACCGGGAGGCACTTGAGGAGAGGGAGAAACGGCTTGAAGATGAAGAGAAGAAACTCCTAGAGCTGTGGGATGACGTCCTGAGGAGGGAGGAGGAGCTCACCGAAAAGGTGGCTCTGGCTGACAAGGGCCTCGAAGAGCGCGCCAATAAATTGGAAGAGCGCTGCACTAAGGAGGAGGAGGAGAAGGCCTGGGTGCGAGGGCAGGAACTCTACGAGCAACAGTGTGCCCTTGCTGCCAGGGAGAAGAAAGTGAGGGGTAGGGAGAAGGACCTGGTTGACCGCCGGAAAAAGATCCACCGCCGGGAGGAGGAGCTCGGAAAACTCGAGAAGCGAGTTGCTGAAAAGATTCAGCAAAACGCCAAAGAAGTTGAGCTCCTCGCTCGCGAGAATTCTGAACTGGTGGCGGCCAGAAGATCCTTGGAAGAATTGAAGGGCTTGAGGACTGTGGACTCCCTACAGATTTGGGAGTTCCTGGGCAAGGCCAACGACGCGCTGACACCGATGGGCTTCAGTCCCGTGCGTCCGGATGATCCGTAGCTGGAGCCGGACCTAGCGTTGCAGGCATTGAGCTCGGTAGGTAGTAAACACTCCAAGGTGGGCGACATCATCGCGGACCAATTGGAGGTTGAGGGGCAATCCCTGGCGAAGAACGTCGCAGAGTATGTGCTGACGTGCTACACCAGCCGGAATCCTCAATTTCCTCTGGACCCGGTGCTTGAAGGTCCCATTGAAGGAGAAGGTGAAGCTGCCCGGGCCAATGTGTCGGAGGTTGCCCAGAAGGTTGCCCAATTCTTCCATAGGGTCTAGGTCCATCTCTGTAGTTCCCACTTGTATTCTCTCTTCTTCTTCCTCAATTTTGTAATCCCTTGTCTCCAGATAAATGAAATCCCCAAATTTTTGTGAATTTCACTTTTTGTATTCAACACTTTTGTCTTCACTTGGCCCCCTAGTAGATGTACACAATTTGATTGTGAATATGTACCAAGAGGATATTGTGTTTTGTTGAAGACTCATTTGCTTCGAACTTGTAGAGTGTAGGTCCGAAGTCTTCGATAGTGAAGGCCCCCTGAGGTCAAATTGACTACCGTCGGAGCTTAGTAGCTCCGGCAATAGTCCCTATCAACGCGTAGAGCATCGATAATTATCCCTTCGGGGTGTCGGAGCTTAGTAGCTCCGGCAGTGAACTTTGCCAACGCATAGCTTGTCGGCAGCAGACTCCGCTTGTGGGGTCTTCTCGCCATCTTTTACGTCGACAGCTGGCCCCCCTAGCATTACCGGAGCTTGGATGTTCCGCTGATGCTCGTTTTCAATGCTTAACATTGATTACAAGCCATCTAGGGGAGTCGGAGCTTTGTTAGCTCTGGCTTTTCTCCATCAACGTGGATTTTATTTTTCCTGCACACTGAAGCCAAGAAAAATAGTAAAATTCGTTTCTTGTCTATAACTTCGCCGCGACTTAAGATTCTTAAGAAAATTTTAGGTCAAACGCGATTCTGAATACAACCGAATGCGTTGTCTTTTCTTCCAGATCCAATTGTACTTGGACCGCCTTACTTCGACCTGCCTGTTTGTAGGTAGAGTGGCGTACTTAGGGTGCTTGACCAGGCTAATTCAATAGCACACTCCAGCCCTAGGTTGGCTTGGCGGCATTCAGGCGAGTGGGCCACGAACAATATTTGAATCCAGAATAATCGACAATACAACTCGAATTGTATATGAACCGGTTGAACTAAAATTTCTTAAGAATTGTACGTCCTTGTTATAGACAAGAAAGAGAAAAATAAAAAAGAATGTTGAGCCTGTACAAAATAAATGCACGTGGAGTTTGTTTCACCTGAAGATGTCTTTCATAATAGGTTCGGGGTACAGGGGAAACCAGTACACTCTTAGGGTACGGAACCAGGCTAAGCGTGATTAATTTCTCTTTTGACCCAGGGTAGCTAGCCACACTTTTAGTTCTGAGATTGTGACAAGTGTTGCATGAACTTTGCGGACCTTCCAGGGAAGGTCCGGCTGTTCTCCCGGAGGAAGTACCCGACTCTGTACAATTACTCTATAACATACTCCTCAAGTTACTACAGACTCATCTCCATGATACTAAGTGTAGAACTTACGGAGGTGCTCTATGTTCCAAGGATTTGGGAGAGGTGTCCCATCCTCGGTAGCCAAGCGAACGCTTCCGGGACGGGATACTTTAATCACTCGGAAGGGTCCCTCCAAGCTGGGGGAGAGGTTGTTTAACCCTTCTCTGGATTGTATTCTCCGTAGCACCAGATCGCCTTCCTCGAGCTGTCAGTTGTGTACATGCCGCTGATGACAGCGCCGAAGGGCTTAGCGGTATCAGGCATTCCGAACAGCTGCTTGGCACCTTCCCTCCTCAAGGAGGTCTAGGTCTTCACGCCGGAGCTGGTCCTGCGTGGCTTCGTCGAAGGTCTGGACCCGGAGTGACCCCAAGGTGATTTCCGGAGGAAGGATTGCTTCAGCTCCATACACCAGGAAGAAGGGTGTCTCTCCAGTTGACCGGTTTGGAGATGTCCTGTTGGCCCATAAGGTGGGCGGAAGCTCTTCAATCCAGTTGGCTCCGTGTTTTTTCAAACGCTCATAGGTGCGTGTTTTGAGTCCTTTAAGGATTTCAGCATTTGCTCTCTCGGCTTGGCCATTACTTGCTGGGTGAGCTACGGAGGCGTAGCAAACCTGAATGCCGAGGTCTTCGCAATATCCTTGAAAGGCAGAGCTTGTGAATTGGGTCCCATTATCAGTGATGATTTTGTTTGGGACTCCAAATCTGCATACAAATGACTGCAAAAAGTTGATAGCAGATTGCTTGTTGATTGTCACAACTGGTGTTGCTTCTGGCCACTTGGTGAACTTGTCAATAGCGACGTACAGGAACTTGCATCCTCCGACGGCTCTTGGGAAAGGTCCCAAGATGTCCATCCCTCACACAGCGAATGGCCATGTAGGAGGTATCATTTGTAGGGGCTGAGCCGGTGTGTGAATCTGCTTTGCATGAAATTGACATGCTTCGCATTTCTTCACTAGCTCAGTTAGTACTGTAGGCCAATAGAAGCCATGTCGAAAGGCTTTACCAACCAGCGTGCGGGAACACGCGTGGTTCCCACACTCGCCTCCATGGATTTCTGCGAGGAGCTCACAGCCTTCTTCCCTTGTGATGCACCGCATTAGGATGCCATTGGCACCACGCCGGTAGAGATCCCCTTCTACCAACGTGTATCTTTTAGCCAATCTGACTACCCGGTCAGCGGATACGTCATTGTCAGGAAGGATGTTGTCTTTCAAGTAGTTCCGAATCTCCGAGATCCATGCATTGGAACTAACTTGAGCATTTGAGTCTTGCGTGCTGGGTTGATTGGAGCTTCCGACAGCACCTACGACCCTTGATGGCTGCCATGGTAACAGGGCCATCGGGACCGTCAGCTTCGGGATGCTGATCTCACCCCCTTCACTCAGTTCGGCAAGCTGAGCTGTGGGTTTTGGCAACCTCCGGACAAAAGTTCCGTCAGGAGCCGGAGCTGCGGTTGACGCTTTCGTCGAGAGTTCGTCGGCTTCAGCATTGTGGGCACGCTGGACATGGTGGAGATCTAGGACTTCGAAGTCCTTATGAAGCCTCTGGACTTCAAGGAGGTAAGCAGCTAGTTGGGGATTGTTGCAGGAGCATTCACCCTTCACTTGCTTAATGATGAGATGCGAATCTCCCTTGACAAGCAGTTCCTTGACACCGTATGACAGTGCCACCTTTAGTCCGTAAATGAGTGCTTCATATTCTGCCATGTTGTTGGTCGCCTTGAAGTCAAGGTGTACCATGTATTTTACCTTCTCTCCGGTTGGTGCGAGGAGAAGGATTCCAGCTCCGGCCCCTTGCTTTTGCATGGAGCCGTCAAAGTAGAGGGTCCAGTGAGGCTTGGTGAAGACCGAAGCCTTGTGTTCCGGCTTCTACTCGGTGGGGCCCCCAGGGTTTGATGGAGAGGGAGTCCATTCCGCCACGAAGTCTGCCAATGCTTGACTCTTGATTGCTTGCCTTGAAATGAATTCGAGATCAAATTCGGCCAATTCCGCTGCCCACTTTGCAATATTCCTAGTTGAATTGGGATTATGCAAGATTGCTCGAAGTGGGTAAGAGGTCACCACTGAGATTTTGTGAGCTTGGAAGTAATGGTGAAGCTTCCTGGAGGCAATAAGAACTGCATAGAAAAGCTTATGAACCTCTAGGTATCGAGTCTTGGCATCATGTAGTACTTCGCTGATGAAGTACACTGGGCGCTGAATGGTCCGGACCCTCTCGGAGGGGCCCAGAGCTTCCTCTTCACTGACCCGGATCCTCCCGGAGGGATCCGGATTTTCTTCGGGGACCTCCGGGTCCTGGCTGGAGGAACCCGGAGCTTCTTCGGAAGCAACCTAGACCCTCCCGGAGTGGTCTGGGTCTTCCGAAGTGACTTCTTGTGGGTTCAAGTCTCGGAGCTGGGACCCAGACTCGCTTTCGGGATCCTCCGGACCCTCCCGAAGGGGTCTGGATTCCTGAGTATGGGGTAGTTCTAGTCTCTCCGCGACGAGGACCATACTGACGACTTCGTCAGTGGCTGAAATGTAAAGCAGCAAAGGCTCACCAGGGTTCGGAGCTACAAGAATTGGTAGGATGGTGAGGAACTGTTTTAGCTCCTGGAATGCCTTTTCTGCTTCTTCAGACCATTGGAATGGCCCGGACTTCCTTAATAACTTTAAGAAAGGGAGTGCCCGTTTCGCCAGTCTTGAAATGAACCGGCTGAGGGCTGCTAGACATCCAGTTAGCTTTTGGACATCTTTGATGCGGGCTGGTGGCCGCATGTCTTCAATGGCCTAGATCTTCGCCGGATTAGCTTCTATGCCCCGGTGACTTACTTGGAAACCAAGAAGGTTTTCGGAGCTAACCCCGAAGACACACTTGTCTGGGTTTAGCTTTGTGTGGGTGACCCGCAGCTTATCGAAGACAGCCTGCATGGTGTCAAGGAGTGACTCCTTGTTCTTGACCTTGACCACGATGTCATCGACGTACACTTCCACTATGTCTCTAATGAGTTCTTCAAAGGTTTTGTACATAGCTCGTACAAAGGTTGAAGCTGCATTTTTGAGACCAAATGGCATGGCTATATTACAGTACAATCCATCTACTGTGATGAAAGAGGTATGCTCTTCATCTTCCCTAGACATTCTGATTTGATGATACCCAGAATATGCGTCTAGGTAACACAGTAATTCACACCCGGAGGTGGAATCCACTATCTGATCTATTCTAGGTAGTGGGAATGGATCTTTTGGACATGCCTTATTTAGTGTTGTGTAGTCGATACACATCCGAAGCTTCCCACCGGCCTTGGGCACAACGACTGGGTTTGCCAGCCATTTCGGATGGAAGACTTCTCGAATGAATCCAGCTTCGAGCAACTTCTTCACTTCTTGTCGGATGAAGTTCTGTCGCTCTACGGATTGCTTCCAAGGCTTCTGATGCACAGGCCGGGCGTCGGGGTAGATCTTCAGATTGTGCTCAATCACTTCCCTGGGGATCCCAGGCATTTGTGACGGTTGCCAGGCAAACACGTCGACATTAGCCCGGAGGAAAGTGATGAGCGCGAGTTCCTATTTGTCGTTCAATCCCCCTGATATACGGGTGGTCTGAGCGGCATCAGAACCGATTTGGACGACTTTGACGGGAATGTCGGTGTTGCCGCTTGGCTGCACACGAGGTGCAGAAGTCGAGCCTCGCTGACGAATGCTCGGGGGTTTTGGAGCTTGCTCTTGCCAAGAGTCCTCCTCTTGCGCCGTGGTAAGTGCATGGAGTTCATCCAGAGCAGTTACTCTGGCAGTACGATCTCCGCGGATCCGGAGAACGCCTACTAGTGTTGGCATGTTTAACACCAGGTAACCATAATGAGCTGCTGCCATGAATTTGTACAAGGCAGGCCTACCCAAGATGGCATTGAAGGGTAAGTTGATCTGAGCAACGTCAAAGACCAACTTCTCGGTGCGATACTTCTCTCGGGTCCCGAAGGTAACGGGGAGGGTAATAGCTCCGAGTGGGGTAATGGCTCCCGGACCTACTCTGGAGAAAGGTCGGGAGGGGTGGAGATCCGAAGATCGGAGCTGAAGCTTGGTAAAAGCTTCGAAGCTTATGAGGTTGAGCCCCGAACCTCCGTCTACCATGACATGGTGGAGCTGGATGTTGATGGTAGGAGATACCATCAAAGGTAGCTGACCTGCTCCAACCATGCTTCGAGGGCAGTCTGAAGCATCAAAAGTGATGGTCGTGTCCATCCACTTCCGATGAGGTTCCGCCCTGGCTGTAGGAGCTACAGCAGCCATGTCCCGACACATAGTCTTGATGACGCGGCGGGAGGTAATGTCCCATGATCCACCAAAAATGGTGTTCATGGTCTTCCGATGCTCGTTGTCAGAGACGTCGGAATCGTCATCGATGGAGGTGTAGACGGCCTTCAGGACCTTTTTGCGATCCTGAAAGCCTAACTCCTCTTCAGCCGGAGCTTCGTCGACTTTTTGTTTTCCTTCCCTCTGTCGGAAAGGAGCTTCTTCCCGGCGCTTGTTGTAGCGCTCGGCAATGTTTTGGACCTCCCGACAGTCTTCCAAACTGTGGCTGCCCGTTTTGTGAATTGGACACCACACCTTGGGTTTGCCACCGTCTTCAGAAGACGGTCAATGTCGCTTCTCGGAACGTGGCCGCCGGCCACCCGGAGCTGCAGCAGCTGCAACTCCCGGAGGTAGCGGCTTCTTCTTTGGAGGATTTCTTGTGATCCTCCGGAGTTGGTTTGGAGTGCATTTCACGGCCCTCCGCAGCTCTAGCACATTTGTCGGCCAAACTGAAGAGTTCCGTGACACTGGTGATCTCCTTGATCGCTTGTTTCTCCAACATCTTCTTATCCCGTACACCCTGTCTTAATGCCACAATGACAGAAGCGCTTGAGATAGAAGGGATAGTGTTTCATACTTGAGAGAATCTCTAGATGAATGATCGCAGGGATTCTCCCCCTATTTGCATGACTGCAAAAAGGTCCAGTTCAGTGCCTGGTCTGGTGTATGAACTCCCGAAGTTGGTGGTGAACTGCTGGCACAGCTCCTCCCAACTGTTGATGGAGTTGGGTGGAAGGCTCATAAACCAGGACCTGGCAGTCCCAGTCAAAGCCACTGGGAAATAATTGGCCATTACGGCCTCATTTCCTCCAGCTGCCAAGATAGCAGTGGAGTAAATCTGAAGAAATTCAACAGGATTAACGGTCCCGTCGAACTTCCCCGGCAGGTGAGGCTGGAACTTCTGTGGCCACTCGACCATACGCAGATGCATGGCCAGGGCTGAACAGCCTCCTCCTACTCCTTCAGGAGCAGGAATGTATTGAGCTTCTCGTCTTTCACGAGCACGCTCAATATGGACTCGGCCGTCTTGTTGGCGATATCGGCGATCAAGCTCTGCCCGGAGGTCATGAGTTGAAAGCCTTGATACCGTGTGAGTGCGTCGTTCCCCGGAGGGCAACGACGTCACCTGCTGTGATGCAGCACGTCTCCTATTGTTGGAAACGTGCGGACCAAGTCTGCCAGACAAGGTCCGTGGCTGCGACGGGGCCCGTCCTGAAGGAGGAGGACCCTAGTTGCTGATGCGGTCGGCTGCTGCTGCAACCAAATGTTCCACATCAGCCCTCCACTGCTCCAGTGCATCCCGGGATGCATCCGGAGGTGGTGGGCGTTGGAGAAGAGCACGTGCTGCATGGAGCGCGTGTTCCGGGTTGTCAAGATTCGCCGACGCAGTGATTGACGCCGGTGCACCATCGCGTTGTCCAGCTTGATTTGCTGGTGGAGGCGGTGGTGGTGGAAGTGTGGCTCCTGCTGGGGCCGTGGTTCCTGCTGGTGGATGCATATTGGAGGGATTACTCCCAACAGCTTGAACAGCGGGTTGACCATTGGATGATCCAGCGGCTCAGTTCACCATTCTTGAAATCTCAGGCGCCCCTACCTGGCGCGCCAACTGTCGGTGGTGTGGATCCGACAGATCTCTCGACACTACTAAAGTGTTAGAGGAGTTTGATGTTCGGTGTGGGCGCGCGAAGATTCAAGAAGGTGAATTGTAAATGACACGGGAGACATGGAGATTTACGTGGTTCGGGCCGCCTGAGCGTAATACCCTACTCCACAGGAGGTGTTGTATTGGTTGTCTGAGCTCAAAGTGAGTTCAGAATGTAGAGTGAGCGTCTCGTGTATCGAGTGTGTATAGAACGTTGTTGGCCTGTCCTTTTATAGTACAAGGGCAAGCCGTTACAAGTTAGCCTGGCCCGACATGTGGCCTCGGCGGTTACTGATATTGATACACATTCAACACGTTTAATTGCCCTTAATGACCGAGTTATGGGCTTTGACAGCACCGTTACTGGTAATTAAGGTGGTCCAATCGTGTGTTATTAATATGGTATTAATGACACATAATCGGGTCTTGAAGTCCTTGATTCCCCTTCGAAGATCCGGAGCCATTGTGGAGTCTTCCGGAGGTTAGAGGCTGAAGATCCGATGGTGGGACATGTGGCAGCTCCGGAGCATACTGGGGGAAACAGTTAGCTCCGGAGCTACCTGACACGTGTCAGTTCCGGAGCTTCCCTCGGTCTGGGGTTAGGTCCGGGGGTGCCATTTCGCTACATAGCCCGGAGCTTCCCCCTTGTGGGTGGTAGCTCCGGTTTGATAGTACACGTGGCGACCCTGGGACTAACCATGTTGGAGAAGCGGGTCCGGTTATGTCTGACATGTGGGCCTCCAAAGGTCTTCAAATCAAGTAGATGACTTTCCCTAGAGATCTTCGTAATCTCAAGGGGTGTACGGTTCCCAGGGTACCGACACCCCCCCTCGCCGCCGCACGTGAAGGATACCCTCCTGTTCAACATGGCCCGAGATGTATTTATGGATACATCTCACTCCATGGAACACCTTGAGCTCGGTACCCTTCCACAAAGTACTAGAATGGACACCACGGGCCACTACGTCTTCGGCCTCTCGCACGTGGCCTCTCGTCTCGACTCCCATTGGGAGACGATGGCAGCCGAGCTCGGCGTCGCGGGTCGTCGCAACCTCGTCGTGGCGGCGGCCTTGAGACTGGGTCACCTTCCGCCGCCGGAGCCCGAGGCGCTAGAGGAGGGTCAGGAGCCCGAGGACCCACCCGAGGAGGAGGAGGTGGAGGCTGAGTAGAGTAGTATTTAGGTGTTTTCTTTTCATGTTTTTAGTTGTAGTTTTTCGTTTCATGTTTTTAGTTGTAGTTTTTCGTTTCATGGTTTTAGTTGTAGTTTATCTTTTCTTGTGTTTGTAATATACTCCCTCCATCCAAAGCGACAAATATTTTGGGACGGAGATACTCCCTCCATCGAAAGGGACAAGTATTTTGGGACGGAGGGAGTAATGTTTTTAAGTTAAATGCGCTTGGTGTTCTTGTTCATGGATGTACTATATGTGCAAAATTAGTTCAAATTTTCCGATCGCCAAACCCTCCTTGTCCCCAAACCGGTGGAGTTGCCAGGAGATCGCCCACAGCGGGGCTCACAAAGCGGTCTGTAAAGTAGTAGTAATAGGAAAATGCAACAGACGGTAGCTAGGACTGGAAAGAAAAAAGTGAAGACAATACGAGGAAGAAAATATTTGAAAAAAGGAAGGACAACCGAAATGTTAAATAGGAAATGTTTTCACGGAAATTAATCCAATTGTAATCCTCTCAAACATAGGCTCCCTTTGAAGGATAGGATTTGTAAAGGATTTTTAGTTTCCATAGGAAACATAACACATGAGCTAGGACACTTTGGTAGCCATACTAAAAGAGCTGCTTATCCGCCTCATCCACTTCACCACGCCGCCAGTAGAATCTCTTTGGCCGTGGGAAGGTGTCGCCCGAAGAGTTCGAGGACACCGAGGAGTGTCTATCAGAAGAGTCGCCTGATGACGAGGAGGCCGGGGAGTTGGGGTGGACTGGCGACGTATAGTCGAGGTAGTGATCCAGGTGGATGATGAGCTCCGTCGTGAGTCCGCCACGTCGGACCACTGTGGCATGATTGAAACGTTCTGCTGGCGGCCCGCCATCACTCCAAGTCCGGCCATCACTTCCTGCAAAGAAGGTGGCCATTTTGGCCCGAGGCAGGTGGCTTGGGTCTTTCATCCACCCAACGACCGTGCACAGGTCAGCACGCTCCCGGTGGTAAGTGGAAGCGTCAAAGTGATCAAAGAGGAAGACGTCACCCAGAACCTGTCTGATGCCCTCCGCAGACCAGACATGCAGACGGAGGTTCTCGATGACAACCTGCACGTGGATAAACCACCTGACGATTGGCACACCGACGCCAAAGATCCATGGCCGGAAGTAGTGGTTATCATCCGACATGGTGATGATTGTCGTCTCGATGGCGAGCTCCCGATAGTCATCATGGGTGAACCACACCAGGAACTCACCATCCCCAAAACGTGGACACGGTGAAAGCCCAATGCGGGATTTCAAGTTGGTGATGGATGGCCAGGGTGATCTCCATGGGCGTTGCCTCGCTGCGACCTCCTCTGGGTCCCATAACAGCTGCTTGGTGGCGCAAATGGATAAACTCCATCATAATGAGGCGGTTGTTGACCACCGTGCATTGCCCCTCACGAGGGCGCAGGGACGGTGAGCCTGCAGGTACCTGCTCGTGTCTAACATGGTTGCAAGGCATGGCGCTGCGACAACAGAGGCAAAGGACTTCTCAGGCAACACACGGGAGCATGGATGGGAATCAGTCGGGAACTTGAGCCTGGAAGCAATAGGGGGGGGGGGGGGGGTTAAGAAGGCGAGGGTGGAGAGGCCAAACATCGGAAGCAGCGTCCCTTGAGGATCTCACGAAAATCCGGTGATAGGACCGAACCTTTCGAGGCCTTCGGCTCTGTGCAAGCGTCATGAATGCACGAAGGCCCAGCTTGAATATAAAGTGAATCAGCGCAGTTTCAGCCCACAAATAACAAGCGGCCTAGCTTTTTTGTCCTGCCTGCCTGCCCGTGGCCGGAATTTTTTTGTCACGCCGAATGAAGAAGGAAAATAAGAAACGAAAATAAGATTTTATTACAGTACCCTTCGACCCGCAACGCCGGCCCCCCTCTCCACAACGCGCTTGTAGGAGCATCCGCCGGCCGCCACGATTGTAGGAGCATCTGCCGGCCGCCATACTTGTAGGACCATCCTCGGGCCTCCATGCTTGGAGAAGCATTCGCCGGCCGCTACGCTTGGAGGAGCATCCGTCGGCCGCCACGCTTGGAGGTGCATCCGCCGGCCGCTATGCTTGGAGGAGCATCCGCCGGCCGCCAAGCTTGGAGGAGCATCCTCCGGCCGCCACGCTTGTAGGAGCATCCGCCGGCCGCCACTCTAGTAGGAGCATCCGCCGGCCACCAAGCTTGGAGGACCAACCGCCGGCCGCCACGCTTGGAGGAGCATCCGCCAGCCGCCACGCTTGTAGGAGAATCCACCGGCTGCAGCACGTGGAGTAACAACAGCTAGGTACAATTGCTCACATAATGTGTTCTTGTACATCTATCCTCTTACGGATAGGCTGATGGCTAATTGAATTGTAGGAAGCGATGTCAGAAGATAAGACATGGATGGGAAAGGACAGGCATACGAGGGAGTGGCAGCATGGAATGAAGTCATGTTTAAAATTTTGCATTTCAGGGCACTCGTGAAGGAGAAACTATGCCCTGTCCTTGCACGAGATGTCGTAATATTTGCCACGAGACACGCAAGGGAGTTCATTTACACCCTGCTCAGAAATGGGATGTTATTGGATTATACTTGTTGGATACACCATGGAGAAATACGAGTTCAGGAAAGTATTGCTGAGGAATCAGCAAATAATGAGGAGATAATTTCTGATGATGGTGCTATGCAAAATATGTTGTCCAGTCTACTTGGAGGCACTGATCATGGTGGTACTTAAGCAGATGTTGATGATCAAGAAAATGCTATAAACCAGCAGGAGCCAATCGGGGATGCAAAGAAATTCTATGACTTATTAACTGATGCCAAAAAGGAGTTGTATACAGGTTGTTCACAGCTGACCCAATTATCCTACATTGTCAGGTTCTACCAGGTAACGTGTTTAACTGGTATGAGCAAGTTAGCTTGTGAGATGTTACTTGAACTATTATCATTGGCGCTTCCAAAGGGCAACTGCATTCCTAATACACTTGATAAACTTCAGAAGGTTGTTCATGACCTCGGGCTGGACTACCAAAAGATCGATGCATGTGTCAATGACTGTGTGTTATTCCGAAAGGAGTATTCTCTGCTGAATAGTTGCCCAAAATGTGGTGAATTAAGATGGAAAAATTGTACTGCTGGGGATGCAAGAGAGGCTTTACCTTGTGGAAAATCCAAGAAGCTTGTAGCACACAAGATTCTACGTTACTTCCCTCTTATTCCCCGTATACAAAGGTTTTATATGGGAGAATCAACGGCATCAAACATGCGCTGGCACAAAGAAGGTCGTGCTGATGATGGAATATTACGCCATCCCGTCGATTAAAAAGCACGGAAGCACTTTGATAGCATTCACCCAAATTTCTCATCTGATCCTCATAACATAAGACTTGGGCTAACATCTGATGGTTTCAATACTTCTGGAGTAATGAATGTTTCTTACAGTACATGGCCTGTGATTCTAATCACTTATATTCTACCACCTTAGTTGTGTATGAAGCAGTCTTATTGGGTGATGTCAATGATAATTCCTGGGCCAAAGTCACGTGGAAACAACATTGATGAGCTACTGAAATTATGGTCTGATGGTGTTGAAACATATGACAGTTTAAAGAAAGAGACATTTGTCATGCGAGCTTCTTTATTGTGGACAATAAATGATTTTCCAGCATATGCAATGCTATGTGGATTGAGCACAAAAGGGAAGCTAGCATGTCCATACTGCCATATAAACACTGACGCCTTCTGGTTGAAATATGGACGAAAGCATTGTTACATGGGTCATCGTCGTTTCCTACCTCAGGATCACAGATGGCATCGAAACAAAGGTTCTTTCAACAACAAGGCAGAGAATAGAGAGGCTCCAACATCACTCTCTGGTGACAAAGTACTCCAACAATACGAGTGTTTTGATCAAGTGAGTTTTGGATCGACGAATAATAAGAGAAAGCACATCGAGGAAAATAGATGGCATAATTGGAAGAAGAAAAGTATATTTTTCGACCTCCCTTATCGGACGACATTGCTAATAAGGCATAACTTGGATGTCATGCACATTGAGAAAAACATTTGTGATAGCATATTGGGGACATTGCTTGCTATGGATGGTAAAACAAAAGATAGTCTACAAGCTCGTCTTGATATGAAGGATATGGGTATACAGCCAGATCAACATCCGAAGTTCATAAAAAGAAAGTACACATTCCCACCAGCATTATATACTTTGGGCAATGATGAGAAGACCACCTTGTGCAAGTTTCTCGGGAATGTGAAGGTGCCCGATGGTTATGCCTCAAACATCATGAGATGTGTGGAGATAAAAGCATGTAAGGTATCGGGTCTAAAAACTCATGACTACCATATTATATTTCAGAAGCTCCTTCCTATTGCAATACGTAACATATTGTCTGAAAAGGTTGTTGCACCTTTAATTGAGTTTAGCACATTCTTTTCTGGAATTTGTTCTAAAGAATTGGCGGAACCAGATTTGGACAAGATGAGCAAACAAATTCCTGAAACAATTTGTAAGCTTCAGATGTTGTTTCCTCCCGCTTTCTTTGATATCATGGTACATCTTCCAACCCATCTTGCCGATGAAGCACGGTTGGGTGGACCTGTTTCTTACAGATGGATGTATCCAATTGAGAGGTACCTTGGTACATTGAAGAGGTATGTACGTAACAAAGCTCACCCGGAGGGTTCTATAGCTGAGGGATATATTGCCAAAGAGTGTATGACTTTTTGTAGTAAGTTTTTGGATAACATCAGCACCAAGCGTAATAGGCTAGAACGTCATGAAGCTGCAGCTACAAATGAACCTTCTGTTGATAATTCTAACATATTTACAGAAGTTGATAATTCTAAAAAAGGGTATAAATGGGACCAACTTACTATGGTGGAACTACATAACATCAGACATTATCTTATTACTAACGTTGAAGAGGCCGCTCCATGGATCAAGTAATAACGTATAACTCAGATGTTGTATACTATATATATGGCTTATCGTAGATGGCTAATTTAATTTTGTACCCTTTTCAGTGAGCATATTGAAGAACTGAAAAAGATTCATTCTCGTGATGTTGATAAACGCCATAGAGATGAGTTTTTTGATTGGTTTTAGAAACGAGTAAGTACATGCAAGTTTGCACTTTGATGAAATATTGAACAAATATGTGTTCTGAAATTGGTTTGTCGTCGATAACCCCTTTTATACTAATGTGTACAGATTACGACATTACACAAAGAAGGCAAAGCAACTGATTATCTATATGCATTATCTAGAGGACTAGATCGTTGGGCACGTTTTTTTAGTCGGTTATTCATCAATGGCTTCTTCTTTCGAACTGCAGATGTGGAAAAAGATTTACGGACCCAACATAGTGGTATTGTTGTTCGGGGCACTGATCATGATTGGTTTGGAGCAATCAAGAAAATCATTGTTGTTGATTTTGAAAACAATCAAGAGGTTCTGTTATTTCAGTGTGAATGGTTTGATCGGCCTTTTGGAAGCAGTCAGAACCAAAGCAGAGGCTACAAAAAAGATCAATACAGAATGATAGATGTTGACACTACTCTGTTTCGATTCCAGTATGAGCCTTACATTCTAGCTACCCAAGCCGAACAAGCTTTTTATGTTCCAAGTGTGAAGCATCCTAAATGGGCCACAATTGTTAAAACGAAGCCACGAAACCTTTTTGCCATGCCCCCTGGAGACAGTGAAAATAATGTGACCGAGACGATGGAGGCTGAGACATTTCATGATGATCTGCTTACTGATGATACCAATAATGAGGATACGACCGCATGGGCTAGGAATGACATTGAGGGAGCCAACGACAATGCTTCCACTCTTATAATGACAACGTCAGGTGATCGGTTTGAGGTCGATGGAGTTGCATCAGAAAATGAAGACGACAACGATGACGACAACGACGATACATATACCTATGATGGTCATGTAGCTCCATTGTGGGAGGACGACAACGAAGATGATGATTTTTAGTATAATTAAGTACGTAACATGTAGCTCCACAATGTATTTGTCCGTACGAACCCGACATGTATTTTTTAGTTATTTATAATTGCTACCCGAAAAGTACCCGATACCCGATATTTCGGTCTTTTCAGTTTTGGTCTCAGTTTTATTGGTTTCGGTTTTTCGGTCTCGGTTTATTTGCCCACCCCTAATTTACGTAGTAGTAGCATATATATGGGATATACATATTTCTCCTGCATGTTTTTTTTTGGCAAAACTATTTAGTGATATATCCTATGTGCATATTACATATGTAAAACTAATGTAATGTATAAAACTTTTTCAAAGGAAAGTCTTAGGTTTCGTCAAATCTATCTTTCAGATTTACGCAATTTTGATCTGTTTTAACATTACAAGAATTGTACTTCTAGACTCACCATGAAAATATTTCCAGAATATACAATCTAGTACTACATTTTATTGAAGTTAATAAATTCCATATAAATCATTTGTCAAAGGTAATTAGTTCGACCAAAATAGAAATAGAGTTGAGTTGGGGTGGAGGAAGTACTATACGTTGCTGTTTGCCGCATAAAAGGTTTCGTCCTTCGTTCAAGCCGTAGTCATTTGTACAGGCGGCTGATGCGACCGGGCGCACCGAGCTTACGTGTGCGCTAGTCACCGAGGCGCCTTAGACGCGCGCAGCGCATGCGTTGAAATCACCTGCGGTACTACAGGTGCAGTAAGAGTCACTGACATGTGGGTCCGGCAATCCTTGGGGCCCACATGTCAGTGACTATTACTGCACCTGCAGTACTGCAGAGGTTATGCATCCCGCATGCGCATCTTTGAATTCAATTGGAACCGCTCCGCGTCCATCACCACTTTACCGTGAACCACTGCGGATGGTCTTAAAGGCAGGCCCGGCTCTGGGCCTAGGCGGGCGGAAATAAATTTTTTGCGGCCCTGCCTCACAACGTCGCCTGCCGCGCCCCCACCGCTGCGCCCCCGGCTCCGCCGCTGGCCCGCCGCCCCTGCGCCCCCACCGCCGGCCCGCCACTCGAGAACGGATTGAGGGGAAGGCTCATCGTCCATAGCGGTCATGTAGCTTCCGTCCCCTCGATCCGTTGGCGATGAGCCTTCTCCTCATTCGTTCTCGAGTTTTCGGCGGCCACGCCGCCGCTTCTACCCTGCTTCTGGACTGAGGACGCTGATGATCCGCAACATACTTTTAAATCTGCTTGCTGCTAGCCGTTGTTGATGCGTTAATACCTAATGTTTTACATTTTTGAGTATTTTGCAGATCATCAGCGTCGTTAGTCCAGCACTGAGTCGTCATGAGGCAAAAAGTAATGAACATCATTGATCAGCACTACGCCGAGGAGAACACAAAAATTGTAGTTGGCCGCGTCAAGTCGACTTTACGATTTTATTCACGTTCCATTTAACTTCAAGTACCATGCATATGCTTTGAAATATATGATTATACTAATCAAGCTCCGGTCTATTACTGATTGATACTTAACCTCATTTGTTGCATTTGCCAAGGTCGGAGGCCAACAAGGGCTACTGCTTTATCAACGTCACATTGCCTGATGCGGCGTTCAGGCTGTGGATGAAGCACATGCATGGCTTCCGTTGGAAGGTGAACGACTCGCGGAAGATGTGCGAGGTCGACTACGTCAACATCCAGGTACATCGCCGTCTGCTGCCACCATTTTCAATTGCGCCACTGCTGCATGGTGTTCACCTGCCGCTACTCGTCATCCTTTCGTAGGGTCGGGATGCGCTGGTGGCCCATTTCTCCAAGTCATGCTTCGACTGCGAAACCGAGGAGTTCCTGCCAGTGTGGTTCAGCTCGCCGCGGAAGGTGAACGACTCGCGGAAAATGTGCGAGGTCGACTACACCAACATCCAGGTACGTCACCGTCCGCTACCACCGTTTTCCATTGCACCGCCGCTGCAGCGTGTTCACCTGCCACTGCTCGTCATCCTTTTGCAGGGTCGGGATGCGTTGGTGGATGCGGCCAGATGGTTGCTCTTGCAGGTGTATGGTAATTACGTGAGTGTTTGGTCGGGTCATGTGGTTAGTCCACGATGCACCCTAAACCTGTTGTTGAGGCCGTGTATTTGTCATTTGTGCGTACACTCTAGTGACATGTGACAAAGTGCTCAGTCATCAATTGCGTTTGGTTTGACGTCGAAGTTAAATTGGAGATAGATCATCCATTTCTTTATGTCTTGGATCATCCAAATTAACGTTTGGTTGGATGGACTGGACGATCCAATTTTTTGTTGGTAGGTTGGATGAAACTTGATTGAGATTATTGAATCATCAAAGTTGATAATTTCATAATATTATTCGTGCGCTTGATGATCGATCATGCACGCCGAGCGCCGAGTTATTCGGATCGCTGAGCAATGTTCGGACATGGATTTCGTGTGTGCCCTTGTGCCCTGCAAGATTCGGTGCCCTCGCGTTCGTGGCAATCATCAAGGCAGGGTGGTACAGTCGCGGGAACTGTGTAGTGCGCCCTTGGCTGTAAGATTTGGAGCGTGAATGTACGTGGAAACCATCTGGGGATGCAACTTCGGTGCTCCTGTTTGTGCTTCCATGCGTACTCCGCGCTTATGTGTCATCATCTAATTGGTTGAAGTTAAATCATACATTATGTTAGGTAAATGAAAGGGTCAATAAAATCATGACACTTATGTAGGAGCACGCATGGAAGCACTGAATGGGAGTATACAAGTCGTGTCCTCAGATGCAACTTCATGTAGCTCCATCCTAATGCAACGATTGTGGTCCCGTGGCGATAGATCCTAACGCCACGAACCAGTGAATCATGGCAAGACATCCTAATGCAACGATTGTGTTTCATTGCATTAGTATCCTGACGCCACGAAAAAGTGAATCATGGCCACACATCTTAATTGCTACGATTGGGGTCCGTGGCCATTGATACTAACGCCACGAAGCAGAGTATCGTGGCAACAAATTCTAATGCAATGATTGTGTTCCGTGGCGATAGATCCTGTAATGCCACGAACCAGTAATTCGTGGCAACAGATCCTAATGCAACGACTGTGGTCCCGTGGTGATAGATCCTAATGCCACGAACCAGTGAATCGTGGCAAGACATCCTAATGCAACGATCGTGTTTCGTTGCATTAGTATCCTGACGCCACAAAAAAGTGAATCGTGGCCACACATCCTGATTGCTACGATTAGGATCTGTGGCCATTGATACTAACGCCACGAACCAGAGTATCGTGGCAACACATCATAATGCAACGATTGTGTTCTGTGGCGATAGATCCTGTAACGCCACGAACTAGTAATTCGTGGCAAGACATCCTAATGCAATGATTGTGTTTCGTTGCATTAGTATCCTGACGCCACGAAAAAGTGAATCGTGGTCACACATCCTAGTTGCTACGATTGGGGTCTGTGGCCATTGATACTAACGCCACGAACCAGAGTATCATGGCAACATATCCTATTGCAACAATTATGTTTCGTTGCATTACGGTTCAAATGCAACTATTTGCTAATTCGTGGCAACAGATCCTAATGCAACGACTGTGTTCCGTGGCAATAAAGATGTAACGCCACGAACCAGTAATTCGTGGCAACAGATCCTAATGCAATGATTGTGTTCCGTGGCAATAAAGCTATAACGCCATGAACCAGAGTATCGTGGCAACACATCCTAATGCAACGATCCTGTTTCGTTGCATTACAGTCCAAATGCAACTGTTTGCTGATTCGTGGCAACAGATCCTAATGCAACGACTATGTTCCATGGCAATAAAGATGTAATACCACGAACCAGTAATTCGTGGCAACAGATCCTAATGCAACGATTGTGTTCCATGGCAATAAAGCTGTAACGCCACGAACCAGTAATTCGTGGAAACAGATCCTAATGCATCGATTGTGTTCCGTGGCGATAGATCCTGTAACGCCACAAACCAGTAATTCGTGGCAACGGATCCTAATGCAACGATTGTGGTCTATTGCATTAGCATCCTGATGCCACGAACTAGTGATTCGTGGCAACAAATCCTAATACAAAGATTGTGTTTTGTTGCATTAGCATCTTGACGCCACGAAAAAGTGAATCGTGGCCACACATCCTAATTGCTATGATTGGGGTCCGTGGCCATTGATACTAACGCCACGAACCAGAGTATCATGGTAACACATCCTAATGCAACAATTCTGTTTCGTTGCATTATGGTCCAAATGCAACTGTTTGCAGATTCGTGGCAACTGATCCTAATGCAACGACTGTGTTCCGTGGCAATAAAGCTGTAACGCCATGAACCAGTAATTCGTGGCAACAGAGCCTAATGCAACGATTGTGTACTGTGGCAATAAAGTTGTAACGCCAAACCAGTATTTTGTGGCAACAGATCCTAATGCAACGATTGTGGTCCTTGGTGATAGATCCTGTAACGCCATGAACCAGTAATTCGTAGCAACAGATCCTAATGCAACGATTGTGGTCCGTGGCGATAGATCCTGTAATGCCACGAACCAGTAATTCGTGGCAACAGATCCTAGTGCAACGACTGTGTTCTGTGGCATTAGCATCCTGACGCCATGAACTAGTGATTCGTGACAACAGATCCTAATGCATCAGTTGTGGTCCGTTGCATTAGCGTCCTGACAACACAAACTAGTGATTCGTGGCAACAGATCCTAATGCAAAGATTGTGTTCCGTGACAATAGATCCTAGTGCCACGAACTAGTGAATCGTGGCAAAAAGACAAGCTTACTGCAATGATTTAGTATTCATTGCAGTACAATCGTTGGAACAGGTCGAAATCCTTGTAGTGTTATATACAGGACTAGTCTGGGAAATCTGACTTGTCTGGAAGACTGGACTTGTCCGTGACCCGTCCGGACTAGTCCGGTGGTCATATGTGTTGGATGTGTTAACTTTGGACTTTCCAGTTTGAGAGAGTCTTCCCTTTGCAAAGGCAATGCTTTCCTTATTATCCTTATGGCTTCTAGCATGTTGCTTTTCACCATAAGAATAACCAATGCCATATTTGACATTGGGAGGTATTGTGACCAAGTATGCACTCTGTGCATATTTGATCTTCTCCTTGTCAAATATGCCATTTTTTGAAGGATGCTTGTCCTTGGTAGAGGTTGACTTGTCTTTCAAGCTGGTGTCAACTTTACTACATGAACAAGTAATAATAGCTTCAATTTTAAGTGGTGGAGAAGGTGAGCTTGAAGAGTATGAAGAGTCACCTTGCTTGAGTGAATCAACTTGTACCTCAAGGATCTTGTTAACCTTGTTTAGGTTAGCAAGTTCATCGTTGATTGTAGCATTTGAGTCGCTTAACTCCAAGCAAGCTTCCTTACTTGGAGTTAACTCAAGCTCTAGTGACTTGCTTCACTCCTTTTCAAGTTCTAGAAGCTTGTCAAGTTCAACATATTACTCCTTTTGGGAGATAATCATGTCTTCTTGACGGTTTATCAACTTCTCCTTCTCAACAAGTTGATCAAGTAGAAATTTCATTTTCGCAGCTGTTTTCCTATCTAAGACAATGAGCATATCTTCATTACCGCTAGCAATTTCACTATCACTAGAATAGGAATGTACTGAAGAGGGTTTGGTTGTTACCTTTCGTTTACCTTCCTTTGCCATGAGGCAAGTGTCATTCCCCTTCCATGCGCTGAGAGTAGGGAAGAGAGTGGACTTCTTGGATGTCTTCTCGATGGCTATGCTGGCCATCTCCTCTTCTTCTTCGGATGAGGACTCATGATTTGAGTCCCACTCCTTCCCAAGATGCGCTTGTTCAGCTTGCTTCTTCTTCTTGAAGAATTTCTTGGGTTGAGGCTTTGTTTCCTTGGTCTTCTTGTTGTTTTCTTCATATGGGCAATCAACTATAAAGTGGCTATACTCACCCCAGTTATAGCATGCCTGCCTCAACTTCGGTCTTGATTTTTCCTTGTACTTTCCTTCACTTGATTTAGCTCCTTGTCTTTTCTTCATCATCCTTTTGAATTTCTTCATGAATAGTATCATGTCATATTCATCCAAGTCGCTGCTCTCATCATCACTGTCTTCTTCTAGTTGTCTCGAGCTTCTTTAGACAAGGGCTTGAGAGTGTACTTCAAAGCGACCCCTTTCTTCTCTGCCGAGGTGAGATCGGCAATCTACTTAACATGCTTGGCCTGCTTTTCCATCATCTCAAAGTTGATGATTTTCCCAAGTAGCTCATCTGTGATCATTTTCTTGTACCCAGGGTTTTCTCGTATCATCGAGCACAAGGTGACATTGCGAGGCATGAAAGCTCTAAGAATGAGCTTCACCACCTCGTGGTCGTTCCACTTCTTGCTTCCGTATGCTCGCACCTTGTTGATGAGCGTCTTTAGTCGGTTGTACATGTCTTGTGGCGACTCATCTTCTTCGATGGCGAATCATCCAAACTCACCTTCAATCATTTCGATCTTCGCTTCTCGCACATGACGATCACCTTCGTGTGCGGTTTGCAACATATTCCATATCTCCTTTGGAATCTCGAGTCCATCCAGTGATGAGGTGATGACTGCAGCAGCTTGAGCATTTCGATGGATTGCTTGCTCTTGGCTAGGTGTGAGCTCCTCATCATCGTCAGGGATATCTATTCCTATACATACAATATGCCACAAACTTGGATTGAGAGAAATCAAGTGTATTTTCATGTTATGCCTCCACATTGAGTAGTCATTGCCATCAAAATGTGGGGATTTTCCAAGTGGAATAGAGAAGTAGTGATTATTGCTAGAGTTAAGACGATCGTAGTTGAACGGATATCGGGAGTAGTTGGTGTGACTACTCCCCTTCTTATTCTTGTCATCTTCGATCTTCACTTTTCCCTTGGAGAGGGTTTTCTTTCTTAGGAGCGCCTTTAGTTCCAGCGTCTCCTCATTGTCATCCTCAAATTCTTGAATGGCCTCGAGGTGCCTCTCCAATTTTTTATTCTTTTCATCTTCAACCTTCTTTTGGTTGATGCTCTTGTGTACGTCCTTCATGTCCGACGTGATCTCTTCAAGTGATTAGTCTCCATTTGAAGAAATCTGTTCTGATACCAATTGAATGTGGCCTAGAGGGGGTGAATAGGACTTTTTGAATTTTGTTGGAACCTGTAACACTTAACAACCAGATCAAATCTCGAGATATCGGACTACTCCGGTAGAGTGTGGACTAGTGCGGTGTGTACCGACTAGATTGATCAAATTTGATCAATTATCATGATCCTAGGATGTATGCAGTGGAAATAAACTTGTAATTGAAGTGTCAAACTACTATGAACTAGGATGTACCACAAGTTAATCTTATATTCAGTGTTTCAACGTAAAGTGAACAAGATTGATTGAAACCCTAGATATATATGAAGTGTAAGAACAATGAGCACAAAGAAAGAACACAAGCTCTTTATCCCGTGGTTCGGTTCCCACAGAGGCAACCTATGTCCATGTTAAGGAGTCCACAAAAGGACCGGGTCTTCTCCAACCCTAGCCTCGTTGGATCGCCACGGAGGCCAATCCTCTGCACTAATCACAAAGGGAAAATAACCGAATTCAAGGGGCCTTCTCACACGTTGAGGGCTCCCCAAGATTACAAGATGAACACCACCAAGAACACACTCTTAAGATCACAATGAAAACCACAAGAGTGTGTTCGAGAATCAAAGCAAGAGGTCAATGAGTGAAGAACCGTGTCTCTTCAATGATCTAAAGTGTATCCTCAAGGGATTGATCTTTCCTGCGTTGGATTTCATGGAGAGTGGTGTTTTCTAGGCTCTAGGAGGATGTGACGGCGCAGTGGATCGAGAGATATGAAAGATGGGCCGTGCACACCTATTTATATGGGGTTTCCAAAAGTTACCGTTAGTGTTTAGAAAGATCGGACTAGTCCGTGGTGGACACCGGACTAGTCCGGTGTGCTGCGCATAGCAAACCCTAGGTGTCCCGAAATATCGGACTTGTCCGAGCTGAGGCTGGACTAGTCCGATTTTGGTTCTGGAAATCTTCGGACTAGAACGATAAATATCAGACTTGTCCGGATAAGTGAAACCCTTAGTGAATTTTGTGAACATGTACGCACTTGGAGGACTTGTCCGATTTAGGTCAGAGGGTTTTCGGACTAGTGTGTGCTAATATCGGACTTGTCCGATTGACATCAGAAAGATATTAGACTTGTCCGTTGTTGTATCATACTTGTCCGATTTTTTGCAACTTGTGAAGTGCTTGGGGACTAGTCTGCACTGTGGAGGACTAGTCCGATTCTAGTCAGAGTGATATTGGACTAGTCCGTGGTGATATCGGACTAGTCCGGTCAGCGCATAATTGGACTGTGAGGACAAGTCCACATTTGAGGACTTGTCCGATCTTGTGCAGAAAGATATCGGACTAGTCCGGAGTCAGTCGGACTAGTCTGGTCCTGTATAAATTTGCTCAATGTGTAAGATTATTTGTGCTTGGGCTCTTGGGTTGTGTTTCCTTAACACACTCCATACACAATGAACTACTACAATTGGTTCTTGAGCTCTTTCCCGCATTGCTTCTCATTCTCCTTTCTTTTTGGCACTTTGTTCACTCATTAGAATCTGTGCTCATCTCAACAATGTGGTTAGGATCTCATTTGCTTGTCATAAATCAACCATAACCCAAAAGGGATTCCTAGATGCACTTTCAATTAGAAGGTCAAAAGCTTGATGTCATCTTATGGATGTCGTGGCTGCACCGTCATGGTGCTGTTCTTCACATCGTTCCACGTGTGGTCCATATAAAATCTCCACTATATGAACCAACGCTCTCCTTTTAGACCACCTTATCCATGAAATTCCAGCCACCTATAACACAGAAGCCACAAAGCTTGAGGACATTCCTGTGGTCCGTGAATATCCGGATGTATTTCCCGAGGATCTTCCTGGTATGCCACCAGAAAGAGATGTCAAGTTTAAGATTGAACTTGTACTGGGAATAGTGCTGATCTAGAGGAAGCCACATAAGATGGCACTGAAGGAACTTGCAAAACTGAAGGAACAACTGAAGGAACTTATGGACAAGGGTTTCAATCGTCCAAGTTCATCACCTTGGGACTGTTCTGCATTGTTCGTGGAGAAAAAGGATAAGACATTGAGACTATGTGTGGACTGTCGTCCACTCAATGCTATCACAATCAAGAATAAGTATCGACTACCATGCATCGATATTTGTTCGATCAATTGGTGGGTGCTAGGGTATTCTCGAAGATGGATCTTCGTTCTGGGTATCATCAGATAAGGATTCGACCAGAGGATATACCTAAGACGGCATTATCGACGAGGTATCGATTGTATGAGTACCTTGTCATGTCCTTTGGATTGACCAATGCACCGACTCATTTCATGTACCTCATGAATTTGGTGTTCATGCCGGAATTGGATAAGTTTGCCATGGTCTTCATCGACGACATCCTGGTGTATTCAAAATCCAAAGAAGAACATGCTCAACACTTGAGTGTCGTGCTTCAATGATTGCGACACCACAAGCAGTATGATATGTTCAACAAATGTGAGTTTGGATCAGCCAAGTTGCCATTTCTGGGGCACATCATCTCTGCTGAGGGTATAGCAGCTGATCCAAGCAAGATTAAGCAAGTACTCAAATGGAAGTCTCCAAAGTCTGTACATGAAGTTTGAAGCTTCCTGGGTTTAGCAGGATAATACCGGAGGTTCATTCCAAGTTTCTTCAAGATAGTTAAACCAATGACAGAACTTATGAAGAAAGCGAAGAAGTATGTATGGACAAAGGAATGTGAGGAAGGTTTTCAAGCATTAGTGAAACACCTCACAACAACACTGGTATTAGTGCAACCAGACACAACCAAGTCATTTGATGTTTATTGTGATGCATTTGGGATTGGTTTGGGTTGTGTATTGATGCAAGACAGAAGGGTGATCGCTTATGGATCATGGCAGCTTTGGAACCATGAGCAATGTTATCCGACTAACGATCTTGAGCTCGTTGTCGTGGTACTTGCATTGAAGATGTGGAGACACTATCTGTTGGGCAACCTATTGCATCTCTACACCGATCAAAAAAGCTTGAAGTACATCTTCACCCAGAAGGACTTGAATATGCGACAACGAAGATGGATGGAATTGATCAAAGACTATGAGATTGAGATCAACTGCCATGCTGGCAAAGCTAATGTAGTTGCAGATGCACTGAGTCGCAAGTCCCATGTCAATAATCTTTCCATCACCTCGATAGAAGAAGAAGAGCCAAGTCTCTACTTGGTTCCATATGGAGCGCTCCACAATCTAGCTCTCATTCCTACCATAAGGGAAGATATTGTAGAGGCTCAGAGGTAAGACAAGGGCATGTCTCACATTCGCCGAAGAGTGAAGAAGGGGGAGATGAAGTGTTTCTAAGGTGACGATGACGGTACCATCTGGTTCAAAGACCGCATCCTGGTACCCCACAATGTGGAACTTCGGAAGAAGATATTGGATGAAGCTCAGTTGTCCAAATATTCTATTCATCCGGGAAGTAACAAAATGTACCAAGACTTAAAGAAGAAATTCTGGTGGACTCGGATGAAGAGGGAGAAAGCAAAGTATGTATCTGAATGTGATATGTGTCGGCGGGTGAAAGCCGACCATTTGTAGGCAGCCGTTCAGCTTCAACCTTTGAGCATACCGGCCTGGAAATGGTAGGACATTAGCATGGATTTCATTATTGGATTGCCTGTCACATTCTGTAAGCATGATTCCATTTGGGTGATAGTTGATCGATTGACTAAGTCAGATCATTTTATACCCGTCAATATCAACTACCATGCACTTAAGTACGTAGAGTTCTATATTGCTAGAATCATGTGCTTACACGGAGTACCCAGCACTATCATATCAGATCGTGGAACCTTATTTGTTTCTCGATTTTGGCAGCAGCTCCACGCATCCCTGGGTACCAAGTTGATTCGGAGTTCAACTTACCATCCCCGGACTGATGGTCAAACGGAGCGGGTACACCAAGTGCTGGAAGATATGCTCCGCGCATGTGCCATCCACTATGGTAAGAATTGGGATGATCATCTACCATTGGGGGAGTTTTCATACAACAATGGTTATCAGGCTAGCATCCAGATGGCACCATATGAAGCTCTTTATGGCTGGAAGTGCCGCACACCTTTGAACTGGTGTGAATCCAGTGAACGGGTGATATATGGTATCGACTTGGTAAATGACAACGAAGAACGAGTACAAGTTATACAAGCCAATCTCAAGGTTGCTCAGTCTCATCAAAAAAACTATGCGGACAAATGACGTTGACCTCTTCACTTTGATGTCGGGGATCAGGTTTATGTTCGTGTATCCCCAGTGAAAGGGATTCATCGCTTTAGGATAAAAGGGAAGCTAGCCCCACGCTTCATTGGACTGTTCGCAATAATTGAACGATGCAGACCTGTGGCCTATCGGCTAGAGCTACCAGCGTCGCTTTTAGGGGTCCACAATGTGTTTCACATTTTGCAGTTGCGGAAATGTCTCAAGGCCCCAGCTGATGTCCATATGGAGGATTTGGAAGCTCTACAACCAGATCTTACTTACTCTGAACATCCAACCCAGATAATCGATGAGATGACTGGCACCACAAGAAGTCGCACCATACATTTCTACAAGTTCTTGTGGGGCAACCACAACGCTGAAGAAGCAACTTGGGAATGCGACGGATACCTTAGAACGAACTATCAGGACTTGTTAGTGGCAAATGTTCATTAGATCTTTTTCTTTTATCCTTCCTATTGTAATCTCGAGACGAGTATCTTTTAAGGGGGGAGGAATGTAAAATTCCAGTTTTTCCTTAATATAAAGTTTAATTACCAGTTGGTCATCAACCATAGTGCAGATCAATTATGGTTGTACACATAAACTTGGTCTCATCAAAAATATTTCTTTCACTCATAGTTAAATTTTATTAACATAGGGGATTGGACTTCACCAATGACCCTAGAATAATTCAAGTGACCTTTCTACAAATTTTGGAATTTATTTGAATGAGAATTGCCACGGCAAAAACCATATGCAATACTAAATATATTCAAATTATTTCAAAACTCGAATATAGTTACTATACATTTGGGCCCTGTCAAAATATTCGAATCTGAGGCTATACATTTTTCTATGACCTTATAATATTCCAAATAGCACCCCTGCAAAATTTTCATAATTTTTGAAGCTCATTTGCTATTTAATTCAGTGACTCCATTGAATTTCATTCAAATTCAAATTTGAATTCCAATTGATACTTGTACAAATTTGAATTCCAATTGATACTTGTCCAAATTTGAAATCCAATTTTAGAATCTAATCTCCATATTTAACTTGGTCTCTCCACGAAAATCTAGGATTTTTGGATCAAGTTTGGTAAGTAAAATGAAGTTCGAGAGAAATAGACTTGGAGTGGGATGTGGGACCCACTGGTCAGTGATCCATTACCGTGACTGCCCTGTCTTCTGACTCCCCGTCGATCGACGCGCACTGAGGGCAACACCTCACCGTCGGCAAGAAACCGCGTGGCATTTCTGGCGTTTATATCACTCCTCCTCACCCTTATCTTCCCTCCTAACCCGAGTGGTAAACTTCAGCGCCCCTTATCGCTCTATTTCACGCCGCCGTCGCACAACACCGCTGCCTCCATTCCTCCCCGGTGAGCACCTCCTCTGTTACTTGTTTCTCTTCGAAGCAAACAACAAAGATGACACCAAGGCTATGCTCTACCATCCACACCCTTTGGCCCATCATTCTAATCTTTGTGTTGGTCGTAGTTTGAAGTTCCGCGGATGCCACCGGAGTTGGGGACGAACGTCACCTCTACTCCACCGTCGCCAGCCCTCAACAAGCGGCGTCACAACTCGACCTCAACAGCAAAAAGGATCACACCCCTAGACCTTTCTCACGGTAAAAGTCGTGCCTCTTTTCATCCAGTATCGACCAATATATTCAAGTTTTGCTTTCAGTCGTTGCCATTGAACTAACTCACTTCTTGGTTTAATTCTGTTTCTACGTGTAATAATTTTTCAATCTAATTAAGGATTATAGTCGTACCTCCTAGCGCACCCATATGACATGAATCAGTGGAAACCATTTAGTATCGACCGAGATATTCAAGTTTTTCCGCGCCGCTAATGAAATCTGTTGGTTCACCGTCGAAGTCGATTTCATCCCATTTGCACCACCTAGTTATCTTCCCCATGCTCCCAGGAACATTTCCGACATTTCCCCGAGCTTCTTGCACCATTCCCGAGCAATTCTGACGATTGCTAAAAACCTAGCTCCGCCGCCGCCGTCGCACCGCCGTCTCTAGCCGTCGCTGCCTCGGTTGGACCCCACCATCGGCTTGCGCGGTCGATTTTATAGTTATGCGGTCAAGGCTAGGCCGGAAGGAGGTCGACACAACCGTTTCAGCGAGCTCGCCGATGCTGCACCGCCGCGGTCGAGCGGTGCGTCAGGTGGTAGACGAAGGCCCCCTGGGCCCCGCCTGTCAGCGACGCGTGCAAGCGCGCAGATCGGCTGCGGCACGGGATCCGGTGCATCTGCACGGGTTAACCCTGTGGCCCTAGGTGTGGCCCAGATGCGATTGGCCTATTCAAATGAAGTGGGACCGGCCTATTTGTTTAAATTTTCCAATTGAAAAATAATTTAGGATTCAATCAAATTTCTAAAATTCATTAATCCTAGTAGAATTGCTCAAAAATTTCCAAATAAATTATGGTAAACTAATATCAATCTCTACTTTGCAGTGATGCAATTTATTTGTCATGAAACTCCCAGAATTTATATAATTAATTCATTTGAGCTAACTGCTTGGGAAATTACTTACTACTGTTCTGTTAATTGTAAAATTCCCAATTTTGGTCAGAACACTCTTAATAATACAATTGATCTCCAGTAAAATTTCAAGGTCATTGGACTTCATTTAATGAGTTGATCAGTGTTCCAAACCATTATTAATTGGAAAAATTGGGAATAATGCAGAAAAAATTTCAGAAATTCTCCCAAATATGTAAAATCAATTTCTCTCTGTAGGAAGCTTAGACAATTGTGAAAAAAAAATTCCTAGAACCAGTGAGACCTCCTCTGCTTGGTACAACCACTGGTAGCCATGATAGACCTCCAGAATTTCAATAAAAATTCAGAGGAGGTCATTACTTGCCATAATTTTAGAGACAACAAACTTCCTTGATCATCTCCTGTTCTTTGCAAGAGTCTCCATTTTAGTCCCTAGTATCTACCAAAAAGTCCCAAAGCCAATTAAGATTGTTATCTTATTTTGATCACAAGATATTAGCTTGTGACCTTAAACATATTTTATTTTCAAAGTGATTCATATTGGTATATGCATATCGTGTAGTAACTGAAGTCGAGGAGCACCCGGGATCCTTGGAAGTCCATCTGCCGGAGACTAACTTAGACCCGGACTCGTTTTCGGGCAAGCCCCGGTTTGAATTTAAGTTCCTTACAGTGTCTTTGTAGTTTTCATTCACCTTATGTCTTCAGATGTTTGTGCATTACGTTTAAGGTGTTTGACACCCACTTGCATGACCTACAAATCCCATGGACTCTTGGCTATGTCTATAGCCCGACAAGTAGAAAATGCCATGCTTACGTGCATAGGAATCCGGTAGATGTCGAGTAGTTGGAATCTACTCGCGAGATATAATTTTATCACACGGGATGTATTGGATCAAGAATTACTTTATGAATATGAAAATGAGACCGAGCAGTGGGCAGGGTGCAACGAGACGTGGTCTCACGTGCGTAGTCCAGCTTGTGTCGATTGAGGACCGATCTGTGTGTGGCCCTGCTGGACATGTTTGAACGGTACAGGATGCATATTGGGCATATGGAACCCAGGAAACCAATGTAACTTTGTAACTCGAATGTCGAGGCATAGCCCATTGTCGATAGGGGTGGGCTGAGGGTAGTAAGGTGTAAATTTGCCGACGGGCACAGACACGCTCCGTGCGGGAACCTTATGCCCGCGATTGTGGGACTGGTTCGGCGTTTGAGTTCTCTTGTGAATGGTGGCTGCGTATGACGTGGTGAAGAGCACGACATGCTCCTTAGGCACGGGTGTATGCGATGTGTTATTCGGGTGTGTCCTGATTGCAATCACCGTCCCTCACGGTAATAGAGTACCGCTTGTTCACCGTGCCGTGTCGTGCAATCACTGTCCTGATTGAATTATAATTATTTTGGAACATTGATTGCTGTCCAATATGATCACTAAAGTTACTTTCATTAAACTGGTAAGCTGCTGATAATAACTTGAAAGCTAAGGATCCACTTGTAGGCGAGTCATTTACTACTTTACCTTACCTATGCTTAGTTTTCACCCTGCATATGTCTAGTGAGACGGGTTAGTCTTGCTGAGCCTTAAGCTCACGTTTGCAGTTAACATGTTTTTGCATATTATACGACAAATTATGGGTTCGATGACGAGGCTGCACCCCCTCCATGGTTTACAGCCGAGTGGGAACCCTACACGCCGCCGTAAGTTTGGTGTTGCTAGTGCGAAGCATCCAAGGCATGGATGACTTTTCTTTTGCATAGCTAGTGCCGAGAGCGTAGATATGATGTATAGGTCACTTTCCTTTCCACTTAGTATTGTAAAACTTCCGTTGTGTTTATAAATAAAGACTTAGTATCGTATTTAATATCATTCTTTCCTTGTATACTTTTGGGTGTCGCATCGCACGATACCACCCAATGAGATCCTTGGATGTCAGGATTACAGTCCCCACATATAGGTAGTTGCTTAGTTTCATATCCCTTGACGCATATAGTTGGGGACATTTTCTAAATCCTTCCATCTCTTGCTATTTCATCAAATGTCAAGGACTCGCAACCAGAGGGATGTCAATGGTGAGGAGGAGGAAAATGGAGCACCTTAGAACAACATTGGATCGGGACCTGAGGATATTAACCTGGAGCAGTTGTTGGCTTTGCAGAATCAGCTTATGCAGACCGTGATGCAGACTTTGGGACAGCTGAAGGCCAATAATAAGAATCAGCCCCATATGCCTCCACCACCGTCACCTCCACTGCCGCATAACAGATTGAGAGAGTTTATGAGGACCAGGCCGCCTACTTTTGCTCAAGCCAATGATCCCATGGAAGCTGATGATTGGCTGTATTCTATGGAGAAGAAGCTCGCTATTGTCCAGTGCAATGAAAGGGAGAAGGTTCTCTTTGCTTCCCATCAACTAGTGGAGTAGCTGCGGATTGGTGGTACTCGTTATGCAACGCCCATGAGAATCAATAGAGGATCACTTGGGCTGAATTTAAGGAGAAATTCCGTTCTCATTTTGTTCTTGAAAGCATTATCATCCTTAAGAGGGAGTAATTTGAAAATTTAAGGCAGGGAAAGTCAAGTGTGAGTAAGTATCTGATTGTCCTGGATTCCCGAGGGATAGACATAATACTTGTATGGATTGGTTGAGCAAGTATAATGACGTGATTCAGTGTGCCGAGAGGATTGTGCATTTGACAAGTGAACATGGCACCCATATCGATATTGAGACAGCCCAACCCCCAATGGATAAAGCGACATTGAGTCATGTGGAAGGTTTGACACTGGAGAGTATTTCGGTTGTTCGTGACTTTCCAGATGTGTTCCCCGATGAGTTGCCAAGTATGCCGCCTGATCGTGATATTGAGTTTGTTATTGATTTGATACCGGGAACAACACCTATAGATAAGAGGCCATATAGGATGCCTCCTATGGAGTTAGCAGAGCTTAAGACGCAAATTCAAGAGCTTCTAGAGAAGGGTTTCGTCCGCCCAAGCTCTTCACCTTGGGAAGCGCTAGTGCTTTTCGTGGATAAGAAGGATGGATCCCAATGGATGTGTGTGGATTAACGAGTTCTCAACAAGGTGACGATCAAAAACAAGTATAAATTTCCCCATATAGAGGATTTGTTCGATCGAATGAAGGGTGCATGTGTTTTCTCCAAGGTTGATTTGAGATCGGGTTATTTTCAAATGAATATTAGGTCGCCGGATATACCCAAAATGTCTTTTCAGACACGATATGGATCCTATGAGTGCACCGTTATGTCCTTTGAATTAACAAAGACACCTGCTTACTTTATGTACCTCATGAATAAGGTCTTCATGGAGTATTTGGATAGGTTCGTGGTAGTGTTCATTGGTGACATTATGATCCACTCGAGAAGCGAGGAGGAACATGAGGAGCATTTGAGGCTCCCATTGGAGAAATTAAGGGAACACAAATTATATGCAAAATTCAACAAGTGCCTGTTTTGATTAAGGGAGGTGTCATTTGTGGGACATATCATCTCCGGAGGAGGAGTATCGGTTGACCAAGGAAAAGTGAGAGATGTGCTAAAATGGGAATAGCTGCAAAATGTGAAGGAAATAGGGAGTTTTCTTTGAATGGCTGGATATTACTGTTAGTTCAACAAGAACTTTTCCAAAATAGTGAAGCCCATGACTTAGTTGTTGATGAAGGGAAAAGCATTCCAATGGTCTCAAGCTTGCCAAGACAGTTTTGAGGAGCTAAAAAAGATGTTAACAAGAGCACCTGTGTTGGTATTGCCAGATGTGAGCAAAAGTTTTGATATCTATTGCGACGCATCAAAAAAGGGATTTGGATGAGTGCTCATGCAAGAAGGTCAAGTGGTAGCTTATGCATCGAGGCAGTTGAAGAAACATGAGTAGAATTATCCTACGCATGATCTCGAACTTGCAGCCATAGTGCATGCTTTGAAGATATGGAGACATTATATTCTTGGTCATAGGTGTGAGATTTATACGAATCATAAGAACCTCAAGTACATTTTTACTTAAACGGACCAAAATTTGAGGCAACGAAGATGCTTGGAGCTCATCAAGGATTATGATGTTGGAATCAACTATCACCCGGGGAAGGCTAATGTAGTGTCTGATGCTTTGAGTCCGAAAGGAGTAAGCAACCAACTCACAGTTCGGGAATTGCCATCCGAGCTATCTAAGGAGTCTGAACAGTTGAATCTTAGATTTGTGAATGAGATGAGAATAATGGAGTGAAATCAAACCTTGGAGAAAGAAATTCGAGAAGTTCAGGGCAAGGATGAGGAAACTCAAGAAATGAAAGAAAGGACCCAAGAAGGGGGAGAATTCAGATTTGAAGAGGATGACCAACGTACTCTATGTCTTGGGAAACGAAATGTTGTGCCTAATGTATAGCATATTCGAGAAACGATATTAAGGGAGGCACATGATTCACATTACTCAACTCATCCCTAGTGTAAGAAGATGTACAAGGACTTGAAGACATATTATTGGTGGGCTAGCATGAAAAAAGACATAGCTGAATATGTAGCATTATGTGATGTGTGCCAACGGGTCAAAGCGGAACATCAAAGGCCATCTGGATTGTTGCAGCCATTGAAGATTTCGGAATGGAAGTGGGAAGAAATCATTATGGATTTCATAGTTGGATTACCTCGAACCCTGTCCCGCTATGACTCAATATGGGTTATTGTGGATCGGTTGACCAAATCAGCTCATTTCATTCCTGTCACCAAGTATACCACTGCATAGTTGGCTGAGTTGTACATGGAAAAAATTGTATGTCGACACGGGGTACCCAAGAAAATAGTCTCAGACCGAGGTTCTCAATTCACCTCTCGGTTCTGGCAGAAACTGGATGAAGCTTTTGTTGGTGATGTGCCCAAGAGGCAATCATAACAATTCGGGTTCAGGCCTATTGGATATTTGATCCATAAGCAATTAGGGTACTAATGGGCCTGCGACCTAAAAGCCCATTAGTACGCCTATAAATATGAGAGGTAGGGTTAGGGGCTAATCATCCCACCACGTGACAGCCCTAGCCGCCACCCCTCGCAGGCCTCACGCCGAGACCCTTACCGCACACGCGGTGCTAGCACACCGGTGCACGGCGTTCCTCTCCGTACGTGTGGACTCCGTGGAGGCGTTGCTGCTACTGCTGCGCTGATCGGCTACGACGATCGTGATCGTCTACCTGCTGCTGTGACGAGGACGAGGAGAAGACGAACGAGATCGTCTACTTCCCTTACACCGACGCGCATCAAGTTCCGCTGCGCTGCGCATCTAGTGGTAACGATCCATGACCGCTGTACTCGCATGTTTCCTGGGTGATGCGGTAGAGTTGCTAGAGTAGCTTTCCGCTGATTTCCTAACAGTGGTATCAGAGCCGACTTGCATAGTTTTTGGTCTGGATCTACTGCAGACATGTTCATACGATGAATTTTTCGCACGGTTTTTGGGGTTTGGAATTGGTTAGAGTAGATTGCGATCGTATATGACTAAAGGGTCAGTTCGTGCTCCTTCTCTGCTGTGTGCGCAACCTGTCCCTACCGGCTGGAATCACCATCGGGACTAATCGCGTACATAGCTAACAGATTGAGCCAACAGACCATGGTCATGAGTCGCGATCTACTCATGAATAACCGATCACATTGAAAATTTGAGACATTCTGAATGTCTCGGATTCGGGGTGATTTGATCAATCCGATGAGATTTTCATAGTGATTTCATAGATGGGACCGCCGTTTTGCTGTCTGCTATAGCGATTACATAATATCGTTTTGCGCTAGAAACCGTTCTACGCTTAACTCGTTTTTGCAGGGAATGATGTGAATGGTATGGCCTAATGTGATGTGATAATCTGTGTGTAATATTCGTGCGGCCTGCGTGCTGCAAAATTAACACAACCGGGTTGAGGTTGTCACATAATTGTATAACGACCTGCGTGTCGACCTGTGATGCTTGATCTCTCTTGTAATTTATTTGATAGCTATTAATTGTATTAGCTTCTTTTATTATCATGGAGATGTCCTCAAGCATGGTGGAGATGAAGATCACCACAAGAAGGGAAGCATGGCAGCTCAGATCTTAATGGAACCATGGCGATGGAGACCATTATGATTCTAAAGGCCATACTATTCACAATGTGATATTATCATATGCCTGTGATGCTTATTACTTTCTTTTCATGCTCTTCATATGGTGGATGTTTTGTCATGATAGAATAGCTTCCCTCACAAAAGTTGAGCATTTGATGCCATTTACCAATAGCTGCACCTATGTTGTTTTGATCGTTGTGTGGTAGGTTTGCCAAAGCAAAGTACCATCATCTATCATAATTCATAGGGTGAATGTTGGACATTCACATGCATAGTGTTGGTTTACTCAACAAAGCTATCAAAACGGTTTTGGGCTTTATGGCATAGAGTTGGGAGCCGGGGCATTGGATGTCACCCAACAAACAAGAGTCATATAGGGATATGATTAACAATTGTTGTTTACCTATGTCACTATTTTCCTAGCCGTGAAGCCAAAGCTCACTAGGAATTTGTGAATATGGATCTTGAACCACTATATATCGTTAGAGGGAAGACGATGATAATATAGTGGTAATATCTTTTATTAAACTGTTAATAGAAGATTGGTACATAACATAGTGCTAAACCTTGCATATTTATTTTCTATTGTAGATCATGTCTGCTAGTAACAATTCCGGTTTCAATTTGCGATCTGTGCTTGAAAAGGAAAAGCTCAATGGAGCTAACTTTATCGATTGGTACCGCAACCTGAGAATCGTTCTCAGGCAAGAGAAAACCGAGTACGTTCTTCTGCAGCCTTACCCTGATGACCTCCCAGCTGATGCAACTAATGCAGCACGTAGAGCTTATACGAAGCACTGCGATGATGCGCTTAATGTAAGCTGCCTCATGCTTGCCACTATGTCCCCTGATCTACAAAAACAGTATGAGCATACAGATGCTTATTCTATGATTGAGGGACTGCGTGGAATGTTTGAGAATCAAGCAAGAGCTGAAAGATACAATATCTCAAAGTCCTTGTTCTCATGCAAGCTGGCGGAGGGTAGCCCGGTCAGCCCTCATGTAATCAAGATGATTGGTTACATTGAAACTTTGGGCAAACTTGGTTCTGAACTCAAGGATGATCTGGCTATTGACGTTGTTCTCCAGTCGCTCCCACCGAGCTACGAGCCATTCATATTGAATTTTCAAATGAATGGCATGGAGAAAACTTTGGCTGAATTGCATGGGATGCTTAAAACAGCCGAAGAAAGCATTAAGAAAAATGCCAATCATGTGATGATGGTACAAAAGGAGAATAAAAAGAGTAAGCGTGTGACGCATCCTAAAGGCAAAGGCAAGGGAAAGGTTCCCGATGAGCCCTCAAGCTCAAAGTCTAAGCCAAAGGGCAAATCTGGCCCTTCTCCTGATGATGAATGCTTTCACTGTCATGGTAAGGGACACTGGTCTAGGAACTGCAAGAAGTACTTGGAGGATATGAAGAAGAAGAAGGGAAGTGAGACTTCCGCTTCAGGTATAAATGTTATAGAAATTAACATTGCATTATCTTCTAGTGAATCATGGGTATTTGATACCGGATCGATGATTCACACTTGCAAATCATTGCAGGGTCTAAGTGAGACTAGAAGATTTGCAAAAGGCGAGATGGATGTTCGTGTTGGCAATGGAGCAAAGGTTGCGGTCATAGCTGTCGGAACTTACCACTTGTCATTACCCTCAGGATTAGTTTTGGAATTGAATAATTGTTATTGCATTCCTACTTTGAGCAAGAATATTATCTCTTCTTCGTGTTTAGAAGAAGTTGATGGTTATGAGATTGTAATAAAGAACAAATGTTGCTCTATTTATTACAATAATATTTTCTATGCTCAATGTCCATTGGTGAATGGATTATATGTTCTTGATCTTGAGGATAAAACTGTTTGTAACATTAATACCAAAAGGGCTCGTCATAATGATCTAAGTCCCACTTTTATTTGGCATTGTCGCTTAGGTCATATAAATGAGAAACGCATTGAAAAACTCCATAAAGATGGTTTACTAAGCTCATTTGATTTTGAATCACTTGACACATGCGAATCTTGTTTGTTTGGGAAGATGACCAAAGCACCCTTCACTGGTCAAAGTGAGAGGGCGACTGACTTGTTGGGACTTATACACACAGATGTATGTGGACCAATGAGTTCAATTGCCAGAGGTGGTTTTCAGTACTTCATCACATTTACCGATGACTTTAGTAGATATGGTTATGTCTACCTAATGAGGCACAAGTCTGAATCCTTTGAAAAGTTCAAAGAATTTCAGAATGAAGTACAAAATCAATTGGGCAAGACAATCAAATTTCTACGATCTGATCGTGGGGGTGAATATTTGAGCCATGAATTTTATGATCATTTGAAACAATGTGGAATTGTTCCACAATTGACTCCACCTGGAACGCCTCAATGGAATGGGGTGTCCGAGCGGAGGAACCGAACCTTGTTGGACATGGTTAGGTCGACGATGAGCCAAGCAGATCTTCCACTATCCTTTTGGGGTTATGCTCTTGAAACTGCTGCGTTTACACTAAACAGAGTCCCAACTAAGTCTGTTGAGAAGACACCATATGAGATGTGGACCGGGAAACGTCCCGGATTGTCTTTCCTCAAAGTTTGGGGATGTGATGTTTATGTCAAACGTTTGACGTCAGACAAACTCACTCCAAAATCAGACAAATGCTTCTTTGTGGGATATCCTAGGGAAACCAAAGGGTATTATTTTTATAATAAAGCAGAGGGTAAAGTGTTTACCGCTCGCAATGGTGTCTTCTTGGAGAAAGAGTTTCTCTCAAAAGGAGTTAGTGGGAGCAAGGTGCATCTTGAAGAAATTCAAGAAATACCTGAAAATGTTTCAACACCCACCGATCCTATACAGGATGTACAAGATGCTGTGCAACCAGTTGATGAAACACCAGCCCCACGAAGGTCTACGAGGGTACGTCGTGCGACTGAAAAGTTAACGCTTCTAACCACGGAGCAGCATGACATGGTATTGTTAGACAATAATGAGCCCACGACCTATACTGAAGCAATGATGGGACCCGACTCTGAGAAGTGGCTTGGAGCCATGAAATCTGAAATTGAATCCATGCATGAAAATCAAGTTTGGAACTTGGTTGATCCAATCGAAGGTGTGAGACCTATCGGTTGTAGATGGATTTTCAAGAAAAAGACTGATATGGATGGAAATGTTCACATCTATAAAGCGCGATTTGTAGCGAAAGGTTTCAAACAAATTCAAGGTGTTGATTATGATGAAACTTTCTCACCCGTTGCAATGCTTAAGTCTGTTCGGATTCTTCTAGCAATTGCTGCATATTTTGATTATGAAATATGGCAAATGGATGTCAAAACAGCCTTTCTTAATGGAAGTCTGACTGAGGATGTGTACATGACACAACCTGAGGGTTTTGTCGATCCTAAAAATGCTAGTAAAATATGCAAGCTTCAAAAGTCCATCTATGGACTGAAGCAAGCATCTCGGAGTTGGAATCTGCGTTTTGATGAAGTAATCAAAGGGTTTGGTTTCATCAAGAACGTAGAAGAACCTTGTATTTACAAGAAGTTTAGTGGGAGCACACATGTATTTCTGGTCCTATATGTAGATGACATATTATTGATCGGAAATGACATTTCAATGCTTGATGATGTTAAATCCTCATTAAGAAAAAGTTTCTCAATGAAGGATTTAGGAGAGGCAACGTATATTTTGGGCATAAAGATCTATAGAGATAGATCTAAAAGGCTAATTGGATTAAGTCAAGATACATATATTGACAAGATATTGAATCGGTTCAATATGCAAGATTCCAAGAAAGGTTTCTTGCCAATGTCACATGACATTACTTTAAGCAAGAGTCAGTGTCCTTCGACACCTGATGAGCAAAAGAGGATGAGAGCGATTCCTTATGCTTCGGCTATTGGATCCATCATGTATGCCATGCTATGTACACGCCCAGATGTATCTTATGCTCTAAGTATCACGAGTAGATATCAATCAGATTTTGGTGAGGCTCATTGGACCGTTGTCAAAAACATCCTTAAGTACTTAAGAAGAACTAAGGATGCATTCTTAGTGTTTGGAGGTGAAGAAGAGCTGGTTGTAAAAGGTTACACTGATGCCAGCTTCCAAACTGATAAGGATGATTCTAGATCGCAATCCGGTTTTGTATTCTGCCTCAATGGAGGGGCAGTGAGCTGGAAAAGTTCCAAGCAAGATACAGTAGCAGATTCAACCACAGAGGCGGAGTATATTGCAGCTTCTGAAGCTGCAAAGGAGGCTGTTTGGATCAGAAAATTTGTTTCTGAGTTGGGTGTTGTTCCTAGCGCGTCCAGTCCTGTGGATCTCTACTGTGACAATAGTGGAGCCATCGCACAGGCAAAGGAGCCTAGATCACACAAACGATCCAAACACATACTACGACGCTATCACCTCATTCGAGAGATCATCGACCGAGGTGATGTGAAGATATGCAAGGTGCACACGGATTTGAATATTGCAGATCCGTTGACAAAGCCTCTTCCACAATCAAAGCATGAGGTACACACGAGATCTATGGGTATTAGATACTTACATCAGTGATCATAATGTGTAGTGGGAGACTTGTGTCACAGCTATGTTTATGTACTATTAAATAAATTGTTATATGAGTAATCATTATCTACATTGATCATCAAGTATGTGACTTGTTCGTGAAACTCTTTGTTAAAAGTAATGTTACTCTAGATGATCCCTAGTCTATATCATTATATGAGATAATGATTGCATACAGACTAGCACATGTATTAATTGATGATCACGTTTCACGGATCATAGATATAGAGATATCAAATTAATAATGTGAACACATGTTAGTGAACATGGTGTTGGATTGACCCACTCCAAGACACTGCTGGGATTGTTATTTCCATATGTGCCATCAGTTGGTCTTGAGTGATACACCTGCTAGATCCTTAGACCTGAGATCGCCATTGTTTCTCACTATGCGTAGTTGTGTACTTTGAGACTACCAAACGCTACTCCGTAACTGGGTAGTCATAAAAGTAGTCTTCGGGTATATAATGAAACATAGAATGTGATGTGCGCGGATCAAGATGGGATTTGCCCCTCCTAAATAACAGGAGAGATATCTATGGGCCCCTCGAGATAGTTGGATCTGAAAGTGCATGGCCATGCCAAGGTGATTAAAGGTTAATCACAGTGACTAAAAGTTAGTCACGGAATGAATCCACTATTTGATCGAGTGAATGGTCGAGCTATCACAAGGATGGCACGCATCTCGCCTTGAGCTTGACTGGTATCGTGAGGCAAAGGGATTAGCATGTTGAATGTATCTAGGTTCGACCGATATGATCTTTATGTACAGTCGGGAGTCAGTATGTCCTGCTAGGTACCTCTACTGACTTGTGGTTGGAAATGGTTTCCATTCACAACCGACTGCTCATGAACCTAACGGGTCACACACTTAAGGAGTTGGAATATCGAAAATCTTGGCTAGATGATTGTCTCTAGTGCAAGTGGGAGATTGTTGGTGATGTGCCCAAGAGGCAATCATAACAATTCGGGTTCAGGCCTATTGGATATTTGATCCATAAGCAATTAGGGTACTAATGGGCCTGCGACCTAAAAGCCCATTAGTACGCCTATAAATATGAGAGGTAGGGTTAGGGGCTAATCATCCCACCACGTGACAGCCCTAGCCGCCACCCCTCGCAGGCCTCACGCCGAGACCCTTACCGCACACGCGGTGCTAGCACACCGGTGCACGGCGTTCCTCTCCGTACGTGTGGACTCCGTGGAGGCGTTGCTGCTACTGCTGCGCTGATCGGCTACGACGATCGTGATCGTCTACCTGCTGCTGTGACGAGGACGAGGAGAAGACGAACGAGATCGTCTACTTCCCTTACACCGACGCGCATCAAGTTCCGCTGCGCTGCGCATCTAGTGGTAACGATCCATGACCGCTGTACTCGCATGTTTCCTGGGTGATGCGGTAGAGTTGCTAGAGTAGCTTTCCGCTGATTTCCTAACAGCTTTGGGTACAAGGTTAAATTTCAGATCTGCATATCACCCTCAAACAGATGCACAAATCAAGAGGACCAACCAAATATTGGAAGATATGTTGAGAGCTTGTGCCTTGAAGCATGGACGCAGCTAGGACAAGAGCTTGCCATATGCTGAGTTTTCCTACAATAACAGTTACCAAGCAAGTTTGAAAATGTCACCCAATGAAGCACTATATGGAAGGAAGTGTTGGACACCCTTGTTTTGGAATCAGACGAGGGAAACTCAAGTATTTGGACCTGATGTGTTGCTAGAAGTCAAAAAGCAAGTTCAGACAATTCGTGTGAATTTGAGGGCTACTCAATCAAGACAAAAAGGCTGTGCGGATAATGGGCAAAGAAACTTAGCTTTTGAAGTGGGGGACTTCGTATATCTCAAAGTGTCACCTATGTGAGGTCATAAGCAATTTAACGTCAGATGCAAGTTGGCACCTCGCTATATTGGACCATTCAATATTTTGGGCAAACTTGGAGAAGTGGCATATAAATTGGAGATGCTATGAGACCTATGTGTGCTGAATACATTGGCTATGGAGATAAAAAGTTTTGAATACTACCATAACACATTTATCATCAAGGTCCGACTCTAGGTCCGAGCTCCGGCAAGGTCCGACGATAGGTCCGACTTGTTTTGGGTAGCTCCGGCAAGCTCTGGCTCTAGGTCCGACTAGCTCTGGTAAGCTTTAGCGCTAGGTCCGACTAGCTTTGGTTAGCTTCGGTGCTAGGTCCTGCTATCTTTGGTAAGTTCCAGCACTACATCCTGTTAGTTTTGGTAAGCTTCGGTTCAAGGTCCGGTTAGCTTTGGCAAGATTCGATGTTTAACTGCAATGGTTATGCTTTTAACTTGCAATTATTCGTACTTGCTTTACATTGATGGAAAGTTTTTTTAGTAATCTTTTACTATGTTTTTTTGTTTATCTTGGTGGTTATGGCTGATATTGTTTTTTCTAAGGTTTGCAACAAACTTATGTGAGGTGCTCATGTAAGGTGTTGTGGTTATCAGAACTAACGAGAGTCAAATCGAGGCCTTGGTGCTCGGAAGTATTGGTTGTTATTCATGTGTAGGTGTTGCTTGATTTCAAGACATGGCTAGTGACGGGATCCATTGAACTAGTCTTAGGGAGAAGATGAGGTTCAACAACAAAGTTCAGGAGGAATTGTGGTTGAGTTGATCAGAAGGTCATGCAGCTAGTCTGGACCAATAACATTCCATATGAAGGTATTGTGGACGTCGTTGGAAGATTTTTACACATGTGCAAGGAGTGCATGGACGTGGCTACATGGTTCCGAGGCATGATGAAGAGACGTGGACGTAAAAAATTGGTCGAAAAGGTTCAACAGACTAGGTTATGGACTCAGGCTGTGGCTGAGTCGTGTTTGACTCAAATATGGAAAGTTTTGAGTCAGTTATGATAGGATTTCGTGTGGCTCACGAATTTGAGTTGTTTTAGGAATGTGGGATACGTTCCTATGGTGTTTGGAAGTCTTAAGATTGCTCCTATCTGCATATAGAAGTGTCTTGAGCAGTTATATAATGTTTCAATTGGTGAATTGAGTAGGATTAGAGTCCTAGTTATGTTTGGGTTGGCCTAAGGGCTGGTTATATAAGCAAGGGAGGCCAGAGCTCGTGGTGCACGACTTTGGGGCTGTTTCTCTTGTGTTTTGATCAATAATATTTGTAGTTTGAAGGAACTTTTGTTCCTTATTGGTCCGACTTGTTTTCTTCAATTCTTTCTCGTCGAGTTTCTGGACAGCACTTCCTTGCTTCGGTGGTTTTATTATAACTCGAGTTTTACAGATCCGATTGATGTGATTCTTTTTGGTTTGTCTTCAAAACTTAATTTCCTCATCTGTGAAAAGTTCACGGTCATTGGATTTGTGGTTTTTGATCTACATGAGTTTCTTTGCAGTGTTCCAAAACTGATTGTCTCGGGTAGGACAGATTGACCTTTATTCGATCTTTTGATCGTAACTTGAGTTTCTCTCGATGGATTTTCGTGATTCGCACATGCTTTTGACTAATCCTCATGGAGAAATACTTGCAAAAACCTTGTGTGTTTTTTGGTATTGATTTTCTGGTTTGGAAGGCATGCATGGAAGATTTTATCCAGGCACAAGCCTTCGTGATATGGGAAAAAGTGTACAAGCCTTACGACGACGTGCTGCTGAATGATCAAGTCACGGCTGCAAACTTAAGAGATGTCGACAAAAACAACAAAGCCCACAACTTGATAATCCGAGGACTAACTCAGAGCGACTTCAACCGTGTTGCACTCCTCCGATTCGTGTACGATGTGTGGAGAGCACTTTGTGACTACCACGAAGGATCCAACACAATCAAGAGTTAAAGCAGGATATGTTCAAGAAAAAATAAATACGCTTCGAGATGCAACCCGGCTAGTCCATTGATTACCTTTTTCCCTGCTCTAATAAAACTCCCATCAACTTGCATAGTGTTAATGTTAATTTTTCAAATGCTGAAAATGCTAGGCAATTTTTAAGTGCATTAGACATGTCAATTTGGGAGATGAAAATAACATCTATTCGTGAATCTACTGTCATTAGTACACTTACATTAGCTGTGCTATATTCTAAATTGAAAACTAATGAAATTGACATAATCTCATGAAAGAACCCCAACAAGTCTCTTGTATTTGTTTCTCAACGTGATATGCCTAGCCCCTACCAATCTTCATCTAGCAATACACTTGCTTTGCTGTCTTCACTAACCCTGGAAGAGATTGAAGAATTTCTAGAAGAGGAGCTAGCACTCATCTCTACTTAGTTCTCAAAAGCATTGCAAAATGTGAGAACTAGAAGGAGAGGAAGCTCCGGACCTCAACGATGCTTTGAATGTGGTAAGACATGACACTTTCGTACAGATTGCCCTAACCTTTAAGGTCTTTCTACCAATGATGAAAAGCAGAATAAAGTCAAGTCCTCTTTTGGCAGCATCAACAAGAAAAAGAAGGGTTTTACAGGACGCAATTTGATACACAGTTTCATCACTACACTTCAAGAACTTGGCTCGAGTGATGTAGACATTGGAAGTGACGAAGATGAAGATGATCTGGCAAACTTGTGTTTCATGGCGGGCAAATCAAGATCAAGTATGGAGGATGCGAAACACAACAATGACAACAAAGAGGTATGTCCCACTTTGTGGTGAAATGTGTGATGGTATTTCCCGTGCAACTGTTATTGTTAAGAAAAAGGACAAAAAAGCTTCGGGACAATGCTGTTAAAATTAAGTCACTAGAATATGAAACTAATCGTTTGAAAACCTTGATTCCTAGTGATGATTCTTGTTCCTCATACGATTTAATATATGAACAATTGTCCTCCTTAAGAAGTTCACACTACTCCACTCTTGATAAACTTGAGTTAGAGACTGAAAAGAATAAAAAGCTTGTTGCACTTAATGACAGAAACATAAAATATGCTTGTTCGACAATTTATTTGCATTGCTCTACCTGTAATAATCTTAAAAAGAAACTAAAAGATGCCAAGAATGAAATTTCAATACTGAATAATGCTTTACGTGCTCATGAAGTTAAATATTGTTGTAATTGCAAATTAAAAGGAAAAACATCATTTGAAAACTAACTACAATTGTCTAAGAATCTTGATGGCATGAATACGACACTGGAGCAGTTTTTTATTGGGAACAAAAATCTAAACTTGCTACTGAATTCATCAAAATCTTGCAATGATAAAACTGGTTTAGGTTTTAATTCTCATGCTCATGCTAAAGCACATCCACCTAAAATTATAAAGTCATTAGGAAGTGGTTTGATTAAAATAGTTCCTAAACCAAAAGAGGTGGTTTTTTAAATCTGCAGGAGTGTTGTCTCGTTCAGTTATAAATAAACATACTGCATGCTCATCTAGACATAAACACAAAGTTAAATTTCATTGTACCTATTGTGGTAGAGATGGTCATGTCATAGATTTTTATTATAGACTAGCTAAACAACATAAAAAGGAAAGAATGCAAGCTAGATCTTACAACTCTGATGCAAAATTTGCTGCACATACTAAACCAAATGTAAGGAACATGCAATCTGATGTTATGAGTCAAAAACATTCAAAGTTTACCTCAAGAGCTTCTGTTTTGGCCTCTGGAGCTACTGATTTTTGTGCTACACAAGTAAGACCTTATAGGTCAGTAGTTAAGACCAAAAAATCTCAAACTTTGACTCATAAACCTGCTGTTTTATCTCAGCTTTCGCGTGTTTTTCCTGCTGCACGTCCTGTGACTCAGTACTGGGTTCCTAAATGCCTTTTGACTAACCCCAGTATTAAGTTAGCGAAGTTTTGTTCCTCTATGTCGGATACACGCTTGACAAAGAAGAACATTTGGATTGTGGATTCAGGTTGCTCATGCCACATGACCGGTAACAAAGAATGCTTCTCCTCCCTCTCTTTTGTGTCACGTGTAGAAAATGTTAATTTTGCCAATAATTCTTTAACTCCTATAATTGCTAAGGGTTCTGTTAGAGTAAATGATCACTACATTTTGAAGGATGTGGCATTTGTTAAAAATTTTAAATACAACTTGCTTTCTGTTTCACAACTGCTAGATGAAAATCTGGAAATTATTTTCACAAAAAATTGCTGCAAAGTTGTAAATTCAAATCGTGAGCTTATTTTTTAACATGTATTGGTTTGGAAGAGTTTTTAAAGAAGATTTTGATATGTCTTCCTATAAGCATAGGTGTCTAGTTGCTAATGATTCAAAGGACTTATATTGTTGGCATCGTAGACTTGGTCACTTAGGCTTTGATCATGTAACGCGTGTTAGTGCTCTTGATCGCATACGTGGGCTGCCTAAGCTTGAAGGGGACAAATAAATTATGTGCTCTTCTTGTAGACATGCTAAGATGGTTGCAGGTTCACATACTCCTCTCACAATGATCATGACAACTGAACTGGGTCAACTTTTGCACCTTGACACCGTAGGACCTTCACGTGTTCAATCATTCGGATGTAAATGGTATGTTCTTGTCATTGTTGATGATTATTCTAGATACTCTTGGGTTTACCTTATGGAATCTAAGAATGATGCTTTTAGTCACTTTAGAACTTTATTTCTTAGATTATCAATTGATCACCCAGGATCTTTAAAAGCAATTAGAAGTGATAACGGAAATTAATTTAAAAATAAATCTTTTGATCACTTTTGTGCTGAAAATGGAATACATCATCAATTTTCTTCACCATATGTACCTCAACAAAATGGTGTTGTAGAAAGAAAGAACCGAAACTTAGTTGAAATGGCTAGGACCATGCTTGATGAATATCAAACTCCTAGGAAATTTTGGGCTAATGCAATTGCAACCTCTTGTTATGTCTCAAATCGTGTTTTCTTGCGTGCTAAGCTAGGTAAAACACCATATGAGCTCCGGTTTGGACAAAGGCCTAGTGTTACACACTTTCGGGTCTTTGGTTGCAAATGCTTTGTTATGAAACATGGTAATCTTGATAAATTTGAACCTAGATCCATTGATGTCATGTTTCTTGTCTATCCATCTCATACTAGAGGCTACCATGTGCTTTCACTTGACACTAACGAAATTGTGGAGACTTATGAAGTGTCATTTGATAAAGCTAGCCCAGGTACTAGCTCAATCATTGCAGGTCCGTATCCATATCTGTAGGAGGAGAGCATTTTTGTTGAAGATGAGGAACAAGTGAAGCTGCTTCCCGAAAATTCAGCAGCTAATGACTTTGGTTCAGCTTCAGATGTTGATACTCAACCAACACCGACAACCATCATCGCTGATCCAGATCGTCCTCAAGTCACAAGCTCATTGATTTGTGATGAACATGAAGAAGAAGAAGCTTGTGAACTATCTACTCCCCTCCAAATTCTCCGAAGTCATCCTCCACAACAAATGATTGGAAGCTTGTACAAAAGAGTCACACGGTGCATGTTTTGCGATCCAAACTCTCATGCCCATTCTTCTTTTGATGCTTCTTTTGAACCCAAAGATATATCACACACACTCACTAATGAATCGAGGATTATTGCCATGCAAGAAGAGTTAGAAAATTTTAAAAGAAATAATGTTTGCAAACTTGTACCTCCACCTCAAGGTCACACTTTAATTGGAACTAAATAAGTGTTTTAAAATAAGGAACGTGAGGATGTGGTTGTGGTTAGGAATAAGGCTAGGTTGGTTTCTCAAGATTTCACACAAATTGAAGGTCCAGATTTTGATGAAACTTTTGCTCCTGTTGCTGGATTAGAAGCCATGAGAATTTTGTTAGCTTTTGCTGCATCTAAAGGTTTCAAGTTATATCGAATTGATGTTAAAATTGCTTTTTTATTGGCTATATAGATGAGGATGTTTATGTCAAGCGACCACCAGGTTTTGAAAATCCAGATTTTTCTAATCATGTTCACAAACTGTCCAAAACCTTGTATGGTCTCAAACAAGCCCCTAGAGCAAGGTATGATACGTTAAAAACATTCTAACATGAAAAAAGGTTTACTGTGGTCAAGGTTGATAAAACTCTTTTTGTGCTTAAGCATGGCAATGGCTCATTGTTCGTTCAACTGTATGTGGATGACATTATCTTTGGTTGTGCTTCTCATGATCTTGTGTCAAAGTTTTCTGCAGTGATGAGTTCAGAATTTTAAATGAGTACGATGGGTGAACTCACTTACTTCTTGGGGCTACAAAGCAAGCAAATCGAGGAAGGTACCTTTGTGCATCAAACAAAGTATACAAGGGACCTTCTCGAGCACTTCAACAAGGACAAAAGCAAGGTTCTTTAGACACCAATGGGAACAACATCCACACTTGAACATGATGAAGATGGTGAACTTGTGTATCAAAAAGAATATAGAAGCATGATCGGATCACTTTTGTACCTCATGACATGAAGATCGGACATACAATTCAGCGTATGTCTTTGTGCACGGTTTCAAGCTTCCCCACATGCTTCACATCATCAAACCATCAATAGAATTCTCAGGTACTTACATGGAACTCAAGAATTTAGCGTTTTTCTTCCTTCTTCTTCAACCGTTACTTTGAATGGTTTTTCGGATGCTGATTTTGGGGGTTGTAGGATTGATAGGAAAAGTACTTGCGGTGCTTGTCATTTTCTTGGTACTTCACTTGTCGCTTGGTCCTCTAGAAAACAAAGTTCAGTTGCACAATCCACAACCGAATCTGAATATGTAGTTGTGTGGGGACCGGAATACCGACATCCTTGGATCTCATTGGGTAGTGTCGTGTGATGCGACACCCAACAGTATACCAGAAAAGAACGAGAATAAAATACAATACCAAGTCTTTGTTTATAAACACAGCGGAAGTTTTACAATACTAAGCGAAAGGGAAAAAGAATTATACATCATAGCTATGCTCTAGGATCTGGCTATGCAAAACAAAGTCATCCATGCCCTATATGCTTCGCACTAGCAACACCCAACTTACGGCGGCGTGCAGGGTTCCCACTCGGCTGTAAACCATGGAGGGGATGCAGCCTCATCATCGAGCCCGTCATCATTCGTATAATAAGCAAAAACTTGTTAAATGCAAACGTGAGCTTAAGGCTCAGCAAGACTAACCCGTCGCAAAAGACATATGCAGGGGTGCATACTAAGCATAGGTAAGGAATAGCATAACGGACACGCCTACAAGTGGATCCTTATATTCATGTTTTAAGTAGCACATGACGTTCTTTAGGCACGGCACATCATAGACTCCACAATCAAATAAGAAACACTTTGCCGATGATATGACATGCCCAAAGCACATAATGCTATTACATGTAAAGTATGGGGGGAACGAAAACTTTTAATTGTGCTATCTCTAAGCCATACAAGGTTGCAAAACAATTATAATTCAATACATCGTATTCTCCTGACTTCTTCAGTATTTACTACGTCACAACACAGTGAACATGTGGTACTCTATTACCGCGAGGGACAGTGATTGCAATCAGGACACACTCGGACAACACGACACATACGCACTTTCGGAAATGCCAGCGAGTACTTATAGCAGTACCTACATAGCACGTCAGTACTAGTCGTATATGGCCACCTTTCACCAAACACTATAATGTCGAACTGCTCGATCCGTCACAAGCAGGAGGTCCCTGCGTGTGGCGTACTCTGACGTGCCCACCAGCTGATTTACACATCGCTGCCCTCAACTCAAGCATATAAAATGGAACGAAATGCCTCGACAAACCAGTATCAAGCTACGTGAGTTTATTGGAGCCCATTTCTCTAGTATGTCACCGGTACAATTCAAGCTTGTCCAACAGGGCCGCACACGGCACGGGCCTTAATCAACACTGTCGAAGCTACACGACCAAGACCACCTCTTGTCGCTTCCTACTAATCTCTGACCGGTCTCAATTTCATATTTATAAAACATTTCTTGAGCCAATTCATCCCGTGTGATAAAATCCAATCTCGCGAGTAGATTCCAACTACTCGACTTCTACCAGATCCCTATGAATATAAGCATAGCAATTACTACACGAGTCTGTGAGCTATTATGACAACTCTCTGGGTTATTTGGTCATGCAAGTGGATGTCAAGCACCATAAACATAATGCACAAACAACTAAAGACGTAAGGTGAATGAAAACTACAAAGAAACTGTAAGGAACTTAAATGCAAATCGGGCCTTGACTGAATGCGAGTCCGAGTCTATGTTAGTCTCCGGTAGCTGGACTTCCAAAGCTTCCGACTGCTCCTCAACTTCAGTTACTACACGTTATGCATATACTATATATGAATGACTTTGAAAATAATTAATATGTTTAAGGTCACAAGCTAATATCTTGTGAATCAAATAAGATTATGATCTTAATTGGCTTTTGAATTTCTATTGTAGATACTAGGGACTATAATGGAGACTCTTGCAAAGAACAAGAGATTATCAAGGAAGTTCATTGTCCCTAAAATTCCTACAAGTACAAACATTCTCTAAATTTAAGTTGCAATTCAGGAGGTCTATCATGGCTACCAGTGGTTGTACCATGTAGAGGGGGTCTCACTGGTTTTAGAAAATTGGTTTCACAATTTTCTAATCTTCATACAGGGAGAAACTGATTTTACAAGTTTGGGGAAAAAGCTGAAATTGATTTTGTACTTTTCTCAATGTTTAACTACATAGAGATTTGGAACACTGATCAACCCAGTAATTGAAGTCCAATGAACTTGAAATTTTTACTGGAGAACAAGTGTATTCATAAGAGTGTTTTTACCAAAATTGGGAATTTTCCAATTAACAGAACAGTAGTAGTTAATTTCCAATCAGTTAGCTCAAAGGAATTAATTATGAAAATTCTAGGAGTTTCATGTCCAATAAATTGCATCACTGCAAAGTAGAGATTGATATGAGTCTACCAGAATTTATTTGGAAATTTTTGAGCAAATTCTACTAGGGGTAATGAGTTTTAGAAGTTTTTTTAAATTCTGGGATTATTTTCCAATGGGAAATATTGGAATAAAGCAGCCGGTCCCACATTATTTAAATGCCCCAATCGCAGCTTGGCCACACCAGGGGCCACGGGGTTCAACTGCACAGCTGCACTAGATCCAGTGCCGCAGCTGATCCCGGGGCGTTCGAATGGGCGCTAACAAGTGGGGCCCATAGGCCTTCGTCTACCTCGTGACGCCTCGCTCGGCCGCGATGGCTGGGTCGACCTCTACTCGACTCGGCCCTGACCGCCTAGCCCTAGAAGTGACCGCACAACACGATGGTGAGGTCCAACCGCGGCGGCGACGGCCGGAGATGGCGGCGCGATGACGGCGACGGAGCTAGGGTTTTGGCGATGGCCGTAATCGCTAAGGAATGGCGCAAACGGCTCGAAAAAGGTCGGGGAGGCTCCTGGGATCATGAGGAAGACTCCTAGGTGGTGTAAATGGTGTGGAACCGCCAAGAAGCACAAGTTCATCCATGAACAGGGGAGGTTTCAATGGCAGAGGGGAAAACTCCAATATCTCGAAAAACCTTCGATTGTTTCCATCGATTCTTGGCACAAAGGTGCGATAGGAGGTATGGATCAATATCTATGGACTGATTAAAGAATAGTTGCATGTGGAAAGCGAGTTAAACAGAGAAGTAAGCTAGTTCGTGGACCACGACCGAAAGAAAAACTTGAATAACTTGCTCGATCATTAAGGAAGTAAAGCACGGTTTTTACCGTGAGAAAGATCTCGTGATGGCGATCCCTTTTGCTGTTGGAGTTGAGGCGTGACACCGCTTGTTGAGGGCTGACGACAGTGGCGCAGAGGCGACGATCGTCCCCAACTTCAGTGGCATCCGCGGGACTTCAAACTAAGGCCAACACAAGGAGCAAAATGATAAGCTAGTTGGCATAGATGATAGAGCACAAACTTGGCGCCAACTATGCTGTTTGCATCGAAGGGAATAGAGGTAAGACGGAGGTGCTTACTCGGTGGAAAGGAAGGCGGCGGTGTTGTGCGACGGCGGGGCAAAACTGTGGTGAGGGGAAGCGAAACTGGGATGGAACTCGACGCCGTTGGTCGGAAGGGGTAGATATAGGGCATGGGAGGTGTTTAGGCCACGCAGCTGCATGCTTTGCATGCCTTGTCACGGTGGCAAGCTCCCCCAATGTTGAAGCGCGGGTACAGCCGTAAACAGAGCGGCTTTGTCGGTTCATCGAGTGGGAGAGGCTGACAGTGGGTCCCACTGCCCCTTTCATCCTAATCCCCCTCTGTAACTTCAATTCTCCTACCTATAACTGTCCAAAAATTCTAGATTTTTGTTGAGAGGCCAAATCAATTGTGTTGGGTCAGATTATGAAACTGGATTTTTAATTTGGACACGTTTCGGTTAAATTTCAAATTCAAATTTGAATTTGACTTGAATTTGCTAAGCGTCTCAAATAAAATAGCAAACGGAATCCATAAATATTGAAACTTTGCAGGAAGGCTATTTCGAATATTATGAGGCCATGGAAAAATGTATAGCCTCAGATTTGAATAATTTTGACAGGGCCGATATGTACAGCGGTTATATTCAAGGTTTGAATTAATTTGAATATATTTAGTACTGCATATTGATTTGCCCTAGCAAATTTCCATTCAATAAATTCCAAGATTTGTAGAAAGGCCACTTGAATTATCCTAGGGTCATCGGTGAAATCACTCATGTTCATAAAATTGAAGTATGAGGGAAAGAAAGATTCTTGATGATATCAAGTCCATGTGTACAACCATATTTGATCTTCACTACGGTTGAGAACAAACTGGTAACTGAACTTTATATTAAGTAAAAACTGGGATTTTACATTCCCCCCCCCAAAAAAAAGAATCTCGTCCCGAGATTACAATAGGAAGGATAAAAGAAAGAGATATAATGAACATATGCCGCTTACAAGTCTGGATAGTTTGTTCTAAGGTATTCCTCGCTTTCCCACGTTGCTTCTTCAGCGGTGTGGTTGCCCCACAAGACCTTGTAGAAATGTAAGGTTCTAAGGTATTCTCATCGATTATCTGGGTTGGGTGCTCAGAGTAAGTAAGATTTGGTTGGAGAGCTTCCAAATCTTCCATACGGACGTCAGCTGGGGCCTTGAGACATTTCCGCAACTGCAAATTGTGCAACATATTGTGGACCCCTGAAAGCGGTGCTGGTAGCTCTAGCCAATAGGCCACCGGTCCGCATTGTTCAATTACTAAGAACGGCCCAATGAAGCGTAAAGCTAGCTTCCTTTTACTCCAAAGCGATGAATCTCTTTTATTGGGGATATACGAAGAAAACGTGATCCCCGACATCAAAGTAAAGAGGTCAACGTCGTTTGTCCGCATAGCTTTTCTGACGAGATTGAGCAGCCTTGAGGTTGGCTTGAATAACTCGCACTCATTCTTCGGCTTCATTTACCAAGTCAATACCATATATCACTCGTTCACTGGATTCACACCAGTTCAAAGGTGTGCGGCACTTTTGGACATAAAGAGCTTCATATGGTGCCATCTGGATGCTAGCTTGATAACCATTGTTGTATGAAAACTCCACCAATGGTAGGTGATCATCCCAATTCTTACCATGTTGGATGGCACAGGCGCGGAGCATATTTTCTATCACTTGGTTTACTCGCTCCGTTTGACCATCAATCAGAGGATGGTAAGCTGAGCTTCGAATCAACATGGTACCCAGAGATGCGTGAAGCTGCTTCCAAAGCCGAGCAACAAATAAGGTTCCAAGATCTGATATGATAGTGTGGGGTACTCCGTGTAGGCACAGGATACTGGCAATATACAAATCTGCATATTGACGTGCCACATAATTGACATTTACTGGAATAAAGGGAGCCGACTTGGTGAGTCGGTCGACTATCACCCAAATCGAGTCATGCTTGCGAAAGGTGAGAGGTAATAAAAAAATGAAATCCATGCTGGTGTACTCCCATTTCCAGGACAGTATGCTCAAAGGTTGAAGATGATCGGCTGTCTTTAGATGGTCGGCTTTCACCCGCCGACACGTATCACACACGGATAGGTGCTTCACTATCTCCCTATTCATCCGAGTCCACCAAAATTTCTTCTTTAAATCTTGGTACATTTTGTTACTTCCCTGATGAATAGAATAATTGGACAAATGACCTTCATCCAATATCTTCTTTTGAAGTTCCACATTGAGGGCACCACGACGCGGTCTTTAAACCAGATGGTACCGTCATCGTCACTTTGGAAACACTTCATCTCCCCCTTCTTCATTCTTCGACGAATGTGCGATATGCCCTTGTCTTTCCTCTGAGCCTCTACAATATCTTCCTATATGGTAGGAATGAGAGCTAGATTGTAGAGCGCCCCATATGGAACCAAGTAGAGACTTGGCCCTTCTTCTTCCATCGAGGTGATGGAAAGATTATTGACATGGGACTTGCGACTCAGCGCATCTGCAACTACATATGCTTTGCTAGGATGGTAGTGGATCTCATTCTCATAGTCTATGTTCAATTCCAACCATCTACACTGCCGCATATGCAAGTCCTTCTGAGTGAAGATGTACTTCAAGATTTTGTGATCGGTGTAGAGATGCACTAGGTTGCCTAATAGATAGGTTTCGGTACCCTGCGTACCGTATACCTCTTGGGACTACAAAAAGACCAAAGGAACTTCACCTGTCTGAGTTGAAGACCCGCGAAGGCCCCATGTGTCATACGGGACCGGACCTTCCTCCCATCTATGGTTAGTCCCGATGCTGCCACGTGTATACTGCAGCCGGACCTAGATCCCACACATGGGATAGCTCCAGGCTAAACACTTGTGTGGCACCTCGGACCTAACCCCTGACGGAGGGAAGCTCCGGTACCGACACGTGTACATATACACCGGACCTACCCGTCCCAGACGGAAAGCTCCGAAGCTGCCACGTGTCCAACCACCGGACCTTCAGCCTCAACAATTAGACTGGTGGACCCCAAATGGCTTGGACCTTCAAGGGGCAATCAATGACTTCAAAACCCAATTAAGTGTCATTAATACCATATTAATGAAACACGATCAGAAGGCCCTTAATACCAGTAACGGCACTATCAAGGCCCGTTACCACTCTATTAAGGGTAATTAACCTCATTAATTGTGTATTAAACATCAGTAACTGCCAGGGCCACATGTCGGGCCAGGCTAACAATGTAACGACAAGTCCTTGTACTATAAAAGGACTAGTCGACTATACATAGGGGGCGGCTCTCGACTCCTCTGACATGTACTCTCAAGTACTCGGACACTCAATACAACAGCTACACACCCCATGGAGTTGGGTATTACGCTCAGGCGGCCAGAACAACGTAAATCATTGTGTCTATTTGCCATCGTGTTCTGAATCTCTGCGCGCCCAATACCGAACTACAAACTCCGCGGGATACCAACGGTAGTACCAGGGGAATTACCGGGACAACACTCCGACAGTTGGCATGCCAGGTAGGGGGGCGCCCGAGATTCAAACATGGTGAACTCCGCTGCTGGATTGTCCAACGACAACCCTGCAGCGCAACCTGCTGGAGGCAATCCCTCCAACATGCAGCCACCAGCAGGTGCTGTCGCTCTAGCAGGAGCCATGCCACCGCCGCCACTGTCCGCACTGGCGAATCAAGCTGGACAGCAGGATGGAGCGTCTGCGTCGATCACGACATCAGCTAACGACAACCCTGAACACGCGCTCCATGCCGCGCGTGCTCTTCTCCAACGCCCACCACCTCCAGGTGCATCCCAGGGTGCAACGGAGCAGTGGAGGGTTGATGTGGAACATTTGGTTGCAGCAGCAGCCGATCGCATCAGCAACCAAGCTCCTCACCACCCTACCGACCTTGGTAGCTTCGAACCCTGGTGAGCCACTTCTGCTTTACATTTCGGCCACTGACAAAGTTGTCAGCATGGTCTTGGTTGCGGAAAGACCAGAACCATCTCCAGTTCAGGAATCCAGACCCCTTCGGGAGGGTCCGGAGTGTGACACCCGGTCCTGAAAAACGAACCAAGTGCAGTGTATGTGTGCCCAGGATGTTCATCACATATACACATCACCATCACAAATGATATACAGATAATAACTATGTCACGAATAATAAATATACCTTGATTCTAATGCAGCGGAAAATAAACAAGCGTAGGCGACTCCAACTCCACAGGCAGTCGATGGCGGTACGCAACCTAGTGCTCCATGTTGATCTCCAAAATATCTCTAGCAGTTGTTGGGGGTGATTGCAAGGGTGAGTACATGTCGTACTCAGTAAGTGTGGAAAAATATGACATGTAGCTGATACAAATGACGAATATAATAATGGCTATGTGCTGAAAAGTACATCAAAACATTTGAAAAGCATTGTACCATGTCTATGTGAAACAATCCCATCATAACCATCATATTAACATAATATAAACCATATCCAATTATTGCCAACATCATCATTATCCATGTCCATTTACCATAACTCAAATTCATATCCATAACCGTAATCCATAAACCATCCTTAACCATTACCAACCCATAACCATAATCCAACCATCCCAATACAAAAATCCTCTAATCATGGAAGTTGTCCAGGTGCTCTTAACCGGGAGCACGTCTATCATGATAATTTTAAACACTCTGTAGAGGTTGTACCACTTTACCCACATGTTCGTGATTTCATCACCTTTCGGTGACTAAGAACCTCTATTATGCCTTATCACACTTCCATAGGTGTGCGGCCAAGAGATCACAAAATAGCCTTTCAAAAGGGACTACTAGTATGTATGGGCCCACTAAGGTTTCACCGGCAGGCTTGAATCTCCATTCTCCCACCCACGGGCCCCCTCGTGTGCCATGCGGATCCCAGGGTAGCCCTCCTCAACTCCCATTCCTCGCACCATCCAATGGTCCATACAATACTAGCATTGCTCCTAATTATTCAGCTACGCCGCACCCATACTTGGCTTGTGGTGGCACTGTTCTCCTGGCATATTCTCGCATGAACTGGTCCTTAGATCTAAGGCAAGCAAACCACCATATCATCCAACCCATCCACGTACCGGGCTTGCTTAGATCACCCATTACCATATCATATTAACCAGTTCACGTTAACCATAATCTCATAATTACATAATTAAGGTAAGTGGTATAGTTGTTTTCCCATCCCAATTTATTTAAGCAAAGCAAAAAGGTACAAAGCCCATCCCGAATCTCTACCATATATCCCAGGTGACAAGGGTGGTCAAACAAAGCTAGTAAACTTCCTATCATAGGATTCCCATCAAATTGACACAAGCATGCAGTTTGCAAACAAAACATTTATTTTAAAAACAGGATCAATATGCTTCAAGGACACTTGCCTTAATATTCCGCAATTTGATGGTCAATCAACTCAAAGTCTTGCACACGATGATCCATGCATACTCGCTTCTTGATCATAACCACTTGAGCAAACCGTCTACTCGCAATCAACAACATACACAAGCAAACATACATAATAAATGCATTGCAACCACTAATCAATATGCAAAATATGGATGCATGCAGAAAATATGTTTGTATTAATGTTACATAACTTTCTATGGCTTTTTAATAATTTTCTATAATGATTTCCTATTTATTTTAGCAAGTTTGGAATTAATTAAAAAAATTCAGAGGCAAGATATTTATTAAAGAACATTAAATATGCTGAAAATAATATTACCAACTTACTAGAATTTATTCTAAATTTTTAGGAATTTTTCTGGATTTAATTTGACACTTTATGGATTAACTAGGCTTTATTCTTATTTATTAAATCTGAAAAATAGATTAATTAATACTGAAAATATATATTTTGGTTAAATCTATAATAACAGATTGATCTTGTATGATTTAACCTAATATGTGTGTTTCAAGTGGTTTGAGATGATTTGACGATGATTAAGGATCGCTCAAAATAAAATACATCCTACATGTGATCTACTTCAAGTATTAGAATCAAAAATAGTTATCTAAATTAGACTGTAATAACCTACCGTGTGCACATCAATTCCGGACGGTCGTGGAACGGCGGCGCGACGTGTGTCTCCGGGATCTAGAGGTCCGTTGATGAAGATGATGGCGGCCTGACGTAGACGAAGAGGACGAATGTGTGACGTAGATGAAGGAGACGACGATGCGATCCTCTGGCGGCACGAGGACGGCGGCGCCTTATCTTCCTTTTCTTCTCCTATTTCTCTCTTCCTATTTTCCCTAGCGGCTAGGTCTTTTTTTTCTCCTCTGCTCCTTTTCCTCGCGGTGCTTGATGGCTTCGATCGAAGGTAAACGAAACCCTACCACATTCTTTTATAGGCGGCAGGGACGCGGGAGCCAGGGCCTGCTCGAGGCTCGGCCACGAGACCGAGTCCCGGGCGCGTACGCCAGGACGCCCGGGCGTGCGAGCACGCTGGCCCCTGACCCGATGCTGGCCTTTGTTTTTTTTTGTGTTGCATGGCGCTAGGGGTAGGCCCACGGTACCGCTATCGTCATGGCCCCTTGTGCGGCCACAACACTGGCAGAGTTGACTTTTTTATTTTTTTTCTTTTTTTTTCTTTTTTTTTTCTTCTTTTTCTTTTTCCTTTTATTTATGATTTCTTTCTTTCCGTTGGTGCAGCCACGGTCCTGGCCACGCATTCGCGTGTGGTCACAGCACGACCACAGTTGACCTTTTTTTACTTCTTTATTCATTTATATTTTTTTATTTATTTTAGTTATTTTTCTTTTATATCTTTTATTCTTATTAATTATTATTTTTTATTTGTTTATTATTTATATTTGTATCTTTTTTATACTTATTATTTTTTCTATTATCTTTTATTTTCATGGTTTTTGTTATTTACATATATTTTTTTATTTACTTAGTCATAGTTATATCCTTTTTTATTATTTGTTATTTCAACTTAATTACTTTTAATGTATTTCTCTTAGTAATTGAATTTCAATATCGGAGTATGAATGCAAATGCATGATGATATGCATATATATTTTTTTTATAAAATAATTTTTTCCAATTATTTAAATTTTAACTTCTTATTCGAATTTTAATTCGCCCAAGTTTGAAAATCAGGATGTTACAATTCTACCTCCCTTAACATGAATCTCGTCCTCGAGATTCAAATGGGTTGAAGAAGAGATTTTGAAATAAAACTGGAGTTCTTATTTAAATTTGAATTAGCCAAATTTTGAAAATTGGGGATATTACAATCTACCCACCTTAACAGGAATCTCGCCCTCGAGATTCAGGGAGATTAGAAAATAGGTAAGGAAAAACTTTATCTTGATATCGTCTTCATACTCCCATGTAGTTTTGTCCGGGATAGCGAATCACATGGTTGTGTCCATCTTTTATTGAAATAGAGGTTGAACGAGAAAAGAGAGATAGAAGGAATCCCAACCTATATGCATGCATCAAGATATATGATCCTAAATAATGCATTCATGGATGAGGATGTGGATATATATAAGTATTACACAATGCACATCCAACACACAAACATACAGGCAAGCAATCATACAGTCATCATACCAACCCAAAACACGTGCACTAACGATCTAAACGTTTATTACACATTTATAGAAAGGTAATTCTAAATCCTAATTACGAGATAAAACATTATCGTGGTTGCGAGGCGGTAGGGCGTCCTAATTGACATGGGCGGCTAGAAACAAGTACGTAAGAAGCTCCTCCTAACGGAGTTCATCTCGAAAGTCTTCTCCCTGAGGTGTGCTCCTTTTGGTACTTCTTCGAATGCTCCTAACTCTCCTAGATCCTTAGAAGTGCTAGGGTGGTCATCTAAAAATTTTCACAAAAGAAGTGTTGGATATGAAAGGAGGAAAAAAGAAATAAGTCAAAATAAGAAAGAGAGTGTGAAACTTTGAAGGAATGATTTTCACAAATAAATCATATACCCTTACCAGAGAATCATAGAGATGAGAGGTAAAATAGTTCAGAAATTTGCAGCAGTGAAAGGAGAGAAAAAAGAGATTGTGCCGCAACAAAAAGAAAAACAAAAATTATTTTAGAGCAACAACAACGCATGTGTAAATAAGAAAGATATTTAGAGGCGAGTGCATTAAAATACGGCAGCAGGGATGAGAGGAAACAAAGGGTGTGCAGCAGTAAGATGATGGTGAGTAAGGAAGAAAACACAGCACCAAGCATTTTAAAACATGGCTGAATTTTGCACTAAGAACGCAGCAGTAAATAGCACTTCAAGGTGGCTAAATTGGCAAAGAGAAAATGCAGCAGTGATGCAATTTGGAAAATAGCTTTTAGAAAATAGTTCCAATGGTTATTTACGGCGTCCATTCTACCTAGGCTTGCGTCCTACGGTCGACACGGCTCTGATACCAATGTGTGACACCCGGTTCTGAAAAACAAACCAAGTGCAGTGTATGTGTGCTCAGGATGTTCATCACACATACACATCACCATCACAAATGATATACAGATAATAACCATGTCACGAATAATAAATATACCTTGATTCTAATGCAACGGAAAATAATCTAACGTAGGCGACTCCAACTCCACTGGCAGTCGATGGCGGTACGCAACCTAGTGCTCCATGTTGATCTCCAAAATATCTCTTGCAGCTGTTGGGGGGATTGCAAGGGTGAGTACATGTCGCACTCAGCAAGTGTGGAAAAATATGACATGTAGCTGATACAAATGATGAATATAATAATGGCTAAGTGCTGAAAAGTACATTAAAAGATTTGAAAAGCATTATACTATGTCTATGTGAAACAATCCCATCATAACCATCATATTAACATAATATAAACCATATCTAATTATTGCCAACATCATCATTATCCATGTCCATTTACCATAACTCAAATTCATATCCATAACCATAATCCATAAACCATCCTTAACCATTACCAACCCATAACCATAATCCAACCATCCCAATACCAAAATCCTCTAATCATGGAAGTTGTCCAGGTGCTCTTAACCGGGAGCACGACTATCATGATAGTTTTAAACACTCTGCAGAGGTTGTACCACTTTACCCACATGTTTGTGATTTCATCACCTTTCGATGACTAAGAACCACTATTATGCCTTATCACACTTCCATAGGTTTGTGGCCAATAGATCACAAAATAGCCTTTCAAAAGGGACTACTTGTATGTACGGGCCCACTAAGGTTTCACTGGCAGGCTTGAATCTCCATTCTCCCACCCACGATCCCCCTCGTGTGCCATGCGGATCCCAGGGTATCCCTTGTAGACTCCCATTCCCCGCACCATCCAATGGACCATACAATACTAGCAGCGCTCCTAATTATTCAGCTACGCCGCACCCATACTTGGCCTTGTGGTGGCACTGTTCTCCTGGCATATTCTCGCATTAACCGGTCCTTAGATCTAAGGCAAGCAAACCACCATATCATCCAACCCATCCACATATCGGGATAGCTTAGATCACCCATTACCATATCATATTAACCAGTTCACGTCAACCATAATCTCATAAGTACATAATTAAGGTAAGTGGTATAGTTGTTTTCCCATCCCAATTTATGTAAGCAAAGCAAAAAGATACAAAGCCCATCTCGACTCTCTAACATATATCCCAGGTGACAAGGGTGATCAAACAAAGCTAATAAACTTCATATCATAGGATTCCAATCAAATTGACACAAGCATGCAGTTTGCAAACAAAACATTTATTTTAAAAACAGGATTGATATACTTCAAGGACACTTACCTTAATTTTCCGCAATTTGATGGTCAATCAACTCAAAGTCTTGCACACGAAGATCCATGCATACTCGCTTCTTGATCATAACCACTTGAGCAAACCGTCTACTCGCAATCAACCACATACACAAGCAAACATACATAATAAATGCATTGCAACCACTAATCAATATGCAAAATATGGATGCATGCAGAAAATATGTTTGTATTAATGTTACATAACTTTCTATGGCTTTTTAATAATTTTCTATAATGATTTCCTATTTATTTTAGCAAGTTTGGAATTAATTAAAATAAATTCAGAGGCAAAATATTTATTAAAGAACATTAAATATGCTGAAAATAATATTACCAACTTACTAGAATTTATTCTAAATTTTTAGGATTTTTTCTGGATTTAATATGACACTTTATGAATTAACTAGGCTTTATTCTTATTTATTAAATCTGAAAACAGATTAATTAATACTGAAAATATAAATTTTTGTTGAATCTATAATAACAGATTGATCTTGTATGATTTAACCTAATATGTAAGTTTCAAGTGGTTTGAGATGATTTGACGATGATTAATGATCGCTCAAAATAAAATACATCCTACACGTGATCTACTTCAAGTATTAGAATCAAAATAGTTGTCTAGATTAGGATGTTATAACCTACCGTGTGCGCATCAATTCCGGACGGTCGTGGAACGGTAGCGCGACATATGTCTCCGAGATCTAGAGTTCCGCTGATGAAGATGATGGCGGCCTGACGTAGACGAATAGGACGAATGTGTGACGTAGATGAAGGAGACGACGATGCGATCCTCCGGCGGCACGAGGACGGCAGCGCCTTCTCTTCCTTTTCTTCTCCTCTTTCTCTCTTCCTATTTTCCCAGGCGGCTAGGTCTTTTTTTCTCCTCTGCTCCTTTTCCTGGCGGTGCTTGATGCGAAACCATACCACATTCTTTTATAGGCGGCAGGGACGCGGGAGCCACGGCCTGCTCGAGGCTCGGCCACGGGACCGAGTCCCGGGCGCGTACGCCAGGACGCTCGGGCGTGCGAGCACGCTGGCCCCTGGCCCGACGCTGGCCTTTGTTTTTTTGTTGTTGCATGGGGCTAGGGGCAGGCCCACGGTACCGCTATCGCCATGGCCCCTTGTGCGGCCACAACACTGGTAGAGTTGACTTTTTTTATTTTTTTATTTTTTTTCTTCTTTTTCTTTTTCCTTTTATTTATGATTTCTTTCTTTTCGTTGGTGCAGCCACGGTCCTGGCCACGCATTCGCGTGCGGTCAGGGCACGACCACTGTTGACCTTTTTTTACTTTTTTATTCATTTATATTTTTTTATTTATTTTAGTTATTTTTCTTTTATTTTTTATTCTTATTAATTATTATTTTTTATTTGTTTATTATTTATATTTGTAACTTTTTATAGTTATTATTTTTTCTATTATCTTTTATTTTCATGGTTTTTGTTATTTACATATATTTTTTTATTTACTTAGTCATAGTTATATCCTTTTTTATTATTTGTTATTTCAACTTAATTACTTTTAATGTATTTATCTTAGTAATTGAATTTCAATATCGGAGTATGAATGCAAATGCAAGATGATATGCATATATATTTTTATTTTTTTTTTATAAAATAATTTTTTCCAATTATTTAAATTTTAACTTCTTATTCGAATTTTAATTCGCCCAAGTTTGAAAATCAGGATGTTACAATTCTACCTCCCTTAACATTAGTCTCGTCCTCGAGACTCGGATGGGTTGAAGAAGAAATTTTGAAATAAAACTGGAGTTCTTATTTAAATTTGAATTAGTCAAATTTTGAAGATTGGGGATATTACAATCTGCCCCCCTTAACAGGAATCTCGCCCTCGAGATTCAGGGAGATTAGAAAATAGGTAAGGAAAAACTTTATCTTGATATCGTCTTCATACTCCCATGTAGCTTTGTCCGGGATAGCGAATCTTCTGGTCGTGTCCATCTTTTATTGAAATAGAGGTTGAACGAGAAAAGAGAGATATAAGGACTCCCAACCTATATGCATGCATCAAGGTATATGATCCTAAATAATGCAGTAATGGATGAGGATGTGGATATATATAAGTATTCCACAATGCACATCCAACACAGAAACATACAAGCAAGCAATCATACAGTCATCATACCAACCCTAAACACGTGCACTAACGATCTAAACGTTTATTACACATTTATAGTAAGGCAATTCTAAATCCTAAATACGAGATAAAACATTATCGTGGTTGCGAGGCGGTATGGCGTCCTAATCGACATGGGCGGCTAGAAACAGGTCCGTAAGAAGCTCCTCCTTACGAAGTGCATCTCGAAAGTCTTCTCCCTGAGGTCTACTCCTTTTGGTACTTCTTCGAATGCTCCTACCTCTCCTGGATCCTTAGAAGTGCTAGGGTGGTCATCTAAAAATTTTCGCAAAAGAAGTGTTGGATATGAAAGGAGGAAAGAAAGAAATAAGTCAAAATAAGAAAGAGTGTGAAACTATGAAGGAATGATTTTCACAAATAAATCATATACCCTTAACAGAGAATCATAGAGATGAGAGGTAAAATAGTTCAGAAATTTGCAGCAGCGAAAGAAGAGAAAAAAGAGATTGTGCCGCAGCAAAAAGAAAAACAAAAATTATTTTAGAGCAACAACAACGCATGTGTAAATAAGAAAGAGATTTAGAGGCGAGTGCATTAAAATACGGCGGCAGGGATGAGAGGAAACAAAGGGTGTGCAGCAGTAAGATGATAGTGAATAAGGAAGAAAACGCAGCAGCAAGCATTTTAAAACATGGCTGAATTTTGCACTAAGAACGCAGCAGTAAATAGCACTTCAAGGTGGCTAAATTGGCAAAGAGAAAATGCAGAAGTGATCCAATTTGGAAAATAGCTTTTAGAAAATAGTTCCAATGGTTATTTACGGCGTCCATTCTACCTAGGCTTGCATCCTACGATCGACACAGCTCTGATACCAATGTGTGACACCCGGTTCTGAAAAACGAACCAAGTGCAGTGTATGTGTGCCCAGGATGTTCATCACACATACACATCACAATCACAAATGATATACAGATAATAACCATGTCACGAATAATAAATATACCTTGATTCTAATGCAGCGGAAAATAAACTTGTGTAGGCGACTCCAACTCCACAGGCAGTCGACGGCGCTACGCAACCTAGTGCTCCATGTTGATCACCAAAATATCTCTAGCAGCTGTTGGGTGGGATTGCAAGGGTGAGTACATGTCATACTCAGCAAGTGTGGAAAAATATGACATGTAGCTGATACAAATGATGAATATAATAATGGCTAAGTGCTGAAAAGTACATTAAAACATTTGAAAAGCATTATACTATGTCTATGTGAAACAATACCATCATAACCATCATATTAACATAATATAAACCATATCCAATTATTGCCAACATCATCATTATCCATGTCCATTTACCATAACTCAAATTCATATCCATAACCGTAATCCATAAACCATCCTTAACCAATACCAACCCATAACCATAATCTAACCATCCCAATACCAAAATCCTCTAATCATAGAAGTTGTCCAGGTGCTCATAACCGGGAGCATAGCTATCATGATAGTTTTAAACACTCTGCAGAAGTTGTACCACTTTACCCACATGTTCGTGATTTCATCACCTTTCGGTGACCAAGAACCTCTATTATGCCTTATCACACTTCCATAAGTGTGCGGCCAAGAGATCACAAATAGCCTTTCAAAAGGGACTACTTGTATGTACGGGCCCACTAAGGTTTCACGGGCAGGATTGAATCTCCATTCTCCCACCCACGGTCCCCCTCGAGTGCCATGCGGATCCCAGGGTAGCCCTCCTCGACTCCCATTCCCTGCACCATCCAATGGTCCATACAATACTAGTAGCGCTCCTAATTATTCAGCTACGCCGCACCCATACTTGGCCTTGTGGTGGCACTGTTCACCTGGCATATTCTCGCATGAACCGGTCCTTAGATCTAAGGCAAGCAAACCACCATATAATCCAACCCATCCACATACCGGGCTAGCTTAGATCACCCATTACCATATCATATTAACCAATTCACGTTAACCATAATCTCATAATTACATAATTAAGGTAAGTGGTATAGTTGTTTCCCAATTCCAATTTATTTAAGCAAAGCAAAAAGGTACAAAGTCCATCCCGACTCTCTACCATATATCCCAGGTGACAAGGGTGGTCAAAAAAAGCTAGTCAACTTCCTATCATAGGATTCCCATCAAATTGACACAAGCATGCAGTTTGCAAACAAAACATTTATTTTAAAAATAGGATCAATATGCTTCAAGGACACTTGCCTTAATATTCCACAATTTGATGATCAATCAACTCAAAGTCTTGCACACGAAGATCCATGCATACTCATTTCTTGATCATAAACACTTGAGCAAACCGTCTACTCACAATCAACCACATACACAAGCAAACATACATAATAAATGCATTGCAACCACTAATCAATATGCAAAATATAGATGCATGCAGAAAATATGTTTGTATTAATGTTACATAACTTTCTATGGCTTTTTAATAATTTTCTATAATGATTTCCTATTTATTTTAGCAAGTTTGGAATTAATTAAAATAAATTCAGAGGCAAAATATTTATTAAAGAACATTAAATATGCTGAAAATAATATTACCAACTTACTAGAATTTATTCTAAATTTTTAGGATTTTTTCTGGATTTAATTTGACACTTTATGAATTAACTAGGCTTTATTCTTATTTATTAAATCTGAAAACAGATTAATTAATACTGAAAATATAAATTTTGGTTAAATCTATAATAATAGATTGATCTTGTATGATTTAACCTAATATGTATGTTTCAAGTGGTTTGAGATGATTTGACGATGATTAATGATCGCTCAAAATAAAATACATCCTACACGTGATCTACTTCAAGTATTAGAATCAAAATAGTTGTCTAGATTAGACTGTAATAACCTACCGTGTGCGTATCAATTCCGGACGGTCGTGGAACGGCGGGCGACGTGTGTCTCTGGGATCTAGAGTTTCGTTGATGAAGATGATGGCGGCCTGACGTAGACGAAGAGGACAAATGTATGACGTAGATGAAGGAGACGACGATGTGATCCTCCGGCGGCGCCTTCTCTTCCTTTTCTTCTCCTCTTTCTCTCTTCCTATTTTCCCTGGCGGCTAGGTCTTTTTTTCTCCTCTGCTCCTTTTCCTGACGGTGCTTGATGGCTTCGATCGAAGGTAAACGAAACCCAACCACATTCTTTTATAGGCGGCAGGGACGCGGGAGCAAGGGCCTCCTCGAGGCTCGGCCACGGGACCAAGTCCCGGTCGCGTACGCTTCAAGATCACATTCTCAACTCACTAAAACTGAGGTTGCTTCTACTTGTACATGCAATAAAATTGACATCAGTTTGAAAGACAAGCCAACCTCTACAAAGGATAAGCATCCTACCCAAAGTTTCATATTTGACAAGGAGAAGATCAAATATGCACTCAGTGCATACTTGGTCCAAAGATCTTCAAATGTCAAATATGGCATTGGTTATTCTTATTGTAAAAAGCAACATGCTAAAATCCATAAGAATAACAAGGAGAGGATCGCCTTTGTAATGGGAAGACCCTCTGAAACTGAAAAAGTTCAGAATAGTCCGGTCGGGATCCGGACGAGTCTGGTCTGTCGTACAAGTCCAACCTCCCAGACTTGTCCTGTACATAAACAACAACAATTATTGTTTAGAAACTTTGATGCCTCATATGTCTTAATGAGAAATAATTTTGGCAAAGTTTATGCTCATCATGTTGGGCCACACCATGAGAACACCAAGCCTCATGTGTGGGCGCCCAAATGTCTTGTAACTAACCTCCAAGGACCCAAGCAAGCTTGGGTACCTAAAACCAAAGCATAATTTGTTTTTGCAGGCTTATTCCTCCGGTGGATCTAAATGGATGCTAGACAGTGGCTGCACCAACCATATGACCGGAGAAAGAAGAATGTTCGTGGAATATGAAGAAAATGAGGATCCAAACGAGGGCATCTATTTTGCAGATAATAGCCAAGGAAAGGTGCTCAGCACCGGTAAAATTGCCATATCATCTAAACACACACTTTCTCATGTATTACATGTTGAATCCTTAGATTATAACCTGCTGTCCATATCTCAATTATGTGACAAAGGTTATAATTCCTTGTTCACTAACGGGGGTGTGACCATCTCTAGGAGGAGTGATGGTTCCATTGCATTCAAGGGTATGTTAAAGGGAAAGCTTTATCTTGTTGACTTCAACAAGGATAAAGCCGAACTTGACACATGCTTGATTGCAAAGACCAACATGGGTTGGCTGTGGCATAGACGACTAGCGCATGTTGGTATTAGGAACCTTCATAAACTCCTCAAGAGCGATCACATCCGAGGTTTAAAAGATGTTGTGTATGAGAAAGACAGGCCCTGTAGCGCGTGCCAAGCCGGGAAGCAAGTTGGAGCACCTCACCCCGCCAAGAACGTCATGACTACAACAAGACCACTCGAGCTACTTCACATGGACTTATTTGGTCCAATTGCCTACATAAGCATCGGCGGTAAGAAATATGGTTTAGTAGTTGCTGATGATTTTTCTCACTTCACTTGGGTCTTCTTTTTGCATGATAAGTTAGAAACACAAGGAATACTCAAGAAGTTCTTCAAGCGAGCTCAAAATGAATTTTCATTGACAATCAAGAACATTCCATGCGACAATAGCACGGAGTTCAAGAACACACAAGTGGAGGAGTACCTTGATGAAGAAGGCATAAAGCACGAGTTTTCAGCTTCGTACTCCCCTCAACAAAACAGAGTTGCCGAAAGAAAGAACCAAACTCTCATAGAGATGGCAAGAACAATGCTCGATGAGTACAAGACCTCGGATCGATTTTGGGCGGAAGCGATTAACACCGCTTGCCACGCCGTAAATCAGCTTTATCTTCATCGACTACTCAAGAAGACATCCTATGAGCTACTCACCGATAACAAGCCTAATATTTCATATTTTTGAGTTTTCGATTCTCCATGTTATATCTTGAACATGAAGCCTAGGACTTCAAAGTTTGCTTCAAAGTTCGATGAAGGTTTCTTGCTCGGTTATGATTCGAACACTTACGCCTATCGTATTTTCAACAAGACCTACGAACTTTTTGAAGTAGCACATGACGTAGTGTTCGATGAAACTAATGGCTCCTAGAAGGAGCAAGTTGATCCATGTGTTCTAGGTAAAGAAGAAGCTCCTTGTCAAGCATTGAAAAGAATGGCCTTAGGTGAAGTTAGACCACAAGAGTCACCTCTACACGTGTATGAAGAAGATGAACCACAAGAGGAGGTCAACAATCAAGGGGGATCTTCCACACAAGATCAACCACAAGAATACGAAGACAATCAACAAGTCAACGAAGGCAACCATTTAGTGGCAGAAGAAGATGATCATGAAGATGCAATGCCTCAAGTTCCACACCCAAGAGTATACCAATGCGTCCAAAGGGATCACCCAATCGACAATATCATCGGTGACATCCAAAAGGGAGTAACCACTAGACCTCGCATAGCTAACTTTTGTGAGCAATATTTGTTTGTATCCTTTTTGGAACTGCGCAGGGTTGAGGATGCATTGAAGGATCTGCACTGGGTGGTGGCAATGCAAGAATAATTGAACAACTTCAAGCGGAATGAGGTGTTGGAACTAGTGGCAAGACCCAATGCGAACATTGTCGACACCAAGTGGGTCTTTCGCAACAAACAAGATGAAAACGGGGTGGTGACAAGGAACAAGGCACGACTTGTGGCCAAAGGGTATTCACAAGTTAAAGCTTTGGAATTCGATGAGACCTTGGCTCCCATAGCTAGACTTGAATCCATTAGAATATTACTTGCATATGCTACTCACCATGATTTCAAGCTGTATCAAATGGATGTGAAAAGCGCCTTCCTCAAGGGACCAATCAAGGAGGAGGTGTATGTGGAGCAACCCACCGAGTTTGAAGATGAAGAGTTCCCCAACCACGTATTTAAATTGTGTAAGGCTCTCTACGGCCTCAATCAAGCTCCTAGAGCTTGGTATGAGTGTCTTAGAGATTTCTTAATTGAAAATGGTTTTAAGATTGGCAAAGCAGATTATACATTATTTACAAAGAAATTTGACAATGTTTTTTTATTTGTCAAATTTATGTTGATGATATAATCTTTGTGTCAACTAATCAATCTTTTTGTGTGGAATTTAGTAAAATCATGACAGATAGGTTTGAAAATGTCAATGATGGGAGAACTAAAGTACTTTTTGGGATTACAAGTGCGGAAACAAAAGGAAGGGACATTCATAAGCCAAACCAAGTATATGAAAGACATACTCAATAAGTTTGGTATGGACAAGGCGAAGCCTATAAAGACTCCCATGGCAACAAATGGCCACTTGGATCTCAATGAAGATGGACCTAGCATCGACCAAAAGGTATATCGCTCCATGATTGGATCTCTACTCTATTTATGTGCATCTAGGCCAGATATTATGTTGAGTGTACGATTCTGTGCAAGATTTCAAGCCAATCCTAAGGAGTGTCATTTTACAGCCATAAAAAGGATCTTGAGATATTTAGTTTATACACCCAACCTTGGTCTTTGGTACCCAAAAGGCTCAAAATTCAATCTCATTGGTTACTCCGATGCAGATTATGCAGGATGCAAAGTAGATAGAAAAAGTACCTCTGGTACATGTCAATTCCTATGGAGATCTTTAGTTTCTTGGTCCTCCAAGAAACAAAATTCCATTGCCTTATCCCCAGCCGAAGCGGAGTATGTTGCAGCCGGGAGTTGTTGTGAAAAACTCCTTTGGATGCGACAAACTCTAAGGGATTACGGTTACAATATGAATCGTATTCCAATCCTTTGTGACAATGAGAGTGCCATTAAAATTGCCCACAATCCCGTTGAGCACTCTAGAACCAAACACATAGACATAAGGCATCACTTCTTGAGAGACAACTCCATGAAAGGAGATATAGCCATTTCACATGTCAATACCCAAAAGCAATTGGCTGACATATTCACCAAGCCACTAGATGAAAACGCTTTTGTGAACTCCGAAACGAACTAAATATCCTTGATGCTCGGAGTGTGGCTTGAAATATTGCATACCTGTATGAATTCTTCAAAATATGTTGATTGGATTGTGAAAATCATCTCTCTCAAGCTTCTCCAGAAAACTATGTCAATTACTAGATATTGGTGAATTATGATCATTGCTTGATTGTTGTATGCTTACTGATCATATTCATCAAGATTATTTGATTTGATTTGCCTCCCTATTTTCTAAATATGTACCTTCAAATATATATGAATGGGCTATGAAATTCTTGCCTGGTGACCACAGACTAGTCCGTGGTTACCCGGACTAGTCCGCCCATGCAGACGAGCCCGCGGAGTGCCAGTTAGGCCGGAATAGTCTGGTAGACCGCGGACTAGTCCAATTTAGCCTCTGGAAAAGTTCGGACTAGTCCGGTCACCTCCGGACTTGTCCGATTTTTCGTGTCCATAACCCTAGCCGTCGCCAAACCCTAATTTCTTCATCTCCACTCTTGCCATACGCGTTCTCTCTCTTCCACTTGAGCTCCCAAGGCGATTTTGCATCCCCTCCACCAAAAAGCTCTGCATTTGGGTGGAGATCAAGAATTCTTGCTCGATGATTGAAGTTCCTGGACAAGTCCGGACATCAACACCTCCCTCTTCGAGAATCAATCGATTTCTTTGGTAATTTTCACCCTAACCCTAGAAGTCCCAAATTTCTTCATTGTTGATCAAATAGCCTAAAATATTTCACTATATACATGCCTCCATGATGTATTACGTTTATGCTACGCTTGTTGTGCATTAGGAATCACCATTTTTCTAGTTGCTTAGGTTTTTGAGGATGAATACCGGACTAGTCCGATCCATGCACAGACATGTCCGGTCCCACGGACTAGTCCATGCTTGTACACCGGACAAGTGCGATTTTTCTGAACTCAAAACCTAACTTTTCAATTACTCAATGCAATTCCATGCTATCCTTTCACACATATGCCTTGTACCATTCATTCTCATTCATGCCACTCATTCTCAGTTCATGTCAAGCTCGAACAATGAAGTTTTCGACTTTGAGGCCGAGATGGACCACGAGGTGGAACCTCGGACCTCGATGAGTCTTAACAAGAAGCGCCAAGAGAGACCTTCCAAGCCAGCTCTGTCTCCTCCACAGGGTCAGAGGAATGTGCCAGCGAAGAAGTCGGCCTCCAAGGTGCCAGCTTCTAGGGCTACAACTGGTGGTGGCCCTAGCTTGGCATGTGCCCGCCTAGCCAAAGGCAAGGGCAAAGGGATAGCAACGGGTCCAGTTGGCCCGTTGAAGCTGCATGCTCCGAGGGAACCGGGACCCCACTAAAGAGAAGTTCAACAGGAAAGGCAATGATTCGGCAGCAAAGTTCAGAAGCATTAATTGGTATGGCCGACCAAAGCAAGCTGCCGATGGAAGATTTTAGTGCAACTTCCATGCAGATTTTTACAAATCTGTGTATCTCCCAATGAAGACACCGGTTGTGCGCAGTCAATGGATTGATTGGGCACACTTTGAGAAGAAGGGATGCTCCCCATTCACTGAAGTGATGGAAGCTATTGAGAGGCATGGCCTGAAGGATCTCTTTGCCTTTAGGAACAACTCGAATGATGAGGTCATAGCACAATTCTTTGCAACATGCCATTTCTCAAGTGAAGATCAGGAAAGTTTTACTTGGATGACTCATGGATCCAAGTACAGTATCACTCAAGAAGATTTTGCAAGCCTGCTTCACCTTGACACCTCAAGATCTGACTGCTTGATCAGACACAACATAGGTGTCATTCAGAAGGATAGGATGAAGTTCCTATATGAGCCAAACTCAAAGTTCGTCCCTCCCTCCACAAAGAACATGAAGCCTTTCTTTGTGGTTCTGAACAGGGTCTTGAGGAAGACTATTGCTCCCAAGGATGAAGATGCTGGGAGTGTGCAGGGTTATCTCTAGACCCTTATGAGGGTCATAAGCAAGGACCATTAGTTTGATGTGGTGGATTATGTTTGGAATTACATGTTCAACATATCCTGCACACCCAACAGGTCTTGTGGGTAAGCCCCATATCTAATGTTTGTGGTCGAGAAGGTCACCGGGATTGAATTATTCAAGGATGTGGAGCACCTACCCTTGAGGCCTCAAATGCCTCAGAAGCCAAGTGTCCAGGCTGCTCCCTCGCCGGCCTCCAGTCCTGAGGCACCGGCAAGAAGAACTGAAGATGCCAGAGCTGCCCCTTCCAGTATGGCAGCCACTCAAAGGGGATCCGCTAGTGGGATCTTCAAATACTTGGCTGCCATCTTCGCTTCCTGCAAAAAGGATGAAGTGAAGGCCCATAAGCTCAACAAGAGAAGAAAGGAAGATATGAAGTATGTGAAGGCAAATGTGAAGCAAATATGCCAAAAACTGGAGATCGAACCCATTGGGTCTCCAGTAATCTCTGAAGATTCCGATTCAGACATCACCGAGCTCGGGCCCTTGACCCCCTTCGAGCTTGCCTACTTTGTCATTGGGGGTTCGAGTTGCTCTGCACCTCCTCCTCCTCAGCCCGAAGATGATGATGAAGACGATGAGAGGACCGACAGCGAGGAGTGAAGACCTTAGGACCCTCCTCTCCTTCTTTTTGGTGTCTTGATGCCAAAGCGGGAGACATTGAGGCGGAGTCTTAGCCTTATCTGTAGGATGCGAGGTGAGAGCTCTCTTGTATGCTTTTTGACTATTTTGTGGGTTGTAAAGCTTTAACTATGTTCTTAAGTTAATTATGGTTCTGTGATGCAATGTTATGATCTTTTGAGATGCAATTGTTGAGTTATGTGATTTTGATCCTAGAATGACATATATGTTTGCTTTTAGTTGATTAATGTCAATTACGTCATTCTCATTGTTAATGTACTTAGTTATGCATCCCACCATAAAGAATGCACATATGGATTACGTTTTCATTGCATGATGTATTTTAGACTCATATGTGCATACTTTATAAAAATCTCAATTTTTATCACATTTTGTGAAATCTCAATTGGTTGTCATCAATCACCAAAAAGGGGGAGATTGAAAGTGCATCTTGGAATCCCTTGTGGGTTTTGGATGATTTATGACAAGCAAATGAGATCCTAACCTAATTGTTGAGATGAACATAGGATTTAATGGGAAAATAGGCAAAGTGCCAAAAAGAGGGGAGAATGAGGAGCAAAGTGGAAATGAGCTCAAGGAAGAAGAATAGTAGATCTTTCTGTATGGAGTGTGTTAAGGAAACACACCCCAAGGGCTCAATCAAAATTAAACACACACATTGCACAAAGTTATACAGGATCGGACTAGTCCGAATGTCACCGGACTAGTTCGATATCCTCTCTGCTCAAAATCGGACAAGTCCGATATCCATCACACTAGTCCGATATCTCTCTTACTAGAATAGTACTAGTTCTCCCCAGTGCAGACTAGTCCTCAAAACACTTCACAAGTCACACAAAATTGGACAAGTCCGATCACCACTGGACTACTACGATATTCATTCTGATATAAATCGGACAAGTCCGATATTAGCACGGACTAGTACGAAAAACCCTCTGACCTAAATGGGACAAGTCCTACAAGTGCGGACTTGTCACCCAATTCACTTAGGGTCTCACTGCACGGACAAGTCCGATGTCCATCAGACTAGTCCAAAGATTTCCAGAAGCGATATCGGACAAGTCCGCTCCTAGCCGGACTAGTCCGATATTTCGGGAAACCTAGGGTTTGCTACACAAAGCACACCGGACTAGTCCGGTGTCCACCATGGACTAGTCCGATCTTCCAAAACCCTAACGGTCACTTTTAGAAACCCCATATAAAAAGAGGTGCACGGCCCAACTTTAAACTCTCTCGAACCCTAGCGTCGTCACACCTCCCAAGAGCCTAAAAAAACACATCTCTCCACAAAATTAAATGCAACAAAGATCAATCCTTTGAGAATACAATCTAGATCATTGGAGAGACACGTTCAACACTCATTGAGCTCTTGGTTTGATTCTCTAACACACTCCTTTGATTTCACTGTAATCTTTTGAGTGTGTTCTTGGTGGTATTTCGTGTTGTAATCTAGGGGAGCCCTCAATGTGTGAGAAGTCCCCTTTGAATTCGGTTATTCACCTCATTGTGATAAGTGGAAGAGGATTTTCCTTCGTGGCGATCCGATGAGGGAAGGGTTGGAGAAGACCCGGTCCTTTTGTGGACTCCTCAACGTGGACGTAGGTTGCCTTTGTGGTTGCCGAACCACGGTATAAATCCTTGTGTCTTTCTTTGTGTTCATCGTTCTTATTCATCACAACAATCTAGGGTTTCAATCATTATTGCATACTTTACGTTGAATCATTAAATATAAGATTGAATTGTGATAGACCCTAGTCCATAATCTTGCAACACTTCATTTGACTATATATTTCTGCTGCATACATCGAAGAATCAAATTATTCGATCAAACTTAATCAAACTAGTTGGTACACACCGGACTAGTCCGCACTTTACCAGACTAGTCCGATATCTCTGGTTTTGAACTGGTTGTTAAGTGTTGCAGGTTCCGACAAATTTCAAAAAGGCCTATTCACCCCCCCCCCCTCCAGGCCACATTCAGGTCCCCATTGCAACATACTCTGGAAGGGGACCAAGCCCAAGGCGACACATGGAGCGCGATGTATTGTCAAATACATCGCTCGCCGTCTTCCAGAGAGCCTACTCCTTGTCCAGGAGGGGGGGAGGGGGGGGAGTCCAGTCGGGGACGCTTCCCGTTGCCGTCCTTCTCGGGCTTGGCGGCGGCGTTGTCTTGTCAGCCATGGTGTTCTTGGCGCAGTTTTGGGAAGAGAGGAAGAGTGGCTGTGCGGAGAAGACGATGGCGTGCCCGGGTGATCTTACAGTGTAGTAGCAGCCTGGCTGGGGTGCTCATCCTCTGCAGTCTGTAGGTGCAGTAGAGGTGGCTGACATGTGGTTCCCACACCCTGTAGGGCCCTCATGTCAGCCATCTCTACTGCACCTGCAGTACTGCAGGGGATTTGAACCCGCCTGGCTGTTTGTCTCTCGACGCGCGCAGTAGTGGTGATGGGAAGTGGAGCGGTTCCAATTGAATTCAAAGATGCGCATGCGCTGCGCGCGTTTAAGGCGCCTCGGTGACTGGCGCGCATGTAAGCTCGGTGCGCCCGGTCGCATCAGCCGCCTGTACAAATGGCTACGGCTTGAAGGACCAAACCTTATGCGGCAAACAGCAACGTACAATACTTTCTTCGCCCCAACTCAACTCTATTTCTGTTTTGGTCGAACTAATTACCTTTCACCAATGATTTATATAGAATTTATTATCTTCAATAACATGTTGTACTAGATTGTATATTATGGAAATATTTTCATGGTGAATCTAAAAGTACATTTCTTGTATTGTTAAAAGAGATCAAAATTGCGTAAATCTCAAAGATAGATTTGACGAAACCTAAGACTTCCCTTTGAAAAAGTTTTATATTTTACATTAGTTTTACATATGTAATATGCACATAGGATATATCACTTGATAGTTTTGCAAAAAAACATGGAGGAGAAATATATATATCCCATATGCTACTACTACGTAAATTAGAGGTGGTCAAATAAACCGAGACCGAAAAACCGAAACCGAAAAAACTGATACCGGAACCAGAAAGACCGAAATATCGGGTATTGGGTACTTTTTGGATAGTAAATATAAATAACTTAAAAATATATGTCGGGTTTGGGTAACACTCTCGGGTAACTGAAATAACTGAATAGTCAGACCATCAAATATTAAGTTAAATTATGTGTGCTAAACTATGAACAATTCAAATTTAGATATTTTATTTTCAACTTGTGATGTGTGAAGTTGTTGGATTTAAACATTTATTTTTTTATTTTCATTTGTCAATTTATAATAAATTACCTCATGGGATTAAATTTATCAATCATATTAAATTTGTGCATACATGACATGGATATAATGTATAATTTGGATATATCGGATAGAACCGAAGACCGAACCGGAATTTTGGTACCCAAAATGTTTAGGTACCTAATATTATTACAACAATTCTGGTAGTGACTTCAAGAAACCGAATTTTTAAAAAGACCAAAATACTCAAACCAAAATATAGGGTAGACCGAATGCACACCCCTAATGTAAATCCATCCGAAATAATTAGCTAGTTTGAGAATGAATGAAGTTGAGCTTGCGAGCTTGATGAGCACCGTCATTGTTTTGAGCAGCGATTAATTCATGGCATCATCAAATATGGAGTAATTTTTCTAGATCATCTGGGGCCGAAAAATTAGTTAACACAGTATATATGAGGCGAAAGATTAGGATATGCTACCTATTGCTTGTTTTGAATAACCCTGCGTCGTGGACAACCTATCCGACACTTCATTCTGGTCGCCAGGATCATTCTGCCCCAAGTCATCTGGGGCAGCAACCAGAGAACCTTGATGATCAGGATAAGGACCAGGTAAGAAATCATTGGTCAAAGGTAAGTTTGACCAAAGCTAAAAATAGAGTTTAGGTTGGACAGAGGGAGGAGTACTTTTTACAGACCGCTTTGCAGGCCCCGTTGCGGGCGATCTCCTTCCTGCTGACATCTCCAGCGGCTAAAGTAGCGTACAGCTGCACTTTAGAAGCAGTAACCCCAATTTGCATCAAAGGAAACTCACGGGACAATTTAAAGGAATGGAATCCTCTAGAAGGGAAAGACATTCATACGAGTGTCGCAAGCATCATTCCAAATGATGCATTTTAGAAGCCATAACCATCACTACGCGCGTCTCATCGTCTTCTCCGCGTGTACTAATAAAGACACACCATCCTCTTCTCCGCAACACACACAGGCCATTCTCTTCTCCGCACGTACTCTTCCTCTTCGTCTCTGTCACGCGAGCACTCATTGGTTCCCTTCGAAGTCCATGGAATTCCCCTTGCCGCACGATATTGCGGTCGTGATCACAGGGTGGGTCACCGCAACCTCCCCGCAACCCATGGACGACCTCTCCAGTCTGCACGCCACCTGCAAGGCCATGCACGCGGCATGCTGGGATCGCGCCGTGGGTAGGCGCATGGCATTGGAGCGGGAGAGCATCTAGAAGTTTAACTGGAGCTACGACCGCCTCGTGGAGCGCCTCACAATCGTCGGCAACCCATATGCGTGCTACATCACCAGGTTCGACCTCGTCTTCCAGCACGTCACGCGCAGCCGGGCACCCAGTTCCTTGTCCGGGCGGCCGCGAACGGCCACATGGTGGCGGCCTACATCCTCGCCATCCTCTGCTACGACGCCGACTGTGGGGCCCGTGATGCCTTCGAGTATATCCGGCAGGTCGAAGGTGAGGCCCACGTCGGCTACAACGCGGCCGGGTCCGTCTCCATGAAGTGGACCAACAAGGAGTGCTGCCGGTGTCGACATGAAGCCATGAATAGTATCGATGGTGTCGTCTGGAGGTTCCTGGGCAGGCCTCGTCCGGAAGCGCCACCGGTGGCGGTGGCCAACATTGATGATGACGCTTGGGGATGCTCAATAGGGAGGAACCAGGGAACTGCCCGCTGCGGCAGGCCTACGTGGGAGGAGTGGACAGTCTTTTGTACAGAGAACTGTAGGATTAAGCACGAGCATGACCTTTTCTGCCGTCAGGCGTTGTACTCTATGGGTTACATTCCCTCCATTCCCGTTTCGATGCACCCCTAGTTCTCCCAATGCCAATTAAAAGAGAACAAAGGGAGTATATAAAATAGACTTGTAGTATATGTGTTTCACATATGACCGCTCGTCTCTGATGAATCTATCACTTCTTGTGTTTCCCTATGCATGCTCGTCTTATGTTTAGCCCCGTTTGCATCAAAGGAAACTCACGAGTCAGTTTAAACAAATGGATTCTTCTAGAAGTGAATACATTCAATCATACAGTACTTTGGAACAAAGGAAACCAGTGTTCCCTTTTCTCTGTTCATTGTCTCCACTTTTCATTCTAGTCATCGCTAATTGACAGAACTAGTTGTTACATAATCCCCAACAAACACAAAATAAACTAATCAGCACATCTAGTCCGCAACACTTCCCTTGAAGCAGTGGTAATAACTTCTGGCCGCGTATAGGAGTAGTGGTAATGATTACACCGCGTATAGGGGCATAGGGCCAGTGGTACGTTGGAGTTCTACCTATCTTTTTTCTAAAAATTTTCTCGTCCTTTCTTTTCTTTTCTCTCTGTTGATTGTCTCCACTTTTCTTTCCAGTCGTCGCTACCTGTTAGTACTTTATACTACTTTACAGACTGCATTGCAGGCCCGCTGCGGGCGATCTCGTGGCACCTCTAGCGGCTAAAGTATCGTACAAGCAACTTTACAAGCCACCGGCGGTGTGGAGGGTCGTTCATTAACAGAGAATACAGATAGAACAGAAAGTTCACTAAACAGCAGATAGAAAAAAATAACAGATGGAACAGACGAACAACATTGAGTTCATTATCATAAAACATTACAGCCTCCTACCTATATTACTTGTCGTTAGAACAAGTTTTTTAGTTCATATTTGAACTACAAAACTTGTCGTAATTATTAATCACAAGTACTAATATGGGAAGGAGGAAGTACAAAACATGAAAATCAGCATCACAAAACAAGAAAAACTAAAACATCACAAAAACAAGAAGAGAAAAACATCACGATTGTATTAATCAGTGTCAAAAGATTTCCCGTTTTAATGTTGGGTTGAACTAGAATGTAATCAGATGTTTGGTGCAATCGTGTAATCAACCATGTTGAACCATTGGATCAATCTACATTACATTCGTTAAATCTTTTTATTTAACACCCTCCACCAGGTGGAGGGGTGGTGGTGGGGTGGAAGGGGTTAAATGAAAAGATGTAATAACCGTAGGATGCATAGATCCAACATATGAAATTCTTTGATTACATGATTGCACCAAAACTTTAATGGCATGTAGGGCTGTCAACGAGTCGAACTCGAGCGAGTTTGTTTCTACAATGTATTAAAATTGTGTCCCATAGAACATTTTAATAGAGTTATATAGTTTAGTTAATCATACGTACATATAATATAATGACAACAACAAATGAGCTTACCCGAACTTTTCGAGCTTGAGCTTATCAAGCTGGTAATACTCAACTTCATCCTCAATCTTTCAATCAAAACTAAGTTTGGTCCTTGAACTTTCAAATGCGTCAATTGTTTAGTCCATCAACTTCAAAAAACCGTTTCACTTTCATCCTTACTCTGAGTTGGACATACACATTGGCATGCCACATAAGGTAGTTAATGTGTTTTTAATCGTGTTAACTTGTTATAGAAGTTTGTTTTATTTAAATGTTTTAAGTATGCATCATTATATGCATGTAAACTCTTTCTCATGTTGAAGCAAGCAGGCAAGAGTTTAAGAAATGATTTTAATGGACCCCTTAGTTGGATAGCTGGGAAGTACAACTGTCGGCTACGTTTAGTCATTAACGCTAGCTTTTAAATCTGTGTAGTGCGAAAGGGTTTAGTTTTGGTTTCACACTATGATAGCTAGCCTATATAAATTGTATCTGTGTTCCCTGATGAATACACAACAAACATTCTCCATACAGAATGAAACTTGCACGCTGCTTTCTTCTGTCGGAGGTTCGAAGGAAACTACTAGTACACGGATGCCTCTTACTCCATCTCTAGGTTTCCGATGACGCAGGCGGTTCACCAACAGACAAACCAAAAAAGCCGCTGTGTTGAGCGGCATGAATGTTTTTTGATGAAGAACTGACTGCGGCCCCCGCAGTCAATTTTTCAACAAAAAACTTGAATGCCGCCTGCCTGCCTCCTCCCATTTGTACTCCCATGCGTACTCCCACTGACGTGTCATCATCGTTTTGTTGTGAAGGTATGGTAGTTAAACTAAGCATTAATAAAGGGACCAATAACATTTTGACACATCAGCGGGATGACGCACGGGAGGACAAAATGGGAGGAACACGGCTTGTATACTCCCATTCATTGCTTCCATGGGTGCTCCTACTTAAGTGTCACGATTTTATTGGCCCTTTCATTTACCTAACATAATGCCTGATTTAACTTCAACCAATTAGATGATGACACATAAGCGGGAGTACACATGGAAGCAACAACGGGAGCACCGAAGTTGCATCCGAACGGGAGGCCCCCGCAGTCATTTTGTCATCAAAAAATTTGCATGCCGCTCATCACAGAGGATTTGCTGGTTTGTCTGGTGGTGAACCGCATGCATCATCGAAAACCTAGACGGAGTTGGAGGACAGGAATCAGAACATACATGCAGGGGTCTTCCAACCACCACCGGGGACGCACGACGGGGATTAAGGTACACACCGACACACCCGGACCATACATATGTGCCGGTGAAGATGGAACTCAGCAGTCTCACGATTATGGATAGAAAAAGGAAGAAGAAAAAGGATGGCGCGCGTTTTGATTTATGAACCATGAGACTGCTGACTTCCATTTTAATTGGCCAGTTCCCGATTCAGCTGAGTCATTGTTGTTGTACGTGGTGCTTGGTTGAGACAATGCAACATGTGGTCATAACGATAATAATTAAAAAGAGGAGTATATCAGATTCAAAAATCTTCATTACGCTAGGTTGTATGATGGCCGGACACTCTCGAATCGACTTAGATTGAAGTGGATGCACTCCTACCAAATCGAGGAAAAAATATTTATCGATACGGTATGCATATCCGACGCTGTGCATACCGTTCCACATTTGTGACATGTGTCCACATGAACGGATGGATGAAGCAGTTGCGTGACTGTGACATGTGTGCACATGAACGAACGAGGTCTGGTATGATGGCCGGACATGACGTGAATAACGCCAGGATTAATTCCAGGAGTCGTATCCTCATCACTTGCAATCAATGCACCACCTAGGCCCAGGTTGTGCACTGGTCACCTGACATATTCCCTACGCCTGCCCCCGCGGATCACGCGCGGTGTCCGTAACGAATTCGTGTGAGCGATTTTGAGAACCTGTGAACGATTTGTCCCACCTCGGAAAGTTGAGCTCGTTGCAATGAGAATATAAGGCAACGTGCACTATTGTAGTCAGACATTCGATTGAAAAAAGATGTCGTACAAGACTCCTGCATGCCACGTTTGATTTCAACCGAGCTCGCCCGGTTGAAATCAAACTGGACGTAAAGGAGGCTTGTACGGGGCGGATGTTTTTTAGATAAAGCACTGGGCTCTTTCCGTGTCAAATTAAAAAATTCTCAGTGAAGCCGACGAGACACGTCGAGCCATTGCGACAACCGAGAGGGATGCAAACCGCAGTTTTTTATAAGCATAATTTTTCCCCGCAAACGCTGGGCCCTTTGCGTGTCCAATTAAAAGTTTCACCTTTTATTGAAAACATCTCCTTTAACGACGCACCCGAGAGCAAGTGCACACTGTTCTCAGATGGTGCCACATGTACTTCCTTCTTGTGTCTTCAATCACCGTTCCCTGATCGTGGCACCATCTATATACCACTGTCCCCAACATTACACTGGCCCAATGCCCCTATGCGCGGTGTAATCATTACCACTACTCCTATACTCGGTGTCCGTAAGGAATTCATGCGAGCGATTTTGACAAGTTTGAATGATTTGTCCCACCTCAGAAAGTTGAGATCATTGTAATGAGAATATAAGGCAACGCACAATATTGTAGTCAGACATCTGATTGAAAAAATATGTCGTACAAGACTCAGCCACGTTCCTTTCGACATCGTCCGTTCGCCCGGTCGTGTATGAGGCATGTACTGGGCGGATGTTTTTTTATATAAGCTCTGGGCCCTTTTTGTGTCAAATTAAAAAACTGCCATTGATGCCGATGGGACACGTTGAGCCGTTGCGATAACCGAGAGGGATGCAAACTGCAGTTTTTTATAAGCATAATTTTTCCACGCATACGCTGGGCCCTTTCCGTGTCAAATTAAAAATTTCTCCTTTTCTCAAAAAACATCTCCTTTAACAACCCCAAATTTTCCCCTTTGATCGGAAAACCACCCCCATTGCTACATTAATTTATTTAGATTACAAATTGCCAGAGCCAAAGATGTGCGACCATACATGGGCTCACGAGTCATGGGGACGAACACCAAGCGTTCCGACGCAGTTTTTCCCTAGGAATACAAAGTGACTCAGTGCAGTTTCAGCCCACGAATAACAAGCGGCCCAATGCATTGTTGGGCCTACTCTGATAGCTTCACGTACGCTTTGTCCTGGCTGCCTCCCCGCCGGACCCTTAGATCAACAATGGCCCCTCTCCCAATTGCACGAAATGTGCCTGAAGAAGTATCCGTCGGCCGCCACGCTCTTGGAGGAGCATCCGCGGGCCGCCACGCTCTTGAAGGAGCATCCACTGGCTACCAAGCTCTTGGAAGAGCATCCGTTGTGCACCGGCGTGGAGAAGCATCCGCCAGCCGCCGCACGTGGAGGAGCAACAACGCTAGGTACAATTGCTCACATAATGTTATTGTAGTTCAATCCTCTTTCGTATACGCTGATTGAATTTTAGGAAGCGATGTCAGAAGATAAGACATGGATCGGAAAAGACAGACGTACAAAGGAGTGGCGGGATGGAATGAAATCATTTTTAAATTTGGCATTCCAGGGCAATCGTGAGGAAGAAACTAAGCCTTGTCCTTGCACGAAATGTCGTAATATGTGCCAGTGAAGATGGAACTCAGCAGTCTCACGATTATGGATATAAAAAAGGAAGAAGAAAAAGGATGGCGCGCGTTTTGATTTATGAACTACGAGACTGCTAACTTCCATTTTAATTGGCCAGTTCCCGATTCAGCTGAGTCATTGTTGGTGTACGTGGTGCTTGGTTGAGACAATGCAACATGTGGTCATAACGATAATAATTAAAAAGAGGAGTATATCAGATTCAAAAATCTTCATTACGCTAGGTTGTATGATGGCCGGACACTCTCGAATCGACTTAGACTGAAGTGGATGCACTCCTACAAAATCGAGGAAAAAATATTTATCGATACGGTATGCATATCCAAGGCTGTGCATACCGTTCCACATTTGTGACATGTGTCCACATGAACGGACGGATGAAGCAGTTGCGTGACTGTGACATGTGTGCACATGAACGAACGAGGTCTAGTATGATGGCGTGACATGACAGGGATAACGCCAGGATTAATTCCAGGAGTCGTATCCTCATCACTTGCAATCAATGCACCACCTAGGCCCAGGTTGTGCACTGGTCACCTGACATATTCCCTACGCCTGCACCCGCGGATCACGCGCGGTGTCCGTAACGAATTCTTGTGAGCGATTTTGAGAACCTGTGAATGATTTGTCCCACCTCGGAAAGTTGAGCTCGTTGCAATGAGAATATAAGGCAACGTGCGCTATTGTAGTCAGACATTCGATTGAAAAAAGATGTCGTACAAGACTCCTGCATGCCACGTTTGATTTCAACCGAGCTCGCCCGGTTAAAATCAAACTGGACGTAAAGGAGGCTTGTACGGGGCGGATGTTTTTTAGATAAAGCACTGGGCTCTTTCCGTGTCAAATTAAAAAATTCTCAGTGAAGCCGATGAGACACGTCAAGCCATTGCGACAACCGAGAGGGATGCAAACCGCAATTTTTTATAAGCATAATTTTTCCCCGCAAACGCTGGGCCCTTTGCGTGTCCAATTAAAAATTTCACCTTTTATTGAAAACATCTCCTTTAACGACGCACCCGAGAGCAAGTGCACACTGTTCTCAGATGGTGCCACATGTACTTCCTTCTTGTGTCTTCAATCGCCGTTCCCTGATCGTGGCACCATCTATATACCACTGTCCCCAACATTACACTGGCCCAATGCCCCTATGCGCGGTGTAATCATTACCACTACTCCTATACCCGGTGTCCGTAAGGAATTCATGCTTGCGATTTTGACAAGCTTTGAACGATTTGTCCCACCTCGGAAAGTTGAGATCATTGCAACGAGAATATAAGGCAACGCACAATATTGTAGTCAGACATCCGATTGAAAAAATATGTCGTACAAGACTCAGCCACGTTCCTTTCGACATCGTCCGTTCGCCCGGTCGTGTATGAGGCGTGTACTGGGCGGATGTTTTTTTTATATAAGCTCTGGGCCCTTTTTGTGTCAAATTAAAAAACTGCCATTGATGCCGATGGGACACGTTGAGCTGTTGCGATAACCGAGAGGGATGCAAACCGCAGTTTTTTATAAGCATAATTTTTCCACGCATACGCTGGGCCCTTTCCGTGTCAAATTAAAAATTTCTCCTTTTCTCGAAAAACATCTCCTTTAACAACCCCAAATTTTCCCCTTCGATCGGAAAACCACCCCCATTGCTACATTAATTTATTTAGATTACAAATTGCCAGAGCCAAAGATGTGCGACCATACATGGGCTCACGAGTCATGGGGACGAACACCAAGCGTTCCAACGCAGTTTCGGCCTAGGAATACAAAGTGACTCAGCGCAGTTTCAGCCCACGAATAACAAGCGGCCCAGTGCATTGTTGGGCCTACTCTGATAGCTTCACGAACGCTTTGTCCTGGCTGCCTCCCCGCCGGACCCTTCGATCCACAATGGCCCCTCTCTCGATTGCACGAAACGTGCCTGGAGAAGTATCCGTCGGCCGCCACGCTCTTGGAGGAGCATCCGCCGGCCGCAACGCTCTTGGAGGAGCATCCACCGGCTGCCGAGCTCTTGGAAGAGCATCCGTTGTGCACCGGCGTGGAGAAGCTTCCGCCAGCCGCCGCACGTGGAGGAGCAACAATGCTAGGTACAATTGCTCACATAATGTTATTGTAGTTCAATCCTCTTACGGATACGCTGATTGAATTTTAGGAAGCGATGTCAGAAGATAAGACATGGATCGGAAAAGACAGACGTACAAAGGAGTGGCGGGATGGAATGAAATCATTTTTAAATTTGGCATTCCAGGGCAATTGTGAGGAAGAAACTAAGCCTTGTCCTTGCACAAAATGTTGTAATATTTGCCACGGGACACGCAAGGAAGTTCATCTTCACTTGCTTCGTAATTGGATGTCATTTGATTATACTTGTTGGGTACACAAGGGAGAAAAACGAGTTGAGAAAAATATTGTTGAGCAATCAGCAAATAATGAGGAGATAATTTCTGATGATGCTGCTATGGAAAATATGTTGTCCAGTCTTCTTAGAGGCACTGGTGATCATAATGGTACTTCAGCAGATGTTGATGATCCAGAAAATGCAATAAACCAACAGGAGCCATCTAGGTGTGCAAAGGCATTCCATGACTTATTAAATGATGCCAAAAAAGAGTTGTATCCAGGTTGTGAGAAGGTAACCCAATTATCCTTCATTGTCAGGTTGTACCAGATAAAGTGTTTAACTGGTTTGAGCAAAAAAGCGTGTGAGTTGATCCTTGAACTATTCTCTTATGTGCTTCCATAGGGCCATTGCATTCCTTATACACTTGATAAAGTTCAGAAGGTTGTTCGTGACCTCGGGCTGAGCTACGAAAAGATCAATGCATGTGTCAATGAATGTGTGTTATTTTGGAAGGACTATTCTCTGCTAGATCAATGCCCAAAATGTGGTGAATTAAGATGGAAAAATAGTACTCGTGGGGATGCAAGAGAGGCTTTACCTTGTTGAAAAGCCAAGAAGCTTGTAGCACGCAAGATTCTACGATACTTCCCTCTTATTCCCCGTCTTCAAAGGTTTTATATGGCAGAATCAACAGCATCAAACATGCGCTGGCACAAAGAAGAATGTATTGATGATGGAATATTACACCACCTGCAGATTCGAAAGCGTGGAAGCATTTTGATAGCATTCACCCAAATTTCTCATCTGATCCTCGCAACATAAGACTTGGACTAGCATCTGATGGTTTCAATCCTTTCGGAGTAATGAATGTTTCTTACAGTACATGGATTGTGATTCTAATCCCTTATAATCTACCACCTTGGTTGTGTATGAAGCAACCTTATTGGTTGATGTCAATGATAATTCCTGGGCCAAAGTCACCTTGAAACAACATTGATGTGTATCCGCAACCTTTGATTGATGAGCTACTAAAATTATCGTCTAACGGTGTTGAAGCATACGACAGTTCAAAGAAAGAGACATTTCTCATGCGAGCTTCTATATTGTGGACAATAAATGATTTTCCAGCATATGCAATGCTATGTGCATGGAGCACAAAAGGTAGGCTAGCATGTCCATACTGCCATGTAAACACTGACGCCTTGTGGTTGAAACACGGACGGAAGGATTGCTACATGGGTCATCGTCGTTTCCTACCTCAGGATCACCGGTGGCGTTGGGACAAAGCTTCTTTCGACAACAAAATAGAGAATTGAGAGGCTCCAACATCACTCTCTGGTCACGAAGTACTCCAACAATACGAGATTTTTGATCAAGTGAGTTTTGGACAGACAAATAATAAGAGAAAGCGCAATTAGGAAGATAGGTGGCATCGTTGGAAAAAGAAAAGTATATTTTTTTAGCTCCCGTATTGGAAGACATTGCTAATAAGGCATAACTTGGATGTCATGCACATTGAGAAAAACATTTGTGATAGCATATTGGGGATACTGCTTAATATGGATGGTAAAACAAAAGATAGTCTACAAACTCATTTTGATATGCAGGAAATGGGTATACTGCCAAAGCAACATCAGGTGGGTATGAAAGGGAAGTTATGATTGTCCATCAGCATCATATACTTTGCAAAAAGGTTAGAAAACCACCTTGTGCAAGTTTTTGGCGGATGTGAAGATGCCAGATGGTTATGCCTCAAACATCAAGAGAAGTGTGGACATAACATCACGTAAGGTATCAGGTCTAAAAGCTCATGACTGCCATATTATATTTCAGAAGCTCCTTCCTATTGCAATACGTGACATATTGCCTGAAAAGGTTGTTGAACCATTAATTGAGTTTAGCATATTCTTTTCTGGAATTTGTTCTAAAGAATTAGCGGAACCAGATTTGGGTAAGATGATTGAACAATTTCCTGAAACAATTTGTAAGCTTGAGATGTTGCTTCCTCCCGCTTTCTTTGATATCATGGTACATCTTCCAATCCATCTTGGCGAAGAAGCTCGCTTGGGTGGACCTGTTTCTTACAGATGGATGTATCCAATTGAGAGGTACCTTGGTACATTGAAGAGGTATGTACGTAACAGAGCTCACTCGGAGGGTTCTATAGCTGAGGGATATATTATGGAAGAGTGTATGACTTTTTGTAGTCAGTTTTTGGATAACATCAGCACGAAGCTTAATAGGCCAGAACATCATGAAGCTGCAGCTAGGAATGAACCTTCTCTCGAGTCTAATATATTTACAGAAGTTGATAATTCTAAAAAAGGGTTTAAATGGGGCGAACTTACTATGGTGAAACTACATAACATCAGGCATTATATTATTTATAATGATGAAGAGGCCGCTCCATGGATCAAGTACATATAACACTCAGATGTTCTATACTATACTAATGGATCATGCTTATTGTAGATGGCTAATTTAATTTTGTACCCTTTTTCAGTGAGCATTTTGAAGAGCTGAAAAAGATACATTCTCGTGATGTTGAAAAACGCCATAGAGATGAGTTTGTTTATTGGTTTCATAAACTAGTAAGTACATGCAAGTTTTTACTTTGATGAAATATTGAAGAAATATCTGTTCTGAAGTTGGTTTATCGATGACCCCTTTTATACTAATTAATGTGTACATATTATGACATTACACAAAGAAGGCAAAGTAATCGATTATTTGTATGCATTATCTAGAGGACCTGATCGTCGGGCACGTTTTTTTAGTTGGTCATTCATAAATGGCTTCTTCTTTCGAACAACAGAGGTGGAAAAAGATTTACGGATGCAAAACAGTGGTGTTGTTGTTCGGGATGGTGATCATGAGTGGTATGGAGTAATCAAGAAAATGATTTCTATTGATTCTGAAAAAAAAATCAAGAGGTTCTGTTATTTGAATGTGAATGGTTTGATCGGCCTAGTTTCGGTCAGAGCCAAAGCAAAGGCAACAAAATGGATCTATACGGAATGATAGATGTTGACACTACTATTTCTCAATTTAAGTATGAGCCTTACATTCTAGCCACCCAAGCAGAACAAGTTTTTTACGTTAGAAGTGTGAAGCAACCTAAATGGGCTACAGTTGTTAAAACGATGCCATGAAATCTTTTTGCCATGCCACCTGGAGACAGTGAAAATAATGTGACTGAGACAATGGAGGCTGAGACATTTGATGATCGACGACTTACTGATATAAATGAGGATATGACCGCATGGGATAGGAATTACATCGACGGAGGAACCAGTGATGCTTCTGCTCTTTCAAGTGAAGATGACGACGATGACGACGATGATGATACATATATCAATGATGGTATTGTACCTCTAATATTGGGGAGAACAGCGAAGATAATGATTTTATTATATAGGTACTGTGTTAGCTAGCTGTACGTGAACTATGTAATGCAACGTTTGTGTTCTGTGGCTATAGATCTTAATGCCACCAATCAATTTTTTCGTGGCAACAGATCCTAATACAACGATTGTGTTTCGTGGCGATAGATCCTATAACCACGACTTGTGAAACGTGGCATAAGTTCCTAATGCAACATTTGTGTTTCGTGGTGATAGATCCTAACGCTACAAACTGGTGAATCGTGGCAAAAGTTTCTAATGCAACGATTATGTTCCGTCGTGATAGATCTTAACGCCACCAACCAGTATTTCGTGGCAACAGATCCTAATACAACGATGGTGTTGCGTGGCGACAGATCCTATCGCCACAAACTTGTGAATCGTGGCATAAGTTCCTAAAGCGACGTTTGTGTTTCATGGCGATAGATCGTAAAGCCACAAACTGGTGAATCGTGGAAAAAGTTCCTAATGCAATGATTGTTTTCCGTGGAGATAGATCCTAACGCCACGAACAGGTATTTCGTGGCAACAGATCCTAATGCAATGATTGTGTTTCGTGGCCATAGATCCTAACGCCACGAACCAATATTTCGTGGCAACAGATCCTAATGCAACGATTGTGTTTTGTGGCGATAGATCCTATCATCACGAGCTGGTGATGCGTGGCAAAAGTTCCTAATGCAACGATTGTGTTCTACGGTGATAGATGCTAACGCCATGAACTATTGAATCGTGGCAACAGATCCTAATGCAATGATCACGTTCTGTGGCTATAGATGCTAATGCCACAAACTAGTGAATCATGGCAACAAATTATAATGCAACGATCGGGTTCCATGGCGATAGATGCTAACCCCACGAACTATTGAATCGTAGCAACATATCCTAATTAAACGATCGGGTTCCGTGGCAATAGATGCTAATGCCACAAACTAGTGAATCATGGCAACAGGTTCTAATGCAACGATCGGGTTCCGTAGCGATAGATGCTAATGCCACGAACTAGTAAATCGTGGCAACAGATTCGTGGCGATAGATCCTAATGCCACGAACTAGTGAATCGTGGCAACAGATCCTAGTGCAACGACCTTGTTCCATGGTGATAGATGCTAATGTCATGAACTAGTGAATCATGGCAACAGATTCGTGGCGATAGATCCTAATGCCACGAACTAGTGAATCATGGCAACAGATCGTAGTGCAACGATCGCGTTCCGTGGCGATAGATGCTAATGCCACAAACTAGTAAATCGTGGCAACAGATTTGTGGCGATATATCCTAATGCCACGAACTAGTGAATCGTGGCAACAAATACTAATGCAACGATCGTGTTCTGTGGCGAGAGATGCTAATGCAACGAACTAGTGAATCGTGGCAAAATACCAAGCTTACTGCAACGATTTAGTATTCGTTGCAGTACAATCATTGCATTAGGGCGGAATCCTTGTAGTGCCCTCAACGCTACTGGCGGCAAACTTGACGCGATGGGTGATATCATTGTGGACCAGCAGGAGACAGAGGGGAAATCATTGGCTACGAACGTTGCAAAATATGTGCTGTCGTGTTACGTGAGCCAAGATCCCCAATTCTCCCTAGATCCGGTGCTCCAAGGTCCCGTTGCTGAAGAGGAGAACGCTGCCAAGGCCAGCGTTCAAGAAGTTTCCAACAAGGTCGCCTCATTCTTCTGCAGGACTTAGATCCTCCAGTAGTTAGGTATTCTCCTTTTGCATTTTGCTATATCCCTAATTTGTAATCTAGTACTTTGAATGAATGAAATCCACTCTTTATGCCATGAATTTCACTTATCTTTATCTTAAGTATACTGTACTTTGTCTTGTTGGCCCTCTGGTATATGTGCACAATTCAATTTTGAACATGTACCAATAGGTTTTAACAGTATAATGATGACTTGAACGCTTCGAACTTGTAGATTTTAGGTCTGAAGTATTTATCTCTGATACCCTTTGCCACATCGACGGTGGGCCCCCTGTGGTTGTTGGAGCTTGATAGCTCCGACGGCACCTACCATCAACATAAAACACATCAACGACGGGCCCCCTGGGAGTTATCGGAGCCTGATAGGTCCGGTAACGCCCAACGTTTACACGCAAATCGTCGACGGCGGGCCCCCTGGTGTTGTCAGAGCTTTGTAGCTCCAACGGCACCTTCTGTCAACATATAAAACGTCGATGGCGGGCGCCCTTGGAGGTTGTCAGAGCTTAGTAGCTCCGGCGTCATCCACCATCGCTATGAGTTTTTGTTTTTCCTGCACATTGGAGACAAGGAATAGAGTAAAATTCATCCTCTTGCCTATAAATTGTTTGTGACTTATCATTTTTATTTCAGTTTTAGATCCAAAGAAATTAAATATGAAAACAAGCATATTGATGTAATCTTTCTAGATCCGTATGCTCTTTTAGTATTCACCCTACTGAGGCCTGCCTGGGTGTCGGTAGAGTGGCGTACTTAGGGTGCAGAATCAAGCTAAGTTGGTAGCACACTCCGGACTTATGTTTGTTTTGCGTTCAGGCAAGTAGACTATGCAGCAATATTCAGATCCAAAAAGACCAACATTATAACTTGTAACATATATAAATAACTTGGAGTAAAACATAAAAAGAATTGCACAACTTCATTATAGACAAGAAGGATAAAAATAATAATTCAAAATACTGAGCCTTGTACAAAAATAAATGCATGTGGAGTATGTTTTCACACAACAATGTCCTTCATTATAGGTCTGGATTACAGCGGAGACAAGGACACACTTAGGATACAGGACCATGCTAAGTGCATTATACATCTTGTACTAGCCCGAGGCAGGCAGCTACACTTTTAGTACTATGACCATGTCAAGTGTTGCTTAAACTTCACAGACCCTACCGGAGGGGTCCGGATGTTCTCTGTGAGGACCTACCAGTCTCTGTATGCTGACTCTATAACATACATTATGTTTAATTACAGACTCACCTCTGTGATCCTAAGCATAAAACTTACGGAGGTGCTCGATGTTCCAAGGATGGGGAAGCGGAGTGCCATCCTCAGTTGCCAAGCGAACGCATCTGGGATGGGATATTTTGATCACTCGGAAGGGACCTTCCCAACTGTGGGAAAGTTTATTCATTCCTTCACGAGTTAGTATTTTTCGCAGCACCAGATCGCCTTCCTCGAGCTGTCGGTTGCGCACATGCCTTTGATGATAGCGCCGGAGTGCTTGGCAATAGCGTGCATTGTGAACAGCTACTTGGCACCTTCCCTCGCCGATGAGGTCAAGGTCTTCACGTCAGAGCTGGTCCTGTGCGGCTTCGTCGAAGGTCTGGACCCGGTGCGACCCCATGGTAAGCTCCGGAGGAAGGACTGCTTCAGCTCTGTACACGAGAAAGAAGGGTGTCTCTCCAGTTGACCGGTTAGGTGTTGTCCTATTTGTGCACAGTGTATACGAAAGATCTTTAATCCAGTTGGCTCCATGCTTATTTAAGCATTCATATGTACGCGTCTTGAGTCCTTTTAGGATTTCTGCATTTGCTCTCTCGGCTTGGCCATTGCTTGCTGGATGAGCTACTGATGCGTAGCTGACTTGAATGTCAAGGTCTTCACAATATTCATGGAATGCAGCACTTGTAAATTGGGTTCCATTGTCAGTTATGACTTTGTTCGGAACTCCAAATCTGCTTATTATAGACTTCAAGAACTTGATTGCTGATTGCTTGTTGATTGTTACAATTGGAGTAGCTTCCAGGCACTTGGTCCACATGTCGATGGCAACTTACAGGAACTTGTAACCTCCGATGGCTTTTGGGAATGGTCCCAAGATGTCAATACCACACGTAGCGAATGGCCATGTAAGAGGTATCATTTGCAGTGATTGAGCTGGAGTGTGAATTTGTTTTGCGTGGAAATGGCACACTTCACATTTTTTGACCAACTCCACTACGTCCTGGAGTGCTGTAGGCCAAGAGAAGCCATGCCCAAAGGCTTAACCGACCAACGTGGGGGAAGATGCATGGTTCCCACACTCACCTTCATGGATTTCCGCGAGGAGCGCGTGACCTTCTTCACTTGCAATGCATCGCATTAGGACGCCGTTGGCACCACGCCGGTAGAGATCGCCTTCTACCAGCGTGTATCTTTTAGCCAATCTGACGATGTGGTCAGCGGATACACTATCTTCAGGAAGGATGTTGTCTTTAAAGTAGCTCCGGATCTCTGAGATCCATGCATTGGAGCTAACTTGAGCTTCTGAGTCTTGCGTGATGGGTTGCTCGGAGCTTCCTACAGCACCTACGACCCTTGGTGGACACCATGATAACAGGGCCACCAAGACCGCCAGCTTCGAGGTGCCGGTCTCGCCCCCTTCATTCAGTTCTGCAGACTAAGCTGTTGGTCTTGACAACCTCCGGACAAAAATTCATCGTGAGCCGAAACTCCGGTAGAAGCCTTCGTCGAGAGTTTGTCGGCTTCAGCATTATGAAGACGCTGAACATGGTGGAGATCTAGGACATCGAAGTCTTTTTGAAGCCTCTGGACTTCAAGGAGATAAGAGTCTAGCTAGGGGTTGTTGCAACAACATTCACCTTTGAATTGTTTTATGATGAGCAGCGAATCACCCTTCACCAACAGTTGTTTGACACCGTAAGATAGTGCCACCTTGAGCCCGTAGATGAGAGCTTCGTACTCCGCCATGTTGTTGGGTGCATTGAAGTCAATGTGAACCATGTATTTGACCTTCCCTCTAGTCGGATCAAGGAGAAGGATTCCAGCTCCGGCACCATGCTTCTGCACGGAACCGTCGAACTAGAGAGTCCAGTGAGGTTCGGTGAAGATCGGGACCGTGGGTTCCGGCTTCTGCTCACTGGGGCCCCCAGGATTTGATGGAGAGGGAGTCCACCGAAGTTAGCCAAGGCCTGACTTTTGATTGCTTGACGTGGCAGAAATTCGAGATCGAACTCAGCCAACTCTGCTGCCCACTTTGCGATGTTCCCAATTGAATTAGAGTTATGCAATATAGCACACAGTGGATTAGAAGATACCGCTGATATCTTGTGGGCTTGGAAGTAGTGATGAAGCTTTCTTGAGGCAATAAGAATTGTGTAAAGCAACTTATGTACCTCGATGTATCTGGTCTTGCAATCGTGGAGTACTTCACTAATGAAGAAAACTGGGAGCTGAACAGTCCGAACCATTCCAAAAGGGCTCGGAGCTTCCTATCCATCGACCTGGACCCTCCTAGTGGGGTCTGGACTTTCTTGTTGAGCTTCATGGACCTTCCTGGAGTGGTCCAGAACCTCTCTTTGTTTGACCCGGACCTTACTGGAAGGGTTCGAATTGCCTTGGTCAGCCAGGTGAACCCCCTTTGGCAAGAGAGATTGATCCCCTAGCATTCCATGTTGAAGTTCCATGTTTGGAGGCTGGGACCCAGACTCGCCTTTAGGTAGCTCTAGACCCTCCCCGAGGGGTCTAAGCTCTTGATCTTGATGTGTCTCCGGTCTTTCCGCGACCAGGACCATACTTACAACTTCTGTAGTTGCAGAAATGTAAAGTAGTAAAGGCTCACCAGGGTCCGGAGCTACAAAGATTGGTAGGGTGGTGAGGAGCTGCATCAGCTCTTGAAATGCCTTTTCTGCTTCTTCAGACCAATGAAATGGTCTGGTCTTCCTCAATAGCTTGAAGAAGGGTAGTGCCCGCTCCGCCAGCCTTGAAATGAACCGGCTGAGCGCATCAAGACATCCAGTTAGCTTCTGGACGTCCTTGATGTGGGCTCGTGGACTCATGTCTTCTATAGCCTTGATCTTCACTAGGTTTGCTTCAATTCCTCGGTGAGTCACCAAGAAACCAAGGAGTTTCCCGGAGCTAACTCTAAAGACACATCCGTGTTCAGCTTGGTGCGCGTGATGCGCAGCTTGTCGAAGATGGCTTGTAAATTGTCAAGGAGTAACTCCTTGTTCTTGATCTTCACAACGATGTCATCGACCTACACCTCCACTAAGTCTCTAATTAGCTCTCCAAATGTTTTGTACATAGCTCGCACAAAGGTTGAAGCAGCATTTTTGAGACCAACGGGCATGGAAGTATAACAATATAATCCATCTACTACTATGAAGGCAGTATGCTCTTCATCTTCCTTAGACATTTTGTCCAGAATATGCATCTAAGAAACACAATAGCTCGCACCCGAAGGTGGAGGCCACTATCTGATCTCTCCTAGGTAGTGGAAATGGATCTTTTGGACATGCCTTATTAAGGTGGTATAGTCGCTACACATCCAAAGCTTCCTGCCAGCCTCGGGTACAACGACTGGGTTTTCCAACCATTTTGGATGAAAAACTTCCTAGATGAATCCAGATTCGAGCAACTTTTGGATCACCTGCCAGATGAAGTTTTGCCGCTCAATGGATTGCTTCCGTGGCTTCTGGTGTACAAGTCTTGCATCAAGATAAATCTTTAGATTGTGCTCAATCACCTCCCTAGGGATCCCAGGCATTTGTGATGCTTGCCAAGCAAACACATCAACATTCGCCCGGAGGAAAGTGATGAGTGCGAGTTCCTATTTGTTGTTCATACCTCCCGATATACGGGTGGTCTGAGCCTCATGAGAACTGATTTGGACAACTTTGGCAGGAACATCGATGTCGCTGCTTGGTTGCACACGTGGTGCAGAGGTTGAGCCTCGATGACGAGAGCTTGAGGGTTGAGCATTGAGCTCTTTGTCGGATGCCTCCTCCTGAGTAGTTGCAAGGGCATGGAGTTCTTCCAGTGCAGTGATTCCTGCAGTACGGTCTCCGCGGATGCGGAGAACGCCGCAGGGTGTTGTCATCTTCAACACCAAGAAGCCATAATGAGCCGCTGCCATGAACCTGAACAAGGCAGGCCTGCCCAAGATGGCATTGAAGGGTAAGCTGATCTGAGCGACATCAAAGACCAGCTTCTCGATCCTGTATTTCTCCCATGTTCCGAAGGTCACCGGTAGTGTGATGGATTCGAGAGGGCTAATGGCCCCCGGACCTACCCCAAAGAAAGGGTGTGAGGGATGAAGTTCCGAAGGATGGAGCTAGAGCTTGACGAAAGCTTCATAGCTTAGGAAGTCCAGCACTGCACCTTCGTCCACCAAAACATGGTAGAGCTGAAAATTGTTGATGATAGGAGATACCATCAGTGGTAACTGGCCAGCTCCGATCATGTTTCTGGGGCAGTCCAAAGCATCAAAGGTGATGGGAATGTCCATTCATCTCTTATGAGGTTCCGCCCTGGTAGTAGGAGATGTAGCTGCCATGTCCCGCCGCATTGTCTTGAGAACGCGATGAGAAGTGATGTCCCAGGAACCACCATAAATGGTGTTCAGGGTCTTCCGACGCTCATTGTCAAAGATGTCGGAATCATTGTCTATTGTGTTGTGGACAGCCTTTGGGTCCTTCTTGGGATCCTGAAAGCCTAGTTCCGGCTCAGCCGGAGCTTTGTCAACTTTCTGTTTTCCTTCCCGTTGACGGAAAGGAGCTTCTTCTCAGCGCTTTTGTAACGCTCAACAAGGTTTTCGACCTCTCGATAGTCCTCCAGACTGTGCTTATCCGTCTTATGGATCGGACACCACATTTTTGAGTTGTTGCCGTCTTGTGACAATGGACGAGATCGATTTTCGGGGCGTGGCCCTCGGACACCCAGAGTTGTAACAGATGCAACAGTAGGCGTGCCGGCCGACGACTTCTTCCTGCCGTTGGACTTCTTGTTCTTTTTACTATCGCCGGTGGTAGTGGCTTCAACTTTGGAAGGCTTCTTGTTAGCCTCCGGAGCTGGCTTTGAGTGCATTTCTCGGCCCTTTGCAGCCCGGGCACACTTGTCAGCCAGGCTGAACAACTCTGTGACACTGGTGACTTCTTTAGTCGCCAGCTTCTCCAACATTTTCTTGTCTTGGATGCCCTGTCTGAATGCGATAATAATAGAAGCGTTTGAGATAGAAGGGATGGTATTGCATACCTGACAAAACCGCTCGATAAAGGATTGCAGCAATTCCCCCATTGATTGCTTCACAGCAAAGCAAGTCCAGTTCAGTGTCAGGCCGGGTGTAAGAACTCTCGAAGTTGGCAGTGAATTGTTGGCATAGTTACACCCAACTATTGATGGAGTCGGGTGGAAGACTCATGAACCACGACCTAGCAGTCCCAGTCAGAGCCACCGGGAAGTAGTTAGCCATCACGGCCTCATTGCCTCCTGCTTCAAGTATAGCAGTGCAGTAGATTTGAAGGAATTCTGCGGGGTTGACAGTCCCCTCGAATTTCTCTGACAGATGAGGCCAAAACTTCTGTGGCCAACGAACCATGCATAGGTGCATGGCCAAGGCAGAACAACCCCCCCCCCCCCCCTACTCCCACTGGAGCATGGTTGTCCCGAGCTTCTCGCCTCTCACGAGCACTCTCGATGTGGACACGTATGTCTTGTTCTCTGTAGCGGCGATCTAGTTTCGACCGCAGATCATGTGTCGAAAGTCTCGACTTGGTATGGGTGTGACGCGCCCCAAAAAGCAGCGACGTCACCTGTTGAGATACAGCACGCCTTCGGTGTTGTGGCATGTGAGGACTGTTGACGGGTGTTATATACCAATTTCATCTGTCAATTTAACTCAATTATGTGAAGGATTTGTCATTTCTTGAACTCATCACTTTTCTATCCAACCCAATTCCACTTGGACTTGGAGAAATATGTGTATGCAACACTTTATGCAGGAAATGAGGAAATGTAGAGGGACCAATTCTATAAAATATCATCCCAGCCAATCAGGCGACAACATGTGGCACCCCATGGATCAAATGGCCCACGAACAGAAGTATCCGAGGAGATCCAACGATGTATCACCCAGGTTCATCAAGGGGGCCCACCTGGCAGCCACCTGGAGGAAGCAATCCACGTTTGGAGTGCTGACCAGGTCGGCCGAACCAGGGGTTCCGCCGACCCCTTCCTGGTGCCAAACGTGGTCAAACGACGCGTGTTGGCTCCTCCTGGCTTGAAGGAGTCAATGGTGACTAATTCACATGCTTTTGGTGGCGGGAAGTAGTACGCCATAGCTCTCACTTCAACACACACCACTTGAGCTTCATCTCTATTGTATACACTATCATTCATAGTCTTAGAGGAGTTAGGTTGTAGAGATGAGAGTTTCTAGTCCCAAGTCCAAATTGGGAAAGGAGTAAGGAGTCTCTCTCTTCCCAGTCCTACATTGGGAAAGGTATGGCTCATGTATTATTTCATGTATTTGTGACTTTATGCATAATAAAGATAGTATCTTTAGTCTCTACATATACATATACTTGGGCAAAGCGTTTCTTGTTTGATTGTGGAGTCCATATATGTGGAAGGTATAACTTCTATGACTGTTTCATCATGAACATATCTCATTATCATAGAACCTATAGACCCCTACTATAGTCTAGTTAATTATAACATAACTAGGTTAGTATGGATAATTATGTTGTGTATCAACTTTGGTTCAATGATGATTCAATTCATTGCCTTAGGATGGCTTGTGCCTAGGCTCTTAATGTAATTACTTAATATGCCAGCACGGTGATAGGATAGCTAAGTAGCATTGGATGTCTCGTAGACCCACGGATTGAAGAGGCAGGCAGTAGGTGGTGACAACCCTATCTATCATTTGTAATCCTCCACGTTTGGCTGTGCCACAGGCTCTTGGCGGGAGTCGCCCTAGTATTGCTAGGGGTAAGCCCGTGCCCGATGTGTTGAACCACATAGCATAAGTATTCGCTATTGATCTAGATTATGGACAATTAGTCTAGACTATGTATATGTACAATAGAGAATAGTAGGAGTGCCTCCATAACTCTCAACCTTAACTAACCTCTAGGATCCTCTTATCCCCCTTAGACTTGAAAGATTTTGTGTGTGTCACACTACCTCCACTATTATTTTATCCATCCTTACTAGATTCTTACCTAGACCTTCCTACCCTTTCCACTTGATGATTGTTATAACTCTTCGCTGCGTTCCTTTGGGATCAAATAAATGACACCCTTGGGAATACTCTTAAGGGGAAATGCTACACTGATATTTTTGTGCGCTTGCGGAATTCACTCTGTGATCCAATAGAACCATTAACAAGCATTTCTGACACATCAGTTGGAGATGTTTAGTTAATGGTGCATAAGAAATAGCAACATGCATTTCTGGCTCCATTGCCGGGGATGATTTGTTAGTATATCTTAGGAGCCGTCAACAAGCATTTCTGGCGCCGTTGCTGGGGAAGGCAAATAGATATATAACATGACTTAGTGAATAGGATAGAACCCTGGGTAGGATTTTAGTAGGATAACCATTCTTTGTTTTCGCATTTGTTTTAAATGTGAAATCAGGGTAGTGTATGTCTGGTTTCCGCCTGCCAAAAAACTTTATTGAAGATCCCGAATCTCTTCTGAGAGACCGACCCGGTGTCGTTACTCCTTAGAAGATTCGAGCGGCAAAGCAAGCCAGCATTTCTGCACCAACAATCCAAACGCCAATGGCTCAGAAGACCCTTCATGAGTTCTCAGCTCCCTCTGCTAACAAGGTGCCTATTGGGCCCACTATTAACACGGGAGATGTGAACTTCGAGATCAAAACTGGCCTTATCACTAAGGTGCAAGCCAACCCATTCTGTGGGAAGGCTAACGAGGATGCAAGTGCTCACCTGCAACAATTCCTCGAGATCTGCAACACTTTTAATATCAAGGACGTGTCTCCGGATGCGGTCTGTCTGAGACTGTTCCCGTTCTCTCTCCTTGGGAGAGCGAAACAGTGGTTCTACGCGAATCGAAGTGCTGTAGACACTTGGGAGAAGTGTTCTACGACATTCCTCGCCAAATTCTTCCCGTTGGGCAAAACCAATGCCGTACGTGGAAGGATTTCCAGCTTTCAGCAAGAGCTCAAGGAATCTATTCCTGAGGCATGAGAAAGGCTTCAGGAGTACATGCTAGCCTGTCCCCACCATGTGATAGATGACTGGATCCTTATTCAGAATTTCTATAACTGGCTGATCCCATCAGCTCGTGACCATTTGGATGCTGCTCCTAAAGGAGCCTTCTTCTCATTGACGGTGCCAAAAGCTAAAGATCTTATTGAGAAGATGGTTTCCAACATGGGATGGAACGATGAGCGTCTCCATACCCGACAGTGAGGCATGCACACCTTGAAGGAGGTGGACATGATCGCTGCAAAATTGGACCTCCTAATGAAGAAAATTGATGGGAAAGCCTGTGGTGAAGTGTCTGGCAATGCCTATGCCCTTGACTCTCACATCACGTGTGCATTCTATGGCAATACGGGTCATATGGGCAACCATTGCCGAGAAAATCGTGAGGGTGCCCTATACCTCGCCAACAACGGAAATTTCAACAACAACAATGGCTATCGTCCAGGAGGTCAAGGGTGGGGCCAACAACGCCCATTCTTTCAAGGAGGGTACAACAACAATGGCAACCCTGGAAATCAGCCCAACTTGAGAGAACTTGCCATTAGCCAGCTCAAGATCAATGATGCCTGTAAGACCTATGTGTGCTGAATACATTGGCTTGTAGTGAATACACTTGCTTTGACGATAAAAGTTTTGAATATCCCCAAAACATCTTTTTATTAAGGTCCGACTAGTTAGCTCCGGTGAGTTTTGTCTTTAGCTCCGACATGTCTTTGATAGCTCTGGCGCTAGGTCCTGCTAGTTTTATATGATCCGGCAGGAGCTTGGTTATACTAGTTTTGGTAAGTTCCGGCGCTAGGTTCTACTAGCTTTTGTTAGCTCCGGCTCAAGGTCCGGGTTGCCCTGGCAAGGTCTAGAACTTGACCGCAGTGCTTCTATTTTTCATTTGCAATGTTTTGTACTAGCTTTACATCTCTGGAAAGATTGCTTAGTATTCATTTGCTAAGTCTTTGGTGCGTTTTTGATTGACATGGATGATATCGTGTTACTGTGGTTTTGCAACATGCTTATGTGAGGTTCTCACATAAGGTGTTATGTTCGGAACTAACTTGAGTCAAGTCAAGGACTTGGGCTCGTATGGATTTGTTGTTTATTCATGTGCTGGTGTTGCTTGAGTTCAAGACATGGCTGGTGATGGGATCCATTGGACTAGTCTCAGGGAGGAGATGAGGTTCCAACAACCAAATTCAGGAGGAATTGTGGTTGAGCTTATCAGGAGGTTGCGCAACATGATTGAATCAAGAACAATGCATGTGAAGGTATCGTGGACGTCATTGGAAGATGTTTGCACATGTCTTTCTCTAAGCATAGGTGTCTAGTTGCTAATGATTCAAAGGACTTATATTTTTGGCATCGTAGACTTGGTGACGTAGGCTTTGATCACCTAACACGTGTTAGTGTTCTTGATCGCATACGTGGGCTGCCTAAGCTTAAAGGGGACAAAGAAATTGTGTTCTCTTCTTGTAGACATGCTAAGATGGTTGCAGGTTTACATACTCCTCTCACAATGATCATGACAACTGAACCATGTCAATTTTTGCATCTTGACACCGTAGGACCTTCACGTGTTCAATACTTTGGAGGTAAATGGTATGTACTTGTGATTGCTGATGATTATTCTAGATACTCTTGGGTTTACTTCATGGCGTCTAAGAATGAAGTTTTTAGTCACTTTAGAACTTTATTTCTCAGATTATCAATTGATTACCCAGGATCTTTAAAAGCAATTATAAGTGATCATGGAACTAAATTTAAAAATCAATCTTTTGATCACTTTTGTGCTGAAAATAGAATAGATCATCAATTTTCTTCACCATATGTACCTCAACAAAACAATGTTTAGAAAGAATGAACAGAACCTTAGTTGAGATGGCTAGGACTATGCCTGATGAGTATCAAACTCCTAGGATATTCGGGCTGATGCGTTAGCAACCGCTTGTTATGTCTCAAATCATGTTTTCTTACGTGCTAAGCTAGGTAAAACACCATATGAGCTCCGGTTTGGACATAGGCCTAGTGTTACACACTTTCGGGACTTTGGTTGCAAATGCTTTGTTAAGAAACATGGTAACCTTGATAAATTTGAACCTAGATCCATTGATGGCATGTTTCTTAGTTATTTATCTCATAATAGAGGCTACCGTGTGCTTTTACTTGACACTAACAAAATTGTGGAGACTTGTGAAGTGTCTTTTGATGAAGCTAGCCCAGGTACTAGATCAAACATTGCAGGTCCAGATCCATATCCGTAGGGGGGGAGCATTTTCGTTGAAGATGAGGAAGAATTGGAGCTGATGCCCGAAAATTCAGCAGCTAAAGACTTTGGTTCAGCTCCGGATGTTAATTCTCAACCAGCACCGACAACCATCAATGCTGATTCAAATCATCCTCAAGTCACAAGCTCATCGATTTGTGATGAACATGATGAAGAAGAAGCTTGTGAGACATATGTTCCCCTATGGTTTTACAAAGATCATCCCCCACAACAGATGATTGGAAGCTTGCACGAACAAGTCACATGGTCCAGGTTTTGCGATCCAAACTCTTATGCTCATTCTGCTTTTGTTGCTTCTTTTGAACACAAAGATATATCACACGCACTCACTAATGAATCTTGGATTATTTCCATGCAAGAAGAGTTAGAAAATTTTGAAAGAAATAATGTTTGGAAACTTGTACCTCCACCTCAAGGTCACACTTTAATTGTAACTAAATGGGTATTTAAAAATAAACAAAGTGAGTATGGGGTTGTGGTTAGGAATAAGTCTAGGTTGGTTGCTCAAGGTTTCACTCAAGCTGAAGGTCTAGATTTTGATGAAACATTTGCTCCTGTTGCTAGATTAGAAGCCATAAGAATTTTTCTAGCTTTTGCTGCATCAAATGGTTTTAAGCTATATCAAATGGATGTTAAAAGTGCTTTTCTTAATGGCTACATAGATGAGGAAGTTTATGTCAAGCAACCACCGGGTTTTGAAAATCCAGATTTTCCTAATCATGTTTACAAACTGTCCAAAGCCTTGTACGGTCTCAAACAAGCCACTAGAGCATGGTATGATAGGTTAAAAACATTCTTACTTGAAAACGGGTTTACCATGGGCAAGGTTGATAAAACTCTTTTTGTGCTTAAGCATGGCAATGACTCATTATTCGTTCAAGTGTATGTGGATGATATTATCTTTGGTTGTGCTTCTCATGATCTTGTGTCCAAGTTTTCACCAATGATGAGTTCCGAATTTGAAATGAGTATGATGGGTGAACTCACTTACTTTTTGGGGCTGCAAACGAAGCAAACAAAGGAGGGTACCTTTGTGCATCAAATGAAGTATACAAAAGATCTCCTAAGGCGCTTCAACATGGACAAAAGCAAGCCTCTTCGGACACCAATGGGAATAGCAACAACACTTGGACATGATGAAGGTGGTGAACCCGTGGATCAAAAAGAATATAGAAGCATGATCGGATCACTTTTGTACCTCACGGCATCAAGACCAGACATACAATTCAGCGTATGTCTTTGTGCACGGCTTCAAGCCTCCCCACATGCTTCACATCGTCAAGCCGTCAAAAGGATTCTCAGGTACTTACATGGAGCTCAAGAATTTGGAATTTTTCTTCCTTCTTCCTCAACCGTTACATTGAAAGCTTTTTCGGATGCTGATTTTGGGGGTTGTAGGATTGATAGGAAAAGTACTTCCGGTGCTTGTCATATTCTTGTTAATTCTCTTGTTGCTTGGTCCTCTAGAAAACAAAATTCAGTTGCACAATCCACAGCCAAATATGAATATGTAGCTGCTGCTAGTGCTTGTTCACAAATTCTTTGGATTGTTCAAACACTTAAGGACTATGGGGTTGATCTAGATATTGTTCCACTCTTCTGTGATAACACTAGTGCCATTTGCATTGCTAAAAACCCCGTGCAACATTCTAGAACTAAGCACATTGACATTAGGTATCACTTTCTCCGAGATAATGTTGAAAAAAGAAAAAATTGTGCTTCACCATGTAGATACCGAACAACAATTGGCTGACATTTTTACAAAACCTTTGGATTTCACTCGTTTTTGTTACATTCATAGTGAAATAGGGGTTATGCATCCTCATGGCTTAAATTGAGGGGGAGTTTTGAAACATGGGAAGTCTAATTGTGAATCTGAAATTAAAATAATATGAGCATAGTATTTCATACATATATGACTTTGTGATTCCTTTTACATGCTGAAAGTTCTTACTACATTACTCGTGTTATACATTTTGTAGTTTTTGCCATGTCTAGTAATTGGAATAATTACTTACACTAAAACTGGTCATGGTTGAACTTTCTTGCTGTTTTGAACTTGTTACATGTTCACAAGTGCTTTTAATCATTAAGAATTAATCAAGTAATCAACTCATATGTTGAGCTTTTATGAACAAATATAAATGGAGAAAAGATCAAGAGAATATGCATGCATCACACTTCTTCTTTTGAGATGGCTTATCATTACACTTAGATATGAACTTGGAAGAAGTTGTGTATGACTAAAACCATGTCCTTAAGCTTCTAATTGTCAAATGACATAGGCTTGGCTTGGTTGGTTAGAATAAAGCAGATGCGCATATAATCTCTTGCAAATATCATATGATCTAAATTTATGCTTTGAAAAATAATAAAATGCAGCAACTAGTGTCATGATTTCAGGTTTTGAAATAGTTAAGTTTGTGAGATCATGACTTACTTAAATTGAAAATTACATTTGATCTCTAGCATGGCTTACACTACTTTATGTATTTCATTGATGTGATAATGTAAGGTACTTGATAGTATGACTTGGATGAGCTTTGTTTATATGTATATGTTATAATATGATCATAACAACTAAAGGGGGAGAGATAATTTGTTTATATGCTCATGACATGCTGAATACATTGTCAAAGGGGGAGAGATAAGCATGAAGAAAAAGAGAATATGTGCATAAGGAGAGATAATAAAGGGGGAGAGATAAGATTTTCTTCTCATTTTACTTTTGATTTACAAAGGGAGAGAAATTGCCTTCAAAACCTTTATGTGAATAAGCCGATGTTCGGATTTTAAATGGTGTTGCCAATGCATTCATCAAGGGGGAGATTGTAAGACCTATGTGTGCTGAATACATTGGCTTGTAGTGAATACACTTGCTTTGACGATAAAAGTTTTGAATATCACCTTAGCTCCGGTGAGTTTTGTCTTTAGCTCCGACATGTCTTTGATAGCTCCGGCGCTAGGTCCTGCTAGTTTTATAAGCTCCGGCGGGAGCTTGGTTATACTAGTCTTGGTAAGTTCTGGCGCTAGGTTCTACTAGCTTTTGTTAGCTCCGGCTCAAGGTCCGGGTTGCTCTGGCAATGTCCGGAATTTGACCGCAATGCTTCTGTTTTTCATTTGCAATGTTTCGTACTAGCTTTACATCTCTGGAAAGATTGCTTAGTATTCATTTGCTAAGTCTTTGGTGCGTTTTTGATTTACATGGATGATATCATGTTACTGTGGTTTTGCAACATGCTTATGTGAGGTTCTCACGTAAGGTGTTATGTTCGGAACTAACTTGAGTCAAGTCAAGGACTTGGGCTCGTATGGATTGGTTGTTTATTCATGTGCAGGTGTTGCATGAGTTCAAGACATGGCTGGTGATGGGATCCATTGGACTAGTCTCAGGGAGGAGATGAAGTTCCAACAACCAAATTCAGGAGGAATTGTGGTTGAGTTGATGAGGAGGTTGCGCAGCATGATTGAATCAAGAACAATGCATGTGGAGGTATCGTGGACGTCATTGGAAGATGTTTGCACGTGTGCAAGGAGTGCATGGACGTGGCTACAAGGTTCCGAGATGTGATGAAGAGATGTGGACGTAAAGAGTTGGTCGGAAAGGTCCAACTGACTAGGTTATGGACTCAGGCTGCGGCTGAGTCGGGTTTGACTCAAACATGGAAAGATTTGAGTTGGTTATGATAGGATTTCGTGTGGGTCACGAATTTGAGTTGTTTAGGAATGTGTGATACATTCCTAAGGTGTTTGGAAGTCTTAAGATTGCTTCTATCTGCGTATAGAAGAATCCTAAGCAATTATGGACAGTTACGATTCATGAACAGAGTAGGACTAGGTTCCTGATTTGAGTTGAGTTGGCTTTCGAGCTGGTTATATAAGCAAGGGAGCCCAAAATTCGTGGTGTACGACTTTGGGGGCTGTTACTCTTGTGTTCTATTGAATAAAATTCGTAGTTTGAAGGAACTTTTGACCCTTGTTCGTCCGACTTGTTCCAGACGAGTTTTACTCGTCGTGTTTCTGGACAGCACTACCTTTCGTCGGTGGTTTTATCATAACTCGAGTTTTATAGATCCAATTGACGTGATTCTTTTTGGGTTGTCTTCACAACTTGATTATATGTCATCTGTAAAATTTTCACGGTCATTGGATTGGGGTGTATGATCTACACGAGTTTCTTTGCAGCGTTCCAGAACTGTTTTTTTCTCGAGTAGGGCAGTTTGACCTTTGTTTGATCTTCCGATCATAACTTGAGTTTTTCTAGACGGATTTGAGTGATTCTTGTTGTGTTGTCTTCGTGACTTGATTCTCTATGATATCTATCACTTTTGTCATGGTGAAACACATTTAGATTAGTCTCACACACGATTTCTTTAACAAATCATTTTCTGCCAAAGGGGTTGGGGTTTAATTGTTTCCGCTGCGTAAGATTTTTAAATCTACCATTCACACCCCCTCTGGTATATCTTCATGTGCTCTTCGATCCTACAACACGATATCCAAGAATTTTTCAGCTAATGACAAGACCTTGGAAAACATCAATGCCAATATTGAAGGACTATCCTCAGCATTCAAGAAACAACTAAGCTTCAACAAGATGTTGGAGACTCAGCTGGCAGAACTTGCTGCAGTTGCCCCTCCATTGGAAAACATCAGAATTCCGAGGCAGCCAGAAGCCCCAGTGGAGAACGTCAATGCAGTGGTTACGAGAGGAGGAAAGACCACTCGTGACCCACCATATCCCACACGGAAAAAGAGGATAACTGAGTCTGAGAAGGAGGATGTCCCAAGTGAATTACATGGTGAGAGAGTGGGCAAACACTTTGAGGACACCAAATTATTGCCATTCCGTCACAGACAAAGGAAGCCAACAGTGGATGAGCAATTCAACCATTTTGTTGAGATCATCCAAAAGATCCACATCAATGTGCCCTTGATTGATGCGATGCAAGTACCCACTTATGCTCGCTATCTCAAGGACATATTTAACAACAAACGACCATTGCCCACCACTGAGGTCGTCAAGCTTACAGAAGATTGATAGGCTTTTTGAAAAGAAAAAGGACCCCGGATGTCCTACCATTTCATGCTCAGTTGGGGCTCACCACTTTAACAAGGCACTTTGTGATCTAGGAGCAAGTGTCAGTGTGATGCCCAAGATTGTGTTCGACCAGCTGAACTTCACAGAGCTGACTCCAACACCAATGCAGCTACAACTGGATGACGCTTCAGTCCGTTATCCAACCGATATTGCTGAAGACGTCCTGGTGAAGATCCGGAACTGCTTCATACTCGTGGATTTTGTGGTGCTAGACATGGACACTGAGAAAGATACACCACTCATTCTTGGGCGCCCATTCCTCAGCACTACAAAAGCTCGCATAGATGTGGGAGCTGGAGAGATCCACTTCCATATGAATGGCAAGGAGGAAAATTTTAACTTTCAGTTAATATCAGAGCAATGCTCCATGATTCGAATCAAGTACGGGACGAATGATAAACACATTAGAGGGTTCGAAGTCACACCTACAAAGGTGGAATCACTCATTGCATTCATGAGAAGATTAATCTACGAGGAGAATCTGTCATTTCGACCACGTCGATATCCAAAGGCGACGGAATCATCCGGACCTTCCTGAAGGCCCAAGTCCACCAAGCCGCCAAAGATGGAATGGCGAAAGAAGAAGCAAGACAAGCCGTCCAAGCCCATCCCTCCGGGCCCGAGTGAAATGACGACGGAGGAATGTCCATCTCATCGGACGGTGGTGAGACCTACGCCAATAGGTTAAATTGGTAATTATCCCACTTTGTTTTTCTTTCTTTCTTTTTTTCCACCCCATTTGGATTTTTCCCATTGCATATTTGATTTTTCCTAGCAAGTTGAGAATCTTATATTCTCAAACTATCATTTTTCTTTCTTTTTTTCAAATGATATTTTTTTATCGGATATGAAAAAAGGTTTTTATTTGAAAAACAATTTTTTTAGCTGCACATGTGGCATTTCACCAACGTGCTAACTTTATAGCCGTTGGGGAGCCACTTGCCAAAAGGGGAACCAGGGGGCCACCTGTCAGGTCGGCCAAACCCCCTAGTCGGCCGAACAGGGAGTGGAGCCAAAATGGCTCCCCTTCCACCAACGGCTATATTTTGAACCCAAGTGACCGTTGGAGGGTGCACCCTATAAATTGTGGCCGTGAGGAGCACCACTCTTATCATTTTACACCTCCCCAAGTCACTCTCTAGCTCACCTTGTTTTTCTTGCTCTTCATTGCAGAACTCTTGCTCAAATCCATACCCAAAAATATTTTCTTTTGTCTGCATTTGCATTTTACACTCATGCTTTCAGGAGGAGAAAATTCGTTGAGAGTTTTGTTGTCCAAACATCGCATCTTTCTGGATTTTTCTCACCTTGTTTTGTTCTTGCTTGTTGAACTCAAAAAGGCATGAAGAGGTTCTTCGGAAAGAGGAAGGGGGCTACAAGCTCAAGCCATGGTGAAGGTTCTAGTGCACGCCTCTCTTTCATGGGTACAAGCCCAAGGAGGAGAAGTGTGTGTGAGGACACTCCCTTGGAAGAGAGAAGCAACCCACACCAACTTCTTCATGACAACGATCTCGACATACGAAGCGAAGTTGAAGATCAAGCACGCAGGCTTCTCCAAGATCGTGAGTTCTGCCACACCAAGGCTTACAATCCACATTTGGTCTCCAAAATAGGGTAACAAGGAATCGTGCGAGGGCTGCAGCCACAGGCATCCCACCGATAATCTCTCCGGTCCATGAATACCAAGAGGAAGAGAAACCAACGGGTTATGCGCCCGGATGGACTCAACCTCCGACGTATGAGACTGGGGGATCATCTTGGCAAGAATGGCAAAGGGATCCACTCTTATCCACTTCAAGCTCTAGCAGCTTGCCCCCAACGTCCATGAGAGGGCGTCGTTCCTTTTCGGCTAGAAGTCATCATGACTATAGCCAAGGAATGACGGACCTCACTAGACGAATAGGAGAACTTGAAGTGAGAACAAGTGACATATACAAGCACACTCCAGGAGCATGTTCAAGGTACCCAGGATTGGCAACAACACATGGATGCTCAATTAACCAACTTCAACACGGCGCTACAACTACAACAACCGATCTTGCGGCGTACATCCGTCATCAAGGGTTCAACCCTTATCATGGATGTAGTTGTAGAACAAGCTTGGGGGAGGACCCCCACTTGAGGTAACATGTATCACATTCCTTGCATAGTCATTTCCATCCATCATCCACCTTGCATTTAAAATATATATATATATATATATATATATAATAGGTTAGATTTGCTTTCATCAAATAAAGATGTGCGGTAAGAATGATTTAGAATTCACATAGATGAAATGATGAATAGTTGCTCTATTTTATTTTCCTAAGTCTCTAGTTTACAACTTGCTACTCTCCGAATATTGCTTTCATTGGTTTGAAATACTTTTACCTTAATTTGGAAGTTGTGGTTAGCAAAAGCTTAATATAATTCTAGGTTGTTGCAAGATTAGAATTAGTAATAGGGCTGCTAGTCCTAGTTTGAATGTAAAACTTAGATTTCCGGAGAAATTCTAAAAAGATTTAAGTTTCCCTCAATTGATTGGAAATACCTACCAAAGCCATATGATGTTCATATATAGACAAAACCTTATGCATATGCTATTTGCTTTCACATTGAGCCTTGTCAAACTACTATAGACCTATGTGAGAAATCATTCAACTCTTTTTGAATTCAAGACTTCACTTGCACATGCTATACTTCTACACTAGAAGTAAGCAAAACGTCCATCATATCCACCATACTACAACAAAAAAAGAAACTCCATGTTATTCATGTTTAGCACTCTCTTCAAAATTCATTACAAAGAAAGGGAGTAGAAGACATTGCTACAAAAAGAAAATGAAAAAAATGGGGCACGCTAACATCATAAGCACGAGAAAAAAAAGAGAGAAAAGAAAAGTGGCCATGCTTACACCAACTTCTTGTCTATAATGAAGTTGTGCAATCCGTTTTAAGTTTTAGTCCAAGTTATTTATATATGTTACATGTTATATTGTTGGTCTTTTTAGATCTGAACATTGCTGCATAGTCTGCTTGACTGAACGCCAAGCCAACATAGGTCCGGGGTGTGCTACCAACTTAGCTTGGTTCTGCACCCTAAGTACGCCAATCTACCTACACCCCGGCGGGCCTCAGTAGGGTGAATACTAAAAAAACATACGGATCTTGAAAGATTACATCAATATGCTTGTTATGATATTGAATTTTTTAGATCTAAAACTAAAATAGAAATGATAAGTCACAAATAATTTATAGACAAGACGATGAATTTTACTCTTTTTCTTGTCTCCAATGTGTAGGAAAAACAAAAACTCATAGCGATGGTGGACGACGCCGGAGCTACTAATCTCTGACAACCTCCAAGGGGGCCCGTCGTCGACGTTTTATATGTTGACGGAAGGTGCCGTCGGAGCTACAAAGCTCCGAGAACCCCAGGGGGCCTGCCGTCGACGATTTGCGCATTAACATTGGGAGTTACCGGACATATCAAGCTCCGATAACTCTCAGGGGGCCCGCCGTCGAGATGTTATATGTTGCTGGTAGGTGCCGTCGGAGCTATCAAGCTCCGACAACCCCAAGGGGCCCGCTGTTGATGTGGCAAAGGGTATCAGAGATAAATACTTCGGACCTAAAATCTACAAGTTCGAAGCATTCAAGTCATCACCATACTATCAAAACCTATTGGTACATGTTCACTATGGAATTGTGCACATATACCAGGGAGCCAACAAGACAAAGCACAGTATATTAAAGACAAAGATAAAGTGAAATTCATGGCAGAAAGAGTGGATTTCATTCATTCAAAGTACTGGATTACAAAATCAGAGATATAGCAAAAGGCAAAAGGAAAAGACCTAACTACTGGAGGATCTAAGTCCTGCAGAAGTATGAGGCGACCTTCTTGGCAACATTTTGAACGTTGGCCTTGGCGATGTTCTCCTCTTCAGCAACGGGACATTTTAGCACCGAATCAAGGGAGAGGTTGGGATCTCGGCTCACGTGAAATGACAGCACATATTCTGTGATGTTCGTAGCCAAATATTTCCCCTCTATCTCCAGCTCGTCCACAATGACGTCACCCTTTGCGTCAAGTTTGCCGCCAACAGCGTTGAGGTCCACCAGCGCTCGGTCCATGTCTAGCTCTGGATTGTCCGGGCATATAGGACTAAAACCTAGTGGTGTCAACGCGTCATTGGCTTGCCCCAAGAAGTCCCATACTTCAATGGATTTAGTCTCTCTCCAACTCCGCAACTCCTCTAGTGACCTTCGGGTGGTCGCAAGCTCTGAATCTTCTTGAGCTAGGTGCTCAACCAATTTGGCATGTTGTTGCATACTCTCAGCAACTTGCTTTTCGTGATCAGCTAGCTTTGTCTCCCGGAGGTGGATACGGTTCTGTCGTTCGGCCAGTTCCTTCTCCCTGCCCCTTACCTTCCCTTCTCTAGCGGCAACATCAACTTCTCTTTTTGAGAGCTCCTACCCCAGTTTCCAGTACTTCTCCTTTTATTCCTCACTCCACAGATCCAACTTCTTAGTGTAATCTGCCAAATTTTGCTCAGCCAGAGTCAATTTCTGGGTGAGCTCCTCCTCCATTTTCAAAACATCCTCCTGTTGTTCCAGAAGCTTCTCTTCTCTTGCATCAAGGTCTACTCGACACTTCTTTAATTCGTTGAGATTTTCGTGATGCTCATTAGTAGCATCACTCCTTTCCTTGGTTTGCTCGAGGATCTCCCGAGAATTAGCGTCGAGCGCCCTGATGGCGGCTTCCTTCTCTTCCAGCAGTTTTCCCCAGTATTCCATCTGGGACGTTTCCCACTTCACCCACTCCTTCTCATTAGCAAGCCTCATCTATGCAAGCTTGGTCTCAAAGTGGAGCCTGTTGCGCCAACTCCTCAAGGTGTGGCGATCCTCTTCAAGAACCTTGCTTTCGTGATCGAAGGCGAGATGTACTTATCGGAGGCTCGAGCAGGCATTATCTATGGACAATGCCAAGGGGATAGGCTCTGGACCTGCTGGGGTCATCTCTGCTGGTTCCAGGTGATTCTCCATAACAAAAATAGGGTCCCACTCTACAAGCGAGGTTCCCCGAGCTTCTGTTGCACTAGGGCCACCCACCGGGAGCTCCTCAGCAGTCGTTGAGGAAGAGCTCACTGGGGGAACTTCTACCTACAGAGCTGAAGCCGAAGGTTCTTCTTCCGGGTCTTTAGCCACTGGCTCCGTAGTTTGAAAGCCTGCCACCGCCTCTTCATGGTGTTCTGGCTCCGACATGGAAACCTCCGGAGTGATTACCTCTGGGGCGAATATTGGAGGTTCATCCGGAGCTCCAACCACCAATGCCGGTTCAGACGCCGGTACATCATCCACTTTTGGTTCAGCAGCTGGAGCTTCAAGCATCTTTGGCTCAGCAACCGGACCTTCAACAACTACTGGGTCGAGGGCCGGAGCTTCAACTATCTCCGGCTCAATGGCCGGAACTTCGATCATCTCCAGTTCAATGGCCAGGGCTTCAATGACTTACGGCTCAAGGGCCGGAGCTTTTGGCGCCACCGGACCCGCAACAACTTCTGGTGCAGAACCGGAGCCTCAGTAACCTCCGGCTCAGATGTTGGAGCTTCCGACACCTTCGACCCTTGCACTGGAGCCTCAGCCTCTGACGCTGTCGCTGGTGGTGCATCTTCAACTTCTACCCCTTGGTGCGGTGCTACCACGGGAACTTCTGGCATTTCTTCAGGATCTAAGGCCACGATAGCTAGCGCCAGAGCAACTGTGTCTTCTGCCACCACTGGAGGAGGCTCAATGGTTGAAGCCGGAGCTTCAGCATGCGCAGCCCCAGTCGCTGCGACAGATACCGAAGCATCATACTCCTTTTCAACACCCTGGAAATAAAAAGACGAGAAGATTAAAAACATAATAAAAACAAGATTAGCATTCCAAGGTAAGTCCACGACACTTACCTGGGGATGCTACCAGCCTAGTTGTCGCAGAACCTCTTCTTCTGAGGCCAGGAGTCAAGCCCACCAAGTTTGGTGAGATAGTAACCTCTGACCTCGGTTGGGGACCACCTGCAGCAGCTGGAGCCTTCTCGACCGGAACTTCCCTCGGCCGGTAAGGACCTCCAGACCTTGAGCCCCTAGCTGGCACTGGGACCAGAGTCGACTGTTCAGAGCTAGCACCTCATGAAGACGACTCTACCGGAGGAGGTGTCGACACCGAAGACCTCCCTCGCCGGGGAGAAGGGGCAGTTGTTACTGGTGCAGACCTGACGGACCTCCCATCAGCGTTCTTCAGTTTTCGCTTTCGACTGGAAGATTTGGCTGGCTCCTTGCCCTTGCCGATGTCTTCAACCCTCTCCCTCGGAGCAGGGGCGGTCACCTCTTTGGAAGCTCAGGGGATTACAACCCTGGAGGTCTAGCGCTTTTCCATCTCACCAAGATCGTCTAGCGTCGGGATCTTCCTCCGGAGCTACCCGCTGATCTCTTGAATCTTGTTTAAAGGCAGGAAAGCAGCTAGCAGAGCTAAGGCATTATCATCAATAGACCCATGCTGAAATTTCTTGAGATGGAGCTTCAAAGCTTCATCATCCAAGTTGGATTTCAAACCGGTTTCAATCCGTTCTTCATCCATCACACTGTTGAAGGTCCAGGCCAGCTTCTCCCTCCTCCTCAGCGGAGCCCACCTGTTCACAAAGAAGTTTCCGAAGACCATCTGGGGGGTCACTCACCCTCCACACATTCTCGAATCCTGGTTAGGACAGGGTTAAATGCATCCGACAGCTTCGAAACTACATTCCAGTCACCGGTGTCAACATTGGGGAGTCCTTGGTGCAGCTCCAACCTGTAGTGCTCCTCCACTGCAATGACGATGCAATCCTTCTTCCAATCATCCCATTTGCTAGAGGGGAATAATTTCAAGTACATGAAGGGACAATTCTTTCACATGATAAAGTAGTAGAAGCCAAGCAACTCTGTCCCCTTCACGATGGAATGGGCTATGAAGAAGGTCCGGAACAAGTCGATGCACGAAGCCACGCCCACGCACATCTCACAGAAGTGGACGAAAATTGCCATGAGCAGAAGGGGGTGTGGGCCGAGGTGACGCACTTGGAGGACGTAGAATTCCAGTAGCATCAAGATGAAGCTCGAGAAAGGTGGGATCAGTCCCACCATGGCGTACGACGAGAAGTATACCACCTCCCCACGGCACTCCTTCTTGAAGGGGAGCTTGTCGGCACGGAACAAGTGGTTGAAGGAGTTGCTGGACCATCCCATGAAGGTCTGGACCTTCATTAGATTGTCCTTTCTCTGGATGCGGCTCTCGGGAAGACCTAACTCCATAACGGCAAAGTGGAGCGAAAGAGGAGAAAGCTAGGCAAAGTTTGGGAGGCTCTGAGCGCGAGTTTGATTGAAAGCGTAAAGAGTCCTCAAACCATGCATACTTTCCTTCTTAAGTAAGCCTCCACGACACTTGGATGGAAACCGCAATGAGAGCATGTCCACATTACAATGAATCTACCCCGTCAATGACGAATAGGCCCGGGGCTACCCCGACGAAGAGGTCGAGGTTATTACCCCAAGTGAACTGTTGTTATGATGAGCGGCGGGAAACCCAAAGGCGGCACCCTGACGTGGCGCTTGAAACCGATATGGTTTTCGTATTGGGAACCGGAGACCTTCAACTGCGTGAGAACCACACTCAAAGATCTCATCTGCCGCATTCAAGACAAGACACAGAACGATGGTTTATCCCTGGACCATTGCCCCAACGGCACATCAAAGGACCTTCAAAGTCGCGGTGCGAGAATTGAGGATGGCCCCACGTCTGGTAGAATAATTTAACCCAAAGGGTTTCTCCCAGAGGTGGGCCCGGGGGCCACTGTCAGTACCCTGCGTACCGGGTACCCCATGATACCGCAAGAAGTGCAAGAGAGTTCCACTGTCAGAGTTGAAGGCTTCCTCAGGCCCCACATCTCACACGGCACTGGACCCGCCTCCCTCATGTGGGTAGCTCCGGGATTGCCACTTGTAATGTAAGACAAGAGCTGAACTCCCAACATAGGGAAGCTCTATGGTTGACACTTGTATAATGACCCTGGACCTAACCCCCAGTAGAGGGGAGCTCCGGTGCCGCAACGTGTATAGCAGCTCTGGACCTATCTCCCCACGAGGGGAAGCTCCGGAGCTACCACGTGTGGATCCTCCAGACCTTACACCAGCAGGGATATTGGCGGATCTTCAACAGCACGGACATTCCAGCGACAGTTACAAGACTTGATTACGTGTCATTAATGCTATATTAACGACACACGAGCATTGGGTTGTTAATAGGGGTAACGCTTCCATTAAGACATGTTATCACGCTGTTAATCACACTTAATACTCGTAGATCGTGTATTAGGCTATTAAATACACCAGGGCCACATGTCGGGTTAGGCAATTTTGTAACGGCTAGTCCTTAGACTATAAAATGACTGCGCTGCACGTTACATGGACATCTAAACTCATACGCATGCCAGCACGACTGAAATCCTCAATACATCAACACACACTCCATGGAGTAGGTTATTACGCTCAGGCGGCCCGAACCACATAAACCCTTTGTGTCATCATCTTGTTTAAGATCTCTGCGCGCCCAAACCAATACAAGAACCTCCGCGGGCTACATTTTAGTAGTACCGAGGGAAGTGTCATTCGTACACTTTGATATTTGGCGCGCCAGTTAGGGGAGTGCCTGAGATAACAAGATGGTGAACTCTGCCACGGGATCCTCTAACGGCAACAACACTCTGCAACATGTTGGAGGGAATCCTTCTAACCTACAGCAACCAGCGGGTGCCGTTGTCCCAGCAGGCATCACACCACCACCACCACCATCTTCTCTGGCAAACAATGCTGTGCAGCAGGATGGAGTACTTGTGTCGGTCACAGCATCGGCAAACGTCAACCTGAAGAACGCGCTAATTGATGTGCAAACTATATTGGAGCGCCCACCAACGCCCGGAGCACCTCAGGGTGCGATGGAGCAGTGGCGCGCTGATGTGCAGCATCTGGTTGCAACTGTAGCCAATTCCATCAGCAACCAAGGTCCTCCCCCTTTGGGGAAGGCACCAGCTCAACGTAGGACATTGTCTGGAAGACTTGGTCCTCACGTGTCACAACACTGAAGGCGTGCTGTATCTCAACAAGTAACATCGCTGCCTTCTGGGGCGCGTTGCACCCATACCATGTCGAGACTTTCGAAACATGATCTGAGGTCTGAACAAGATCGCCGCTACATACAATAAGAAATTCGTGTCCACATCGAGCGTGCTCGTGAGAGGTGAGAAGCTCAGGACAACCCTGTTCCACTGGGAGTAGGGGAGGTTGTTCTGCGTTGGCCATGCACCTACGCATGGTCCGTTGGCCATAGAAGTTCTAGCCTCATTTGCTGGAGAGATTTCATGGGCTGTCAAACCCGCCGTATTCCTTCAAATCTACTCCACTGCTATACTTGCAGCAGGAGGCAATGAGGCCGTGATGGCTAACTACTTCCCGATGGCTCTGACTGGGACCGCTAGATCCTGGTTCATGAGTCTTCCACCAACTCCATCAATAGTTGGGTGGAATAATGCCAACAGTTTACTACCAACTTCGGGAGTTCTTACACCTGGCCCGACACTGAATTGGACTTGTTTGCTGTGAAACAAACAACAGAGGAATCGATGCGATCCTTTATCCTGCGGTTTTCTCAGGTACGTAATACCATCCCTTCTATCTCGAATGCTTCTGTTATTGTTGCATTCAGACAGGGCTTTCCAGACAAGAAAATGTTGGAGAAGCTGGCGACTAAATAAGTAACCAATGTCACAGAGTTGTTCAGCCTGGCAGACAAGTGTGCCCGGGCCGCAGAGGGCCGGGAAATGCACTCAAAGAAAGCTCTGAAGGCTAACAAAAAGCCTTCCAAAGTTGAATCCACTACCTCCGATGGTAGTAAAAAGAATAAGAAGTCCAAAGCAAGAAGAAGCTGTCGGCTGGCGCGCCTACTGCTGCAGCTGCTGCAGCTCAGAGTGGCCGAGGACCACGCCCTGAAAAATGACCTCGTCCTTCGTCAAAAGACACTCCAAAATGTGGTGTCCGATCCATAAGACGGACAAGAACAGTCTGGAGGCCTGTCGAGAGGTCCAAAACCTTGTCGAGCGTTACAACAAGATCCGAGAAGAAGCTACTTTCCGTCAATGGGAAGGAAAACAGAAAGTTGACGAAGCTCCGGCTGAGCTGGAGCTAGGCTTTCAGGATCCCAAGAAGGTCCTGAAGGTTGTCTACAACACAGTAGACGATGATTCTGACATCTCTGATAATGAGCGTTGGAAGACCCTGAACACCATTTGTGGTGGTTCCTGGGACATCACTTCTCGCCGCATTCTCAAGACAATGCGGCGGGACATGGCCGCTGCGGCTCCTACTGCCAGGGCGGAACCTCATTGGAAATGGATGGACTTTCTCATCACCTTCAATGCTATGGACTGCCCCAGAAACATGATCGGAGATGGCCATTTACCACTAATGGTATCTCCTACCATCAACAATGTTCAGCTCTACCATGTTTTGGTGGACGGAGGTGCGGGGCTGAACCTCCTGAGCTATGAAGCTTTCATCAAGCTCCAGCTCCGACCTTCGGACCTTCATCCCTCACGCCCTTTCTCTGGGGTAGGTCCGGGGGCCATTAGCCCTCTCGGATCCATCACACTCCTGGTGAACTTCGGAACTCTGGAGAAATACAGGACCGAGAAGCTAGTCTTTGACATTGCTCAGATCAGCTTACCCTTTAATGCCATCCTGGGCAGGCCTGCCTTGTACAGGTTCATGGAAGCGGCTCATTATGGCTACTTGGTGTTGAAGATGCCAACACCCTCCGGCGTTCTCCACATCCGCAAAGACCGTACTACAGGAATCACTGCACTGGAAGAACTCTATGCACTTGCAACTGCGCAGGAGGAGGCATCCGACTAAGAGCTCAATGCTCAACCCTCGAGCTCTCGTTATCGAGGCTCAACCTCTGCACCATGTGTGCAACCAAGCGGCAACACCGACGTTCTCGTCAATGTTGTCCAAATTGGTTCTTATGCTGCTCTAACCACCCATATATCGGGAGGTCTGAACAACAAATAGGAACTCGTGCTCATCACTTTTCTCCGGGCGAATGTTTGACATGTTTGCCTGGCAACCATCACAAATGCCTGGGATCCCTAGGGAGGTGATTGAGCACAATCTGAAGATTTATCCTGATGCACGGCTTGTACCTCTCAAAACCAATTCACTCAAGTGAGACAGAGGAGAGTGGAATTTTGTGTGTAGGGGTGAAATCCGTAGATCTACGATAGAACGCCAAAAGCGAAGGTAGCTCTCTAGGTCTATACTGATGCTGGAGTGCAAGGGGATTCGAAATGCAGCTGAGGAGGATAGGCAACAAGAAGGCACTCATTGGGTATGAGTCTTTATGCGGGACAGCAAAATGCTGCCCTGGAGTGTAGGATCCTCCTGCAAAAGTGAAATGACATCGGCTCCGGCCCTTAGGTCCAAAGTTGTATACCACTGTTGTGGTGTCGATAGATTCACTACTGAAGACCCGTTATCGGACATTGCAGGCTTAGCATCTATTTTTCGTATATCGCTCCACCACACCGAGAAGAGGTATGTGGCATTTTTCACCACAAAGGAAGACCCTCGATCGATTATAGATAGAATCCTTTTTATAAGCAATACCGTTCTATTATTGTTATATAGTAAACAGATCCAATATATATCCTCTCGGTTTAGAGAATATTCATCAACTTGTATAGTAGAGTAGTAGGCCTTTGCTTCTGAACGACCTTACAAAATGGATCAACTTGAAATGAATCAGTGCACAAACAAATTTAGCTAACTGTAGTAGTAAATAGCATGACACCAAGCAATCGAGTTTGAAAGCATTAACGAAGTGAGCCTATTCCATCAAGTTTTTTTTGTCTTTGAATTTGAAAGTAGCCATAGGCAAGGAAGGCTACATATTGATACGGAAATAAAACAATCTCATTGATACGGAAAGAAAACCTACTCAGGCTATTCATTTTTAGGGTGAAAAAGTTCGAATCTTTTTGGGGCAGCTCCCTAACCCCAATTTTTCAGGCGGGGGAAATAAAAGCAGAAGAAATTATTGAAACTCGGAACCACATGTTTAATATTTTCTTAGCGGTTTCCCCTGAGAACTTTCTCGGGTGAGGAAAGGGAAGGTCGACGGAAAAAGGTAAGCTAGTTTCGACCTCCGTGTGATGGGAAAGAGCACATCTTTGGAATCTAGAAGGTCATTTAGTCAGTTAATAGAGCGTATCACTTCCAATGGTTGGCGTCCCTTTAATTGACATTTAGTAGTAGATAGGTTTGTTGAGGACATAATCCCCCAGCCTTATTTATGCATGATAAAGGTAGCCTTTCATAGTCCAAAGCATTTGTGTGCTTTTGTATTGAACTCTTTTCTACCACTACCCGGAAAGGGTAGAAGAATGGGACATATTCTGGGACATACAATGCATTACAGACGTATGGTCATTACCCTTCAACTGGGTTATTCTATTCCACTTATAGATAGAGAAAAGAATGTTGTACTTCTTTAGCCAGGCTCGGGATAGGTGTTTTGTATAAACTTTTTGCCGTATTATTAAGTATTATAGCCCCAGAAGCAATCCATCGAGCGGCAAAACTTCATCCGGCAGGAGATCAAAAAGTTGCTCGAAGCTGGTTTGATCCGGGAAGTTTTTCATCCAAAATGACTGGCAAACCAGTCGTTGTACCCAAGGCCGGCGGGAAGCTTCGGATGTGTATCGACTATACCACCTTAAATGTGGCATGTCCAAAAGATCCATTTCCACTACCTAGGATAGATCAGATAGTGGACTCCACCTCCAGGTGTGAGCTATTATGTTTCATAGATGCATATTCTGGATATCATCGGATCCAAATGTCTAAGGAAGATGAAGAGCATACTGCCTTCATAATAGTAGATGGATTATATTATTATACTGCCATGCCGTTTGGTCTCAAAAATGATGCTTCAACCTTCGTACGAGCTATGTAAAAAACATTTGGAGAGCTAATTAGAGACTTAGTGGTGGTGTACGTCGATGGCATCGTTGTGAAGATCAAGAACAAGGTGTTACTCCTTGACAATTTACAAGCCGTCTTCGACAAGCTGCTCATCTTGCGCACCAAGATGGACCCGGACAAGTGTGTCTTTGGGGTTAGCTCTGGGAAACTTCTTGGTTTCTTGGTGACTCGTCGAGGAATTGAAGCAAACCCGGTGAAAATCAAGGTTATAGAAGACATGCGGCCTCCAGCCCACATCAAGGACATCCAAAAGCTAACTGGATGTCTTGCTGCGCTCAGCCGGTTCATTTCAAGGCTGGCGGAGCGGGCACTACCCTTCTTCGATCTATTGAGGAAGACCGGACCATTTCATTGGTCTGAAGAGGCAGAAAAGGCATTTCAAGAGCTGAAGCAGCTCCTGACCACCCTGCCAATCTTGGTAGCTCTGAACCCCAGTGAGCCTTTACCGCTTTACATTTATGCAACTACGGAAGTTGTAAGTATGGTTCTTGTTGTGGAAAGACTGGAGCCACATCAAGATTAGGAGCTTAGACCCCTCCGGGAGGGTCCGGAGCCACCTGAAGGCGAGTCTGGGTCCCAGCCCCCAGACACGGAACTTCAATGTGGAATGCTAGGGGATCAACCTCTCTCGCCCAGAAGGGGTTCACCTAGTTGATAAAGGCGATTCAGACCCTTCCAGTAAGGTCCGGGTCGAAGACGAAGAGGTTCTGAACCACTCCGAGAAGGTCCAGGAAGCTCAACAAGAAGGTTCGAGCCCCTCTGAGTCGGTCCGGGTCGATGGAGAGTAAGCTCCGAGCCCTTCTGGGAGGGTCCAGACCGTCCAGCGCCCAGTGTACTTCATTAGTGAAGTACTCCATGATGCCAAGACCAGATACATCGAGGTACATAAGCTGCTTTGTGCAGTTCTTATTGCCTCAAGAAAGCTTCGTCACTACTTCCATGCCCCCAAGATATAAGTGGTAACTTCTTATCCATTGCGTGCTATATTTCATAACCCTAATTCAACTGGGAACATCGCAAAGTAGGCAACGGAGTTGGCTGAGTTCAATCTCGAATTTGTGCCAAGGCAAGCAATCAAGAGTCAGGCTTTAGCTAACTTCGTGGCGGAGTGGACTCCCTCTCCATCAAATCCTGGTGTCCCAAGTGAGTAAAAGCCGGAACCCAAGGTCCCGGTCTTCATCGAACCTCACTGGACTCTCTATTTCTACGGCTCCATGCAGAAGTAGTGGGTCGGAGCTGGAATCCTACTCCTTGCTCCGACCGGAGAGAAGGTCAAATACATGGTTCACCTTGACTTCAAGGCAACCAACAACATGGCGGAGAACAAAGCTCCCATCTACAGACTAAAGGTGGCACTATCGTACGGTGTCAAACAATTGTTGGTGAAGGGTGATTTGCAGCTCATCATAAAACAAGTCAAAGGTGAATGCTATTGCAACAACCTCTAGCTAGTCGCTTATCTCCTTGAAGTCTAGAGGCTTCAAAAAGACTTCGAAGTCCTAGATCTCCATCATGTTCAGCAGCTTCATAATGCTGAAGCCGACGAACTCTCGACGAAGCCTTCAACCGGAGCTCCGGCTCCCGATGGAATTATTGTTTGGAGGTTGTCTGGACCAACGGCTCAGTCTGCTTAATTAAACAAAGGGGCCGAGACCAGCACCTCGAAGTTGGCGGTCCAGGTGGCCTTGTTACCATGGCATCCACCAAGGGTCGTAGGTGATGTTGAAAGCTCCGAGCAACCCGGCACGCAAGACTCATAAGCTCAAGTTAGCTCCGATGCATGGATCTCGGAGATCCAGAGCTACTTGAAAGACAACATCCTTCCTGAAGACAGTGTATCCGCTGATCGGATCGTCAGATTGGCTAAAAGATACACGCTGGTAGAAGGGGATCTCTACCGGTGCGGTTCCAACGGCATCCTAATGTGATGCATTGCAAGGGAAGAAGGTCATGAGCTCCTCGCAAAAAACCATGGATGTAGTGTGGGAACCATGCGTCTTCCTGCACGTTGGTCAATAAAGCCTTTCGGCATAACTTCTACTGGCCTACAGCACTCAGGGACACAGTGCAGTTGGTTGAAAAATGTGTAGAGTGCAAATTCCACGCAAAACAAATTCACACTCCGGCTCAATCACTGCAAATGATACCTTCTACATGGCCATTCGCCGTGTGGGGTATTGACATATGGGGACCATTACCAAAAGTTGTCGGAGGTTACAGGTTCCTGTATGTCGCCATCGACAAGTTCACCAAGTGGTCGGAAGCTACTCCAGTTGTGACAATCAACAATCAATCCGTGATCAAGTTCTTCAAGTCCATAATATGCAGATTTGGAGTTCCGAACAAAGTCATAATTGATGATGGAATCCAATTTACAAGTGTCGCATTCCAACAATATTGCAAAGACCTCAGCATTCAAGTCAGCTATGCATCAGTAGGTCACGCTGCAAGCAATGGCCGAGCCGAGAGAGCAAATGCATAAATCCTAAAAGGACTCAAGACGCGTACATATGAACGCTTAAAAAAGCACGGAGCTAACTGGATTGAAGAGCTTCCGTCTACACCATGGGCGAACAGGACAACACCTAACCAGTCAGCTGGAGAGACACCCTTCTTTCTGGTGTACGGAGCTGAAGCAGTCCTTCCTCCGGAGATTACCATGAGGTCGCTCCGGGTCAGACCTTCAACGAAGCCGCACAGGTCCAGCTCTAGAATGAAGACCTTGACCTCCTCGACGAGGGAAGGTGCCAAGTAGCTGTTTGAAATGCACGCTATCGCCAAGCACTCCAGCGCTATCATCAAAGACATGTGCGAAACCGATAGCTCGAGGAAGGTGATCTAGTGCCGCGGAAAATACTAACTCGTGAAGGAATGAATAAACTTTCCCCAAGTTGGGAAGGTGCCTTACGATTGATCAAAGTATCCCGTCCGGATGCGTTCGCTTGGCAACTGAGGATGGGACTCCGCTTCCCAATCCTTGGAACATCGAGCACCTCCATAAGTTTTATGCTTAGAATCATGAAGGTGAGTTCGTAATTACACACAATGTATGTTATGGAGTCAGTATACAGAGATGGGTAGGTCCTCAGGGAGAACATCTGGACCGCTCCGGGAGGGTCTGTGAAGTTCAATCAACACTTAACACAGTCACGGTACTAAAAGTTTAGCTCCTTGTCCCGGGCTAGTACAAGATGTATGAAGCACTTAGCATGTTCCTATATCCTAAGTCTGTCCTTGTCTCCCCTGTAATCCGGACCTATAATGAAGGACATTGTTGCGTGAAAATAGACTCCACGTGCATTTATTTCTGTACAAGGCTCAAAATTTTGAATTATAATTTTTATCCTTCTTGTCTATAATGGAGTTGTGTAATTCTTTTTATTTTTTAGTCCAAGTTATTTATATATGTTACAAGTTATATTGTTGGTCTTTTTGGATCTGAACATTGTTGCATAGTCTACTCGCCTGAACGCCAAGCCAACATAGGTCCGGAGTGTGCTACCGACTTAGCTTGGTTCTGCACCCTAAGTACGCCGCCACTCTACCTACACCTTGGCAGGCCTCAGTAGGGTGAATACTAAAAAAGCGTACGAATATAGAAAGCTTACATCAATATGCTTGTTATCATATTGAATTTCTTTGGATCTAAAACTATAATAAAAATTATAAGTCACGAACAGTTTATAGACAAGACGACGAATTTTACTCTTTTTCTTGTCTCCCATGTGCAGGAAAAACAAAAACTCATAGCGATGGTGGACGACGCTGTAGCTACTAAGCTCCGACAACCTCCATGGAGGCCCGCCTCGACGTTTTGTATGTTGATGGAAGGTGCCAGTGGAGCTACAAAGCTCCGACAACCCCACGGGGCGCCGTCAATGAATAACATTGGGCATTACCGGACCTATCACCGATAAATCCCAAGGGGCCCGCCATCGAGGTGTTATATGTTGATGGTAGGTGTCGTCAGAGCTATCAAGCTTCGACAACCCAGGGGGCCCGCCGTCGATGTGACAAAGGGTATCGGAGATAAATACTTCATACCTAAAATCAACAAGTTTGAAGCGTTCAAGTCATCAACATACTGTCAAAACCTATTGGTACATGTTCACAATTAAATTTTGCACATATACCAAGGGGCCAACAAGACAAATCACAGAATATTGAAGACAAAGATAAAGTGAAATTCATGGCAAAAAGAGTGGATTTTATTCATTCAATGTACTGTATTTGAAAATTAGGGATATAGCAAAATGCAAAAGGAAAATACCTAACTACTGGAGGATCTAAGTCTTGCGGAAGAATGAGGCAAACTTCTTTGCAACTTCTTGAACGCTGGCCTTCGCGGCGTTCTCCTCTTCAGCAATGGGACCTTTGAGCACCGGATCTAGGGAGAATTGGGGATCTCGGCTCACGTAACACGACAGCACATATTCTGCGACATTTGTGGCCAAAGATTTCCCCTCTGTCTCCAGCTGGTCCACAATGACATCACCCAGCGCGTCAAGTTTGCCGCCAGCAGCGTTGAGGGCTGCCAGCGCTCGGTCCACGTACAGCTCTGGATTGTCCGGACGTACAAGACTGAAACAAAGTTGTGTCAAAGCGTCATTGGCTCGCCCCAAGAAGTCCCATACTTGAATGAATTCAGTCTCGCTCAAACTCTGCAGCTCCTCTTGTGACCTCCGGGCGGCCGCAAGCTCCGAACCTTCTTGAGTGAGGCACTCGACTACTTTGTCATGTTGATGCATACTCTCAGCAACTTGCTTTTCGCGATCAGCTAGCTCTGTCTCCCAGAGGTTGATACGGTTCCGCCATTTGGCCAAGTCCTTCTCCCTGCCCCTTACTTTCCGTTCCCTGGAGGCAACATCAGCTTCTCTTTTTTAGAGCTTCTGCCCCAGTCTTCAGTACTTCTCCTTTTCTTCCTCACTCCATAGATCCAACTTCTTAGTGCGATCTGCCAAATTTTGGTCAGCCAGAGTCATTTTCTAGGTGACCTCCTCCTCCCTTTTAAAAACATCCTCCTGTTGTTCCAGGAGCTTCTCTTCTCTTGCATAAAGGTCTACTCGACGCTTCAGAAGGACCTCGTCTAATTCATTGAGGATTTCGTGACGTTCATCAGCAGCATCACTCCTTTCCTTGGCTTGCACGAGGATCTCCCGAGAATTAGCGTTGAGCGCCCTGATGGTGGCTTCCTTCTCTTCCAGAAGTTTGCCCCACTATTCCATTCGGACCGTTTCCCTCTTCACCCACTCCTTCTAATCAGCAAGCCTTGTCTCTGCAAGCTTGGTCTTGAAGTGGAGCCTGTAGCGCCAACGCTTCAAGGTGTGGCGCTCCTCTTCAAGAACCTTACTATCATGATCGAAGGCGAGCTGAACTTGTCAGAGGCTCGAGCAGGCATTGTCTGTGGACAACGCCAAGGGGATAGGCTTCAGACCTGCTGGGGTCATCTCCGATGGTTCCAGGTGATTCTCCATAACAAAAATAGGGTCCCTCTTGACAAGTGAGGTTCCCTAAGCTTTTGTGGCACTAGGGCCACCCACCGAGAGCTCCTCAGCAGCTGTTGAGGAAGAGCCCACTGGGGCAACTTCTACCTCCGAAGATGAAGACAAATGTTCTCCTTTCAGGTCATCAGCCACTGGATACGCAGTTAGAAAGTCTGCCACCTCCTGTTCATGGGGTTCTGGCTCCGGCATGGACACCTCCGAAGTGATTACCTCCGGGGCGATTATTGGAGCTTCATCCGGAGCTCCCACCACCACTGCCTGTTCAGACGCAGGTACATCAGCCACTTCCAGCTCAGTAGCTGGAGCTTCAAGCATCTCCGGCTTGGCAACCGGACCTTCATCGACTCCTGGCTCGAGGGCCAGAGCTTCAACTATCTCCGTCTCAGTGTACGAAACTTCGATCATCTCCGGTTTAGCGGCCAAGGCTTCAACGACTTCCAGCTCAAGGGTCGGAGCTTTTGGCACCACCGGCCCTGCAACAAATTCTGACGTAGGAACCGGAGCCTCGGTAACCTCTCGCTCAGATGTCGGAGCTTCCGACACCTCGGACCCCCGCACTGGAGCCTCAGCTTCTAATGCTGTCGCCGGTGGTGCATCTTCAACTTCACCCCCATGGTCTGGCACTACCACGGGAACTTCTGGTGTTTCTTCTGGATCTAAGTCCACAACAGCTAGCACCGGAGCTGCTGGGTCTTCTGCCACCACTGGAGGAGGCTCAATGGTTGAAGCCAGAGCTTCAGCATGCGCAGCCCCAGTCGATGCAACACTGGCTGAAGCATCGGACTCCTTTCTCGAAACCTTGGAAAAAAAAAGACGAGAAGATTAAAAACATAATAAAAACAATATTAGCATTCCAAGGTAAGTCCACAATGCTTACATGGGGATGCTACCGCCCCAGTCACCTCGAAACCTCTTCTTCTGAGGCCCAGAGTCAGAGCCCACCATGTTTGGTGAGACAGTAACCTCAAACCTCGGCTAGGGACTACCTGCAGCAGTTGGAGTCTTCTCAGCTAGAACTTCCCTCGGCCGAGAAAGACCTCGAGGCCTGGAGCCCCTAGTTGGCACTTGGATCGGAGTCGACTGTCCAGAGATAGCACCTCTTGAATACGATTGTACCGGAGGAGGTGTTGACACCGAAGATCTCCCTCGCGGGGGAGAAGGGGCAGTTGTTACTGGAGCAGACCTGACGGACCTCCCATCAGCGTGCTTTAGTTTTCTCTCCCGGCTGGAAGATTCAGCTGGCTCCTTGCCCTTACCCTTGCTGATGTCTTCAACCCTCTGGCTTGAAGCTTGGGCAGTCACCTCTTCGGAAGTTCTGGGGATTACAACCATGGAGTTCTGGCGCTTTTCCATCTCACCTAGGTCGTCTAGCGCCAGCATCTTACTCTAGAGCTCCCTGCTGATCTCTGGAATCATGTTTAAAGGCAGGAAAGAAGCCGGCGGAGCTAAGGAATCATCATCGATAGACCCATGCTGAAATTTCTTGAGGTGGGGCTTCAAAGCTTCGTCATCCAAGTTGGATTTCAAATCGGTTTCAATCCAATCCTCATCCATCACACTGTTGAAAGCCCAGGCCAGCTTCTCCCTCCTCCTCAGCGGGGCCCACCTGTTCACCAAGAAGTTTCCGAAGACCATCTGGGGGTTCACTCCACCATCCACGCATTCTTGGATCCTTGACAGGACAGGGTTGAATGCATCCAATAGCTTTAGAACTACATTCCAGGCATCGATGTCAACGTTGGGCAGTCAATGGGGCAGCTCCAACCTGTCGTGCTCCTCCCATGAAGGTCTGGACCTTAGTTAGATTGTCCTTGCTCTGGATGCAGCTCTTGGGAAGACCTAACTCCATTGAGTCAAAGTGGAGCGAAAGAGGAGAAAGCTAGGCAAAGTTTGGGAGGTATAGAGTCCTCAAACCGTGCGTACTTTCCTTCTTAAGTAAGCCCCCATGACGCTTGGATGGAAACCTCAACGAGAGCAAGTCCACATTACAAAGAACCTACCCCGTCAATGACGGATAGGCCCGGGGCTACCCCGACGAAGAGGTCGAGGTTATTACACCAGGCGAACTGTTTTCATGATGAGCGGCGGGAAACCCAAAGGCGGCCGCCTGACAAGGCGCTCGGAACCGATACGGTTTTTGTACTGGGAACCGACGACCTTCAATTGCATGAGATCCGCACTCAAAGATCTCGTCTGTCGCATTTACGACAAGCCACGCGGCGATTATTTAACCCCGTACCATTGCCCCAACGGCACATCAGAAGACTTTTGATGTCACGAGCAGGATAGAGGATGGCCCCACCTCCGGTAGAATAATTTTATCCAAAGAGTTTCTTCCAGAGTTGGGCCCAGGGGCCACTGTCGGTACCCTGCATACCGGGTACCCCATGATACCGCAAAAAGTGCAACAGAGTTCAACCCGTCAGAGTTGAAGGCTTCCTCAGGCCCCACATGTCACACAACACTTGACCTACCTCCCTCATGTGGGTAGCTCCGGGATTGCCACGTGTAATGTAAGACCAAAGCTGAACTCCCAACATAGGGAAGCTCTGCGGTTGACACGTGTATAATGACCCCGGACCTAACCCGCAGTAGAGGGGAGCTCCAGTGTTGCCATGTGTATAGCAGCTCCGGACCTATCTCCCCACGATGGGAAGCTCTAGAGCTACCACGTGTGAATCCTCCAGACCTTACACCAACAAGGATATTGGCAGATCTTCAACATCACGAACATTCAAGCGATAGTTACAAGTCAAAGCGTACGAATGACACTTCCCCCGGTGCTACTAAATGTACCGTGCGGAGGTTCTTGTATCAGTTTGGGAGCGCGAAGATCTTAAACAAGATGATGACACATAGGATTTACGTGGTTTGGGCCGCCTGAGCATAATACCCTAATCCACGGGGTGTCTGGTTATGTATTGAGGATTATGGTGGTGCTGGCGTGCGTATGAGTTCAGATGTCCATGTACCTTGCGGTGTAGTCCTTTTATAGTCTAAGGACTAGCCGTTACAACACTGCCTGACCCGACATGTGGCCCTGGCGTATCTAATAGCCTAATACATGGTCTACAAGTATTAAATGTGATTAACAGTGTGATAACGTATCTTAATGGTAGTGTTACCCCTATTAACAACACACTGATTGTGTGTCATTAATATAGCATTAATGACATGTAAGCAGGTCTTGTAACTGTCGCATGAATGTATGTGCTGTTGATGATCTGCCAATATCCCTGTTGGTGTAAGGTCCACAGGATCCACACATGGTAGCTCTGGAGCTTCCCCTCGTGGTGATATAGGTCTGGAGTTGCTATCACGTGGCGGCACCAGAGCTCCCCTCTACTGGGGGTTAGGTCCTGGGTCATTATACACGTGTCAACCGCACACTACAGGAAACGGGCAACAGGACGTTGGGGATATTAGGGGCGTCGGTGCCAACGCATTTAAAAAACATATAATCGTCAGTTTCCAGGGACGGACACATATAAACTATAGCCGCCCGCTGACCAGGATAAATTGACGGCTATAACTTTTAGTCGTCGGCCAAACAGTAGGAGCCGACGTGTAAAACCCCACTTTTATGGCATGTTAAGTTCATATGGGTTTTGTGATCAACTATTTTGGATCTCCAATATAATGGTACACATGAACTATGCCATCCAAAACTTATCTTGCACTCTTTGTTAGATTCTTTTATCATAGGTATTAGACTTCACCATGAATCCAAATTATATTCTATTCACCTTTTAAGAATAAGAATTTTTGGATAAGGATTAGTAAGCAATGCACAATGAAGCCCTAATAAGCTCTAAACCAAATATTCAAATTAAGGGCTCTAAATTTTTCCATGAGGTCCTAAATTCCTCAATAGCATGCTTACAAAGTTTCAAGATTTTAGAAACTCATCTACTATTTTTATTGAGGTGCTTAGCAAATTTGAATCAAATTCAAATCTGAATTTTTAATTCTTCTCCAACTTCTTTAAACATAAGAATTGAGTTCACCATTGTGTTCAGAATAATTCATTTGCCATCTCCACAAAATTTCATGATTTTTGGAGTTGATCTTCTATTTTTAAATGAATTAGTAACTGAGCTGTGGGGAGAATCACTGGACAGTGGGCCCCACATGTCAGCTCCCCTTTTAAACGGATCAGCTCAACCCCGACACCTCTGCACCGCCGCGCCCCCGCACGACACCGCGCGCGCGCATGCAGCTCCAGCGAGCTGCCTGCCTGCTCGCCGCGGCCCTATAAAAGGCCGGCCGAAGCCCCCTTTAATCCTCATCCCCGATCACAGCTCCATTGCCTCGCCACAATTCTTCCGCCGCGCGCCATCGCCGCCGCTCGCCACTGCTCCGCGGCGTGCCGCCGTTCCGCGCCGTTTCAAGCCTAGCTCCAAAGAGCAAAAAGGTGCGCCTGATCAAACTCTAGCTCATGGTACAAACCGTTTCCCTTATCGTTGAAGCCTGAGCAAGATATTGTTCGTTTCCTCTACGGCCGAGGGTAGATAGCTAGCTATGATTTCATGTCAAATTCCTTTTCGACAAGCAATCATCCTTTGCAATTACTTAGAGATAGTTTCTATAGGCCCTAGCGATCCTGTCTGAGCAAAAACCTTTAAGGATCATCAAGCAACGGCTCTGAATTTCGAGTTTTGCTCGCCGCCGGTGAGAAAACCTCGGTTCACCGTCGAACTCATGATTCCCGGCAACTCACACCCCTTCTGCGCCCATATCCTTGAACTCCATCATCCCAGGAAGGTTTTGGAGCAATTCCCAAGTGATTTGAGCTACTCTATAGAGAGTTCTATGATGCCCGAGCGCTCATCGCCGCCACCGCCGTCGCACGACCTTTTCCGGCGAGCTTCAAGACCCACTGACCTCACCATCGTGCTCAGCGACCCCAAAAACCCCCAGGCGGCAAGTTTCCGCGAATCTGGTGCGTTGGATTGGTCGGCGGCGAGGCTCGCCGGAGAGCACCGCCGCGGGAGCCCCGCGCGCCGCCCGCGTCGGGAGGTAGAAGACGACGCGGCGGGTCCCGCGTGTCAGCGGCGGTAAATCCCGTCGGATCAGGTGTGGCCACGGGATTTGCTGTGGCTACGCGGTGGGAATCTGTGGCCCCCGTGTGGCTTAAATACTATTGGTTCATTTTAAAACAGTGGGGCCCACGAGTTAAATCAAATTAGGAAATTATTCCAGATTAGACTCCAACTTAGAAAAATCCATAACTTTCTGTAGGATACTCCAAAAATCTTCAAACAAATTTTGTTCGAAAGCCCTTGAGCTCTAGTTTCTGTCAATACCAATTAGGTTCTGTGGAACTCAGAGTTAAATTCTGTAGAAAATGATCTTTCTTAATGCAAATGCAATTTTTCCAGACAAGATATCCATGGGAAAATTCCCCAAAATTCACATTAAATTTATTGTCATATTCTTGATTATCAGGCAAAGTTTGGGAGCCATAACACCTGTTTAACTCTCTGGATAATTCAATTTCCTTTTTCAGTTATTGAATTTTCACAGCTATTAGGTTGCTTTATTAGGTCCCAAAATTTTACTGAGTCTTCCATTAGTCATACCCTAGCTCCTGTTAAAGTCTTGGATTTAATTAACCTACTATACTAGTCCTAAATCAGTTACAAACCAAATATTGATTTAATGTCTCGAAACTCAATTATAAAGTAAATCCAGAAATTCTTGCCGAATTAGAAATACAATAACTCCTTCCCCACAGCTTAGAAAATTATGAAACAAATTTTGCTAAGACCAGAACCACTCCCTCCATCTTGATTATCAACTGTTAGCTAGGTTCAAGCTACAGTTTCCTCTCGGAAATTTTTGGAAGTTGGTTTGCTTGCCATACTTTCGGAGACCACAATCTGCTATGATCATCTCCTGTTCTTTGCAAGAGCTTTGATCATATTCCCTAGTATCTACCATCGAAATTCCAAAGCCAATTAAGGTCCCTGTCATATAGTGATCACCATGAATTAATTTATGGTCTTAAAATAAATAAATTTCAAAGTCATTTATATATCCATGTTATCTGCATATCGTATAGTGACCGAAGTCGAGGAGGAGCCAGAAGCCTTGGAAGAGAACCTTCCAATTTTTAACTCAGAACCTGACCTGCAACAAGGCAAGCCCCGGTTTGCATTTAAGCCGTTTATAAGCTTTTGCTTTATCACTATGATGAACAGTATATGAATTGTGCATTACGTTTAGGGTGAATGATACTCCACTTGCATGACCAAAAATCCCAGGGGTTTATTTGGCACGAGTTACAGTTTGACCTATAGTAACTGCTTTGCTAATGCATAGGAAATCCGGTAGAAGTCGAGTAGTTGGAATCTACTCGCGAGAGATGTATCTCACAGGATTGGTTGAATAGAAAATGGCTTAATATAATGAAACTGAGACCGGGTAGGGAATGGATAGGAAGCGGCGAGAATTGAGTCTCGGTCGCATAGCCCTGCCTGTGTTGATTAAGGCCCGTCCGTATGCGGCCCCGCTGGACAAGCTTGAATTGTACCGGCAATATAATGGACATATGGAATCCAATAAACTGACGTAGCTTGGTCACTTGGGTGTCGAGGCATACCGTTCCATTTTATAGGTGTGGGTTGAGGGTAGCAAGGTGTAAATACGCTGGTGGGCACGTCAGAGTACGCCCCACGCAGGGACCTCCTGCCCGCGACGGATCGACCGGTTCGGCATTTGAGTGCCTTGCGAAAGGTTGCCATATACGCCTAGTACTGAAGTGTTATGTAGGTACGGGTGTGCTCGCTGACACTTCCGAACGACGTATGTGTCGTGTTGTCCGGGTGAGTCCTGATTGCAATCACTGTCCCTCGCAGTAATAGAGTACCACTTGTTCACTGTGTCGTGACGTAGTAAATACTAAAGAAGTCGGGAAAGTCATATGATATTGAATTATAATTACTTTGCAACTTTGTTTGGTTTAGAGATAGTATAACTAAAGATTTACAATTTCCCCATACTTTAGCTGTAATAGCATTATGTGCTTTGGGCATGTCATATCATCGGTAAAGCGTTTCTTGTTTGATTGTGGAGCCTATGATGTGCCGTGCTCAGAGAATGTCATTTGCTACTTAAAACTTGGTTATAAGGATCCACTTGTAGGCGAGTTATTTTTGCTATTCCTTACCTATGTTTAGTGTCCCCGTGCATCTGTCTAGTGAGACGGTTAAGCCTTGCTGAGCCTTAAGCTCACGTTTGCAGTTAACGAGTTTTTGCAGGTTACCCTATTGAGGATGGGTTTGACGATGAGGCAACACCCCCTCCAGGGTGTACAGCCGAGTGGGAACCCTGCACGCCGCCATAGTTTGAGTGTTGCTAGTGCAAAGTATCCCTGGCATGGAAAACTTTGCTTTTTGCATAGCTAGTGCTGAGAGCGTAGCTATGGTATGTATATATTTCTTTACATCCGCTAGTATTGTGAAAACTTCCGCTGTGTAGTAAATAAAAGACTTGGTATTGTACTTTATTCTGGTTCTATTCTTGTAAACTGTTGGGTGTCGCATCGCACGACACCACCCAATGAGATCCTCGGATGTGTGGACTCCGGTCCCCACAGACATGGTATCAGAGCTTCGTTGGGAACAGTGTACCGGAAAAGAACATATTTTCAAAAATTAGGAACTTGAGTGAGGAATTAGTTATATGCCGTTATAAGGAGTATTATTAGTATAAGATATAAAGGTGGTAAACTAACTATGTGTTATTATATTCTGTAACGACGCTCCGACATCAGGTAAGAGGTAAGGTACGCCACCGAGAGCGGATCAATCTCGGTAAGCTCAGCATACGAGAGGTGGTATGTGAAATTTCCGTGGCTTGGCACGGAAAGTCAATATGAGTCTTTGAAACTTTCCATGTTTCTAAGAACATATGACACGCGGTACCCCAGCGTGACACAAAGTTAGAGGGAAACCCCGTCGGGTGGTATGTAACCCGATAGTATGTTCTCATATCTATGAGAACATGCGAACACGTATGCCCGAGCGTGTATAAACCGGATCGTACGGGAGTCTTTGCTGTACAGACGTATTTACAGCCATGTACCTCGAGACATGGCCTCGCTCGAGGACGACTCACGCCAGAGTCGTATGTATTTACTTTTAGTTATATATTATTGTGACTGCCTGCCGTGTTTCCCCGTGCCGCCCTTGAGGTGTGAAGGTGTGAAAGGGGATTGTTTGTCTTCTGCAGGTAACCTAACTCCGGTAGCAACCCGTGTAGAAGCCGTTTGCGAGGGAACGATATAGGAACCACCTATAGACGTAACCGGATGTACCGGATAGAATTTCCTTTCGTGAGGCACGTAGCACCGTCAGTATCAAACATGATACTAGACCCTCCCCAACGACAAGAAGGTTGCATTGTGTTTTGAGAAAGTCCGACTATCAGATACTGATAATTTCGGGCTCGACTTGATAAGGTGGATAGAACCAAGATTCTTGTTTTCTGGTAGAAGTAGCTCAACTTCGCCAGGTTGTAATCTTGGTTAGCAATTAGATATCATGAGAGTATCCTACATGGATGGAAAGCTCGTGAAGGTCTCTCCAACTTTTCCGTTGACCATAAAGACAGAAAAGCTTGTTAATCTGTTGAAAACTGGGGTTTACTGCAATTACTCCATATGAACCCACCTTTGTACCGTTTCTGTATTCTTGCCATAACTCACTGTAGAAAAATCCACTACCTTATTGGGATATATGTTTGAGAAGGGTAGGTGGAGATTCACGAGTTTGTTTTGGGGAGTCCTTCCTGATTTTAATTGGAGTTTAACCAAATTGGGAAGTCAGCACAGTAAACTGCATGGCTGCTGATGCAAACCACTCAGCTTTACTGTTGAGTTTGGATAATTATAACCCCTAATCCAGAACAGTGATATGGTTACGCATGTACATTTCTGGAAAGCTTAGGAAGTCATCTATCAACTTTATTTATCACTCCTGACCTGAATCTAGGTGTAGCTATGCCTAATTCCATTTGTCGCAAATTTGGTTCCTGCAGTCCAGAACTTGGAACAGTTTGCACCTAATTGTGAATTGATGCATAATACCTTCTTGACAAGGTTGTCGTGGTGGAACTTCTTTAGTTCTGGATTGTTAACACGATGTTACTCAATGTTTATTTTGACACTACCTCAATATCTTATCATGATGAACCTGTATAGAATGTGGAGATAAGCCCATATACAGGGGAGGTTCTGTCAAAATTTTCAGAACCCTTGAGTCAACTTAAAACTGGTATAGATTGTTCATACTAGTTCAAAAGTGGCTGTATGAGTACAATCTGGAAAGGTTTTGAAGTGTACTACAATTTTTGTATTCAACATAAAGTTTAGTTCTGACTTCTTCTGTATGAAACTTACGGGTTACTGCAGATAGGTCAGATAAACCAGAACTGTACTCATTTTCAGATTGCAGCTTTGACTGAACCAATTGATTATGGATATTTCTTTTTGTCCCACATCACCAGTGATTGGGTCGAATACTTAAACGGTGTATTGACATTCGGGTATATTTGTCCACAGATGGCAGCACCAAGAATTCAGTTGCCTAATGGATGGGTGTTCTCAACATGCACCGGGCACGCCGGTTTTCCGGACGTGTTTGCACGGTTGCTCGGCCAGTTTGGCTATTTGGTGTTACCTAGCTATTGGGGCAAGAAGTTCCAGGAGGGCGGTATGTGGAGTTGCACCATCTACGTCGATGTGCCTGCCGGTCCACCGCACCTCGGATGGGCTCCATACTCCATCAAGATCAAAGGATTGATATTAGAAGAAACATGGAGCTACGCCGCAAGTGTTGCCATAGGGAGGTTTTGCAAACTCCATTACCGTCATCTGGTGGGTACTCCGTATGAGTTCTTTGCAGTCAACGGTAGAGCTTCTGAAGCCTGGGCAACCCGCTTGCTTGCGGAGGTGGGAGAGCATGGCGAAACATCCGCAACAGCCTTAGCAATGTATGCAGTAGCCTCACATCGCGAAAAGGGTAATCAGAGGACATGCATAAAAGAATTGACAAACAATCTGAAGCAAGCCATGAAGCGAGCAAATCACTTTGAGTGGGCAAATGACGGACTTAGGGATATGATGGCTCCTCTTAATCATCGTTTGAACCTTAGGGAGAATCAATGGCATGACGCTGTTATGGATTTGGCCGCGTCTCGCCAGGAGACTCTAGAGAGAGATATTGATCTGGAGGCAAGCCTACTTTATGGGCACCAACGGGACACACAGTTGAACGTGGTGACTGCAGACAGGGATCAGTCCAGAGTAGAAGCTCAGAGCTGGAAGACCAGCTGTGAACAGGCTCAGCAAGAGAATGAGGCCTGGGGGATGTTTATGATACAGGCAGATTGGCAAGCTATGGCTGCCAAGAAGACGTTGATGTTGAACGATGTATCAACTTCTACTCCAGCACCCGTATCAGAGGTGCCTAGCCCTGAAGATGAAGAAGAAGAAGAAGACCCAGAGGAACTTGAATACGTCGAGTAGAGCGTATTGAAGTTAGATGTGGTAGCACTTCCGCCAACACCGGGCGGCATATAGTTACATGGTTGCTAGTGTTTCTCTTTTGTGACCATGTTTGTGTCATATTAAGAGTAATGGTTGTGGTGTCTAGCTAACTAGATGAGTATGACATGTCAGGAAGGCCAAGTATGGTAGAGATGTGTTTCCATAAAGGGAGTCCATCATTTTGGGTTTACTACTGTAAACTTGGTCTTGAGATGATATATTTTGTATAAAGTTTGTGATTTATCAATATATGTAAATGTCATGCATCGTCTATTATTGTCTACCGCATTTCTAAGGGAGGATAAACTTGAGGCAATGGGACTTACCGTGTTATTCATTATATTGCAGTATGGTGCGTACTCGTACAGCCTCAGAGGTGGGAGGATCTAGTGGAGGACAGGGGGATGACACACCACCCCCGGGGCAGAATACGCCTCAGACGCAACCACCTCCACCACCTCCAACCACACTCCCCAGGAGTCTCGCGGAGGTTCTCGCTGCAGTGCTCGGCTCGCGCGACGAGCAAACCGAGTTACTGCGGATGTTGGTGCAGCACTCGTCCCGTCAAGGGGGACGACAGGATGATGGACCGCGTCAGCAATTTCAGAGTTCCTACTCTGATTTCTCATCGACACACCCACCGGTATTCAGAGAAGCCGATGAACCGTTGGACGCGGATAACTGGCTCCGCACCATTGAAGGAAAGTTCGGTTTACTCGCGGTAACCGAACAGCAGAAGACATTGTTTGCAGCGCAACAACTGCAGGGGTCTGCCGGTGCGTGGTGGGCCAATTACCTTGCCGCACGCCCCGCAGGCCATGTTGTAAGTTGGACCGAATTCCGGGAGGCATTTCGCGCCTACCACATCCCTCCCGGGATTATGAGGAGGAAGCTTCAAGAGTTCTTGGAGCTAAGACAAGGAGGAAGGAGTGCATACGAATACTCCAAATCATTCAACCACTTGGCCCAATATGCTCAGGACCAAGTGAATACCGAAGATCGGAAGCGGGAATGTTTCTACCGGGGTTTGAACCCCAAGTTGAAGGACAAGCTTGTCCTGTTCAACCGCGGCAACTTCAACGACATAGTCAATGCCGCTATCATGCAGGAGGACGCTACGCGCGAGCTGTCCTCCGATAAAAAGAAGAGGGGTGCTCCACAGAGCAGCGGAGGTGGTACTCCTCAGAAGTACCGTATGGTGTATCGATCACCATCCGGCCAGAGGTGGCAGCCGCCATCGCGACCACCAATGTTCCGTGGTCGTCAGTTCAACAACGGCGGATTTCGGCCGCAGCAACAACAGGGGGTGGTTCCACGTGCACTTCCACCTCCACCACGTGCACCGGGATTCCGTCCTCCCCTTCGTATTGGCCAAACCCCGTACACGTGTTTCACGTGTGGACGTACGGGGCACTTCGCCAAGGATTGTCCGCAGAATCGACAAAGCGGAGGGCAATCATCATACCAGGGGGCCAACCAGCCCCGCAATCAGTTCAAGAAGCCAGCCACCAGACCCGGCAACATCCACCACCTCGCCATCGAAGGCGTTCCGGAAGGCGCACCCGTGCTCACGGGTACGTTCTCTGTCTTAAATCATTCCGTAGTCATACTTTTTGACTCCGGAGCTTCACACAATGTCATTAGTAAATCTTTGGTCGTTAAAAGTCAATTGCCTGTTATCTCCACAAAAACTCCATATATGATTTGCACCCCAGCAGGGAGGGTAGTAACATATGAGGTAGCCCATAAAGTGCCTCTTGACCTAGATGGGAACGTCTATCCTACCTCTTTCATTATCCTAGAAACTCAAAAGCTAGATATCATCTTAGGAATGGCATGGTTGCAATACCATGGTGCTATCCTTGATATCGTTCCTCGAAAAATTTATCTAAACTCTCCACTCCATCAGCCCCAGGTTCTCAATCTTGAGAACATCATTCCATTAGACCCATCCACTCACAACACCGAGGTTATGGAACTTAAGAATATTCCGGTAGTATGTGAATACCCCGACGTGTTTCCTGAAGATCTCCCTGGGATGCCACCAGAAAGGGATATAGAGTTCAAGATTGAACTTGCGCCCGGAACAGTGCCAGTTTCAAGACCACCCTACAAGATGGCACCCAAGGAACTTGCAGAACTGAAGGAACAATTAACTGAACTTGAGAGAAAAGGTTTTATTCGTCCAAGTTCATCACCATGGGGTTGTTCTGCACTGTTTGTAGAAAAGAAAGATAAGACCTTGAGGCTATGTGTAGACTATCGTCCACTTAATGCTGTCACCATCAAGAACAAGTATCCACTACCGCGCATTGATATTCTTTTCGATCAATTAGTGGGTGCTAAAGTGTTTTCGAAGATGGATCTTCGTTCTGGTTATCATCAAATTAGAATCCGACCAGAAGATATATCCAAGACAGCATTCTCAACAAGGTATGGACTGTATGAGTATCTGGTTATGTCCTTCGGATTAACCAATGCCCCGGCTCATTTCATGTATCTCATGAACTCAGTGTTCATGCCGGAATTGGACAAGTTCGTCGTGGTCTTCATTGACGACATACTTGTGTATTCAAAATCCGAAGAAGAACATGCTCAACACTTGCATATTGTGCTTCAGCGATTACGGGACCATCAGTTGTATGCTAAGTTCAGCAAGTGTGAATTCTGGATCAACCAGGTGCCATTTTTAGGGCACATCATTTCAGCAGAAGGTATTGCAGTTGATCCAAGCAAGATCAGGCAAGTCCTCAAATGGGAGTCTCCAAAGTCTGTACATGAAGTCCGAAGTTTCCTGGGTTTAGCAGGATATTACCGGAGGTTTATACCCAGTTTCTCCAAAATAGCTAAACCAATGACAGAACTTCTGAAGAAAGGACAAAAGTATGTATGGACTGAGGCATGTGAGGCAGGTTTCAAAGCATTGGTGAAACACCTTACAACGGCACCAGTTTTAGCCCAACCAGACACTACCAAAGCATTTGATGTCTATTGCGATGCATCTGGGATTGGTTTAGGTTGTGTGTTAATGCAAGAGCGAAGAGTGATCGCGTATGGATCACGACAGCTTCGGAACCACGAGCAGCACTACCCGACTCATGATCTTGAACTGGCTGCTGTGGTGCTAGCATTGAAGATGTGGAGGCATTATCTACTGGGTAATTTAGTACACCTCTACACTGATCACAAAAGCTTGAAATACATCTTCACCCAGAAGGATTTGAATATGCGACAAAGGCGATGGTTAGAATTGATCAAGGATTATGAGATTGAGATCCACTACCATCCAGGCAAGGCGAATGTAGTCGCCGATGCACTGAGCCGCAAGTCCCATATCAACAATCTTTCCATTACCTCGATGGAGGGAAAAGAAGAACTGAGTCTTTACTTGGTTCCATATGGGGCGCTCTACAATCTCGCTCTCATTCCTACCATCAGAGAGGATATTATGGCAGCTCAGAGGGCGGACAAGGGGATGTCACATATTCAGCAAAGAATAAAGAAGGGGGAGATGAAATGCTTCCGAAGTGACGATGAAGGTACCCTCTGGTTTAACGACCGTATAGTGGTACCCCGAAACATGGATCTTCGGAGGAAGATACTGGATGAAGCTCATTTATCCAAGTATTCCATTCATCCGGGAAGTAACAAAATGTACCAAGATTTAAGAAAGAAGTTCTGGTGGACTCGGATGAAGCGGGAAGTAGCTAAATATGTATCCGAGTGTGATACGTGCCGGCGAGTGAAGGCCGACCATATGAAAGCAGCAGGACAGCTTCAACCTTTAAGCATACCAGCTTGGAAATGGGAGGATATCAGCATGGATTTCATTGTTGGGTTGCCTCCCACTCTCCATAAGCACGACTCAATTTGGGTGATAGTTGACCGACTGACTAAGACGGCGCATTTCATTCCCGTCAATACCAACTATCATTCCTCTAGATTCGCGGAGTTATATATTGCCAGAATCGTATGCCTCCACGGAATACCCCGCACCATCATCTCAGATCGTGGGGCTGTATTTGTTTCGCGATTCTGGGAGCATCTCCACGCTGCACTGGGGACCAAGTTAATTAGGAGCTCGGCCTATCATCCTCAGACTGATGGACAAACTGAACGGGTGAATCAAGTGCTTGAGGACATGCTTCGTGCCTGTGCCATCCACCATGGTAAGAATTGGGATGACCATCTACCATTGGCAGAATTCTCGTACAACAACGGTTACCAGGCTAGCATCCAGATGGCGCCATATGAAGCTCTTTATGGCCGCAAGTGTCGCACACCCTTGAACTGGTGCGAATCAGGTGAACGGGCAGTGTACGGCATCGACTTAGTAAATGAAGCCGAGGATCGAGTTCGCACTATTCAGGCGAATCTCAAAGCTGCTCAGTCTCGTCAGAAGAGCTACGCGGACAAACGACGTCGACCTCTTCACTTCGAAGTTGAAGATCAAGTTTATCTCCGAGTATCCCCTATGAAGGGTATCCATCGCTTCGGGGTAAAAGGGAAGCTAGCCCCCCGCTTTATTGGGCCTTTCGCAATAATCGAAAGATGCGGACCTGTGGCATATCAATTGGAGTTACCAACGTCACTTTTCGGAGTCCACAATGTGTTCCACATTTCCCAATTGCGGAAATGCCTTAAGACTCCAGCTGATATCCGCATAGAGGATTTGGAAGCTCTCCAACCAGATCTCACCTATTCCGAGCATCCAACTCAGATCATCGATGAAAAGACTCGCACCACAAGAAGCCGCACCTTGCGTTTCTACAAGATCTTGTGGAGCCACCACAGTGCCGAAGAGGCCACGTGGGAAAGCGAGGAGTATCTTAGAACGAACTATCCGGACTTGTTAGCGGCATATGTTCGATAGATCCTTTTTCCTTTGCCTTCTTTTGTAATCTCGGGACGAGATTCTTTTAAGGGGGGAGGAATGTAAAACCCCACTTTTATGGCATGTTAAGTTCATATGGGTTTTGTGATCAACTATTTTGGATCTCCAATATAATGGTACACATGAACTATGCCATCCAAAACTTATCTTGCACTCTTTGTTAGATTCTTTTATCATAGGTATTAGACTTCACCATGAATCCAAATTATATTCTATTCACCTTTTAAGAATAAGAATTTTTGGATAAGGATTAGTAAGCAATGCACAATGAAGCCCTAATAAGCTCTAAACCAAATATTCAAATTAAGGGCTCTAAATTTTTCCATGAGGTCCTAAATTCCTCAATAGCATGCTTACAAAGTTTCAAGATTTTAGAAACTCATCTACTATTTTTATTGAGGTGCTTAGCAAATTTGAATCAAATTCAAATCTGAATTTTTAATTCTTCTCCAACTTCTTTAAACATAAGAATTGAGTTCACCATTGTGTTCAGAATAATTCATTTGCCATCTCCACAAAATTTCATGATTTTTGGAGTTGATCTTGTATTTTTAAATGAATTAGTAACTGAGCTGTGGGGAGAATCACTGGACAGTGGGCCCCACATGTCAGCTCCCCTTTTAAACGGATCAGCTCAACCCCGACACCTCTGCACCGCCGCGCCCCCACTCGACACCGCGCGCGCGCATGCAGCTCCAGCGAGCTGCCTGCCTGCTCGCCGCGGCCCTATAAAAGGCCGGCCGAAGCCCCCTTTAATCCTCATCCCCGATCACAGCTCCATTGCCTCGCCACAATTCTTCCGCCGCGCGCCATCGCCGCCGCTCGCCACTGCTCCGCGGCGTGCCGCCGTTCCGCGCCGTTTCAAGCCTAGCTCCAAAGAGCAAAAAGGTGCGCCTGATCAAACTCTAGCTCATGGTACAAACCGTTTCCCTTATCGTTGAAGCCTGAGCAAGATATTGTTCGTTTCCTCTACGGCCGAGGGTAGATAGCTAGCTATGATTTCATGTCAAATTCCTTTTCGACAAGCAATCATCCTTTGCAATTACTTAGAGATAGTTTCTATAGGCCCTAGCGATCCTGTCTGAGCAAAAACCTTTAAGGATCATCAAGCAACGGCTCTGAATTTCGAGTTTTGCTCGCCGCCGGTGAGAAAACCTCGGTTCACCGTCGAACTCATGATTCCCGGCAACTCACTCCCCTTCTGCGCCCCTATCCTTGAACTCCATCATCCCAGGAAGGTTTTGGAGCAATTCCCAAGTGATTTGAGCTACTCTATAGAGAGTTCCATGATGCCCGAGCGCTCATCGCCGCCACCGCCGTCGCACGACCTTTTCCGGCGAGCTTCAAGACCCACTGACCTCACCATCGTGCTCAGCGACCCCAAAAACCCCCAGGCGGCAAGTTTCCGCGAATCTGGTGCGTTGGATTGGCCGGCGGCGAGGCTCGCCGGAGAGCACCGCCGCGGGAGCCCCGCGCGCCGCCCGCGTCGGGAGGTAGAAGACGACGCGGCGGGTCCCGCGTGTCAGCGGCGGTAAATCCCGTCGGATCAGGTGTGGCCACGGGATTTGCTGTGGCTACGCGGTGGGAATCTGTGGCCCCCGTGTGGCTTAAATACTATTGGTTCATTTTAAAACAGTGGGGCCCACGAGTTAAATCAAATTAGGAAATTATTCCAGATTAGACTCCAACTTAGAAAAATCCATAACTTTCTGTAGGATACTCCAAAAATCTTCAAACAAATTTTGTTCGAAAGCCCTTGAGCTCTAGTTTCTGTCAATACCAATTAGGTTCTGTGGAACTCAGAGTTAAATTCTGTAGAAAATGATCTTTATTAATGCAAATGCAATTTTTCCAGACAAGATATCCATGGGAAAATTCCCCAAAATTCACATTAAATTTATTGTCCTATTCTTGATTATCAGGCAAAGTTTGGGAGCCATAACACCTGTTTAACTCTCTGGATAATTCAATTTCCTTTTTCAGTTATTGAATTTTCACAGCTATTAGGTTGCTTTATTAGGTCCCAAAATTTTACTGAGTCTTCCTTTAGTCATACCCTAGCTCCTGTTAAAGCCTTGGATTTAATTAACCTACTATACTAGTCCTAAATCAGTTACAAACCAAATATTGATTTAATGTCTCGAAACTCAATTATAAAGTAAATCCAGAAATTCTTGCCGAATTAGAAATACAATAACTCCTTCCCCACAGCTTAGAAAATTATGAAACAAATTTTGCTAAGACCAGAACCACTCCCTCCATCTTGATTATCAACTGTTAGCTAGGTTCAAGCTACAGTTTCCTCTCGGAAATTTTTGGAAGTTGGTTTGCTTGCCATACTTTCGGAGACCACAATCTGCTATGATCATCTCCTGTTCTTTGCAAGAGCTTTGATCATATTCCCTAGTATCTACCATCGAAATTCCAAAGCCAATTAAGGTCCCTGTCATATAGTGATCACCATGAATTAATTTATGGTCTTAAAATAAATAAATTTCAAAGTCATTTATATATCCATGTTATCTGCATATCGTATAGTGACCGAAGTCGAGGAGGAGCCAGAAGCCTTGGAAGAGAACCTTCCAATTTTTAACTCAGAACCTGACCTGCAACAAGGCAAGCCCCGGTTTGCATTTAAGCCGTTTATAAGCTTTGCTTTATCACTATGATGAACAGTATATGAATTGTGCATTACGTTTAGGGTGAATGATACTCCACTTGCATGACCAAAAATCCCAGGGGTTTATTTGGCACGAGTTACAGTTTGACCTATAGTAACTGCTTTGCTAATGCATAGGAAATCCGGTAGAAGTCGAGTAGTTGGAATCTACTCGCGAGAGATGTATCTCACAGGATTGGTTGAATAGAAAATGGCTTAATATAATGAAACTGAGACCGGGTAGGGAATGGATAGGAAGCGGCGAGAATTGAGTCTCGGTCGCATAGCCCTGCCTGTGTTGATTAAGGCCCGTCCGTATGCGGCCCCGCTGGACAAGCTTGAATTGTACCGGCAATATAATGGACATATGGAATCTAATAAACTGACGTAGCTTGGTCACTTGGGTGTCGAGGCATACCGTTCCGTTTTATAGGTGTGGGTTGAGGGTAGCAAGGTGTAAATCCGCTGGTGGGCACGTCAGAGTACGCCCCACGCAGGGACCTCCTGCCCGTGACGGATCGACCGGTTCGGCATTTGAGTGTCTTGCGAAAGGTTGCCATATACGCCTAGTACTGAAGTGTTATGTAGGTACGGGTGTGCTCGCTGACACTTCCGAACGACGTATGTGTCGTGTTGTCCGGGTGAGTCCTGATTGCAATCACTGTCCCTCGCAGTAATAGAGTACCACTTGTTCACTGTGTCGTGACGTAGTAAATACTAAAGAAGTCGGGAAAGTCATATGATATTGAATTATAATTACTTTGCAACTTTGTTTGGTTTAGAGATAGTATAACTAAAGATTTACAATTTCCCCATACTTTAGCTGTAATAGCATTATGTGCTTTGGGCATGTCATATCATCGGTAAAGCGTTTCTTGTTTGATTGTGGAGCCCATGATGTGCCGTGCTCAGAGAATGTCATTTGCTACTTAAAACTTGGTTATAAGGATCCACTTGTAGGCGAGTTATTTTTGCTATTCCTTACCTATGTTTAGTGTCCCCGTGCATCTGTCTAGTGAGACGGTTAAGCCTTGCTGAGCCTTAAGCTCACGTTTGCAGTTAACGAGTTTTTGCAGGTTACCCTATTGAGGATGGGTTTGACGATGAGGAAACACCCCCTCCAGGGTGTACAGCCGAGTGGGAACCCTGCACGCCGCCATAGTTTGAGTGTTGCTAGTGCAAAGTATCCCTGGCATGGAAAACTTTGCTTTTTGCATAGCTAGTGCTGAGAGCGTAGCTATGGTATGTATATATTTCTTTACATCCGCTAGTATTGTGAAAACTTCCGCTGTGTAGTAAATAAAAGACTTGGTATTGTACTTTATTCTGGTTCTATTCTTGTAAACTGTTGGGTGTCGCATCGCACGACACCACCCAATGAGATCCTCGGATGTGTGGACTCCGGTCCCCACACGACGCTCACATTAAAGCTGTCGGCCCACCGACACCAACTGATGTATTTATTATAGCCGTCGGCAAGAAACCGAATTTCATAAGTGGGGCCCACCATAGTCTCCATCTCGCGTGCGCCAACCCTATCGCCGCTTCAATCTCACATGCGCGTGCCCGCTCCGCCCTGCTCGCGATACGCTTCTTGGCGCCACCGCCAGAGCGCTCGCTGCCACCGCCAGAGCGCTCGGCGCCACCGCGAGGGTCCCGCCAACCGTGCCGCCGATGAGCCCCACCTCTTTCTCCTCCGTCTGCACCGAACGGCGCTGCCGCGACGTCCGCACCTGGGCCGCCCACACCACCACGCCACTGTTCAACCGCACTGTTCCGCCGCCCCAGAGCCGGAGTGCCGCCCCAGAGCCGGAGTGCCGCCCCTGCAGAGCCGAGCGGCACCAAAGTCAGTGAGACCGCTCCTTTTTTGCTTCTCCTTGTATTGCTAATTCTTTTGCAACTGTCAATTTCTAGTTAGTGAGTACTTAGCTGGTTAGTGAGCACTTAGCTGTCAATTATCAATTGTTTTAGTTAGTTGCAATCACATTCAATTGTTTCTTCAATGTTTGTATATTAGTTTCAATTAGTTGCAAAAACATTCAATGGTTTAGCAATTAGTTTCTATTAGTTGTAATTACATTCAATTAAACTATCACATTGTTTGTTTTAGAATGGCCATTGTCGGACACAGGCATTGAAATGTTTGAATGCTTAGTACTAAATTTGGAAGCTTAGTTGTACTCATTATCATGCATGAATGCTTAGAGATGATTTTAGTCGTAATGTACGAGTGAAGACAAGCATAATAGTGTACAACGTCAAGACAAGCGTGGATGGTAGATCTGGACTTGGAACTTTCAACTCTGACCAACATTCCCCCTCTGTCTCGTTCTTTCCTCACTCGTAAATGATCCAAAAATGGAAATGAGCAACGTAACCTATAGAATTTAATTACCCATTTCGAATTGGCATGTTTCACATGCTATTGGCATGTGAGACGTGCAGGTTCAGAATTGTCCCTTTTTGGACAGCCTGAGAGTGACCGAGGGGGTGAGGCTTGTGACAAGACGCGAGTCTGGATCAGGATGAGATTTCAACGACATAACCTTGTTGTTCTCACCTGCACCATTTCGGGCGTGCAGTGGAGAACAGCGGGGTTATGCTACCAAAATTTTGTTCGGATCCGGACCACGCGTCTCGTCATGAGCACGCTCCGCTTGGTCACTCTTGGGTGGGTTTAGGATCTATCTGCCTAGGTTGTAGGGGCTGTGACATAACATAACAATGAAACTAATAATGGTTTGTCTGGTTTAAGGGTATAAACTGAAAAATGGTTGACAACCGTAAGGTGATGTATGATGGATGGAGTTCAACTGGTGGTCACAGTATGGAATGGGCTCATGTCGCTAATGTTTTTATGAACCAAGCTTTTCCTAGTGGTGCTTCTTTGGTGAAGTGTCATTGTATCAAGTGTCAGAATCGCCTGCGTCTGAAAAGACCTGAAATTGAGTTGCACATTTGCAACCATGGATTTATGCCCAACTACTTAGTGTGGCGCGAGCATGGGGAGATGGATCATGCTTGTGAGTGGGAAAAAAATGAGGATGAACATCATATGAATGAGATGATAGCGGATGTTGGTCGAGTGTACGAAGAAGAGTCACTGCCTGAAGAGGTGAAAAAATTTTATAAACTTCTTGCTGCCTCAGATGAAAAAGTGTATGAGGGCACCAAAATGACCGTTTTGCAGGCGGTCACACAACTTATGGCGTTGAAGTCTATGTTAGATTTTGCGAACAATTGCTACAATGGTATTCTGAAGTTGTTCAATGATCTCCTTCCGTCAAATAATATGATGCCGAAAGACATATATGAGTCTAAGAAGATTTTGGCTGGTCTGGGCATGAGTTACGAAAAGATTGATGCGTGTGAGAATAATTGCATGCTGTTTTGGAAGGAACATGAAAACGATACTCATTGTATGCATTGCAATGCCTCAATACATGTGATTGTTAAGAATGATGATGAAGAGGAAATAACTACAACAATACCGATTGAACAATTACGGTACATGCCTATCACGCCGGGGCTTAAACGGTTATTTCTATCTAAGGAAACAGCGAAGCAGATGAGGTGGCATTTTGAAGGTATACTTGAGAGTGATGACAAAGATATTATGGCGCATCCTTTGGATGGTGCGGCTTGGCAAGCTCTGGACCGTTTTGATTCCGAGTTTAGTACAAATCCAAGAAATGTTTGTCTTGGGATGTCAACAGATGGTTTCACTCCTTTCAGCACCAGTAACAGTCCATATTCTTGTTGGTCTGTTTTTATCATACATTACAACCTCCCTCCCAACATGTGCATGAAAGAAGGATACATATTCCTCGTGGCCATTATTCCTGGACCTAAACATCCTGGAAAGAAAATCAATGTGTTTATGCAGCTGTTGATTGAGGAGCTGAAAAGGCTATGGCAAGGTGTAAAGGCATACAACAATAATATAAAATGTGAATTTACCTTACGTGTTGCGTATCTATGGTCTATACATGATTTGTTGGCATGTGGGATTTGGGCTGGTTGGTGTGTCCATGGACAATTGTGTTGTCCGATATGTATGGCTGACACCGATGCCATTAGGATGAAGTATGGAAAGAAAGTCAGCTTCTTTGATTGCCACCGACAATTCCTTCCGCCAAACCATACTTTCAGGAGTGATACACAATTGTTTCGAATAGGCAGAAGGGTTACAAAAGGACCACCTTGTCGATTTACAGGCGAACAAAAAATGACACGGCATGCAAAGTTAAAAGAGTCCGCAGAATTTGTTTTTGAAGGTTATTTTAAAGAGCACAACTGGACCCATATTTCTTTTCTTTGGGGGTTACCATACGCAAAGGCATTGCTTTTACCACACGATATAGATTTGATGCACCAGGAGCGCAATGTCGCTGAAAGCATCATAAGCATGTGTTTTGATTTTACCGGTCAAACCAAAGATCTCTTGAGTGCAAGGAAAGACTTAGCCGACATTTGTGATCGTCCTGCACTTGAGGTTATAACAAATGCAAGTGGAAATGAAAGTAAGCCATGAGCTCCATATTGTGTCCAGCCAGAAGAAAGAAAGCAAATACTTAGTTGGTTGAAAACACTGAAGTTTCTTGATCGCTATGCAGCCAACATAAAACGATGTGTTAATCTCACCACTGGTAAACTGAATGGGTTGAAGAGTAATGATTACCATATTTTGATGGTGAGACTTGTACCGGTAATGTTCTGTGGCTATTGCAAACCTGATCTCTGGAAGATATTTGCTGAACTTAGCTTCTTTTATAGGCAGATATGTGCTAAGGAAGTGTCATAAAAGATGATGTGGCAGTGGGAGAAAGAAATTGTTGTGCTTGTATGTAATATGGAAAAAGTGTTTCCGCCTGGTTTTATGAATGCTATGCAACATTTGCTTGTGCATTTACCTTATGAAGCATTGGTAGGAGGTCCTGCACAATTCAAGTGGATGTACAGGCAAGAAAGAGAATTGAAGAAACTTAGATCTAAAGTCCGTAACAAGGCAAGAGTTGAGGGCTGTATTGTAGAGGCATTTGCATTCAAAGAGATTATTAACTTCTCTAGGAGATATTTTTCACGTGCCAATAATGTGAATGCATCTACAACATGATATCATAATGTAGAGGAGCACACTACGAGTGAGCTTCCGATTTTTCGTTGGAAGGGAAAGTGTGTTGGAGCTGCTAATTCTCATCATATTTCAGAAGAAGGGAGAAACTACACAATGCTTTATATATTTTTCAACATGGAGGAAGTGTTTTGATATTTTGAAATGTTTGACAAACAATATTGGACATCTCCACGAAAACCCACGCAAAGTCAATTAGATAAGTTACATCAAAAGGACATAAACGGTGGGCCAAACTTTGTGAACTGGTTTCGTGAACATGTAAGTTATTTATTCGTCTTTTTTTCTTACAATCGTAGTTCACATGACTATCGTAATATTCTAACTTTGCTTATTTATATAGTGTATGAATGACGTCAACATCTCTGATGACTTGCGACAGATGTCACGTGGTCAATTGAAAGCAAATGAATTTAAATAATACGATATCAACGAATATCATTTTCGGGCGGCTAGTTTAGAAGCAAACCGTCCACTTGCTGCCACTACAAACAGTGGAGTAATGATAGCAGCCGCAGAATGTAGTGGAGAAGTGAAAGAATACTACGGATTTCTTCAAAAAATAATTGAGTACACATTTGGCGGTCCAAAAGTACTTCAACTTGTCATTTTTGACTGTCAATGGTTTGATCCGACATCGAGAACTCGTGTGGATGATTTCAGAATGGTGGAGGTCAACCATAACTCACGGTACACAGCTCTTAATAACAATGTTGTGCTTGCGAGTCAAGTCGAATAAGTGTACTATTTAAGTTATCCTCACCCAAGTTTGAAAAACTGGTGGGTAGTATATAAAGTGAATCGTGAAGTGCACCCTCGTCGTTATGATGGTTACATAGAGAGTCAAGAAGATGATGGTGACACTGTCTATCAAAATGAAGTCGAGGAAGTAGAAGATTTTAGGATATCTTGTGAGATAGAACTCGCGGAAATAAATAGAGGTACCCAAGGGTTAATGTCTGAAGAACAAGTTGGCTCTTCGAGAAAACTTCTTCGACAATCACAAAGAATTATTGAAACGCACAAAAGGAATATCGAAGAGCATGTCACATTTTAGGAAGAGAGTGAAGAAGAGTTTGAAGATGAGATGGAACAAGAGATACATGAACATCTTACTGCACGTGTGATAGAAGCAGATTATGATGTTGATGATTTCTAATTGTTTGTATATGCATTCTTTAATATCTTCGTATGCACGTAAAATCTTAGTGTTTTATATTCTCGTATACTAATCATTTGTCTAAATTTGTGTAGATGTTGAAGTATTTAGGATTTGGTAAGAAGGGCATGAAAAATAGTGGATCTTCATCATCCACATCTCAGCCTAGTACTGGTTCAGACCAAACAGTCATATTTCAGGTAATTGTTTTTTTTTCAAAATATATTTCAATATCATAATTATTTATTTATTATGTGTTACGTTTTTATTTGCATTTGCGGGGTACTTGTGAGAGTACACGGAGGAGGAGAAGAGAGTTGCTGGAGTATGTGGCAGAGCAGGGAGGAGGCTTAGAGCAGAGAGGAGGCTCAGCAGCAGGATCGAGGGTAGAGACGAGAGTGCTTGATCGGTGCCCCACATACGAGGAGTTGTTTGGGGAGGAGGCAGGGCAGGGAGGAGGCTTCGAGCAGAGAGGATGCTTAGAGCAAGGAGGAGGTTTTGAGCAGGGAGGAGCCTTCGAGCAGTGAGGAGGTTTCGAGTAGGGAGGATCCTAAGAGCAGGGAGGAGGCTCGACAGCAGGTTCGAGGGTGCAGGAACATGAGCAGTTGCCCTCCTCTGAAGGTGGCACTGAGGGGGACGATGAGATTGAAGAGGAGGCTGATGATCCGGAGTGAGATGCAAGGTTGGCAAGAGCGGCAGAGCTAGCTGAGTTGGGGCAGCCTGATCGATGTCCCTTTAGGTATTATTTTATATTTATTGATCATCTCAATATCTTTTATATTGGTTTTCTTGTCAATTATTTAACTAATATTATATGTACAGGTTACGGAGACATCTTTTATGTAATCCAGCTAGAACCCTTGACGAGCGGGCTATTATTAGGCCAAAGGGTACCAGATGCTGGATCGAGCCTGGTTGGAGTGGCAAAGGGCATCGACGTGTAGTCAACACAGAGTTGGGAAATGCCATTCGGTATTGTTTTCCCGTTATGGTTCTAGTGGAAGGCCAAAGAAATGCAGCGCATAGTTGGGATCACTGTTCGTTAAAACCGTATGGTAGAGGTACTTGTTAAGATAGAGTTTGGGACATGATTTGGGTAAGTTTCTTCTTATCGATTTAATCACATTGCTTCTTGATATGGATCACAGTAATTGTTACATATATGCAGGGTTTGTTTCGCTTGGAGGAGGGTATGAGTGAAGCTTATGCAAGTTTCGTTTTTCAGAATGCAGCTACAAGACATACCAAAGACTCTTTCTCTAATGCATGGATCAAAGTCGTGAACGTGTACTACGAGACGGTGCTGTTACAACCCATGACAAATAAAGATGCAGCCAAAATGCACCTACATAAGGAGGAGTACTTACAGAGTAGTGTGGATTGGATTTGTGCGGATATGAAGGCTTGGCAGTGGCTATGCGAGTATTGGGCGTCAGATGAGTTCAAGAATAAATCTAATAGAAATCGAAGGAACCGGAAGAGCAAGCCTGGAAAGCACTTCTATGGACCGGATGGATATGTGCGGATGGAGCAAAGAATGATATGAATTCTTACGATCATACTTTGCTTGAAAAAATTGTACTGATTGTATTGTTGAAGATTTGTATTGTAGACAGCTGAAACCGGTGCGCCTCCTACTTTATTTGAGCTTTATCTTAAGGGACACAAAGGTCGAGATCCAAATCATCCGGAGCAGCTGTGTGATGAGGCATCGACACAAAAATTGGTATGAATGTTCACTATTTGTTAGATGTGTTCATGAAGTCAATTTATCTTTTACTAGGTCTATCTGTTATTTTAGTGTATTGTAGGCAAAATATATTGAGTGTTTCAAGAAAACTCATGGAGATGACGCGGACTATGTTAGAGAGCCTTTGGATGTGGCAGCAGCGTACGAAGCCATTGGAGGACTACCGCATAAGAGGTATGTGAAAAGATGTTGATGATTTATATGTTTATGGCTATCAATTCATAACACTTACATATTTTCTAGACTTTGGTTTGGTGATGGTTATGTGGAGCACGAGGCTTATGCTAGACGAAGTTCGTCTAGTGTCAGCTCTTGTAGGTCCGAGTCTAATACGGAGACAGAATTAAAAGAAGAACTGAGACGCAATAAGGAAGAGATGCGTGAGACACGACAGGTGAATATGCAAATGCAGCAACAAATGGCCATATGTTGCAGGTACACATGATTGTTTTGTTTGAGATAAATTTTGCTTATTATCGTATGTTACATTAATTAACTCATTATCTTTACTTGATGCAGTTATTCCCTCAAGGTGGAATTGGATCGCAGTTCGGTGCTCCTCGTACCCCGTTTGCTTCGTCATCACAGGTATAATTCGACTTTGTGTATTATTCATTTGAGTAACACTAGACAATAGTAATAATATTTCACAGAGTTCTGAGAGTGTCCATGGATATATTCCACCAGCTCAAGGATTTCTATCGATGTTGGGCGCAACTCCTCCAGCTTGGACACCATATCCATATCCATATCCACCATATCCAGGTTTTCTACCACCGCCAGCCGGTCCCGTGCATGAACCATCTGCAACTCATGCGGCAACGGTGTGATTTTCTTCTAATCTCAACTCATAGTCAAATTAAGACCAATGTTTATAGTTATGCAAGTTCATATTTGTGAAGGAGCGCCCTACTTTGATATCGAGACATGCGAAATCATTTTTACTAATGCAAATTTTAATTTGAATGTGTTTCTTGTAGGGTTCTCATCAAGTGACGCCCGAAGGTTGTGATGATTTTATAAATTTGAACGATAACATGGGTGCAAGCGGTGGAGGAGCGAGTGGCGGAAGCTCTCACAACATGCGTGCGGATTTATCTTCACTATGGTTGTTTACTATCTAGACTTGAACCGATGTTTTTATGTTTAAGTTGTTTTTGATGTTTCGAGTTGTTCACTATGGATGTTATGAACTTGTATGGCTTGCGGATATTGATCTTGTTGCTGCTGTATTAAACCCTGTTGTTGCTGAACTTCATCTTCACTATGGTCTGTATAAACTTGTTTCGCTGTATATGTTGTAATGGCTTGAACTGCTGTGGATGGCTGCTGTATACTGGTTGATTGATCTAAGTGTTGCTGTTGTATACTGGATGCGGCTGCTGGATCGGAGGCTCCCCGACCGGGGAGGCAGAGAAAATAGCGCAAAAAAAAACCATATAAGAACGTCGGTTCGGAGTCACCGACGCATATATATCCCATAAGACCGTCGGTTGGCCACGTGGCCGATGGTCATAAGTGCGTTAGAGCCATCGGTTGACCGTGGGGACCGACGCTTCTCAGCTTTAAATATGTCGGTACTGAGGCCGATGCATATAAAGTTATGTGCGTCGGTGAGGGACCACCGACGGTCATAAATAGGTAAGAGCGTCGGGACCGACGCTTCTACGTGTTAATGACATTCAATTTGTGATGTTGGTTATATGCGTCGGCCAGCCGACACTCATATTGTATGTACCTCGGTTTTATTACACAACCGAAGTTTACACGACCAACGCCCTATATACGTTTTCCTGTAGTGGCAGAGCTTCCCTATGTTGGGAGTTCAGCTATGGTCTTACATTACGCGTGGCAATCCCAGAGCTACGCACATGACGGAGGCGGGTCCAGTGCCGTGTGACTTGTGGGGCCTGAGGAAGCCTTCAACACTAACATGTGGAACTCTCTTGCACTTCTTGCGGTATCATGGGGTACGCGGTACGCAGGGTACCGACACTACTGATCTTGCGCTGTGCGGACTTGTCCGGTCCCTAGCGGACTAGTCTGATTTTCCTGGTTAATTTCTGTTGAATTAATTCTAAATTAGATTCGAATAAAATCCAATCCTGTATTGGAAAAGCCCTAATTTCCATAATTCAAAGTTCAGTTAGGACAAAATTTTTGAATGACAAAAAGCATTAAAAAGTAATTGAGAAAAAAATTAATTCAAACTCCAAATGAGGAAATTCAAAATAATAAACTTAGCTACTGTTTAAATAAATTGAACATGAAGATTTGAGTTGAACAATGGATTCCAAATATTCCAAGTAACATCCCTGCAAATTTTCATAGTTTTTGAAGCAAGTTTGCTATTTAATTCAATAGCTTCATTGAATTCAACTCAAATCCAAATTCATATTTGAATTTAAATGAAACTTTGTCAAATCAACTATGGGAATTCAAAATCTAATTCTATATTATTAATACAGCCATCCCACAAATATCTAGCAAATTTTGGAATGAATTAGGTGGCAGAATTGATGGGGCAAGGATGAGGATGAGGTGGGACCGACTTGTCATCCAAAGCAAAGTGCTGTTTTGGCTCTCCAAGTGACACCACATTGCATGCAATGTCCAGGCAGCTGCTTGCACTGAGGAGGTCGCCTCCAGCTGCCCCAAGCTCGCCCTGGCCTCATCTTTCTTCACCTTGAAGTCTCCAGCATCATTTTCACTTCTCTCCCAATTCCTTCTCTGTCCAGGCGATTTGCAGCAAAGGTACTCCATGTTAAGCACTTTTCTTTACCTCTATTCACTCCCCAAGCTCTTGCGCATCTTTGTGATCAAGTTCTTGCACAGCTAGGCCATCCCCGAAGTTGTTAACCTCGAAACCGAGGCTGCCGGAGATCTCCCCTGTTTTGCCGCGCTTCTGCTCATCGTCGACCCGGCGATACAGCCGTCATCTCGCCTCGGTCCTAGAAGGAAAAAGGTTCACCTACTCATGTTCTAGCTGCTTGTAAAGTTTCAGCCCATGCCATGCCTCCTAGCCCCCGTATTTGCTTTTCTTCAGACGATTTTCGATTATGAGTATAGTCTGTTCGCGCTAAAAATTCTTTTTGCGCGGAAGTTTATTCCTTGTTCACCTGTGCTACATTGTGCTATATGGCCAGGCGCATCACCTCGAACAAGAGTCATCGAGTTTCATTAGGTATTCACACCGAAATCCCATTTTTCCCAAACCGTGGATTTTTCCCTCCTCGGGCCATAGTCGCCACCAGTTTCCAAGCCTTTGCTCTCCCTCTTATGGGAAGATTATTGTTCCCCATGCTTCCATGAATCTACCCGAGGTCTTCCCGATCAGTTTCACCCACCGTAGGGCTCGGCCGACATGGCCAAAATCCTAATCGTCGCCGCCGCCGTCGCGCAAGCCTTTCCGACCAGCGCCGGCGTGCGCTGACCCCACCGGCGTGCTCAGCACCTTGAAATAGGATTAGGCAGCGAGTTTCTCGAGGAGATGTTCCGTGGATCAAAGGGCGGCGAGAGCTCCAGCGAGGCGCCGCCGCGGTCGCATGCCTGGCGGGAGGTAGACGACGACCCAGTGGGACCCCGTCGTCAGTGGAAGCGCAGTGCGCGCCCCGGTTCAGCTGCGGCCAAGGATTCCAGGTGGCTACGTACATTTTCTCTGTGGCTCGGTGTTACTTAATCCCGATTTGTCCATTTTAAACCCGTGGGCCCCCCTGGATTATTCGAACATTTCCCATTTGAAATTTATTTCAGATTTTGCCCCAACTTGGAAAATCTATAACGCCTAGGATACTTGTCCAAAAATTCCGAAATTTTTTTTGTTAGAACCAGCATGAAGATTACTTTGCAGTGGCTCACTTGGATTTGTATGAAAGTCCATATGAATTTCTCCATATTTCAAAGAAGCAATATGCTTATAGAATTAGTTCCTATAGTTCTGCTCTTTGGAAAAATACCAAATTTTTTCAGAACCTTCATTTGAATATCCTTGAACTCCAGTAAAAATTTCAGGGTCATTAGTCTTCAGTTACATGGTCTAATCACCTGTGTATTCTCTATGCACATAAAAATAGTCAAATTCATTTAGAGTTTGGACAGAAACTTGTGCAAACTTCTAAATTAAATAACTCTCAGTATAAAGCTTCAAAATTTATCAAACCAATTTTGTTGGTTTTCTATTTGTACACAGTCACTAGAACTACAGCCCAATCTTCATGAAAATCCCTAGATTTTCCTGTAGGGCCCTTTAAAGTAAAATTGTGTTTGATTTTTATCTTATAATTCACTTCATAGAAAACTATGAAATTTTTCCAAAATGTTATTTAGTAAGTTTCAGAATTCCTATAAAAATTTCATCTTCATTGGATTTTAATAACCTAGCTCAATCTGGAGATTTTCCTAACAGGTCATAGAATGCCCAAAAACATCAGAACTATTTCAGAAATTTTTCCAAACTTCTAAATTCAATGTCTCACAATAGGAAGCTTAGAAATTTATTAAACAAATTTTCCTAGAACCAGTGAGAACCACTCTGTATGGTACAACCATTGGTAGCCATGATAGACCTCCAGAATTACAACCAAAATTCAGAGAATGCTTTTATTTGTTGGAATTTTATAGGCAACAAGCTTCCTTAAACATCTCCAATTTTTGGTCCAGATCTTCCACCTAGCACCTAATGTCCCCTGTAAAATTTCCAGAACCATTAAGCTTAAATTCATATACTTAACTGTCTTTCCTTTGAACTATAATATAAAACCAATATTGATTAACTTGCATAATTATTTACATATCGATTAGTCGCCAAGCTCAAGACGACCCTGGAGCTACTTGAAGTCATCCCTCTGGAGATTAACTTTGATACCGTCTTGCAACCAGGCAAGCCCCGGTTTGCATTTAAGCGCTATTACAAAATTTTGATTTGTATCACCTATGTCTAGGGTGAGTATTATGCATTAGGGCTAAGGTGATTGAAAACCCACTTGCATGACCAGATCAACCTATGGAGTATTTGGTTAGTTGTCAAGTCATCGTGTAGACTATGCTATGCTAAATGTTGTATAGGATTCGGTAGAACTCGAGTAGTTGGAATCTACTCGCATGACTAGGACTTTTTCACACGGGATTGGTTCAAAGAGAATGAAGTAGTAATCTAAAAAATGAGACCGGGCAGGGGCGTAGGATGCAGCAGGATGTGGTCTTGGGTGTGTAGCCCTGCCTATGTCGGTTAAGGACTGATCCGTATGCCGCCCTGTTGAGAAAGTTTGAACTGTACCGGAGTCATACTGGATATAAGGGGTCCAGGAAACCGATGTACCTTGTGAAACTTTTGTTGAGACTTTTCCGATCGCCTCAGGCTTTCGGCCGCAGCACAGTAGACGGAAACTCGCTCACAACATCTTCACAGCGGAAGGCTGCACCGTGAGTGGGGATACTGTCCTAAACGATTGAATTGATTTAACTTGAGCAGAACTTCAGAAAGATGGCTGCGTATGACGTCCGTGGAGTGCATCGATGTGACTTCTAGTACGGGCTTATGTGTCGTGTTTTCCGGGTATCATTGATTCGAATCACCATCCCTCGCGGTTATGAGTACCACTTGTTCACTGAGTTGTGACGTAGCTAAATACTTGCAGTTGAGATAAGAATTAATTGCTGCTGTTATAAACATTATATTATCATGGTATTGCTATGTTGTATGTATTAGTATAGTGCTCACTAAATTTAATTTCCACCTTGGGCATGCAACATCGCGATGAAGGTCCCACACAAGGTTTAAGCTGCTGCTATAAATCTGAAAAATAATGACCCACAATTAGGCGAGTCCGTTATGCAAATCTGTCATCCTATGTTATGTCTTTAACCTCATGTAGAGTTTCATGTTTAGGTGAGACGGTTAAGTCTTGTTGGGCGTTCGTGCTCACGGTTGCTATATAAGTTGTTTTGCAAGTACTAACCTCTATGCTTATGATTATGGTTGTCCAATGAGACTCGGGACTCTCCGAGTAATATACTCATGTGGGAACCATGCCACTGTAGTTTTGTTTTCGTGGCTAGTGAGGAGCGTCCCTGGGCTGGACGACTTCTCTTTTGCTTATTAGACTGGAGTATGAGAGTTGTAATCCTATCTTCCGCTGTAGTTTATTTTTATAGACTATTTGTAAACTGAATATCTTTGTAAATTTCAGCAAGTGATTTATGTAATACGCGTTCCTTTACATGTGTGCTGTTGGGTGTCGCATACGCACAGCACCACCCAATGCGATTCCTGGAAAGTGTGGACTCCGGTCCCCACAGCCGTGGTATCAGAGCCGACCCTCGCGGTTTCACGAGTGCGTATGGGTCAGGGACGTGGGTACGTACGCATGACGCGTGGGTCCTCTGAGAGGGACACAATATGGTACGTATGCCAGTAGTGAACATATGGACGTGGCCAAGAGGGGTCATTCCTGGCTTGGGAGTTGACCGACGAAAACGTCGGTCTTCCAAGGGGGGTGGATTGTGACATCCTGGCTCGAGGCTTAATATGATTGATAGAATAAATCATACCACCAAGGTATACCTTCTTTTCCGGAAGCCCACCTGCAAAGAACTCTTAGGTTAAGCGTGCTTGGCCTAGAGCAATTTGTGGATGGTGACCGATCGGGAAGTTTTCTCGGGTGCACACGAGTGAGGACAAAATGTGCAGAAAAACTAGTGTTGGTTTGTGGGGCTAGTCTATGATCCTATAGAGCTGCCAGGAGTAACGACTGCCAGGACCGTAGTGGCTGGGGTGTTACATGCAACACGGTCAAAGTCGCTTTGAGTTAATCGTTGTATGATCAAGTTCTGAGCCCTGTTCTTGTTGTTGACATCTCTCAAATTTGTAGCCGTGAATTGATCATTTGACAGCACGTCGTAAGACTTGTACACCTTTTCCCATATTGCGAAACCTTATGCCTGGATGAAAGCTTCCATACGTGCCTTCCAAACCTGAAAATTAATACCACTAAAGACACAAGGTCTTGCGGAGTATTTCTCCATCAGGATTAGTCAAAAGCATGTGCGAATCATAAAGATTAGAGCACCGTGGCTTTGATACCAATTGTAGGGTTGAAGAGCACGTTAAAAGCTACCAGAGGGGGTGAATGGTAGATTAAAACTTTTTCAGCAGAAGCAACAAAAACCCCTCGACAAAAAAATGATTTTTAAAGAATTCATGTGTGCGACTAATCTAAACGTGTTCAACGATGACAAAAACATTATATATTGTAGATAATCAAGTCATGAGGACTTGAAAACAAGAATCACGGAAAACCGTTGAGAAAAACTCAAGTTACGATTGAAAGGTTGAACAAAGATCAATCTGTTTTACCGATTAAAAACCAGATCTATAACTCTGCAAAGAAACTTGTGTAGATTAAAAGCCTCAAATCCAATGACCGTGAAATTTTCACAAATGATAGAAAATCAAGTTTTGAACATAACCCAAAAAGAATCACGTCTATTGGATATGTAAAACTCGAGTTATGATAAAACCACCGAAGAAAGGTAGTGCTCTGCAGAAACTTGATGAGAAAGACTTGACGAAAAATAAGTCGGCCGAACAAGGCACAAAAGTTCCTTTCAACTACGAAATAGAAAACAAGAGGAACAGCCCAAAAGTTTTCTACCATGAAAGCCAACTCAACTCAAACTAGGAATCCAATCCTACTCAATTCACGTATTGAAACTTTCCATAACTGCTCAAGACTCTTCTATACGCAGATAGAAGCAATCTTAAGACTTCCAAACACCTTAGGAACGTATCCCACATTCCTAAAACAACTCAACTTCGTGACCCACATGAAATCCTAACATAATCAACTCAAATCTTTCCATATTTGAGTCAAACTCAACTCAGCCGCAGCGTGAGTCCATAACCTAGTCGGTTTGAATTTTCCGACAATTTTTTTACATCCAAAACTCTTCATCACACCTTGGAACCATATAGCCACGTCCATGCACTCCTTTCACATGTGCAAACATCTTCTAATGACATCCACGATACCTTCATATGCATTGTTCTTGATTCAAACATGATGCGCGACTTCCCAATCAACTCAACCACAATTCCTCCCGAACTTGGTTGTTGAAACTCATCTTCTCCCCAAGACTAGTTCAATGGATCATGTCACCAGCCATGTCTTGAACTCAAGCAACACCTGCACATGAATAAACAACCAATACTTCCGAGCACAAGTCCTCGACTTGACTCTCATTAGTTCCGAAACCACAACACATTACATGAGCACCTCACATAAACATGTTGCAAACCTTAGCAATAAGATATCAGCCATAACCAACAAAACACACCAAAAACTTAATAAAATAATACTAAGCAAACTTTCCATAGATGTAAATCAAGTTCGAAACATTGCAAGGTAAAAGCAGAACCACTGCGATCAAGCTCCGAACCATGCGAAAGCTAACGAACCTTGAACCGGAGCTTACCAAAACTAGCAGGACCTAGTGCCGAAGCTTGCCAAAGCTAGCAGGGCCTAGTGCTGGAGCTGACCAAAGCTAGTTGGACATAGCCATAGCAAGTCGGACCTAACCAAAAAAAGTCGGGCCTAGACAAAGATGTCGGGCCTAGCCAAAACATGTTAGACTTTGTCGGAGCTACCCAAAACAAGTCGCACCTATTGTAGGACCATGCTGGAGCTCGGACCTAGAGTCGGACCTTGTTAAAATGGTGTTTTGGCAGTATTGAAACTTTCATCATCATAGCCAATGTATTCAGCACACACAGAACAGATAACCAAATGGGATCCAATTAGCCACTTTATATAAATTCGAGATTTACGAAGAAGAACAAAACCAAACATCAATCCAGTGCTAATCACATGGTATGCACAAAATAACATCCCACCTTTCCTCTTGTCTACTTTTCGTTATTGATTGGTTACTCGGAGTTTGTTCTGCTTTCATGGGATGTAAAACAATCATGTACACCACATACATATACTAAACAAAGGGACACGAGAGGGGGCCTCCCATTCTATGGAGAACGGTTGAATTCACTACTACAAAAAACATTGTCACAGGCGTCTCAATTTTCCAAACACAGGCGGTCCGTAAAAAATGCAATTGTGGTGATGAATGATACAATAACCGCCTGTGTATGAATAAACATCACCTGTAGATTTTAGAAAACAATCGCCTAGGCAAATAGATTATATTATCGGACGGTTATTAATTAAGAACCACCTGTACTGTAACAAACTTCTGTGGCGGTTTTTAATAAGCCACCCCTAGGTAAATACATGGTTTTCACAGGCAGTCACTAATTAAGAACGGTATGTACTGGTTCAAACATCACCAATGGTTTTTATTGAAGAACCGCCTGGGCAAAGTCATTGTTTTTACAAACTGCTTATTAATTACGAACTACATGTGATGCTGGTAAGCTCTTGTCAAGCTAATCCTATCACAGCAAACTCTTGTAGATGCAAGTAACACCCGTGACTCATCATTTGGATTGTTGAAAGCTTCAATTGAAGTCTGACGATACCTTGGAAGGATTTTGCAATCCATTTGAAGGATTTCTTTCCCTCCTGTACATTTGGAAAACCTACGAAGATGCTCCTTTATCAGTTTTAATGGTTGAATATATTGACTAAAAATCAGTACGTTCTCTCTTAGTGCTTCACAAAAGCGATGAAGCAAACAACTTCAATCACAAATCTTGTTTTTACCCTTTCATAGGGATTTTATCTTAATGTGTGAAGCATAGATTTATCAATAAGTGAAGCTTCCTTATCATACATGTTAATGGCAGTTATAAGTGAAGGGTGTGTCGAAGCTAACAAAATCTGAATTTGACTGAAGGCAAAGAGATTCTACATTAGCGTCAATGTCCAAGTTAGACGGCGTGAAGCTATGATGACAGCCTTCAACAACATGAGAAGTGATGCTCAGGTTGTGCTTGCATCAACCAAGGCATGTTGTGAGGGCATAACACTTGTTGGGGCAAGCATAACCATGATGCCCCAACAAGTGTTATGCCTTCACAAAATGCCTTGGTTGATGCAAGCATAACCTTGGCATCACTTTTCATGTTGTTGAATGCTGCCATCATAGCTTCACGCTGTCTAATATGGACATTGCCACTCATATGCAGTATCTCTTTGTCTTCAGGCCCGTTGAGATTTTGTTAGCTTCGACACAACCTTCTCTTGTAACTTCCATGAAGATGTCTGATGAGGAAGCTTCACTTATTGATAAATCTATGCTTGAAACATTAAGGTCAAGTCCTTTGAAGGAACAAATACAAGATTTGTGATTGAAGTTGTTCACTTCGTCGCTTGTGTGAAGCACTAAGAGAGATGGTACTGATTTTTAGTCAATATATTCAACCATTAGAACTGATAAAGTAGCATCTTTGTAAGTTTTTAAAATGGAGACAAGGGAAATAAATCCTTCAGATGGATGGGAAAATCCTTCCAAGGTATCATTAGTCTTCAATTGAAGCTTTTAACAATCCAAATAATGAGTATCGGGTGTTACTTGCATCTACAAGAGCTTGCTGTGAAGGGACTAGCTTGACATGAGCTTCAAGAGTTGTGCTTCTAGTTGTTGTTTGGAACCCAATAGTTGGAAGGCAAGCCATTAGCATCATAGGTCATAAGAAATTTGTATTCACATACAATTTGATAACTTATGGAATAGGTGAAGGTGATAAATATGATAGGCAAGCCGTAAAGGATCACTTGTCTAAATAATCGTCTCTACAAAACATGAATTTAATAATGTTCGAAACATGCTTTCTAAAGCTGAAATGGAACATTGTTCTAAGTTGATTTCAGAGGATACAAATATATACAATATATATCATACATTTTTTCCAGCACTGAGATCTTCTCGCATATAGGGTTTGAAATCCTTTTTAATGCTTCTCTCTATGCGCTTGATGTTTTTTGGTTTGGTGAAAAGGAACATCTCTTCATACTGATTATATTCCTCTTCATTATCTCCCACATTCTAAACCCCAACAATATTTTGCTTTCCAGAAACAACTACGTGCATCTTTTCAGTTCCTGGATCTTGTACATAAAAAAACTTGTGCAAGACAATCGGCGAGAACCCACAGGTCATCTTTATAACCCACTTTGTTGAATTCTACCAGTGTCAGCTCATAGTTGTCCACTTTCACACCATCAGAATGTTTGACCCATTATCACTTCAATACGGGCATTACAATTCTTTCTCCATAATCGAGTTCCCATATTTTTTCTATGAACCCGAATTATGTGGTCTTCTGCCCTTATGGATCATAAGCCTCTATACGAACACCACTATTTTGTGCAACACTCTTACCATCTTTTTTCTTATGTAAAATGTGTGAACATTGATGTCATATGCTTGCCATGATGTCACCAAAGCAGATGGACCAGAAGCTGAATTCTCAATTATTGCCTGTGTGAGACCTATGTCTGCTAAATACATTGGCTATGATGATAAAAGTTTTGAATACTGCAAAAACACCCGTCTCAACAAGGTCCATCTCTAGGTCTGAGTTCCTGCAAGGTCCTACGATAGGTCTGGATTGTTTTTGGTAGCTCCATCAACGTCCGACGTAAGGTCCGACTTGTTTTGGCTAGGTCCAACTTCTTTCTCTAGGTCCGACTAGCTTTGGTCAGCTCCGGCGCTAGCTCCGACTAGCTTTGGTCAGCTCTGGCTCTAGGTTCGAATAGCTTTGGTAAGTTCTGGCACTAGGTCTTGCTAGCTTTGGTAAGCTTCGACTCAAGGTTCGGTTAGTTTTGGCAATGTACGGTGCTAGATTCCAATAGTTCAACTTTTAACTTGCGATGTTGCGAACTTGCTTTTTGGATAATGGAAAACTTGCTTTGTATTCTTTTACTAAGTTTTTGGTGTGTTTTGGTGGTTATGTCTGATATCATTTTGCTATGGTTTGCAACATGATTATGTGGGGTGCTCACGTAAGGTGTTGTGGTTTCGGAACTAACGAGAGTCAAGTCGAGGACTTGTTCTCGGAAGTATTGGATTGTTTATTCATGTGCAGTTGTTTCTTGAGTTCAATACATGCTTAGTGACGGGATCCATTGAACTAGTCTTAGGGAGAAGATGAGGTTCAACAACCAAGTTCGGGAGGAATTGTGGTTGACTTGATCGGGAGGTTGCGTAGAATGTTTGAATCAAGAACAATGCATAGGAAGGTAACGTGGACATCATTGGAAGATGTTTGCACGTGTGCAAGGAGTGCATGGACATGGCAACATGGTTCCTAGGCATGATGATGATAAGTGGACATAAAGAATTTGGTCGGAAAGGTCCAACTGGCTGAAATATGCCTCAGACTGCAGCTGAGGTGGTTATGGTTCGTTTATGGAAAGATTTGAGTTTGTTTTGGTTACATTTCATGTAGGTCACGAAGTTAAGTTGTTTTTAGTAATGTGGGATACGTTCCTAAGGTGTTTGGAAGTCTTAAGATTTCTTCTATCTGTGTATAGAAGATTCTTGAGAAGTAATGGAAAGTTTCGGTTGAAACTGAGTAGGATACGAGTCCTGTTTGGTTTGGGTTGGCCTCATGGCTGGTTATATAAGCAAGGGAGGCCAGAGCCGTGATGCACAACTTTGGGGCTGTTCCTCTTGTGGTTTGAGCAACAAAATTCGTAGTTTAAAGGAACTTTTGTGCCTTGTTTGTCCGACTTGTTTCAGACAAGTTTTCTCGTCGAGTTTCTGCACAGCACTACCTTGCTTCGGTGGTTTTATCATAACCCGAGTCTTCACAAAATGATTATCTATCATCTATGAAAATTTCACGGTCATTGTATTTGTGGTTTTGGATCTACACGAGTTTCATTGCAGTGTTGTAGATCTGGTTTTTCTAGGGTAGAACAAATTGACCTTTGTTCAATCTTTCGATCGTAACTTGAGTTTTTCTTAACGATTTTTCATGATTCTTGTTTTTGTGTCTTTGTAACTTGATTCTCCACAATCTATACTGGTTTCTTCACAATTTACCACGTTTAGATTAGTTGAACAAATGATTTATTTAGCATATCAACTTTCTGCCGAGGGGTTTTTGTTGCTTCCGCTGAAAAGTTGTAATCTATCATTCACCCCCCTATGGTAGCTTTTCACGTGCTCTTTGATCATACAAATGTTATCAGAGCCACAATGCTCTAATTTTTATGATTTGCAAATGTTTTTGACTAATCATCATAGAGAAATACTCCACAAAACCTTGTGTCTTTAGTGGTAATGATTCTCAGGTTTGGAAGGCAAGTATGAAAGCTTTCATCCAGACACAAGGCTTCACAATATGGGAAAAGGTGTACAAGCCTTATGATGTTCCGTCAAATGATCATGTCACGGCTAAAAATATGAGAGATGTCGACAACAACAACAAGGCTCGCAATTTGATCATACAAGGATTAACTCAAAGCGATTTCGACCGTGTTGCTCACCTCTGATCTGCATATGATGTGTGGAAAGCACTCTGCAACTACCACAAAGGATCCAACACGATCAAGGAGGTAAGGACAGACATGTTAAAAAAGGAGTACATGCGCTTTTAGATGCAACAAGGTGAGTCCATCGATGATCTCTTTGCTCGCTTTAATAAACATCTCAGCAACTTGCATAGCGTCAATGTTAATTTTTCAGATTCTAAGAATGCTAGGCAATTACTAAGTGCATTAGACATGTCAATTTGGGAGATGAAAGTTACATCTATTCATGAATCTAGTGTCATGAGTACACTTACTTTAGATGTTCTATATTCTAAATTGAAAACTTATGAAATTGATATAATCTCACGTAAGAACCCCGACAAGTCTCTTGCATTCATTTATCAACATGAAATGCCTAGCTCCGGCCATTCTTCATCTTGTGGAAGACTTGTTTTGTTGTCCTCTCTAACCCTTGAACAGATTGAAGAGTTTCCATAGGAAAAACTTGCACTCATCTCTACTCGGATCTCAAAAGCATTGCAAAATGTGAGAACTCGAAGGAGAGGAAGTGCCGGACCTCAACAATGCTTCAAATGTGGTAAGAAAGGACATTTTCGCATGGATTTCCCGTGATGAAAAGCAAACAAGGATGAAGCACTAATTTGCAAACAACAACATGAAAAAGAAAGGTTTTACAGGACGTCAATTGGTGAATAGTTTTATCTCCGCACTTCAAGAACTTGGCTCGAGTGATGTGGACATCGGAAGTGAGGAAGATGAAGATGATTTGGCAAACTGGTGTTTCATGGCGGGCAAGTCAAGATCAAGTATGGAGGAGGAAGAACACAACAGTGACAATGAGTAGGTATGTCCTACTTGCGAAGAAATGTGTGATGCTATTTCTCATGTCACTGTTATATTTAAGAAAAAGGACAAAAATTTTAGGGACAATTCTGTTAAAATTTAGTCACTAAAATCTGAAATTAATCGTTTGGAATCTTTGATTCCTAGAGATGATTCTTGTTCCTCATGTGATTTATTATATGAACAATTGTCCTCTCTAAGAAGTGCACACACCTCCACACTTGATAAACTTGAACTTGAAATTGAAAAGAACAAAAAGCTTGCAGCACTTAATGATAAAAACTTGAAAGATGCTTGCTGTTATACAATTTATTTGCATTGTTCTACTTGTGATTATCTTGATAATAAACTACAAGATGCTATGAATGAAATTTCTATATTGAGCAATGCTTTACGTTCTCATGAAGTTAAATATTGTTCCAATTGCAAATTAAAAGGAAAAACTTCATGTGAAAATTGCCTTGATCTGTCAAATAAACTTGATGACATGCATAGGACATTAGATTGGTTTTCTAATGCAAATAAGAACCTAAACTTGCTGATGAATTTCTCTAAATCTTGCAATGATAAATCTGGTTTAGGTTTTGATTCTTATGCTCATGCTAAGGCACATCCACATAAAATTGTAAAGTCATTAGGAAGTGGTTTGATTCAAACGGCTCCTAAACAAAAAGAAGTGTGTAGGATCGAAAAGCACGTGAAAAGCTACCATAGGGGTTGAATGGTAGATTTAAAAATCTTACGCAGCGAAAACAATTAAATCCCAACCCCTTTGGCAGAAAAACAATTTGTTAAAGAAATCGTGTGTGAGACTAATCTAAATGTGTTTCACCATGACAAAAGTAATAGATATCCGAGAGAATCAAGTCACAAAGACGACACAACAAGAATCACTCAAATCCGTCGAGAGAAACTCAAGTTGATTGAAAGATCGAACAAAGGTCAATCTGTCCTATCCAAGAAAAATAGTTCTGGAATTCTGCAATGAAACTCGTGTAGATCAGGAACTACAAATCCAATGACTGTGAAATTTTGACAGATGATAGATAACCAAGTTTTGAAGACAACTCAATCACGTCAATTGGATCTATATGATGAGGACATCACAACGGCGGAGACGCACATTTAACTGCAAGGACCAATCGCAAGAGCACGAGCACGGTTATTAAATCAGCAGGTGCATTCGTTCCTAACTTCTTTTGCATGTGAGTTTGAGAATAGATTGCTATATGATGATTTAATTGTTATGAGGAATAATGGAGAAGATCAACAAGTGAAGGAAAGAGGCCTTGGGAGCATGGAGAACCAGCTGGGACATCCACAAGTTGATGGAAACAGTTTACAACTCGGACTCGAGTTCAACTCGGAGTCCAGGAGCAGTCTACCTTAAAACGGACGCCCAGGAGGCATACGGACTCCATTTTTGACGTTCTACTTATGTGCGGAAAGAGGAGAAGATAAAATTTCCAATGGTTCTGGTCCCACCTCATAATTCATCCGGAGTCATTGGGAATCATCAAAACAAGTCGAGTCCAGATTTCTGTCCGGTGCTGCGCCACCGAATCGGGCCTTTGGGCCTTGTATGATTAGGACATCACAACAGCAGAGACGCGCATTGAACTGCAAGGACCAATCACAAGAGCACGGGCACGGTTATTAAATCAGCAGGTGAATTCGTTCTTGACTTCTTTTGCATGTGAGTTTGAGAATAGATTGCTATGTGATGATTTAATTGTTATTAGGAATAATGGAAAAGATCAACAAGTGAAGGAAGGAGGCCTTGGGAGCGTGGAGAACCACCTGGGACGTCCACAAGTAGATGGAAACAGTTTACAACTCGGACTCGAGTTCAACTCGGAGTCCAGAAGCAGTCCACCTTAAAACAGACGCCCAGGAGGCATACGGACTCCGTTTTCGACATTCTACATATGCACGGAAAGAGGAGAAGATAAACTTTCCAATGGTTCTGGTCCCACCTCAAAACTCCTCCGGAGTCATTGGGAATCGTCGAAACAAGTCGAGTCCAGATTTCTGTCCTGTCTGCACCACCGAATCGGGCCTTTGGGCCTTGTATCCCGTAAGAGTCCATTAGGGACGCGTCTAATCTAGTTTTGGTCGAACCCTAGCCTATAAATACTGCAGCCGCCGGTCATATTCGGTGGGTTTTCTTAGATCAATAATATCGCCGTTCTACGGTTTGTGAGACCCCAATTTCGCGACTTCCGATTGTGTCTTCTACGTTCTTGCTCGTGTTCTCGATTGCACTTGTAGGGATTAGCCTTCTTGGCGAGGTCAAGCGTGTGCAGCACGGTTGATAACCAACGGAGCCGTGGTGTAGTGATTGCAGGTGTACTCGAACCGCTCGAGTGCCGGGGATCATCAACGTCGAGTTCTCCACCCCAATCGTCATACCTTTCGGAAGATCGGGCCTAAACCTACTCATCAATTGGTATCAGATTTCCAGGTTGCCCGTGAGGTATATTTGTTTTCCTTCCTTCCATTAGATCGATTTTGTATCGTACCTAGAGTCCACAAAAAAGCCACAAAAAAAAATTAGATCGTTTTTACCGCTTCCCAGACTATAGTACCTGCAGTTTCGTTTTTCAGTTTGCATTGTTGAGTTTGCATTCGTGTGGTTGAGTCTTGTTGCTGGTTTAGCTTTGTGTTTTTTTGGTCCTAGTTATCGTGTTTCGTCCTTGTTTTATTGCTATTCGACACCTATTCGACAATCCCTAAATAACAAACCGATCCGCCACGTTCATCAGTTTGCCCTAGCTAGCCGCCTTGCGTGAACTCCCGCATCGCCAGCCCTAGATTAGGTGACAAATCTTTGTGCCATTCATCCTTGAATCATCACACACCACCCCATTAGTTGCTGTGCAAATTCCCGATCGTTTTCGTATCCGTTTGCGAGTTCTGTTCTCAAACCGAGTTGGAATCAACATCCAAAAAAACGTAACTCGGACAGCCTACCTTAAAATGGTCATAACTTTCGCATACGAACTCGAAATCGGGCGAATTTTTTTTCAAATTCATCTACGCGAAATTTCTCATGTGATTTTCCGTCGCGTAGCCGCGTTCGGCGAAATTAGATTGCCCAAATTCCCCTCGGAAGATAGGCTATCCGGCCTCCGAAGTTTCAGCACGAATTTTAAAGAACCTTCTTGATTTTCTATAGGCCGCATATTACATCCAATTGAGCTGCAAATTTGTGTGCTTCCTATATTTGTTCTACTGAGTAAAGAAAAAAATATCAAAAAAATATTACAAAAAAGAAAAAAAATAGTGAAGAGCACGCATATTAAAGCAATTGGCCTATACCACTTGGTGTTGTTTGTTTGGTTATATCATTCTGTCTTTCTTTTGCCTTGATACTTCCTTGTGTTGTGCTAGGCTCTAGGGCACTCAGTTGACCAGCAACAGTTTCCTACATTGAATACTTATTCAACTTTGTTTAGCTGTTAACAATTTTCTGCTTATTAGCCACCATATTGTGCCATCCAAGCTCCACCTTTCTCTTGAGCATAACATGTACCTTTGCAATCACCCCACGCTTCATTGGTTCATCTCACCGTCCACACCACCTGCTGTGTCGGTAAGAACACTTGTAAGAGCGTGGTAAGACGCTTGAGCGAGAGAGATTGTTTTCTTCCACCTTCCACATTGTCACTGTAGTTGATAGGGATAACATTTTTTTTCGTTGACTTTTGTTTCCTACTAACAATGGCAGGAGAAGAAAATAATGACGAATGTGTTCAACATGTTGAGTTACGTGATATGTTCGCCAAATACAACGCATCAACGGAGGAGTCATTGGCGAACTTGACTCGCAAACTGGATGACCTTGCTCTTCGGATGAATACTTTTGAGGCTCGGTTGCCTCTCGCTAGAAGACAAGAAGACAATGCTTATGATGAACTGGAAGATCACAGTAATCAGCCAAGACTGCCACTTTATCGTCGAGCTATGGGAGGTAATAATCATAACAATTATAACCGCCCTCCTGATGATCCTTTTGCTAAAGTGAAATTTACTATACCCTCTTTTTCTAGTGCTTATGATGCTGAGGCTTATCTTGATTGGGAGATGACAGTAGAGCAAAAATTTAATTCCCATCTTGTTCCTGAACAACATAGAGTTCGTCAAGCCACTAGTGAGTTTAAGGACTTTGCTATCATATGGTGGAATGAACTTGTTAAAACTAGAACTGATCCTCCAACATGGGATAGATTAAAGGAAGCTATGCGTGTTCGATTTGTTCCTCCATATTTTCAGCGGGACCTTCGCAAAAAATTGCAGCGTTTAGACCAAGGTAACATGTCCGTAGAGGAGTATTATCAAGAGTTACAAAAGGGTATGCTGCGTTGTGGGGTAGTAGAGGACATGGATGATAAAATAGCTCGTTTTTATGGGGGGTTGAGGCGTAAAATTCAGGACATTGTTGATTACAAAGAATATGATACTGTTAACAGATTGTTTTAGCTTGCTATGTTGGCAGAAAAAGAATTGCAGGGCCGACGACAACAACAACAACGCACGAGGAGCAACTTCACGCCGCGTGCAGCAACTACACCATCCAAAACAGCACCATCTTCGGCCCCCCGTGCAGAGACTACACCACCCAATGGCGGCCAACGAACTATACCTGCTGCTCCACCTTCTCGCGTGCCGGAAGGCAGCAAGGCGACATCATTCAAGCCTTCGTCGTCCACTCCTTCTACGGGTCATACTTCCGACATTAAGTGTCACCGCTGCCAGGGACTTGGTCATATGATGAGAGATTGCCCGAGCAAACGAGCATACATAGCACGCGACGATGGCGGGTATGATAGTACTTCGGATGTTGAAGATGAATATTCTCTTGCTACTGACTTTACAGATCCAAATGACAACACACCGAAGAAGAGGTACTTGGTACAGCGGCGACGGAGAACTATAGGAGCATCATTTTGCAGCGTGCCTTGAGCTCCAAGGTGGAGACCGACGACGAGCTACAACGACACAACCTCTTCCACATGTTTCTCGTCGTCAAGGACTGCCGTGTACACACTATAATTGATGGAGGTAGCTGCAATAACTTGGTAAACACGGACGTCGTCAAGAAACTCGGTTTGACAACAAGAGCACACCCTCATCCGTACCACATTCAATGGTTCAACAACAGCGGTAAGGTGCGGGTAACACAAACAGCGAGAATCCATTTTTCAATTGGTTCATACCATGATTTTGCTGATTTTGATGTTGTTCCTATGGATGCTTGTTCTCTTTTATTGGGTCGTCCTTGGAAATTTGATACAGATGCTATTCATCATGGTAGAACCAATAAATATACTCTCATGCATAAGGGAAAGAAAATCACTTTGCTCCCCATGACTCCTGCTGAAATTGTGCATTTTGAGAAGAGTAAAATTCGTGAGGGCAAAGCAACTAAATTAGAATCTGAAAAACAGCAAGTTATTAAGTTAAAATCACCATCATTGCTCGCAACTAAATCTGAACTTGCTGATTTATTCGATGCTAAGGGGATGTGCTATGCTTTAGTTTGCAAAGAAGCCATGTTTTCACTTCATGAATTGTCTATTGAATTGTCCCCTGCTGTTGCTAACCTTTTGCAGGAGTTTGAGGACGTGTTTCCCTCCGAGATACCCCCTGGTTTACCACCGATGAGAGGCATTGAACACAAGATCGATTTGATTCCAGGAGCAAGTTTGCCAAATCGTGCAGCATACAGGGCGAATCCACAAGAAACTAAGGAAATTCAGCGACATGTCCAAGATCTTTTGGACCACGGGTACATTCGTGAAAGCCTTAGCCCTTGTTCCGTTCCTGTTCTTTTGGTTCCTAAGAAAGATGGTAGTTGGCGCATGTGTGTTGATTGTCGAGCGATTAATAACATCACCATTCGATATCGTTATCCTATTCCTCGATTAGATGACATGCTTGATGAATTGAGTGGTGCTATCATCTTCACAAAAATTGACTTGCGTAGTGGTTACCACCAAATTAGAATGGCAGTAGGAGATGAATGGAAAACTGCATTTAAAACCAAGTTTGGACTTTATGAGTGGTTAGTCATGCCTTTTGGTTTAACTAATGCACCCAGCATCTTGATGCGATTAATGAACGAGGTTTTACGTGCTTTTATTGGACAATTTGTAGTGGTTTACTTCGATGATATCCTCATTTACAGCAAGTCATATGGTGAACATCTTGATCATTTACGTGCTGTTTTTACTGTTTTGAGAGATGCACGTTTGTTTGGTAACCTCGAAAAGTGCGTTTTTTGCACCAATCGAGTCTCGTTTCTTGGCTATGTCGTTTCCTCGCAGGGAATTGAGATGGATGAGGCAATAATTGAAGCAATCACCAGCTGGCCAGCCCCAACTACCGTCACACAGGTTCGTAGTTTTCTTGGTCTTGCAGGATTTTATCGGCGCTTTGTGCGGGATTTCAGCACCATTGCAGCACCTCTACATGAGCTAACGAAGAAGGGAGTTCCATTTCGATGGGGCGAACAGCAGCAACAAGCTTTTGATGCTCTCAAATCGAAGCTTACACAAGCACCATTACTACAACTTCCTGATTTTGACAAGACCTTTGAGCTAGAATGCGATGCAAGTGGCATTGGTATTGGAGCCATTCTCATACAAGGAGGTAAACCCGTTGCTTTCTTTAGTGAAAAACTTCATGGTCCTTCTCTGAATTACTCCACTTATGATAAGGAATTGTATGCCTTAGTCCGTGTATTACAAACATGGCAACATTATCTTTGGTCTAAGGAGTTTGTCATACATTCCAATCATGAATCATTGAAGTATCTTAAGTGTCAAACCAATCTGAATAAACGACATGCTAAATGGATTGAGTTCATAGAGTCATTTCCATACATCATTAAGCATAACAAAGGGAAGGAAAATATCATTGCCGATGCATTATCTAGGTGTTATACCATGCTGTCCCAACTTGATCATAAAATCTTTGGTTTGGAAACAATTAAAGCATTATATCCTACTGATTTGGACTTCAAAGTTGCTTTTGAAAATTGTAGAGAAGGAAGAACTTGGAATAAATATGTGCTGCGAGAGGGTCTCCTCTATCGTGCTAACAAGCTATGCGTTCCAGCTAGCTCCGTTCGTCTATTGCTTTTGCAGGAAGCACATGGAGGAGGTTTGATGGGACATTTTGGAGTGAAGAAAACTGAAGACGTGCTGTCCATACACTTCTTTTGGCCAAAGATGAGGCGTGATGTCGAGCGCTACGTGTCACGATGCACTACTTGCAACAAAGCTAAGTCTCGTCTTAACTCACATGGTCTTTATATGCCTCTTCCTGTTCCTAGTGTACCTTGGGAGGATATTTCTATGGACTTTGTTTTGGGATTGCCTAGGACTAAGAGGGGGAGGGATAGTATTTTTGTAGTTGATGATCGTTTTTCCAAAATGCACACTTTATACCTTGTCATAAGAATGATAATGCCTCACACATTGCTGATTTACTTATGACGGAAATTGTTCGTTTACATGGTGTGCCAAATACCATTGTTTCTGATCGTGATGCAAAATTTTTAAGTCATTTTTGGAGAACTTTGTGGTATAAATTGGGAACCAAGTTGCTGTTTGCAACTACATGTCACCCACAAACGGATGGACAGACCGAGGTAGTTAATCGTACTTTATCCACTATGTTACGGGCTGTCTTGAAAACAAATTTGAAGTTGTGGGAGGAGTGTTTACCACATATAGAATTTGCTTACAACAGATCCGTTCACTCCACGACAAAGGTAAGTCCATTCCAGGTAGTGTATGGTTTCAATCCCCGTGCTCCTATTGATTTACTACCTTTGCCTCCTTCTGAAACTATAAATTTGGATGCTACACAATGATCTGAATTCATTCTTAAGATGCATGAAACTACAAAGAAAAATATTGAAATGATGAATGAGAAGTATAGGATTGCAGGTAGTAAAGGTAGAAAAGAAGTAAAACTTGAACCGGACTATTTGGTGTGGTTACATTTGAGAAAAGAGCGATTTCCCGACTTGAGAAAATCTAAACTTATGCCACGAGCTGCTGGTCCTTTTAAGATCGTTGAAAAGATTAATGATAATGCATATAAGCTTGAATTGCCTCCCGATTTTGGGGTTAGTCCTACATTTAACATTTCAGATTTGCGACCGTACTTGGGAGAAGAAGATGAACTTGAGTCGAGGACGACTCCAATTCAAGAGGGGGAGGATGATGAGGACATCACAACAGCAGAGACGCGCATTGAACTGCTAGGACCAATCACAAGAGCACGGGCACGGTTATTAAATCAGCAGGTGAATTCGTTCTTAACTTCTTTTGCATGTGAGTTTGAGAATAGATTGCTATGTGATGATTTAATTGTTATTAGGAATAATGGAAAAGATCAACAAGTGAAGGAAGGAGGCCTTGGGAGCGTGGAGAACCACCTGGGACGTCCACAAGTAGATGGAAACAGTTTACAACTCGGACTCGAGTTCAACTCGGAGTCCAGGAGCAGTCCACCTTAAAACAGACGCCCAGGAGGCATACGAACTCCGTTTTCGACGTTCTACATATGAACGGAAAGAGGAGAAGATAAACTTTCCAATGGTTCTGGTACCACCTCAAAATTCCTCCGCAGTCATTGGGAATCGTCGAAACAAGTCGAGTCCAGATTTCTGTCCGGTGCTGCGCTACCGAATCGGGCCTTTGGGCCTTGTATCCCGTAAGAGTACATTAGGGACGCGTCTAATCGTGTTTTGGTCGAACCCTAGCCTATAAATACTGCAGCCGCCGGTCATATTCGGTGGGTTTTGCTTATATCAATAATATCGCCGTTCTACGGTTTGTGAGACCCCAATTTCGCGATTTCCGATTGTGTCTTCTACGTTCTTGCTCGTGTTCTCGATTGCACTTGTAGGGATTAGCCTTCTTGGTGAGGTCAAGCATGTGCAGCACGGTTGATAACCAACGGAGCCGTGGTGTAGTGATTGCAGGGGTACTCGAACCGCTCGAGTGCCGCAGATCATCAACGTCGAGTTCTCCACCCCAATCGTCATACCTTTTGGAAGATCGGGCCTAAACCTACTCATCATTGTATCCCATAAGAGTCCATTAGGGACGCGTCTAATCGTGTTTTTGTCGAACCCTAGCCTATAACTACTGCAGCCGCTGGTCATATTCGGTGGGTTTTTCTTAGATCAATAATAACGCCGTTCTACGGTTTGTGAGACCCCAACTTCGCGATTTCCTATCGTGTCTTCGACGTTCTTGCTCGTGTTCTCGGTTGCACTTGCAGGGGTTAGCCTTCTTGGCGAGGTCAAGCGTGTGCAGCACGATTGATAACCAACGGAGCTGTAGTGTAGTAATTGCAGGTGTACTCGAATCGCTCGAGTGCCGCGGATCATCAACGTCGAGTTCTTCACCCCAATCGACATACCTATCGGAAGATCAGGACTAAACCTACTCATCAATTGGTATCAGATTTCTAGGTTGCTCATGAGGTATCTTTGTTTTCCTTCCATTAGATCAATTTTTTTTCGTACCTAGAGTCCACAGAAAAGCCACAAAGAAATTAGATCTTTTTTACCGCTTCCCAAACTATAGTGCCTGCAATTTTGTTTTTCAGTTTGCATTGTTGAGTTTGCATTCGTGTGGTCGAGTCTTGTTGCTGGTTTAGCTTTTTGTTTTGGGTCCTAGTTATCGTGTTTCGTCCTTGTTTTATTGTTGTTCGACACCTATTCCACAATCCCTAAATAACAAACTGATCCACCACGTTCATCGGTTTGCCCTAGCTAGCCGCCTTGCGTGAACTCCCGCATCGCCAGCCCTAGATTAGGTGACAAACCTTTGTTCCATTCATCCTTGAATCATCACACACCACCCCATTAGTTTCTGTTCAAATTCCCGATAATTTTTATATCCGATTGTGAGTTCTGTTCTCAAACCGAGTTGGAATCAACATCTAAAAAAAAATAAGTCGGACAGCCTACCTTAAAATGGCCATAACTTTTGCATACGAACTCGAAATCGGGCAATTTTTTTTCAAATTCATCTACGCAAAATTCCGCATCTGAGTATTCGCGGCATAGCCACGTTCGGCGAAATTAGATTGCCTAAATCCCCCACGGAAGATAGGCTATCCGGCCTCCAATGTTTCAACACGAATTTTAAAGAATCATCTTGGTTTTCTATAGGCCGCATATTACATCCAATTGAGCTGCAAATTTGTGTGCTTCCTATATTTGTGCTCCTGAGTAAAGAAAAAATATCAGAAAAATATTAAAAAAAAAAGAAAAAATAGTGAAGAGCACGCATATTAAAGCAATTGGCCTATACCACTTGGTGCTGTTTTGTTGGCTATATCATTCTGTCTTTCTTTTGCCTCGATACTTCCTCGTGTTGTGCTAGGCTCTAGGGCACTCGGTTGACTAGCAACAGTTTCCTACATTGAATACTTATTATACTTTGTTTAGCTGTTAACGATTTTCTGCTTATTAGCCACCATATTGTGCCATCCAAGCTCCACCTTTCTCTTGAGCATAACAGGTACCTTTGCAATCATCCCATGCTTCGTTGGTTCATCTCACCGTCCACACCACCTGCTGTGTCGGTAAGAACACTTGTAAGAGCGTGGTAAGACGCTTGAGCGAGAGAGATTGTTTTCTTTCACCTTCCACATTGTCACTATAGTTGATAGGGGTAACATATTTTTTTTGTTGTCTTTTGTTTCCTACTAACAATGGCAGGAGAAGACAATGATGATGAATGTGTTCAACATGCTGAGTTACGTGATATGATGAATACCATGATGAATATGTTCGCCAAATACAACGCAACAACGGAGGAGTCATTGGCGAACTTGACTCGCCAACTGGATGACCTTGCTCTTCGGATGAATACTTTTGAGGCTCGGTTGCCTCTCGCTGGAAGACAAAAAGACAATGCTTCTGATGAACTTGAAGATCATAATAATCAGCCAAGACTTTCACTTTATCATCGAGGTATGGGATGTAATAATCATAACAATTATAATCGTCCTCTTGATGTTCCTTTTTTTTCTAAAGTGAAGTTTACTATACCCTCTTTTTCTGGTGCTTATGATGCTGAGGCTTATCTTTATTGGGAGATGACAGTAGAGCAAAAATTTAATTCCCATCTTCTTCCTGAACAACATAGAGTTCGTCAAGCTACTAGTGAGTTTAAGGACTTTGCCATCATATGGTAGAATGAACTTGTTAAAACTAGAACTGATCCTCCAACATGGGATATATTAAAGGAAGCTATGCATGTTCGATTTGTTCCTCCATCTTTTCAGCGGGACCTTCGCAAAAAATTGTAATGCTTAGACCAAGGTAACATGTTCGTAGAGGAGTATTATCAAGAGTTACAAAAGGCTATGTTGCGTTGTGGGGTAATAGAGGACATGAATGATAAAATAGCTCGTTTTTATGGGGGGTTGAGGCGTGAAATTCAGGACATTGTTGATTACAAGGAATATGATACTGTTAACAGATTGTTTCAGCTTGCTATGTCGGTAGAAAAAAGAATTGCAGGGCCGACAACAACAACAACATCACACGAGGAGCAACTTCACGCCGCGTGAACCGACTACACTATCCAAAACAGCACCATCTTCGACCCCCGTGCAGCGACTACACCACCCAATGGCGGCCAACGAACTATACCTGCTGCTCCACCTTCTCGTGTGCCGGAAGGCAGCAATGTGACATCATTCAAGCCTTCGTCGTCCTCTTCTTCTACGGGTCGTACTTCCGACATTAAGTGTCACCGCTGTCAGGGACTTGGTCATATGATGAGAGATTGCCCGAGCAAACGAGCATACATAGCACGCGACGATGGCGGGTATGATAGTACTTCGGATGTTGAAGATGAATATTCTCTTGCTACTGACTTTACAAATCCAAATGACGAACACATCGAAGAAGAGGTACTTGGTACAGCGGCGACGGAGAACTATGGGAGCATCATTGTGCAGCGTGCCTTGAGCTCCAAAGTGGAGACCGATGACAAGCTACAACGACAAAACCTCTTCCACATGTTTCTCGTCGTCAAGGACTGCCGTGTACACACTATAATTGATGGAGGTAGCTGCAGTAACTTGGTGAACACGAACGTCGTCAAGAAACTTGGTTTGACAAAAAGAGCACACCCTCATTCGTACTACATTCAATGGTGCAACAACAGCGGTAAGGTTCGGGTAACACAAACAGCAAGAATACATTTTTCAATTGGTTCATACCATGATTTTGCTGATTTTGATGTTGTTCTTATGGATGCTTGTTCTCTTTTATTGGGTCGTCCTTGGGAATTTGATACAGATCCTATTCATCATGGTAGAACCAATAAATATACTCTCATGCATAAGGGAAAGAAAATCACTTTGCTGCCCATGACTCCTGCTGAAATTGTGCATTTTGAGAAGAGTAAAATTTGTGATGGCAAAGCAACAAAATTAGAATTTGAAAAACAGGAAGTTATTAAGTTAAAATCACCATCGTTGCTCGCAACTAAATCTGACCTTGCTTATTTATTCGATGCTAAGGGGATGTGCTATGCTTTAGTTTGCAAAGAAGCCATGTTTTCACTTCATGAATTTTCTATTGCATTGCCCCCTGCTGTTGCTAACCTTTTGCAGGAGTTTGAGGATGTGTTACCCTCTGAGATACCCCCTGGTTTACCACCGATGAGAGGCATTGAACACAAGATCGATTTGATTCCAGGAGCAAGTTTGCCAAATCATGCAGCATATGGGGCGAATTCACAAGAAACTAAGGAAATTCAGCGACAAGTCCAAGATCTTTTGGACCGCGGGTACATTCGTGAAAGCCTTAGCCCTTGTTCTGTTCCTGTTCTTTTGGTTCCTAAGAAAGATGGTAGTTGGCGCATGTGTGTTGATTGTCGAGCGATTAATAACATCACCATTCGATATCGTTATCCTATTCCTCGATTAGATGACATGCTTGATGAATTGAGTGGTTCTATCATCTTCACAAAAATTGACTTGTGTAGTGGTTACCACCAAATTAGAATGGCACTAGGAGATGAATGGAAAACTGCATTTAAAACCAAGTTTGGACTTTATAAGTGGTTAGTCATGCCTTTTGGTCTAACTAATGCACCCAACACCTTTATGCAATTAATGGATGAGGTTTTATGTGCTTTCATTGGACAATTTGTGGTGGTTTACTTTGATGATATCCTCATTTACAGCAAGTCATATGATGAACATCGTGATCATTTACGTGCTGTTTTTACTGTTTTGAGAGATGCACGTTTGTTTGGTAACCTCAAAAAGTGCGTCTTTTGCACCAATCGAGTCTCGTTTCTAGGCTATGTCGTTTCCTCGCAGGGAATTGAGATGGATGAGGCAAAAATTGAAGCAATCACCAGCTAGCCAGCCCCAACAACCGTCACACAGGTTCGTAGTTTTCTTGGTCTTGCAGGTTTTTATTGGTGCTTTGTGCGGGATTTCAGCACCATTGCAGCACCTCTACATGAGCTAACGAAGAAGGGAGTGCCATTTTGATGGGGCAAACAGCGGCAACACACTTTTGATGCTCTCAAATCGAAGCTTACACAAGCTCCATTGCTACAACTTCCTGATTTTGACAAGACCTTCGAGCTAGAATGCGATGCAAGCGGCATTGGTATTGGAGGCATTCTCATACAAGGAGGTAAACCCGTTGCTTTCTTTAGTGAAAAACTGCATGGTCCTTCTCTGAATTATTCTACTTATGATAAGGAATTATATGCCTTAGTGCGTGTATTTCAAACTTGGCAACATTATCTTTGGTCTAAGGAGTTTGTCATACATTCCGGTCATGAATCATTGAAGTATCTTAAGTGTCAAACCAATCTGAATAAACGACATGCAAAATGGATTGAGTTCATAGAGTCGTTTCCATACATCATTAAGCATAAGAAAGGGAAGGAAAATATCATTGCCGATGCATTATCTAGGCGTTATACCATGCTGTCCCAACTTGATCATAAAATCTTTGGTTTGGAAACAATTAAAGTATTATATCCTACTGATTTGGACTTCAAAGTTGCTTTTGAAAATTGTAGAGAAGGAAGAACTTGGAATAAATATGTGCTGCGAGAGGGTCTCCTCTATCGGGCTAACAAGCTATGCATTCCAGCTAGCTCTGTTAGTCTATTACTTTTGCAAGAAGCATATGGAGGAGGTTTGATGGGACATTTTGGAGTGAAGAAAACTGAAGACGTGCTGTCCACAAACTTCTTTTGGCCAAAGATGAGGCGTGATGTCGAGCGCTACGTGTCATGATGCACTACTTGCAACAAAGCTAAGTCTCGCCTTAACCCACATGGTCTTTATATGCCTCTTCCTGTTCCTAGTGTACCTTGGGAGGATATTTATATGGACTTTGTTTTGGGATTGCCTAGGACTTAGAGGGGGAGGGATAATAATTTTGTAGTTGTTGATCGTTTTTCCAAAATGGCACACTTTATACCTTGTCAGAAGAATGATAATGTCTCACACATTGCTGATTTATTTATGACGGAAATTGTTCGTTTACATGGTGTGCCAAATACCATTGTTTCTGATCGTGATGCAAAATTTTTAAGTCATTTTTGGAGAACTTTGTAGTATAAATTGGGGACCAAGTTGCTGTTTTCAACTACATGTCACCCAAAAACGGATGGACAGACCGAGGTAGTTAATCGTACTTTATCCACTATGTTGCGGGCTGTCTTGAAAACAAATTTGAAGTTGTGGGAGGAGTGTTTACCACATATAGAATTTGCTTACAACAGATCCGTTCACTCCACGACAAAGGTAAGTCTATTCCAGGTAGTGTATGGTTTCAATCCCCGTGCTCCTATTGATTTACTACCTTTGCCTCCTTCTGAAACTAAAAATTTGGATGCTACACAACGATCTGAATTCATTCTTAAGATGCATGAAACTACAAAGAAAAATATTGAAATGATGAATGAGAAGTATAGGATTGCAGGTAGTAAAGGTAGAAAAGAAGTAAAACTTGAACCGGGTGATTTGGTGTGGTTACATTTGAGAAAAGAGCGATTTCCCGACTTGAGAAAATCTAAACTTATGCCATGAGGTGCTGGTCCTTTCATGATTGTTGAAAAGATTAATGATAATGCTTATAAGCTTGAATTGCCTCCCGATTTTGGGGTTAGTCCTATATTTAACATTTCATATTTGCGACCGTACTTGGGAGAAGAAGATGAACATGAGTCGAGGACGACTCCAATTCAAGAGGGAGAGGATGATGAGGACATCATAACAGCGGAGACGCACATTGAACTGCAAGGACCAATCACAAGAGCCGAGCACGGTTATTAAATCAGCAGGTGAATTGGTTCCTAACTTCTTTTGCATGTGAGTTTGAGAATAGATTGCTATGTGATGATTTAATTGTTCTTAGGAATAATGGAGAAGATCAATAAGTGAAGGAAAGAGTCCTTTGGAGCATGGAGAACCAGCTGGGACGTCCACAAGTTGATGGAAACAGTTTACAACTCGGACTCGAGTTCAACTCGGACTCCAGGAGCAGTCCACCTTAAAATGGATGCCCAGGAGGCATACGGACTCTGTTTTCAATGTTCTACATATGCACAGAAAGAGGAGAAGATAAAATTTCCAATGGTTCTGATCCCACCTCAAAATTCCTCCGGAGTCATTGGGAATCGTCAAAACAATTCGAGTCCGGATTTCTGTCCGGAGCTGCGCCACCGAATCGGGCCTTTGGGCCTTGTATCCCTTAAGAGTCCATTAGGGACGTGTCTAATCGTGTTTTGGTCGTACCCTAGCCTATAAATACTGTAGCCGCCGGTCATATTCGGTGGGTTTTGCTTAGATCAATAATATCGTCGTTCTACGGTTTATGAGACCCCAACTTCGTGATTTCCGATCGTGTCTTCGACGTTCTTGCTCGTGTTCTCGGTTGCACTTGCAGGGATTAGCCTTCTTGGGAGGTCAAGCGTGTGCAGCATGGTTGATAACCAATGGAGCCGCGGTGTAGTGATTGCAGGGGTACTCGAACTGCTCGAATGTCGCGGATCATCAACGTCGATATCTCCACCCCAATCGACATACCTTTCGGAAGATCGGGCCTAAACCTACTCATCACTATAAAACTCGAGTTATGATAAAACCACCGAAGAAAGGTAGTGATGTGCAGAAAACTCGACAAGAAAAACTTGTCTGGAACAAGTCAGACGAAGAAGGCACAAAAGTTCCTTTCAACTACGAATTTTATTCAATAGAACACTGGAGGAACAGCCCCAAAGTCATCTACCACGAGCTCTGGCCTCCCTTGCTTATATAACCAGCCCTTAGGCCAACCCAATCTTAACTAGGACTCTAATCCTACTCAAATCACGAATCAAAACTTTCCATAACTACTTAGGACTCTTCTATACACAGATAGAAGCAATCTTAAGACTTCCAAAAAAATTACGAACGTATCCTACATTCCTAAAACAGCTCAAATTCATGAAACACACAAAATCCTATCATAACCAACTCAAAACTTTCCATATTTGAGTCAAACCTGACTCAGCCGCAGCTTGAGTCCATAACCTAGTCGGTTGGACCTTTCCGACCAATTTTTTACGTCCACATCTCTTCATCATGCCTCGGAACCATGTAGCCACGTCCATGCACTCCTTGCACACGTGCAAACATCTCCCAACGACGTCCAGGATACCTTCCTGTGCATTGTTCTTGATTCAAACATGTTGTGCGACCTCCCGATCTACTCAACCACAATTCCTCCCGAACTTGGTTGTTGAACCTCATCTTCTCCCTAAGACTAGTTGCGCAAAACTTGTTGCGCATGCTGAACCAAATGTTAGGAACATGCAACTTGCTATAATGAATGAAAACATGCAAAGCGTGCTCGCAAACCTACTGCTTTTCGTCCTACACATGAAACACCTCGTAGGTCAATAGTTGGGTACAAGAATTCTCAAAATCTTACTCATACACCTACTATTTTGTCTCATATTTAACGTGTTTTTCCTGTTGCACGTCGAGTGACTCAGTACTGGATTCCTAAATACCTTTTGACTAACCCCAGTATTGAGTCATCAACGTATTGTGCTTCTATGTAGGTTACACGTTTGAGGAAGGAGAACATTTGGATTGTGGATTCAGTTTGCTCACGCCACATGACTGGTAACAAAGATTGGTTCTCCTCCCTCTCTTTTGTGTCAGATGTAGGGAATGTTACTTTTACCGACAATTCTTCAACTCCTATAGTTGCTAAAGGTTCTGTTAGAGTAAATAATAACTATACTTTGAAGGATGTGACACTTGTTAAAAATTTGAAATACAACATGCTTTCTGTTTCATAATTGCTAGATGAAAATCTGGAAATTATTTTCACTAAAAATTGCTGCAAGGTTGTAGATTTAGACAGTGAGCTTATTTTTAACATGTCTCGGTTTGGAAGTGTTTTTAAAGATGATTTTGATATGTCATCCTCTAAGCATAGGTGCATAGGTTCAAATGAATCAAAGGACATATATTTTTGGCTTTGTAGACTCGGTCATGTAGGCTTTGATCATCTAACGCGTGTTAGTGCTCTTGATTGCATACGTGGGCTGCCTAAGCTTAAAGGTGACAAAAAAATTATGTGCTCTTCTTGTAGACATGCTAAGATTGTTGCAGGTTCACATGCTCCTCTCACAATGACCATGACAATTGAACTCAGTCAACTTTTGCACCTTGACACCGTAGGACCTTCACGTGTTCAATCCTTCAGAGGTAAATGTTATGTTCTTGTGATTGTTGATGATTTTTTTAGATACTCTTGGGTTTACTTTATGGTATCTAAGAATGAAGCCTTTAGTCACTTTAGAACTTTATTTCTTAGATTATCAACCGATCACCCGGGATCATTAAAAGCAATTAGAAGTGATAACGGAACCGAATTTAAAAATCAATCATTTGATCAATTTTTTGCTAAAAATGGAATAGATCATCAATTTTCTACATCTTATGTACCTTAACAAAAAGGTGTTGTAGAGAGAAAGAACAGAACCTTAATTGAGATGGGTAGGACTATGCTTGATGAATATCAAACTCCTAGAAAATTTTGGGCAGATGCAATTGCGACCGCTTGTTATGTCTCAAATTGTGTTTTCTTGCATGCTAAGCTAGGAAAAACACCATATGAACTTCGGTTTGGACATTGGCCTATTGTCACAAACTTTTTGTGTCTTTGGTTTTAAATGCTTTGTTAAGAAACATGGTAATATTGATAAATTTGTAGCTAGATCTGTTGATGGCATGTTTCTTGGTTACTCATCTCATACTAGAGGCTACCGTGTGCTTTTACTTGACACTAACAAAATTGTGGAGACTTGTGAGGTTTCTTTTGATGATGCTAGCCCATGTACTAGCTCTAATATTGCAGGTCCAGATCCATATCCGCAGGGGGAGAGTATTTTTAATGAAGAAGATGAAGAGGTGGTACTACTGCTCGGAAATTCAGAAGCAAATGATGTTGATCATGATACTGATTTTGCAGCACAACCAGCACCAACAACTACTGCAGCTGGTACAGATTGTCCTCATGCAACAAGTTCTTCGATCTGTGATGAACATGAAGAACAAGGACCTTGTGAAGTGTCTACTCCCCTCCGAATCCTCAAAAGTCATCCTCCACAACAATTCATTGGGAGCTTGCACGAACGAGTCACACGGTCCAGGTTTTGTGATCCAAACTCTCACGCTCATTCTTCTTTTGTTGCTCCTTTTGAACCCAAGGATATATCACACGCACTCACTAATAATTCTTGGATTATTGCCATGCAAGAAGACTTGGAAAATATTGAAAGAAATAATGTTTGGAAACTTGTACCTCCACCTCAAGGTCACACTTTAATTTAATTAAATGGGTGTTTAAAAATAAACAAAGTGAGGATGGGGTTGTGTGTTAGGAATAAGGCTAGGTTGGTTGCTAAAGGTTTCAAACAAATTGAAGGTCTTGATTTTGATGAAACTTTTGCTCCTGTTGCTAGATTAGAAGCCATAAGAATTTTGTTAGCTTTTCTGCATCTAAAGGTTTAAAGTTATATCAAATGGATGTCAAAAGTGCTTTTCTTAATGGCTATATAGATGAGGAGGTTTATGTCAAGCTACCACCATGTTTTGAAAATCCAGATTTTCCTACTCATGATTACAAACTATCCAAAGCCTTGTACGGTTTCAAACAAGACCCTAAAGCATGGTATGATAGGTTCAAAACATTCTTACTCGAAAATGAGTTTACCATGGGCAAGGTTGATAAAACTCTTTTTGTTATTAAGCATGGCAATGACTCATTATTCGTTCAAGTGTATGTGGATGATATTATCTTTGGTTGTACTTCTCATGATCGTGTGTCCAAGTTTTCAGCTGTGATGAGTTCAGAATTTGAGATGAGTTTGATGGGAGAACTCACGTACTTTTTGGGGCTACAAATCAAGCAAACCAAGGAGGGTACTTTTGTGCATCAAATGAATTATACAAGAGACCTTCTTAATAACATCAACATGGAAAAAAGCAAGCCTCTTCGGACACCAATGGTACAACAATGACATTTGAACTTGATGACGATGGTGAACCCGTGGATCAAAAAGAATATATAAGCATGATTGGATCACTTTTCTACCTTACGGCATCAAGACCGAACATAAAATTCAACGTATGTCTTTGTGCACAGTTTCAAGCTTCCCCACATCACATCATCAAGGCTTCAAAAGGATTCTCAGGTACTTACATGGACCTCAAGAATTTGACATTTTTGTTCCTTCTTCCTCAACCAATACTTTGAAAGCCTTTTCGGATGCTGGTTTTGGGGAATGTAGGATTGATTGGAAAAGTACTTTGGGTTCTTGTCATTTTCTTGGTAATTCTCTTGTTGCTTGGCCCTCTAGAAAACAAAGTTCAGTTGCACAATCCACAACCGAATCTGAATATGTAGCTGCTGCTAGCGCTTGCTCGCAAATTCTTTGAATTGTTCAAACACATAAGGACTATGGGGTTGCTCTAGACCGGGTTCCACTGTTTTGTGATAACACTAGTGCCATTTGCATTGCTAAAAATCCCTAGCAACATTCGAGAACAAAACATATTGACATTAGGTATCACTTTCTCTGTGATAATGTTGAAAAAGGAAACATTGTGCTTCACCACGTAGATATCGAACAACAATTGGCTGATATTTTCACAAAACCTTTGGATTTCACTCGTTTTTGTTTCATTCGTAGTGAAATTGAGGTTGTGCATCCTCATGTCTTAAATTGAGGGGGAGTTTTGAAATTTGGGAAGTCTATGTGGATATCTGAATTTAAAAGTAATATGAGCATAGTATTTCATACATATATGACTTTGTGATTCCTTTTACATGCTGAAAGTTCTTACTACATTACTCATGTTATACATTTCGTAGTTTTTGCCATGACTAGTAATTGAAATAATTACTTACACTAAATCTGGTCATGATCGAACTTTATTGCCGTTTCGAACTTGTTGCATGCTCACAAGTGGTTTTAATAATGAATAATTGATAAATCAACTATCCACATTTGAGCTTTTATGATCAAATAAAAATGAGAAAAGATCAAGAGAATATGCATCATACTACTTCTTCTTTTGAGATGGCTTGTCATTGCACTTAGATATGAACTTAGAAGAAGTTGTGTATGACTAAAATCATGACCATAAGCTTCTGATTGTCAAATGACATAGGCTTATCTTGGTAGGTTACAATAAGGCAGATGCGGCATATAATATCTAGCAAATGTTATATAATCAGAATTTGTTCTTTAAAGAATATTAAAAAATGAAAATTGTAGCAACAATGTCAATCTTTTAGGTTTTTAAATAGTTAAGTTTGTGAGATCACGACTTGCCTAAATTGAAAATTACACTTTATTTTTAGCATGGCTTACACTACTTTATGTATTTCATTGATGTGATGGTGTAAGTTACTTGATAGTATCACTTAGATGAGCTTTGTTTTATATGTATGTGTTACAATATGCTCATAACAATTGAAATTTCTCCTTTGAACCTTGCTGAATACATTGTCAAAGGGGGGAATTGATCACACATTACACACATTCACAAGTGTTTTCACACGGTTCTTCTCAAGGGGACAATTATTGTTTATTCTCATTTTATTTCTGATTTACAAAGGGGGGAAATAAGTATAGGGAGATAAATATTTGTTTTGAAATTTTTTACTTTCTCATTTGATTGTTTTCAAAACTTTTCATAAGCCAATGTTTGGATTTTAAGTGGTGTTGCCAATGCATTCATAAAGTGGGGGGGGGGGGGGGGGGGAGATTGTGAGACCTATGTGTGCTAAATACATTGGCTATGATGATAAAAGTTTTGAGTACTGCCAAAACACCTATCTCAACAAGGTCCGTCTCTAGGTCTGAGTTCCTGCAAGGTCCAACGATAGGTTTGGTTTGTTTTAGGATAGCTCCGGCAAGGTCCAACGTATGGTCCGACTTGTTTTGGCTAGGTCCGACTTTTTTTCTCTAGGTCCGTCTAGCTTTGGTCAGCTCTGGCACTAGGTCTGACTAGCTTTGATCAACTCCGGCGCTAGGTCCGACTAGCTTTGGTAAGCACCGGCGCTAGGCCTTGCTAGCTTTGGTAAGCTTTGTCTCAAGATCAAGTTTGCTTTGGCAAGGTCCGGTGCTAGATTGCAATGGTTCTACTTTTAACTTGCAATGTTTCGAACTTTCTTTTTGTATTCTTTTACTATGTTTTTGGTGTGTTTTGGTGGTTATGGCTGATATCATTTTGCTATGGTTTGCAACATGCCTATTTGAGGTGCTCACGTAAGGTGTTGTGGTTTTGGAACTAACGAGAGTCAAGTCGAGGACTTGTGCTCAGAACTATCGGATCATTTATTCATGTGCAGCTGTTGCTTGAGTTCAAGACCTTGCTGGTGATGGGATCCATTGAACTAGTCTTAGGGAGAAGATGAGGTTCAACAACCAAGTTTGGGAGGAATTGTGGTTGAGTTGATCGGGAGGTTGTGCAACATCTTTGAATCAAGAACAATACATATGAAGGTATCGTGGACATCGTTGGAAGATGTTTGCACATGTGCAAGGAGTGCATGGACGTGGCGATGTGGTTCCAAGGCGTGATGAAGAGAAGTGGACATAAAGAATTGGTTTGGAAGGTCCAATCGGCTGGAACATGCCTCAGGCTGCGGCTGAGGCGGTTACGGTTAATTTATGGAAAGATTCGAGTTTGTTTTGGTTATATTTCATGTGGGTCATGAAGTTGATTGTTTCTAGGAATGTGGTATGCATTCCTAAGGTGTTTGGAAGTTTTAAGATTGCTTCTATCTGTGTATAGAAGAGTCTTGAGCAGTTATGGAAAGTTTCGGTAGAAACTTAGTACGATACAAGTCCTAGTTTGGTTTGGGTTGGCCTCATGGCTGGTTATATAAGCAAGGGAGGTCAAAGCTTGTGGTGCACGACTTTGGGGATCTTCCTCTTGTGGTTTTGTCAATAAAATCGTATTTCAGATAAACTTTTGTGCTATGTTTGTCCAACTTGTTTTAGACAAGTTTTCTCGTCGAGTTTCTGCACAACACTAACTTGCTTCGGTGGTTTTATCATAACTCGAGTTTTACAGATACAATTGACGTGATTCTTTTTGGTTTGTCTTCACAACTTGATTATCTATAGTATGCAAAAATTTCACGGTAATTGAAATTGTGGTTTTGGATCTACGTGAGTTTCATTGCGGTGTTGCAGAGCTGGTTTTTCTTGGGTAGAACAGATTGACCTTCGTTCAATCTTTCAATCGTAACTTGAGTTTTTCTTGACGTTTTTTCATGATTCTTGTTGTCATGTCTTTGTAACTTTATTCTCCACAATCTATATTGGTTTTGTCATAATTTATCATGTTTAAATTAGTCGCACACATAATTTCTTTAACAGATCATTTTTTTGCAGAGGGGTTTTCGTTGCTTCCGCTGAAAAGTTGTAGTCTACCATTCACCCCTCTCTAGTAGATTTTCACGTGCTCTTAGAATCTACAACCTCTTCTATAGAGTTTATGTATGGTATGTTTTTGTCCATTAACCATTCAGTGAAACCTCTTCTGTGCTCTTTCAGGATCCTGTCCTCTGTGTGGTCTTGTTTTTTCGCGAAGCTCAATTTTGTGTTCCTCGATGTACGACTCAGCTATTGTGAGATGTTGTAGTATACCAAAATGTTCATAGTGTATATTATTGAAATCTTGAATGATAAAAAGTTTTCTTACCCACATTGCCTCTCCCACGTAGTCTACCCTCATGTATTGGTATAGGCACACCTATCGGTTTTCGAGCTTTGATGTAATCAGCGCAACCCTCAATCACTTCTTCAGTGGTGTATGCTTCCATAATTGAAGCCTCTGGGTGAGCACGGTTCCACACATAACCTTTTAATACTCCTAAATATCTCTCCAACGGAAACATATGATGTTAATATAGTGGCCCTAATGCTTTTATCTGATCAACAAGATGTATGATTAGGTGCACTTGCATAGCAAAAAAGGATGGTGGGAAACACATCTTAAGATTCCACATAGTCTTGACGATGTACGTTTTCAAATAGTCTAAATCTTCGCGTGCTATCACCTTTTGCGATATTGCATTGAAGAAGTAACACAAACGTGTGATGAAAACTTTTATATGCTCAGGTTTGATGACCCTTATTGCAATGGCAAGGAACACTGGCAAGGAGCACGCATATTAAAGCAATTGGCCTATACCACTTGGTGCTGTTTTGTTAGCTATACCATTCTGTCTTTCTTTTGGCTTGATACTTCCTCATGTTGTACTAGGACCCATGGCACTTGGTTGACCAGCAACAGTTTCCTACGTTGAATACTTATTCAACTTTGTTTACCTGTTAGCGATTTTCTGCTTATTAGCCACCATATTGTTGCATCCAAGCTCCACCTTTCTCTTGAGCATAACAGGTACCTTTGCAATCACCCCACGCTTCATTTGTTCATCTCACCATCCACACCACCTGTTGTGTCGGTATGAACTCTTGTAAGAGCATGATAAGATGCTTGAGCGAGAGAGATTGTTTTTCTTCCACCTTTCACATTGTCATTGTAGTTGATAGGGATAACATATTCTTGTCGTCTTTTGTTTCCTACTAACAATGGTAGGAGAAGACAATGATGACGAATGTGTTCAACATGCTGAGTTACGTGATATGACGAAGTCCTTGACAGATATGTTTGCCAAATACAACGCAGCAATGGAGGAGTCATTGACGAACTTGACTCGCCAACTTGATGACCTTGCTCTTCGGATGAATACTCTTGAGGATCGGTTGCCTCTCACTGGAAGACATGAAGACAATGCTTATGATGATATGGAAGATCACAACAATCAGCCAAGACTACCACTTTATTGTCGAAGTATGGGAGGTAATAATCATCATAACAATTGTAATCGTCCTCCTGATGATCCTTTTGCAAAAGTGAAATTTACTATACCCTCTTTTTCTGGTGCTTATGATGTTGAGGCTTATCTTGATTGGGAAATGACAGTAGAGCAAAAATTTAATGCAAATCTTGTTCCTGAACAATATAGAGTTCGTCAAGCCACTAGTGAGTTTAAGGACTTTGCTATCATATGGTGGAATGAACTTGTTAAAACTAGAACTGATCCTCCAACATGGGATGGATTAAAGGAAGCTATGCGTGTTCAATTTGTACCTCCTCTTTTCAGCGGGACCTTTGCAAAAAAATTGCAGCGCTTAGACCAAGGTAACATGTCCGTAGAGGAGTATTATCAAGAGTTACAAAAGGGTATGCTGCGTTGTGGGGTAGTAGAGAACATGGATGATAAAATAGCTTGTTTTTATGGGGGGCTGAGGCGTGAAATTCAAGACATTGTAGATTACAAGGAATATGATATTGTTAACAGATTGTTTCAGCTTGCTATGTTGGCAGAAAAAGAATTGCAGGACCGACAACAACAGCAACAACTCACAAGGAGCAACTTCACGCTGCGTTCAACGCCCACACTATACAAAACAGCACCATCTTGGACACCCCGTGCCGCGACTACACCATCCAATGTCGGCCAACAAACTATACCTGCTGCTTCACCTTCTCACGTGCCAGAGGGCACCAAGGTGACATCATTCAAGCCTTCGTCGTGCACTCCTCCTACGAGTCATACTTCCGACATTATGTGTCATTGCTGCCAGGGACTTGGTCATATGATGAGAGATTTCCTAAGGAAACGAGCATACATCACACGCGACGATGGTGGGTATGATAGTACTTCGGATATTGAAGATGAATATTCTCTTGCTACTGACTTTACAGATCCAAATGACGAACACACGGAAGAAGAGGTACTTGGTACAGAGGCGATGGAGAACTATAGGAACATCATTGTGCAGCGTGCCTTGAGCTCCAATGTGGAGAACGACGACAAGCTACAATGACACAACCTCTTCTACATGTTTCTCGTCGTCAAGGACTGCCGTGTACACACTATAATTCACGGAGGTAGCTGAAATAACTTGGTGAACACGGTTGATAGCAAACGGTTGACAACCACTGCTCTGTTGGTTATCAACCGTGCGGCACACGCTTGACCTCACCAAGAAGGCTAATCCCTGCAAGTGAACCGAGAACACAAGCAAGAACGTAGAAGACACGATCTGAAATTGAGAAGTTGGGGTCTCACAAGCCGTGGAACGGCGAAATTGTTATTCTTAGCAAAACCCACCGAATATGACTGGCGGCTGCAGTATATTTAAAGGATAGGGTTCGGCCAAAACATGATTAGACACGTCCCTAATAGACTCATATGGGATACAAGGACCAAAGGCCCAATTTTGTAGCACAACACCGAATAGAAATATGGACTTGAATTGTTTTGACGATTCCCAATGACTCAGGAGGAATTTTGAGATTACACCCGAACCATTGGAAATTTTATCTTCTCATCATCACATGCATATGTAGAACGCCAAAAACGGAGTCCGTATTCCTCTTGGGCGTCCGTTTTAAGGTGGACTGCTCCTAGACTCCGAGTTGAACTCGAGTCCGAGTTGTAAGCTGTTTCCATCAACTTGTGGACATCCCACCTGGTTCTCCACGCTCCCAAGACCTCTTTCCTTCACTTGTTGATCTTCTCCATTATTTTTAATAACAATTAAATCATCACATAGCAATCTATTCTCAAACTCACATGCAAAAGAAGTTAAGGACGAATTCACCTGCTGATTTATTAACCGTGCTCGTGCTCTTGTGATTGGTCCTTGCAGTTTAATATGCGTCTCTGCTGTTGTGATGTCCTCATCACATATCTCAAGTAGTCCATCAGATAGTAGAACTGCTCAGTATTTTTAGATACATTATTTTCAAAATTTCATTCCAAATTGGAAATTCAATTGCTCATAGTAGAACTGCTCCAAAAATACCAAATAAATTCCTGTTTACTCACTTTGATCTATACTTTGAGGCAGTCCAAACCAACATGTTTTAAACCTTGTTATGTATTTCAATGCATCACACGAAGAATGTGTATCAAGAATGAATGGTTTCTTGAAGTATTCCTGGTGGAGGAACAAACAAGATTGCAAGTGAACTTTGTCAATTCATGCTTTGTGAAATTCTCTACCAAAAAGGGGTGTTCTTTGATTAGGAGGGTGTAATAGATGATGTGCCAAAACATTGCAAGTACGACAATAGAAACAATTTTTAGTGAAACTTGTAAACTGTGAGATGATTTGTATGTCAATTGAAAGTATAACTTGTACCTATGTATATTGTTTTATGAAATTTATTTATGTGATTATAATGTTTTAGTGTAAACTATGTGATGACTTCTGTGTTGATTTAGTGAAATTGACCTGGAAATTAAAAATAACATCTGGTAGTGCTGCATAGGGTATACTTTATCACAGGCGGTTCTTTACCTACGGCTAGACCTGTCTGTGAAATTATATTATCATAGGCAGCTAGTCGTAGATAAAGAAACAACTGTGATAACTTCATTATCACGGGCCGCTACACTTACGGCACAATCGGCTGTGATAAACAGTTTCCACAGGCGGCTAGTAATAGATAAAATTCACCTGTGATAACAATATTATCATAGGCAGTTACTTATACTGTACTAAACGCCTGTGATAAAGTGTCTTCAAGGCCACATGTAATAGGTAATGAACCGCCTTTGGTAAACCCATTATCATAGGCGGTTTTACTTTTCTCCCTGTGAAATTGCAGATCATTACAGACTAGACGGTTTTAAAAACCGCGTGTGATAATATGTTTGGAGCCGCCTGAGATGAAACTTATTGTAGCTGTGATTCCCCGATTAGGGACAACCATTCGATGGGTTCTGTCCTCTCTTTGAGTTCACACACAATAACAAGAAATGGTAACTAGCTAAAAATACATGCTCATGTACTGCGTGCCCTTGAGCCACAACTACCATTTTATTGTCATGTCAAACACCATGAATGTTAAACTTGACACTTTCTGTTGCCTTCTCTTTGTGCTCATGCTACTTACAGATCATTCTACCGGTTCGTGCCCGTTTCCATGCATTGTATTATTGTTTATTAATTTAATGATTTCAGATAGTTTTGTTTCTTGTTTGTTTTTTTGCACTTATCTCCTCAGGCTTATGATTTTCTTGTAATCGACATCACATGGGATAGATTATTGCGGGTTAATAATAGCATGCATGTGCTGATGTGCATGTGTTTATTTTGGTTGCAGGCAGTTGTGCCTATTCACATTTTATTAGTCCATTCTGAAAAAGTTGGTCATGCAAGGCCGGGTGCGAGTATGTGGCGTGGTCATATAAATCTAATGTTGGTGTTACTGGCCGTTCTGTCGCAAGTAACCTCAACTTATTAGTTAGCAAGGGATCTTGAGTTACCTAGAAGAACACTTTGACATCAATATGATAATGGCCTTGTTGAGGACGGCTCTTATTTGAATAATTTGAGTGTTATCGGTTCAGAAATGTTATTTACTCATATTTTATTTTTTTATAGAGGATGGTTTTAGAGATATTTTTGACCTACAAGGGTGACTACTGTCCTTCCTTTATTCACCCGTGCATCTTCTGCGGTGCAATTGCGCCACATCACCCCTGAGAATTGAATTAAGTTCATTAATTACTACTTTATAACTGTTATATAATAGACAGGTTGCACATCTTTGGGATGAAATTGCACATTGCCTGTTATTTCTACAAAATCATGTATACATGAACTCGATTTTTTGTTCCTTTCGACGTGACAGCGTTGGATTCTGACGATAAATATGGGCACTTGCTAGAAATGGACCCATATGTCAGAGATCTTCAGGGTGACGTACGTGTGACAAAGTACACTTGGAGTTGACTCATTACTGTCTGATAATGGTAAGTCCTTCACACCGGGAGAGAATCGACGACAACAGAAAATCGTACCCCTTTCCATGCACTGAACGACAATCTAATCTAGGATGTATAAAGTTTCTTGTTTTTTTTCCCACAACAGTCAACTCGTTAGCCACATGATTTTCGTGTTGTCAACATCACTGGGATAGATTATCGCAGGTTAAAAAAAATTACATGCGCATGCATTTAGTATGGTTGCAGGCTGCTGTGGATATACATTTTTATGATTCCATTCTGCAAAAGTTGGTCATCACATGCCCAGTGTTGATTTGAGGTGACATTAAGGGTCACTTTAGTTTAGGTTTACAGAGCGTATTTGAAGGAATCTGAAATGCCAATCAAAGATATATCCTTAAGTGGATTCAACAAAACCAACAGATTTTCTCAGTTCTCTTCTATACTTCAACGCTAGATTAACAAATTTTTTCATCCAACGTTTGGAAGCAATTCCCCACTTGTCAATATCTCATTAGATTGTGATACGGATCATTTTCTCTTTCTTTGTACTCTAGCCTGATGCCTCATTCCTAGCCTGACTCCTCTCCCACAAGTCTGTTCCTCACGTGGCTAGGGTTACATCTGTTGGAAAATACACATGACATGCAATTAATTTGATGATCCGTAATGTCAATAAGATGAGAACAGATCTACTAGCAGTCAAAATATTAAACAGTGCTAGTACTGCACAAATAAGAACTGGAACAAATGCGAATAAATCGCTCATCAAATAAATCGTCCTGCTGTGAAGTAGACGATGAAAATGTCGAGAAAGATGAAAGTGCACCGAGCGGCCGTGCGAATGCACTTCTCATAAACCTGATCGTCGGCTCCCGTGCAAGTCTTCAGATCACCGGCGTCGGTTCGGAGACACCGCTCTCGCTCAATCCGCTGTATCGCGGGCAAAGTGATGGCAAGGCAAAAACATGACAGCGCAGAGCAGTTAGCGAGAGAGGCGTGTTTTTGTGTGTGTATATACTCTCGTATATAGGATATCTCCTTATATACTCGAGTCTGTCAACTGCCTCAGATTTGATGTGCTATAATTTCGGAAAACCGCCCCCTAAAATCCCTCAACGTGCAAATTATGAGAGCAGTTATGAGGCATTACGCACTTATTATGTGCGTCTGCAGTTACGCCTCTAATTACTCCTTATGTTGACGTGGCAGTCTAAGTGTTGATAAAATATTCCCTTTTATATGTGTGGCAGAAAAATAATAACTGCTGGTAGAACACAACTGGTCACAACGCGAATGCGCAACGTCACAAATCACAAGTCACGCGATAAACACACGTAAAATCGCGAAACGCGCGCTCGTGCGTGCGTGTGTCTTTGTGTCCATAGCAACAACCTTCATTCCTCATTATTCTCATGTTGAGAACCATTACTGGAGCCACTAAAAGTTGCCTAGAGGGGGGGGGGGGGGTGAATAGGCTAATCGACCTGAAATGACTTAATACAATGAGATCAGTACTCAGGGGGCGGACTAGTCCGGTCCAGGGGCGGACTAGTCCGGTCCTCCTGCAGGGAAAGCCTAAAAATTGTTTCTAATAAGTTTTAGTTCGATTCTTGTGATGCAAAGTATGTTGGAATGATTTAGTGAACCTTAACAAGTCATGGAGCAAGTATGAAGCTAAGGATCACAAAGAAACAAGAGTGATGAACAAAAACGGTGAAGCTAACCCTAGAAGCAATGTGCGATAAGTGAAAGAAAAGTACACAAGGGACACAAGGATTTTATCCCGAGGTTCGATCCCACGAAGGAATCTACGTCCCCGTTGAGGAGTCCACGAAGGACCGGGTTCAACAACCATTCCCTCACAAAGTTTACCACAAGGGCCTAACTTGGTTCTCCACTATATCAAAGGGTGAATACAAGATTCGATGGGGCTTCTCACAATCTGAGGCTCCCACCACAAATACAATCTCAAATCACAAATAATGACTCAAGCCACTGATAACAAAGATTCAACAAGTGCAAGATATCAAACCGAGAGCCTAGAGCGGTGTTCTTCCTCTTTTTCACCTCACCAAACTCTTATCCACACAAGAATTAGTTTTAGAGGGAAGGTAGGCAAGATGGAGGCTTTTGGAGGCTCAAAGTTTGCTGTGGCGGCGCTAGGGTTTCAAAGTACTCAAGAGTTGGTTCAAATGAACCCAGGTATCCTCTATTTATATAGGTTCCCAGCCCATACTGCTAACTTCAGCATATGGGCGGACTAGTCCGGCCTACAGCCCGGACTAGTCCAGCCTTTGGGACCACTGACATCCCTGACAACTGTCGAACTGCGCGGCATTGTCACGCTACCCGCCAAACTTCAAATTCTAATGGTTACTTCAAAACGTACTAGTCCGGTCCAGACCGGACTAGTCCGATCTCACATTGAACCTTTTGTTCCGTGTGAAAACGGACTAGTCTGGAGACCACGGACTAGTCCGGCCCCCAGGGCGGACTAGTCTGGCCTCCCAGGCTTAGTCCCTGAAGCACCAACTTTCTCACCAATCCGAACTAGTCTGGCCCCCAGGGAGGACTAGTCCGATCTCAGTCAGGACCTCTTGGTCCGGACTAAAAAGGACAAGTCGGTGGTTTTGGGACTTAGTCCCGAAAACCTACTTCATGACTGCCCGGACTATTCCGTCCCACTACGGACTAGTTCGAACTCAGTCAGACCCTTCTGGTCCGGCTGAAAAAAGACTTGGCCGGCCAGGAGCGGACTAGTCCGGCCTCCTGCACGGACTAGTCCGGCCACTCCTGCCAGACTGCTCCAACTCTCTTCTCTCAATAGGTTTTGATCTCTAAACCGCTTTGAGCTCCCAACTTGATCTCAATGCACTTTACGCACACATCCTCATACACATATGGCTAGTCTAAACTCGACACGCTAGAAATCCTAGTTTCTTATTTTCGAGTCGACATCGCCGTTTTCATCCTTTTCCTTTTTGAGGGTTTGTGTTTCCGCTTGAATCCACAGATGTGCTTAAGATCACTGAGCTCATTAGTTACTTAATTGTCGTCATCAATAATCCAAAACCCACGGGGATCCTAGATGCACTTTCAATCTCCCCCTTTTTGGTGATTGATGACAACACATTAAGTCTTCACATATAAGAGTGTATATTTTGGTTTTCATAACGTGCGGGTGTATGAGTAACTCCCCCTCGATGAATACATCATAAAAAGAAGATTGAGGAAGTCCTTCATACACACACACATTATGGTGGGGTTCCTACGTGTTGTGCTCAACATTTGTGACAAGACATATTAGATATGAATATGATCAAAAGATAGACATTCAAAGCATCATATTGATATTAAACATTCAAAACATAGTCTTGCACAAATTTAAACATTCGACATGACATAAATATTACAATAAGAAGTGCAACATGTCCAAGGATCCAAAATAAGGGCTACTCTCCACACATCTAACTCTCCACAACTCTCCGCATCTACCTCCCCCCCTTTGTCATCAAGACACCAAAAAGGAAAAGAAGAGGGGAACAACGAGGCCTATCCACTAGTCGTCATCCTCCTCACTATCGCCCGCCTCATCATTGGAGTCGCTCTTTGTGGCCTCTGGGTCCTCGTGATCCTCGTCATCGTCGGAGACCCGTGCCGAAGGAGCCGCCCAGGAAGAGCTCCCGTCCTCTTGGAGTTGGGCGAGCTCGTCGGCGGTGAAGTCGGGGAACAGTGTGATCTCGCCATCGCTCTCCTCCGGAGGTGACATGGGACCTCAAGCTTGTCACACACCGCCTTGAGGTACTTCTCTCGGGGCTTGTGTGCCTGTTGATTCGGGATTTCTTGCTTCCGACAGGAGGTGAGGATAGCCTTGAAGCACTTGAAGAAAGCGCTCATCGACTGAGGCGGAGGCGATGAAGGAGGTGCCACGGGGTGAGGTGTTGGCATTGCAGAGTGAGAGGGAGGCTCCACATTCTTTCGGTGCGGGGGAGGCAGCACTGAAGGAGGCGTCTGAAGATGAAGCGGGCGATGAGTCACATCCTTGATAAAGGTCAAGCCCGACACCTTCTCGATGAGATACATGATGTAGGGCACATACCCACAAGCACGGTTAGGGGTATGCGAGATGTTGAAGATGTCGTCGAAGATGTAGCCAACTAGGTTGAACTTCTCATTGCCATCAATAAGGAGCAGCAGGTGCCTTAGATTGCCTTGGATCACCCCTCCATCACCATCCTTGGGTGCTATTGTCCTCCTCAGAATCATGTTTAGGATGCTATAGAAAGGCTCGATGTTGCGAGCATGCCCGGCATCTAATACAACATGACTGGGATACATGTAGCCCAGCTCATCTCTGTCTACGGCCTTGAGGTTAGAGATAATGATCTCATGATCCAAATGAGCCTCAAGTCCGAGAATCGTGGCAAACTCTACAAAGGTGACTGAGTATTGCTCCCCGTGAGTCATCCAAATGATCCGTCTATCACCTTGAGTGGTGAAGTAGATGGTGGAGTAGAACTGCAGGATGACCTCAACATCCCAATTGTACATGAATCCCATGATGCCCTTGAGCTCATGATGCTCAACTGCCTCAATCACCACATCAAAAGCAAAGTGTTTCTTCTGGGCCATATACTCCCAGTCTACCCATTGTGCTTCGATCACTGGCTTCTTCATGTTCTGGTAGACTAGACGATAATAGTCACAATGAAAGTCGCACCAAAACCGTGGGTCGGTGGTGCTCTTTTCATACTTGTAGACTCTTTCTGTCCGCAATTTCCTAGCCTTGCCCGCTCCTTTCCCATGGAAGACATTCACAACCAACTCACGCTGCCGATTAGGGTTCTCAAGAGTTTGAACTTCCAGGGGACCAATGGGTTTGGCCTGCCCTTTCACCTTGATGACTACGCCCTTGGACTTCTTTGCCGGTACCTTCATAGAGGGCTTTTTTTTTTCTTGGGCTCGACAGGAGCCGGGGACTTGCCCTTCTTCGGATCTCTCTCGATCAGGCGTTCGACAACTTCTACTTGGGCTTTCTCCTTGCCCCTTTCTTTCTCTCCCATGGTCACATGTCTCTTCCTTTTGGAGACCTGTGTTGCAGCAGCCTGAGAGTTGTGAGCCTCACGCTCCTCTCACTTCTTCTTGTGGAGTTCCATGTGGGACTCCTCAATGGCACGAGCCAAAGCTTCATCTTCATTGTAGGTTGTAGCAGCGGCCCTAGCTTTTTGTTTCTTGGTTGCCTTTGCTCGCTCTTGCTGCTCGAGAAGTTTTTTGGCAGCCTCAATCTCAACCCGTGCCCTTTCATCGGCAAGGCGAAGCTGCTCCACCTCCCACTCGGGGTAAGTGGGTGGACAAGCGGAACGGCGAGTAGCTGCCATCGCTGCTGAAACAGGAGGAAAACATGGGATAGGAGGTCAACAAGGTGGAATATTGTGAAAGAAATCACAAGAGACAACCAAAGTTAGGGTTTGGCCTGTGTACACCGGACTCATCCGCCCCAGGGGCGTACTAGTCCGCCTGACACCGAACTAGTCCGGGTTGCACAGGATAAACCCTAACTCTAACGGTTTTTTGAAAAATCTTGGAAACAAGTCGCAATACTCCTAGGTGATGTTCACAAGGATGCTAGGAGCAACTTTAATGAAGAGGGACCTATCAAAAACCCTATGAATCAAGAATGAGGTAGGTTTTTGAAAACAGAGGGATACCTCTTCGAATCTTGACGAATCGATGAAATCGGGGATGGATCGCAACGGGAATGATTGGGAAAAGTCTCCCACACCTCTGGGCCTTCAAATGCGTTGATTGGAAATGGTTTTTGGTGGATGGAATAAAAAATCGCCCAAGGAGGGATGTTGTGCGCGCGTGGGAGAGAGAAAAGTGAAAGTGGAGAAGAGGAGGGTCGGCGACAACCTGGGGGGTTTAAGTCCCCAGGGGCCAAACTAGTCCGGTATGGGTGCCAGATGAGTCCGGTCAGTGGACCAGACCCGGATTAGTCCGGATCCGGACTTGTCCGGCCATAGGGCGGACTAGTCTGGCCCTAAAAGACTGAAAACATATATATTTGAGTTTTAGCCACTATAGTGAATCCCTTTTGGACATATTGCCACAACAAAACTTTATGAATATGGCCAGTAAGCAATCAACAATCAAACTATGACCATAACTCACAAAGTCAATAGTTTTTCAAATATTTTGGAGAAAATTGAGATAGAGATGAATTTCTCAAACACATGCGTTCTTTTGAATAAGGTGTAAAGAAAACATTCAGATGTGCATGTTTCAAGCCACATTTTGAGGATCTAAGATATTGAGCTCACTCCTAAGCTCACAAAAGAGCTTCTCATCTAGGGGCTTGGTGAATATATCGGCTAGTTGGTTCTCGGTTCTCACATGGGAAATCATTATATCCCCCTTCAAGGAATGATCTCTTAAGAAGTGGTGTCTAATATCAATGTGCTTTGTCCTCGAATGTTCAATTGGATTATGGGCTATTTTGATGGTGTTCTCGTTGTCACATAGGAATGGAACGTGGCGCAAGTTTATACCATAATCCCATAGAGTTTGTCGCATCCAGATAAGTTGTGCACAACAACTTCCGGCTGCGACATACTCCGATTCGTCTGTGGAAAGAGCAATGGAGTTTTGTTTCTTGGAGTACCAAGACACTAAGGATCTACCCAAGAATTGACATGTCCCGGATGTGCTCTTCCTATCAACTTTGCACCCCGCATAATCCGCATCGGAGTAGCCAATGAGTTTAAACTTGAATCCTTTGGGGTACCAAAGTCCTAGGCTAGGTGTGTGAACTAAATATCTAAGAATTCTCTTAACGGCGTTCAAATGACACACCTTAGGTGCAGCTTGAAAACGTGAACACATACACACACTAAGAATAATATCCGGTCTAGATGCACAAAGATATAACAAAGAACCAATCATGGAACGATATACCTTTTGGTCCACACTTGGATCATCTTCGTTGAGGTCTAGATTTCCATTAGTTGCCATTGTAGTCTTGATGGGTTTGGCCTTGTCCATGTCAAACTTCTTTAATATGTCTTGAGTGTACTTTGTTTGACTTATGAACGTGCCTTCTTTGAGTTGCTTGACTTGGAAACTCAAAAAGAACTTCAACTCCCCCATCATGGACATCTCAAATCTCTCTATCATTATCATAGAAAACTCATAACAAAACACATTGTTAGTAGAACCAAATATGATGTCATCGACATATATTTGGCACACAAAGAGATCATCATTAAAGTGCTTTGTAAGAGAGTATAATCAGCTTTTCCTCTCTTAAAACCATTTTGAATCAAAAAGTCTCTAAGGCACTCATACCAAGCTCTAGGAGCTTGTTTGAGGCCATAGAGAGCCTTACGCAATTTGAAGACATGGTTTGGGAAGTCTTTGTCTTCAAAGCCCGGTGGTTGCTCCACATAGACTTCCTTCTCGATTGGGCCATTTAGGAGTGCACTCTTGACGTCCATTTGTTAAAACATAAAATCATGGTGAGTAGCAAAGGCAAGTAATATATGAATTGACTCTAGCCTAGCTACGGGAGCAAAGGTTTCGTCAAAATCCAAACCTTCGACTTGTGAGTACCCCATGGCCACAAGTCGTGCTTTGTTCCTTGTCACAATGCCGTGCTCATCTTGCTTTTTGCGGAACACCCACATGGTGCCCACAACATTTGCTTGTGGACGCTTGAAAAGCTCCTAAACTTTGTTCCTTTCAAAGTTGTTGAGTTCCTCTTGCATGGCCACCACCCAATCTAGGTCTCTCAATGCGTCTTCAAACTTATGGGGCTCCAAAGAAGAGACAAAGGAGTAATGTTCACAAAAGTTAGCAACACGAGAACGAGTGGTTACCCCTTTTGTAATGTCTCCTAGAATTTTGTCAACGGGGTGATCCCGTTGAACACTTTGATGCACACAAGGATGTGGAGGTTGAGTTCTTGAGTCATCATCATCCTCTTCTTCTTCTTGGTCTCCCCCTGGATGTATGCTTCCCTCTTGACTTTTGTCTTCTTGATCATGTTGAGGTGCCACTTGTCCATCTTCAACTTGATCACGTGGGAGATGGTTCCATCATCTTTTGGTTGGTCACTTGAGCTTTGAGCTTGTTCTTGTGGATGAATATCTCCAAGTGCCATCCTTCTAAGAGCTTCTTGTGGAGAGTCTTCTTGATCTAGCACACTTTGATCAACTTGCTCCACTTGGGAGCCATTAGTTTCATCAAACACCACGTCGTGTGCTATTTCAACAATCCCAGAGGATTTGTTGAAGACACGGTAGGCGTGGGTGTTTGAATCATAACCAAGCAAGAAACATTCATCGGACATTGAAGCAAACTTCAAAGTCCTGGGCTTCTTGTTGAGAATATAGCATTTGCTCCCAAATACATGAAAGTAAGAGACATTGGGTTTCTTACCATCTAGAAGCTCGTAGGGGGTATTCTTGAGGAGGCGGTGGAGGTACAATCGGTTGATGGCGTGGCAAGCGGTGTTAACTGCCTCTGCCCAAAACCTGTCCGATGTCTTGTACTCATCAAGCATCGTCCTTGACATCTTAATGAGTGTCCTATTCTTCCGTTCCGCCACCCCATTTTGTTGAGGGGAGTATGGGGCTGAAAATTCATGCTTGATGCCCTCCTCATCCAAGAATTCTTCCACTTGAGTATTCTTGAACTCGGTGCCATTGTCGCTTCTTATAGCCTTGATTCTTGAGGCGAACTCATTTTGAGCTCTCCTCAAGAACCTCTTGAGGAAACTGTGAGTCTCACCCTTGTCATGTAAGAAAAATACCCAAGTGAATCGAGAAAAATCATCAACAATAACAAGACCATGTTACCGCCAATGCTAATGTAGGTTATTGACCAGAAAAGATCCATGTGTAGCAGTTCCAAAGGTCTTGTCTTTGTCATGATGTTCTTGGAAGGGTGTTGAGCTCCCACTTGCTTCTCCGCTTGACAGGCACTACATGGCCTATCCTTTTCAAAGACAACATTCTTCAAACCATAGATGTGCTCGCCCTTAAGAAGCTTTTGTAAGTTCCTCATCCCAACATGGGCTAGCCTTCTATGCCAAATCCATTTCATGTTGGTTTTCGCCATTAAGCATGTGTCATGTTGAGCTTTATCCGAGGCAAAATCCACAAGATAAAGCTTTCCCTTGAGCACACCCTTAAAAGCGATTTAGTTATCACTTCTTCTAAGGACGCTCACACCCTCATTAGTAAAAACACAATTATAACCCTTGTCACATAGCTGTGATATGGACAAGAGGTTATAGTCTAGAGAATCAATATGCAAAACGTGAGAAAGAGTATGTTGGGGGGAAATGAAAATTTTACCGGAGCCAAGGAATTTCCCTCGACTATTGTCCCCAAAGAGGATTCCTTCATTTGGATCATCATGTTGCTCATACTCCACGAACATTCTCCTCTCCCAGGTCATGTGGTTTGTGCATCCACTATCAAGCACCCATTTGGATCCACTGGAGGAGTACGCCTACAAAACAAGATTATGCCTTCCTTTTAGGTAGCCAAGCGGAGTTGGTTCCTTTGACATTAGTAGTGAGGCACTTGGGCACTCACACGCAAGGCTTGGGGCTCTTGCGGAGTGGCCCAACATATCTAGCATATACTTTGTCATACTTGTTCCTCATTAAAACATAAGATGCATCAAAATCATGAAAGAGAGGATGCGGTTTAGATTTAGGCAAGTTAGTGCTAGTTGAAGTATTCTTCCCAATTTTAGTTGGGTATGAGCTTCCCTTGACAAAGACAATCAAGTCTTTCCCATACTTGGAGGTTTTAGCATTTTGCTTTCCACCTCTAGTATAACCAAGACCATCTTTGACATACGGAGGTCTTGTTTTGGTGTATGCACTTCGTGCATACGCCACCTTCTCATTTTCAAAGATGCCACCCTTAGGTTCTTGTTTGCCTTGAGTCAATTTAAGCTCATCCTTTAATTTAAGGATCAAGTTAGAACATTTGCAAGTAGATATTGCTTTGGATGCAACCTTTGAGGAGGATGAGCTTTTGGAGGAAGAGGCTACATTAGTCTTGAGAAACTCAACTTGAGTCTCAAGAATCTTTTTAACTTTTACCAAGTTGCCAAGTTCGTCCTTGAGCTCAATGGTTGTCTCCTCAAGACTTGAGCATGTTTTCTTGCTTAGAGCAAGTTCATGCTCTAATGCCTTGCTCTTCTCTCTCTCATGCTCAATGAGCTCAATGAGCTCTTTACATATCTCCTTTTCATGGATAAGCATGTACCGTTTCCTATCTATGAGCTCCTCCTTCTCAAAAAGTTCATCCGAGAGCAATTTCATTCTGTGCAAAGTGCTCTTACTTATGTCCTTAAGCATGTGTTCGTTTTCACTAGCACTATCAAAATCGTCATGAGAAGATATGGAAGAGGATGAGTTAGAAGTAACCTTTCTCCTTCCTTGTTTTTCCATGAGGCAAGTTGGCTTGTGGTCGTAGAGGTTGGGGAAAAGCTTGCTCCCTTTGGAGCTCCCCCCGATGGCTATGGTTGCCACCTTCTCCTCGTCTTTGGAGGAGGACTCATCGTTAGGGTCCAATTCCTTGCCTAAATGAGCATGACCGGAGGGCCTCTTCTTCTTGTAGAACTTCTTTTCTTGAGGCTTGCCCTCCTTCTTCTTCTTGCCCTCTTCATGTGGGCAATCCACAATGAAGTGCTCGTACTAGCCAAAATTGTAGCAAGCCCTCTATGTTTTGGGCCTTGCTTTTTTCTTTGCCCTTGCCCTCATGCTTGTATCCTCCTTTTCTTCTCCTCATCATCCTCTCGAAATTGTTGATGAAGAGGGCCTCTTCCTCGTCGTTGTCAAGGCTCTCCTCATCATCTTCATTTTGCTCTTTTGAGGAGAATGTCGCTTTGAGTGCAACATCCTTCATCTTTGAAGCGGTGAACCTTTGGAGGTCGTTGTAGAAGAGTGCCTCCTTCTCCATGATCTCGTGGTTGATGATCTTCCCTAGGACCTCCTCAGGGGTCATTTTGGCAAACCCCGAGCTTTCTCGTATCATGGAGCAAAGAGAGACGTTTCTAGGCATGAATGCCCGAATCATCCTCTTCACCACCTCGTGGTCCGTCCACTTGGTGCTGCCATAAGATCTGCTCTTCTTGATGAGCAGCTTTATGCGATTGTACATCTCTTGGGGAGATTCACCATCCATAATGGCAAACCTCCGGAGCTCAACTTCAATGAGCTCAATCTTCGCTTCCTTCATGACTCGATTGCCTTCATGAGCCGTCTTGAGGGTGTCCCAAATATCTTTGACCACCTCAAGTCCATCTACTTGGTTGAATTCATCTCTTGAGATAGATGAGATGATCACTCCGGTCGCTTGGGCATTGCGGTGAAGGAGCACGACTTGCTCCGGAGTGATGTCTTCTTCATTCTTCGGGGTATGCACCACGGTCAACACAATTTGCCACAATGAGGGGTTGAGTGACACGAGATGGATCTTCATGTTGTGCTTCCACATCCCGTAGTCGGTTCCATCGAATTGAGGAGGCTTACCCAATGGGATGGAAAGGTAGTGGTTGTTGGAAACAAGGCGTTCATAGTTGTAGCCTTGTTGGTTGTAGTTGGTCGTGCCATCCGTTTGTAGAAGTCGAAGTGTCCACCTTTGGAGTCTTCAACTTCTCTCGAAGTTTTGCCTTGAGCTGGCGAGTCTCTTCGTCATTCGTCGACTTGTCTTGGTAGACAAGCACCTCCTCTTGGGTTGCTTGGATCTCATTGGTCGAGACCTCATCATACCCCACTCCGGCCATCTTCTCTCCGAGTTGTTAGACTCTTTGGAAGAGTCCCGCTCTGATACCAATTGAAAGTTGCCTAGAGGGGGGTGAATAGGCTAATCGACCTGAAATGACTTAATAAAATGAGATCAGTACTTAGGGGGCGGACTAGTCCGGTCAGGGGCGGACTAGTCCGGTCCTCCTGTAGGGAAAGCCTAAAAATTGTATCTAACAAGTTTTAGTTCGATTCTTGTGATGCAATGTATGTTGGATTGATTTAGTGAACCTTAACAAGTTATGGAGCATGTATGAAGCTAAGGATCACAAAGAAACAAGAGTGATGAACAAAAACGGTAAAGCTAACCCTAGAAGCAATGTGCGATAAGTGAAAGCAATGTACACAAGGGACACAAGGATTTTATCCCGAGGTTCGATCCCACAAAAGAATCTACATCCCCGTTGAGGAGTCCAAGAAGGACCGGGTTCAACAACCTTTCCCTCACCAAGTTTACCACAAGGGCCTAACTTGGTTCTCCACTATCACAAAGGGTGAATACAAGATTCGATGGGGCTTCTCACAATCTGAGGCTCCCACCACAAATACAATCTCAAATCACAAAGAATGACTCAAGCCACGGATCACAAAGATTCAACAAGTGCAAGAGATCAAACCGAGAGCCTAGAGCGGTGTTCTTCCTCTTTTTCACCTCACCAAACCCTAATCTTGACAAGAATTAGTTTTAGAGAGAAGTTAGGCAAGATGGAGGCTTTTGGAGGCTCAAAGTTTGCTGTGGTGGCTCTAGGGTTTCAAAGTACTCAAGAGTTTGTTCAAATGAACCCCGGGATCCTCAATTTATAGAGGCTCCCAGCCCATACTGCTGACTTCAGCAGATGGGCGGACTAGTCCGGCCTTTGGGACCACTGACGTCCCTGACAACTGTCGCACTGCGAGGCAATGTCATGCTACCGGCCAAACTTCAAATTCAAACGGTTACTTCAAAACGGACTAGTCCTGTCCAGACCGGACTAGTCCGATCTCACACAAAAACTTTTGTTTCCGGGTGAAAACGGACTAGTCCGGCCCCCAGGGCAGACTAGTCCGACCTCCTAGACTTAGTCGTTGTAGCACCAACTTTCTCACCAATCCGGACTAGTCCGGCCCCCTGGGCGGACTAGTCCGATCTCAGTCAGGACCTCTTGGTACGGACTAAAACGGACAAGTCCGTGGTTTTGGGACTTAGTCCCGAAAAACCACTTCATAACTACCCGTACTAGTCCGTCCCACTACGGACTAGTCCGAACTCAGTCAGACCCTTCTGGTCCGGCTGAAAACGGACTTGGCCGGCTTGGAGCGGACTAGTCCGGCCTCCTACACGGACTAGTCCAGCCACTCCTGCCAGACTGCTCAAACTCTCTTCTCTAAATAGGTTTTATCTCTAAGCCGCTTTGAGCTCCCAACTTGATCTCAATGCACTTTACGCACACATCCTCATACACATATGGCTAGTCTAAACTCGACACGCTATAAACCCTAGTTTCTTCTTTTCAAGTCGACATCGCCGTTTTCATCCTTTTCCTTTTTGAGAGTTTGTGTTTCCGCTTGAATCCACACCTGTGCTTAAGATCACTGAGCTCATTAGTTACTTCATGAGTTTTGAGGTTACCCACATCTCATAGACTGCGACCTAACACTCAAACTCACATAGGTGTGTTCTTACAAGTATACCCTGTAGGACGATACCTTGCCTATTTAGGCCTCAGAACACATTAAGACAATAACGTCAGCCTTCCATTGAGTAGCGAGAGTATGCATCTGCTGGCATAAATGAGTAATAAATAAGTACACTCTAGTTATACATACGACTTGTTTTTCCCAAGGTCTACATAATGGGATCTCCGGTCAAATAGTTTGGGTTACCATTGTATGATCACATCACGTGGGTTTCAAACCCATTTCCCTTGATGGTTCTTCAATTAAAAAACGTGCTAATCCCTTAGTAAAAGGGTCTGCAAGATTTCTTTTAGTATTAATATACTCAACGACAATCTCTCTGGTATTTCTCAAATGTCTCACAGATTTGATTCGCCGTTTCACATGTCTTGAGGATTTCAAATTTTCTTTTGCATTGGTAACAATTGTGATCACACTTTGATTATCATAATGATAAAGAATGGCCGACACAGGTTTATCGACCAATGGAAAGTCCATCAAGAGCTGTTTCAGCCACTCCACCTCATTTGTGGTTGTCACAAGTGCTACAAGTTCTGCCTCTTTAGTGGACTTTGTCAATATAGTCTACTTACGAGACCTCCTTGAAACTGCAGCACTACCAATAAAGAAAACATATCCACTAGTGGCTTTGATCTCATCAGCATTTGAGATCCAATTTGAGTCACTATACCCTTCTAGTACAACTGGGTACCCCGTATTGTGAAGTCCATATGTTGATGTACCTCTCAAGTATCTCATTACACGTTCCAGTGCACACCAGTGATCTCTTTGAGGATTGGAAGTAAATCTGCTCAATTTTCTTACTACAAATGAGATGTCAGGTCTGGTTGCACCAACAAGATATATGAGAGAACAAATAATTTGGGAATATCTCAACTGATTAATCCTTTGTCCTATCAAATGGCATTGCAGAAGCTTTAGAATATGAGTACCCAAATCGACTCAAAATATTCCACACATAATGAGATTGTTTTAAAGTAATCTCATTCTCGCTCTTAATTAGTTTGATGTTTAGAATAACATCAGCCACTCCCAAATCCTTCATATAAAGATTTTGGAACAAGAATGATTTTACATCATTTATCACATTGATATTAGTCCCAAAATTAATATATCATCAACATATAATCTCAGTATTACTCCCTTACCCCCGCCAAACCGATAGTACACACATGTGTCAGCATCATTTACCACAAAGCCTACTGAGGTCATAGTTCTATCAAACTTCTCATGCCACTGCTTTGGTGCTTACTTGAGGCCATACAAGTATTTTCGTAACTTACACACTTTTTTCTCTTGCCCAGACACCACAATACCATCAGACTGCTTCATTTAGATTTCTTCATTGAGCTCGCCATTTAGGAAAGTCATCTTCACATCCATTTGATGGATGAGAAGATCATGACACGCAGCAACTACAACAAGCACACGAATTGTGGTTAGCCTAGCAACAGGTGAAAAAGTATCAAAAAATATTTGCCTTCCTTTTGGGTAAATCCCTTGGCTACAAGTTTAGCATTATATTTATTGACTGTACCATCTGGAGCTTCTTTTTAAATACCCAGTTACACCCAACATGTTTACACCCAACTGTACAGTTACAAATTTCCGAAGTTCCATTTGTTAAGATGGACTCCATTTTATTATGTACTACCTCCTTCCAGCGCTTGGCATCTGGTGATGCATATGCCTCTGAAAGTGTTTTGGGTGTATCATCAACGAGGTAGACAATGAAATCATCACCAAAGGATTTTTCATCCTTTGTCTCTTACTCCTTTGAGGAACAATATATGTATTGTCATCCTTAATGGGGTTTTTAGTGTAAGAATAAGGTACGAATATTACTGAAGGATCGGGAGTAAAACTAGTAGATGCCTCACTATGACCTGCAAGTCTATCCTTCATTGGAAAAATATCTTCGAAAAATGTGGCATCACGAGATTCAATCACGGTGTTAACGTGCACGTCAGAAATCTCGGATTTTATCACTAAAATTCTATAGGCTGCACTATGTTGTGCATATTGTAGAAAGACACCGTCCACGGTCAATTTTTGTTTCTTACATGCAGGCACATTAACTTTGGCCAAACAGCCCCATACATGTAAGAAACCGAGAGCAGGTTTTCTTCCTTTCCATCCTTCATACACGGTTATTTCACCCTTGGATGATGGAACTCTATTAAGCACATAACATGCGTTCAAGATGGCTTCCCCCCACCATGAGTTGGATAAACCCGAATCGTCCAACATGGCATTAACAAAGTCCGTTAGTGTTCGGTTTTTCCGCTCAGCCAGCGCATTAGATTGGGGTGAGTAGGGAGCCGTCGTCTCATGGATAATTCCATGCTCCGCACAATATTTGCTGAAACCATTAGAAAGATGCACATCCTCTATTGGACCTAACACGTTTGATTTTTCTTTCTTGTTGGTTTCTACCTCTGCCTTATAGATTTCAAAATGATCTAGTGCCTCATCTCTCATTTTAATAAGATAGAGCTGACAATATCTTGTAGCGTCATGAATAAAAGATATAAAATATTTCTTCCATGCTCTAGTCAACATTCTATTCATTTCACACAAATCTGAGTGAATAAGATCTAGTTGTGACAAGCTCTTCTCTTCCAAAAATTTAAAAGGTTTGTGTGGTTGTTTACCTTGTACACACACATGACACTTAGATCTTCTTTCAACTAGAATTTTTGGAATCAAATAAAGTTTGGACAATTTAATGATGCGATCATAGTTAATGTGACAAAGCTGATAGTGCCAAACAATAGCCTCTCATCCATTGCATTCATAACTAGAACAAGCAACTGAGTTTACAAGATTATTACAATCCTACACAACTGAAAGACGAAACATGTATTCACTATCATAGTTTTGTCCAACAAATACACCAAACTTCGAAAAAATAAATTTGTTCGACACAAACAGTAGCTTATAGCCATCATGACACAATGGAGAACCACTAATCAGATTCCTATTTATTCCAGGGATGTGCTGCACATTTTTCAAAGAGAGAGTCTTTCTGGAGGTCAACTTCGGATCGACTCTTCCAATTCCATGTACATCAGTCCTAGACCCATTGCCCATCAAGAAAGAGCAATTGTCAATAGCCTGATAAGAAGAAAATAAATTGTAGTCAGAACAAAGATGCACATTAGCTCCTGTGTCTAACCACCAATCTGTGGAATGACACGCTAGAAGAACTTCTGAAACATACCCTGATCCAGATGCTCCTCCGGCCTCGCTAATTGTGACATTCACTTATTTTTGACCACGACCTTTCTTGCATTTTCTATAGAGGCATTTTCTGGCCATTTGGCCAAGCTCGCCGCACACAAAGCAAGTGAGGTCTTGTTTCTTCTTCTTCTTAAAGCTAGAGAGCAAGTGAGGTCTTGTTTCTTCTTCTTCTTAAAGCTAGTGTTCTTTTTGGCCTTCCCTTCTCAGTTCTTGTTGTTCTTATTGCCACGACCAGATTTACCTTCAACCACATTAGCATTAGAGGGAGTCCCTTCCTATATAAAAGAACGAGGCACATCCTTGGATCTTGCCTTTTCCTCAACATTAAGAGTTGAGATAAGACTTTTAACACTCATAACCTCTTTCTTGTGTTCAAGGCTCGTAGAAAAACTTCTCCAAGATGGAGGCAAATTGGAAATAATTCCAGCAACCGCGGACTTGTCAGACAAGACCGTATCAAAATGTGCAAGTTCCCCCACCACAAGCTATATCTCATGAGCTTGGTTCACGATAGATCGGTCATCGACCATCTTGTATTCGTGGTACTGGTCATTAACATATAGTTCATGTCTAGCATCTGATTCCACATATTTCTGATCTATGACGTCCTATAGTTTCTTTGCCGAGGTGTGGTTCATATAAATATCACAGAGCTGATCTGACAGGATGGCAACAGGCAGCCAAGACAAGTGGAATTGTCCAGATCAAAGTCACAGTTTTACTCCTCAGTGAGAGGAAGAACTAGAGAAATCATTGACCAGATCTTCATCGACATGAGCCACAACTTGACCCGTGTCTGCCATCTCTTAAATTTGTCACCTCCGGCAAATCGCTCAGGTTTCAATGCACTAGTAAGTCCACCCATATTAATTCTATCAGGTTTCTGGATTGTTAGAAATACACATGGCATGCAATTAATTTGATGATCCTAAATATCAAAACGACTAAAACAGATCTACTAGCGGTCAAAATAAACAGTGCTAGTACTACACAAACAAGAACTGAAACAAATGCAAATAAATCGCTCATCAAATAAATAGAACTAGCCATAGTTCGAGTGATACACTTACAGATCGTCCTTCTATGAAGTAGACGATGAAAATGTTGAGGAAGATGGAAGTGCACCGATCGGCCGTGCTAACGCACTTAACAGAAACCTGATCGCAAACACCAGTGTAGGTCTTCAGATCACCTGCATCGGTTCGGGGACATCGTTCTCCCTCAATCCGTTGCATGGCGGACGAAGTGACCGCAAGTCAAAAACACTGCAGCGCATAGCAGTTAGCAAGAGAGGCGTGTTTCTGCGTGTGTGTATATACTCTGGTATACATGACATCTCCTTATATACTCGAGTCTGTCAACCGCCTAAGATTCGATCTGCCATAATTTCAGAAAACCGCGCCGTGAAATCTCTCAACGTGCAACTTACGAGAGCAGTTATGAAGCATTACGCACTAATAATGTGCGCCTACAATGACGCCTCTAATTACTCCTTATGTTGACGTGGCAGTCTAGGTGTTGATAAAATATTCCCTTTTATATGTGTGGCAGCAAAATAATAACTGCTGGTAGAATACAACTCGTCACGACGAGAATGCGCAACGTCGCAAGTCACAATTCACGCGATATGCGTGCGCGTTCTTGCGTCTTTGTGTGCATTGCAGCAGTCTTCATTTCTCATTATTCACATGTTGAGAACCAGTACAAGAGCCACTATATATATTGGGAAACACTCATCTAGATAGGCAATGTGGTACTAAACATATCAACCACCTCTACACACTACCTTGACTTTCCACCAAGCGAGTTGGTCCAAATAAATGAGCCAACAAATGAGCTGTACGTAAAGGCTAAATCCCAACAACATCGACCGCCAGACCCCACTCCACCATTGCGGTCCCTCTTCTCATTGCTCTCTCTCCGTGTTCTACCCTCTCCATCTCTCTGGCGCTGCCCACACCATGCTCCACAAGCACGGTGCTGCCCTCCACTACCCGTCTACCTCCCTTTGCCAGAATCCACAGTTAAAAGTAGCATGAACCAAACAGATTCTATTTTTTTCCGTGGTTGCTAGCTCACAATAGTTTTTTTTTTACAGCTCAAAACTAAAATCAAATTTTCAGGAATCTATAGTTGAACAAAACAAGTGTATGGAATGAGGCATCAAGGGTCGATTTTACTGCATGTTCTGTCAGAATAAACCTCATGGTAGTTTGCAAGGGGGCCAAGGCATAATAATTTTTTCAACAAGGAGAGAACTACAGGGAGAACGCTATGCACAAAGCCTTCCTGAGCACGAGATGCACTACGGAAGATTAATAGTCAATGAAACAAACCATTTATGAGGTTTACATTAATTCTGCGAGCTTGGTGTAAACGTTAATTTGGGAAAATATTTTTTAAGGTTTACATTTATTCCTCTTGGAATATTTTTCCATACCAGAAAATTTGGGGAAATGTTCTCGAAAATCCACTCATTTCTATTTCCCCATATAGCCCGGCAGGAAATTATTAACAAATCCTTGAAGAATTTTTCCTTGAAAATCTTCCAAGCCCAAGTAATCATTTGAAAGAATGTAAGATAAGATTCCAAAGAATGCCGTTGTACTGTTTGCAGTTTTTGCTAAAGGAACACTAGAAGAAGACGTGTAACGCTGTTTCCTGAAAGAACTTCCTGCAGAGAACACAGCTTGAGTATCCATTCAGAAGTTTGAAATCTCTTCTTTTGAGTATGTTTCTTGTGTCCAGACGATCCATAAATAATATCCATATGAAGACTTCCAGCTTATTATTACATTTGTCAAAGCATAATCATCATAGCTAGAAGAATCAGTAAATAGTTTTGTCGAGTTTTTTGTCACTCTTGTGTTGAAAATTAGTCACTTTGGATCGAGTTACCCCTCTTAATTGCTATTTTTTCAAATATATTATTAGTAATTCAATATCTAGTTCTGCTCATTGCCATTTTTTTTTTCTGAAAGTCATACTCAAAGATGTATTAACTCTTGATGTCTATTTTACTTCTTTAAGTATGAACGTTGTTCAGTACTTACACCCTAAACAACGTTTTAATCCAATTTACTCCACCAAACTTCTTAGATCGGTTCAATTCACCCTTTCTATTTTTCATTTTTTATTCGCTTTTTAACATATTGTATGGTGTAACATACAATCTCATGTAATTTTTACTCTAAGACATGGTTTTCACAAAGAGAAACATAAAAGAAAAATCTCTAGAGGAATACTTGAACCAATCTAACACTACAGGAGTACGCAAATAGGACGTCGGCCATGTGAACGTCGGTTCTGTACCAAAACCGACGTACATAAACGTCGGTTGGCCGATGGCAATAGCCGACGTCACAAACTGAACGTCTTTAACTATTTGAAGCATTGGTCCCAAGGCTCTTAGTGCCGTAAGGTTGTCGGTGCTAGAGGACCGATGCACGTAAAGTTAAGAGTGTCGGTACTGCAGACCGATGGTCTTACGTCGCCTTTATAAGCGTCGGCCGCTGTACCAATGCATTTAAGGCCTATAAGCGTCAGTTTTCCTGAACAAGCCGTCGGCCTTAAGGGAGCTTTGATCGTCGGCCACACGGTAACCGACGGCTTTAAGGCGCATATCACTATCGACCACTTCCTATCCAACGACTTTAGGGGGCGTATGACTGTGCGCCACAGGGCGAGCCGACAGCCATACAATTACTATGAGTGTCCGCTCTATGAAACTGACAACCTTATCTGTTTTTTAGTGCACTATTTTCTCTGCTTCCCCAGCTGGGGAGCCTCCAGCCAGCACAACCCAGCACAGATACATCAACATATAGCAGGCAATGCACACAGCACATCATTCATATAGCAGCAACATAATAGATATATCATCACTCATAATTTTATCAACTTGAAACATCATAAGCAATTCAAATATAAGAACATCCATTCAAGTCTACATAGTAAACAATTATGGAGATCAACCCGCACGCATGTTGTGAGAGCTTCCGCCACTCGCTCCTCCACCGCTCGCACCCATGTTATCGTTCAAATTGAGGAAATTATCACAACCTTCGGTCGTTCCTTCATGAGAACCCTACATGAAACACATTCAAATTAAAGTTTGCATTAGTAAAAATGATTTCACATGTCTTGATATCAATGTAGGGTGCTACTTCACTAATATGTTATATAACTTGCATAACTATACACATTAGTCTTTATTTGACTTTGGTTTGAGATTATAAAATCATAACGCTATCGCATGAGTTGCCGATGATTCATGCACCGGACCGGCTGGCAGTGGTAGAAAACTTAGATATGGATACAGTGGCTAAGCTGGAGGAGTTGCGCCCAATATCGATAGGAATCCTCGATGTTGTGGAATATATCCTTGGCCACTCTCAGAATCCTGTGACAAATATTATTACGATTGTGTAATGTTACTCGAATGAATAATACACAAAGTCGAAGTTATACATGTGATGATGAAGCAACGGAGTACGAGGAGCACCGAACTGCGATCCAATTCCACTTGAGGGAATGATTGCATCAAGTAAAGATAATTAGTTAATTAATATAACATACTATAATAAGGAATATTTAACTCGAACAAAATAATCATGTGTACCGGCAACAAATAGGCCATTTGTTGCTGCATTTGCATATTCATCTGTCGCATCCCACGCATCTCTTCTTTATTGTGTCTCTGTTCTTCTCTTGATTCTTCTCTCTCTGCATTAGACTCGGACCTACCAGAACTAACGCTAGACGATCCTCATTTAGCATAAGCCACGCGCTCCACATACTCGTCACCCAACCCAAGTCTAGAAAATATGTAAGTGTTATGAATTGATAGCCATGAACATATAAACCATAAATGTATTTTCACATATCTCCCATGTGGTAGACCTCCGCCGGCTTCGTACGCTGCCGCCACATACAAAAGCTCTCTGACATAGTCCGCGTCATCTCCATGAGTTTTCTTAAAACACTCAACATATTTTGCTTGCAATACATTAAAATAACAGATAGATCTAGTAAAACACAAATTGACTTTATGGACACATGTAACAAATAGTGAACATTCATACCAATTTTTGTGTCGATGCCTCGTCACACAACTGCTCCGGATGATTAGGATCTCAACCTTTGTGTCCCTTAAGATAAAGCTCAAAAAAAGTAAGAGGCACCGCAGTTTCAGTTGTCTACAATACAAAACTTCAACATTTCATTCAATACAATTTTTTTCAAGCAACCTATGTATGATTGTAAGAATTCATACCATCCTTTGCTCCATCCGGTCAATAGAAGGTCTTTCCAGGCTTGCTCTTCCGGTTCCTTTGATTTTTGTTAGATTTATTCTTGAACTCATCTGACGCCCAATACTCGCATAGCCACTGCGAAGCCTCCATATCCGCACAAATTCAATCGACACTACTATGTACGTACTACTCCTTATGTAGGTGAAATCTAGCTGCTGCTTTATTTGCCATGGGCTGGAACATCACCGTCTTGTGCTTATGTATGAGATGGAGACACGCAAGAGGCGCGAGGTGGTGGTCCCCACTTACGAATGTCGGTCTGCTCGCCGACAGCTTTAGTAAAGCCGTCGGTCCCCACAGTAACTGACGTATGTATTATGACCGTCGGTACATCCTGGGCAGCCGACGGCTATAATTTCAGGGCTTCGGTACGCTCTGAACAGCCGACGGCTATATATTATGTGTGTCGGTCTACCGAAACCGACGATTATAAGTGATTTAAATGTGTTGGTACCGACGCCTCTAATATCCTCGACGTACTATAACACATTTCTTGTAGTGTAAGTAGTTTAGGAGAGTAATATAAACCAAAATTTTATTTGGAGCATTAAGTGAACGTTGTTGATACTTGAGTGTAGTAAACTTGACTTTTTTTAGATTTTCGGAAAAATCTGAATTTCAGGATACTTGAGGGAGCCTAGACTAGTGGTTAAATACTCTCAGTAGCAGTCCTCAAGTCTTAGTTCCTCTTGAGAGCGAATTTCGCTAAATTTCACAATACTAAATGTAGGTACTCTACAGAAGAACTCATAGGCGCCGAACCTGAGGTGCAGCTACAAAAAATATGACAGGAAAAAAATGATACATGTGGCATAGCAGTCCATGATGTTCAATCCAAAGTTGTGTGTTGACTCATCTGATTATTGTCTCCTTGTTCTTGACAATAAGACCTTCAGTGTCTGTATTTGTATTCAATTGTAATAAGCCAGTCAAGACTACCTTGGAGGAAAAGGTTAGAGGTGTATGCATTTGTCATTTTGATGCTTCCAGTAATCCTGGACCATTCATGTTCGTTGTCATCTAAGCATTCTAGTTTTCGATGATACTAAAATCAATTGCTGAGGGCGCGTGCCTGAGCCCTGAGGAATTCTTAATGGGAGGCAACCATGGGATACCTGCCCTCACACTCCATCATAGCTGGTAAAAAAGGACCACGACATGCGCGATATGTAGGCAACACGAACGTGTCGTGGATGCATTGTGCCATGGGCACTGATTGAGCATTTTTGTCTGCATTGAGTAGTGTCGATCGAAGGAGAATTGGTTCAGCGCACAGTGTGCTTGGATGACCAAGCAATGCAGGGCACAAACGGGCTCAGACCAAGTCACCAGGAGAAGAGCGTGGCACCGATTCCTTCTTAAGATGCCACCACGACCGGAAATCAAGCGAGCACGTCGCGCCTTTGTGGGACAGCGAGGAGAGGACTCATTGCACAGAATTGCTAGCTTTAGGAAAGTTATCCCCGCCCTTTCTTCAAGCTACTGTGCGGGTCCGGATCCTTCATCCGGTCCAAAGAAGCAGAGGAAGCATTAAAAGAGCTGAAGCGACACCTCACGTTACTGCCCATCATGGTGGCTTCGGAGCCCGATGAACCTCTGTATCTCTACATCGCTGGTATAATTGAAGTGGTGAGCATGGTCTTGGTCGTGGAGCGATCAGGACCCGAGCTGCTTAAGGAGGCAGTCAAGGCCCCTGACTCAGGTTCTGAGCCCCTCAACTTGGATCTGACAGGGGGCCCCAACAACCAAGATGTCGCCGGATCCCAGCCCCCGGAGAATGCTCAGGTCCCCTCAGGGGGCCCCAAAGATCAAGATATCCCTAGGTCGAAGCCCCTAGAGGATAACTCGGATCCAGGGTCCAAGGGTCCCAAGGTCTGGCGCAGGTGGAAGATGATGCACTGCATCCCTCAAAGAGGGTCCAGACCATCTAGCGCCCGGTCTACATCATCAGCGAAGTCCTGCGCGATGCAAAAGCAAGGTACCTTGAAGTACATAAGTTAATGTATGCAAAGCTTATCGCGTCGACGAAGTTGCACCACTACTTCAAAGCACATAGGGTCTCAGTGGTGACCTCGTTCCCACTGGGACTATGCTCTGCAACTCCAACACGACTGGAAACATTGCAAAGTGGGCAATGGAGCTGGCAGAGTTCAAACTCGACTTCTTATTGCGGCATGCAGTCAAAACTCGGGCACTGCGGGACTTCGTTGCTAAGTGGATGCCATCTCCAAACAACCTAGGGGGCCTCGACATCTGCGAGCCAGAGCTTAAGGCCATGGTCCTCATCGGGACCCATTGGACACCCTTCTTCGACGGCTCCTCACCTAAGCAGAGGGTCGGAGTCAGCGTGCTGCTTCTCACGACAACAGCGGAGCAATTCAAGTACATGGTGCGAGTTGACATCTAGGCAACCAACAACATGGCAAGGTATGGAGCCCTCATCTTCGGTCCAAAGGCTGCGCTGAATCTCGACATCCGCCTGATGTTGGTCAAGGGAGACTCCCAGCTGATCATCAAGCTGGTTAGGAGAGAGTCCTCTTGCAACGACCCTCAGCTACCAGGCTACCTCCTGCACGTGCAGAAGCTAGAGAAGTACTTTGAAGCCTTGGAGTTGTCCATGTACCGCGCGTTGACAACACCGTCACCGATGACCTATCAACGAAGGACTCCTCCGAAGCCCCAGTGCCTGAGGGAGTCATTTAAAGTAAGTTGCTCCGACCTACTGCTAGCCAAGACGAGCCTGGTGAAGAGGCGGACCCCAACACCTCGAAACTGGCGGTCCCGGTGTTGGTATTTCTTAACACCACAGAGTTATCCGCAAGCGCACGGAAATACCGTTGTAGAACTTCCCCTTAAGGAGTACTCCCAAGGGTATCGAATCCAAAGAACGTGTGTGCTAATCTATCGAACTAGCTCACCCAAGGACACAAAGTTGTTTGGTAGGCAAGGAACAGAGAGGAATTCAAAGTATTGATCCTAACTCAAGGTAGTTTGCAGTACATGCTTGCTTCGGGCACGGGCTTACTTTTAGCAATACTAGGACGACTCCTGCCAAGAGCCTATGGCATAGCCGAACGTGGAGGATTACGAAGAACAAATAGGGCTGTCACCACCTACTGCCTACCTCTTCAATCCGTGGGTCTACGAGATATCCACTGATGATTTATAACCGAAGCACCACGCTTACGTTCTAAATCACTACTCTAGTTGTTTCAAACACAAAGCTACAACTAGAGCCTCTTTTGAATTAAAGCAGTGAACCCACAAGTAACTACTTGTGCAAACTACTAAGAATAAAAGATCAAACTTGTATTGAATTCATAACGGATTACTTGATTGAGTAAAACTTTTGTAGGGTTACAAGTGTAGAAGAGGGACTTGACAAGCCCAAGCCTCCTTCTCTTAGACTCTTCACCACACTCTCCTTCTACTTTGGCAGCCTCTAGGACTACTCTAAACCTTTGGATTGTAGCACTATTCTCAACTATTGGTGTGTGTGAGAAGTGAGGTGAGGGGGTCTATTTATAGGTGAAGAAGGGTCGGTTCCCGCCACAATTAACGCTCAAATCATTCACCATTGACTCCAGGGAGTCGGGAGGAGCCAACACGTGTCGTTTGACCGAGTTTGGCCCCAGGAATAGGTCAGCCGATCAGGGGGTTCAACCGACCTGGTGAAGGCTCCCCTCGGGGAGTGCTTCCTCCAGGTGGCTTCTAGGTGGGCCCTCTTAATATATATGGGTGCAGCACCAGTGGATCTCCTCGTATTCTTCTGTTTGTGGGCCATTTGATCCATGTGTTACCACGTGTCATCGCCTGATTCGTTGAAATCCATTTTTATGGATTCATCCTTGCATGCTTTCGTATTTTGGGTAATAGTTCACCTGCATACAAATAGACACCAACACATGTGGAATTGGGTTAGTGTATAACCCTACCACTATGTTTGGTGTTTCGTTTATGCACATTATGAGGTGAATTGATGGTCAAAATGTGGTACTTAAGGACCATCAACAAACTCCCCCACACTTAGTCCTTTGCTCGTCCTCGAGTGAAGGCAAGAAGAATTAAAGTGTTGTCATGAAATTGCTATAAGGTAGAAAATAAGGATACTAGATATTTCAACTTATACCTGAATTCATGGATTCCCATTGTGTATGTGGCTACCACATCAACCTTGGGTGTTTGAAAAGTGGAACGGTTAGAATGAAGTTCCCTTGGACCATTCTCTGCTGAAATGATTAGGCAAATGCTATATTTGAAAGTCATAGGAACTTTTGCCCTTGCCTTCTCGATTGGAATCTCTCAAATCTCTCAAAGTGTTTGATTCCTCACCATGGCATGTTTTGCCAACTCTTGTCCCTATACTAAAAGTGGATATATCTGGAGCTTGGTAGGGATGAATGTGGCACACATTTGAAATTCATATGTTACTAAGTCAAAAACTTGATCCTATGAGAGACTTATGCAATGAACAAAGTGAAGGGAAAATTCTTGTGCACATGAATGGAATAGAGGGGCGAGGTGATAACTCCCATGAATTTGCTCTCCCTTAAGGATGAAACATGGCTACTATTTTTTTTTAGCACTCTTACTCTTTTTCAAGAGTGGATGCTTTTTTCTTTTTTTTTTCTTGTAGCCATGTCTTCTACTACTTTTTTTAGAGGCTTTCATTTGTATTGTATGGAGTTTCTTTTTGGCGGATGGATAATCGATGGATGCAAACTCTCAATGTGGGAAATTTTGCATGAATGGAGTGCAGAAGAGTTTTCAATTCAAAAAGTTCATGCATGTCACTCAATTGGGTCATGGGTTTGACAAAGTTCAATGAAAAGCAAAGTGGCATATGCTTGTGGTTTTGAATGGATATATCATATGGCCTTGGTGGGTATATAAATTTAAAATGAGAGATTTAGGCGAAGTTCAAGACTTCAAATAGTTACAAATGTCAAAATCAATTTCAAGAAAAAGGATGATTTCTATGGAACTCGTTTACCATATCACACTAGTCAAATACCTAGATGATGTGTTTTTCCTATCGAATTATGGGAATCGTAAAAAAGGTAATGAATTGAAATATAAAATATTCAAATTTTCAGCTTAAGCAAATCCTTGACTACCAAATTTTTATTTCAATTTGTTGAGTTCATTCATTTTATATATGCAATGAAGAATATGAAATCCACTCAAACAACAGGATAGCGCATAAAAGTGGGGGAAGGAAATCCAAACCGATTTTCTGGAGCAAAACGGAGTCGTACGGAGCAGAGAACAGGTCGGCCGACCTCCTGGTGGCTCTTCTGTGGCTTTGTTTCATCGGGTTGTTTTGTTTATTTGGTCGCAACGTGTTTTGATATGCAACGTTAATTTTTCACGTCAGGATTTTGTGACTTGGGGACATGTTTCCCCCACACATGTTTCCTGAATTCTTTATTCAACAAAATAAACTAAAGGGGAACTTTACCGGTGTTAGATGAACCGATACGTTCACTTTATTGAAATCAAAATATGGGGATTCTTACATTATTCAACCTAGCCTTAGAAAACAAATATTTGGAAAAGAATAAAATCCTATGTAGTAAGCATCCTATGCTGTCGAGACATCTAAACTATGGTGCGTTGTAGATGTCGGGCCCCCCGACGACACTGCACAAGCGCCGCAGTTTGGCGCTCATGCCACGACGAACACTGTCAATCTCCTCCTTGAGGGCCATGATATCGTCCTTCAGTTCCACCCTCTCGATACGCCCATCAAACACCAGGTCCGTTAGCTTCTTGTTCTCCAAGCAAAGAGAAGCGAGTTCCTTGGTCAGCTGTGCCACTCTAGGGGCACGAGGAGAGTCCTCATCACTGCCCTTGAAGTGGCCGGGTGGCCCGTTGATGGCAGGTGGTGGGATGTGCCGCCTAATCTTGGAGGGCGACGAGCCCGTCGACTCCTCCATCGCCAGATTATCCACGCGCTTGAATAGGCCCTTAGCGTAGCCTCCTTCGGGTTTGCGCACCAAGTGGATAAGAAAGCGATCTACCATGCGTTCCGGCGAGGTACAGGTGGGCGTCTTGTAGTGGTGCCTCACTACATCGCCCATCTTAGTCGTCACATTATACATGAACTCCTCGCCGGGCTGCAACGATGGGAGAGACTCATCTTTTTCGTAAAAAAGACACGTCTTCACTGTGCTCAGCCCAACCAAAGTTGAACGGACTGGCGTCCTTGACTTCTTCGGCATTCTCCAAGGGGAGAGCGACCAGACAGCGCTACGAGGTTTAGGTTTCCTCTCTATTTCCGTCCATTAAATAGGCGGGGAATGACGCGTTTCACCGAGGACTTTGTGGAGGATATCGAGGAGGATTAACACGAGAAAACAGTATGCGAACGGCGCGAAGGGAGAGTCGGCCAACCCTAGGGTTCGGCCGAACTCCTTCTGGCTCCGTTCGGGCCACATTTTCTAGGGTCAATTAAATGGGCCTTCTAGAAGAAGAATTGGATTGGTCCATTAGTTGGACGTGGAGAATTGAAACATAATTGAAAGAAATGGCATGGAAACCGATTAGATTTACCATGTCAAATTCTTTTTCTGTATCCTTTTGGGAATCAAGAAATAATTTGAGTCGGTGCCCATTCACTTTGAATAGTTGACCGTCATCACCTTGGAGTGTGATTGCTCCATGGCATGAAGTCTCTACTACAGTGAAGGGCCTTTCCATTTACTTCTAAGCTTCCCATGTCCAAAGAGTTTAACCCTAGAGTTATAGAGTAAAACTTTATCTCCAGGTTTGAACTCTTTCGGTGTAATCCTCTTATCGTGCCATTTTTTGGTTCTCTCTTTATAAATTCTGGCACTGTGATACGCCTTATCTCTCCATTCCTCCAACTCAGAGATTTGCTTCAATCGGTGATTTCCAGCTTCGTTAAGATTAATGTTCCACGGCTCGATGGCCCAATACGCTTTATGTTCCAATTCTACTGGAAGATGGCAAGTCTTCCCATAGACAAGTTGGAAAGGAGACATGTCGATAGGTGTCCTGTAGGCAGTACAATATGCCCACAATGCATCAGGTAGCTTTTGCTTCCATCCCGTTCCCATTTCCAAGATAGTCTTTTGCAGAATATTGTTAATTTGCTTATTAGATGTTTCTGCTTGACCACTTGTCTGTGGGTGGTATGGGATAGCAATGTTATGCTGGACTCCAAGTTCTTTTAAAAAGTTCCAGAAGGTCTTATCTATGAAATGAGACCCTCCATCACTTATGACCATACGAGGAGTTCCAAAGTATGGGAAAATGATCTCATGGAACATTTTCCTCGCTTGCTTGGAATCAGCATTTGTGCATGGCACTGCTTCTACCCATTTTGACACATAATCGACGGCAAACAGAATATACTCGCAATCATAAGACCTAGGAAAAGGTCCCATGAAATCAGTACCCCATATATCAAATAATTCCACTTGGGGATTGCATGTTAGGGGCATCACATCGCGAGCGGATATTCCTACATGCTTCTAGCATTTCCAACATCTGCGAATGAATTCTTGGTATTTTCATACATTGAAGGCCAATAGAATCCACTATGCCAGATCTTTGCCTGAGTACGGTAAACACCGTAATGACCACCATAGGGGCAAACATGGCATTTCTCTATAGTTTTGGTGCCTTCGATTGATGGGACACACCTTCTAAGAAGGTCATCGGCACATACTTGATAGAGGTAAGGGTCATCCTAATGGTTTCTATGACTCTCATAAATGAGTTTCTTTTTGTTTTCCCCTGGTGGTACGTATCCCGTGACCATAAAATTCACGACATCCGCATACCAAGGGTGAGAGTCTGTCACCTTGAGGAGCATATCATCTCGTAGGAAGTCATTGATAGGTATGTCCATGGTTTGTGTGACTTCCATACGTGAAAGATGACCTTCTACTGAATTCTCTCTTCCTTTCTTATCTCTTATTTACAGATAATATTCTTGGAGTAGAAGAATCCATCGAATTGGCCTGGGTTTATCATCCTTTTTGGTAAGCAGATATTTCTATGCAGACTATGACCTTTGCTCCAACCAAATAGGATCTAAACTTGTTGATAGCAAAAACAACTGCTAGGAGCTCTTTCTCAATTGTGGCATAATTGAGTTGGGCTCCTATCAGAGTTTTGCTAGCGTAGGCTATTGCATGATATGAGTGTCTTTTTGAGTATATCAAATGACTTAAGGCATTCATCATCGAAATCAAAGGGAGCTTCTTTAGCTAATAGGTTGGTGAGGGGTCTAGCAATTTTGGAGAAATCCTTGATAAATCGTCGGTAGAACCCCGCATGACCTAAAAAACTCCGGATTCCCTTAACATTGATAGGAGGTGGAAGTTTTTCAATAACTTCAATTTTAGCTTTGTACACCTCTATCCCTCTCTCGGACACCAAGTGTCCAAGAACACTACATTCTCGGACCATGAAATGGCACTTTTCCCAATTAAGCACAAGGTCCATCTCCTGGTATCTTTGTAAGACCATGTCTAAATTTTCTTGACAATGATCAAAAGTTTTTCCATAGACAGAGAAATCGTCCATGAAAACATCCATGATATCCCCGATCATGTCCGAAAATATAGACATCATGCATTTCTGGAAAGAGGTAGGAGTGTTACACAGTCCAAAGGACATACGCCGGTAGGCATAGGTCCCATAAGGACATGTGAACGTGGTCTTACTTTGATCATCGGGATGGATAGGAATTTGATGATATCTCGAATACCCATCAAGGAAACAAAAGTAGGAGTGTTTTGCCAATCGCTCTAACATCTCATCGATGAAGGGCAATGGAAAATGGTCTTTCCTTGTTGCCTTGTTAAGTTTTCGGTAGTCAATGCACATCCTCCATCCCGTGAATGTCCGTTGAGGAATTAATTCATTCCTCTCGTTTTGAACGACCGTCATACCTCCCTTCTTAGGCACTACTTGAACTGGAATTACCCATTCACTATGAGGAACAGGGTAAATAATCTCAGCATGTAGAAGTTTCAAGACTTATTTCTTGACAACTTCCCGCATCGCATTATTCAATCGCCTTTGAGGTTCCCTTGAGGGGACACTCTTAGGGTCAATAGGAATACGATGGGTGCATAACGAAGGACTAACTCCCTTGAGATCCTGAAGTGAATTTCCAAAAACAGCTCTATGCCTTTCTAACATGGCTATGAGTTTGATGGTTTCATCATCTGAAAGCTTGACACTTATGATGACAGGGGCTTCCAAATCACCATTTAGAAAGGCATAATGTAGGCCTGGAGGTAGAATCTTGAGCTCAAAAGGAGGTTTTGGAGAGGGCTCTTCTTTTGGCAATTCAATTTCCTCCTGAAATTCATCCTCCTCTTGGACGAAGTCTTCTTCTCCTTCAATTTCAGGGGGTTCTAAAAATTGAAGAGTCCTAACCTCCTCCATTGGCTCATCGTGGATGGGAGATTCTACAGATGTGTTCTTTGAATGCAGAATAGGCATGGAGAAATTTCACCCTCCAAGATTGATATTGAGGCTTCCTTCCAAAGGAACTTCCATGAGAAATTTCTCTATGGGAATCCCTATCATGATGTCAAAATCTTGGATTTCGAACACGTGAAAATCTAGGAGAGCCTCAACATCTTTGTGTCTAACAGACACTTGTTGCAGAACCCCACATCCTTCAAGAATGGTTCCAAATGAATCTCAGAAGGATTTGCGTGTTGGTACCAATGGCACATTGCCATGAATGGCGAGAGCACAAGAATTGGAAATGAGATTTGCTCCAATAGTAGGGTTGTATAGAATTCTCATTGGTGTACCTCTAATAGAACATAAAATGGTACCCAAAGGTGAGGTCATCCGAAGAATTTCGGGTGAATTCTCGACTTCAGTTGTCCACCCTCTGCTCTAGATAGAGGTCAACTCTTTGACCGTCTGACGGACGAACACCCCGTCAGGTGGTTCAGGTTTAGTTTGTAGCAATGAAGGTTTCCTATAGCAACAATACATTGAGGTATTTGTATAATCTTCAAAAAGCTCTGTCTCAAAGTAAAATGGAAACTTCAAGGGTTGAATTTATTCTACCTTTCTAGTCTTAGGTTCGGGAGAGGATTCCTCTGGCAAGGCTTGGGGTAAACAAGAAATGGGTTCATCCTTGTCCAAGAGTGTATCCTCCATTCTGGACATGACTTCCTATTGGGGACGCTCATTAAGACCTATAATGAAGGAAGAATTTTCTACAATTCTATCCAGAAGATCCTTGCCTTCCTCTGGAGTCTTATGGAGGAAAGATCCTCTGGCCATAATGTCAAGATATAGGGCAGACTCTTTGTTCAATCCCATGAAGAAATGTTGCAAAACTATCAGATCTGGGATTAACAAATCTGGGCCAGAATTTTTCAAAAGATAAAATATGTCCCAAGTTACACCTATGGATTCCTTCTCCATCTGCTGGAAGCATAGTACTTCCTTTCGTAAGGAAACAATTCGAGCAATGGGAAAGAAAGCAAGACAAAAATGTGTCCTGTAATTGACTCCAATCACCGTTTGTCTTCCCAACGTAGTGGTTGTACCATTGTTTGGCTTTTTCCTTGAGGGAAAAAGGAAACAACTTCCATTTGAGAGTTTCCTGTGTCATACCTTTGATTAGAATTCATGAACACAGTTGTTCGAACTCTCGTAGATGGTGGTGAGGGGTTTCACAATCCGTTCCTGAGAAGGATTGTTTTTGAACCATGGCTATAAAGCCAGGACAAAGTTCATAGCTGGTTGAACAAATAGGTTCCGCCGAAGGTGGTGTCTCACAGAACTTGCCCTTCGGAGCAGAGTAAGAAAGAATGGTGGGTTGCTCCATTTATATTGTGGTGGTAAGGTAAGAATAAGAAAGGTAAAATGATAGATAAGGAGAATATGATACGAGGGTGATCTTGGTTCGAAGATTAACAGCAATCCTTCCCCGGCAATGGCGCCAGAAATGCTTGTTAGTATTTCTTAACACCACAGAATTATCCGCAAGCGCACGGAAATAGCGTTGTAGCACTTCCCCTTAAGGAGTATTCCCAAGGGTATCGAATCCAAAGAATGTGTGTGCTAATCTATCGAACTATCTCACCCAAGGACACAAAGTTGTTTGGTAGGCAAGGAACAGAGAGGAATTCAAAGTATTGATCCTAATTCAAGGTAGTTTGCAGTAGATGCTTGCTTTGGGCACGGGCTTATGCCTATGAGACGTCCATCAACGGTGGCTCTGAAGCCAATTGCAACTCATCTTCTCCATGGAAAAGATGAAGTCTGTCTTACACTCCAGCTCTGCGAGAAGTACACGGGCACTCTCAAGATGAAGAAGGGCGATGTAGTGAGACACCACTAAGAGTCATCAACTCGTACCTCGCTGGAGCTGACGAACGACCATTTCATAATTTCTAGCATGAGAACACCAATAGGCTATGCAAAATGCCTGTACAAGCATGTGGACAAGATGGCCATGGAGGAATCGATGGGTTCGTCTCTCTTCAGGGTGCGGCGTCACCTCTCACCACATGCAATAAAAAGGCCTCTGGGCCAATTCCAAAGTAGTGATCGAAAATCTCCCTTTGCTGATGCAGTGCATCTATCTGAAGAACTAGCAAATCTTTATTGATAGGACGAAAAGTTAGTGAGCATGATGGCCAAAGGACGCCTTGGAGAGGGCGGAGCTCAAAGATTATATTGAGTCCCTTAGGGGGGGAGAATAATGGTGTATGTCGTGTCCTAAGTGACAAACTTAGAGGCTTATGCGAGGCCATCGGGATGTCCGACATCTACAAACACCATAATTAGACAACACATTAGTCCCTGGGTGCTTACCCCTTAGTTTTATTTATTTCATTTTTATATCAAGATTTGCAATTCAATAATGCAAGCACCCCCAATTTTTACTCAATAAAGTGAACTTACCAGTTGATGTAACACTATTAAAGTTCCCCCCTTTAGTCTATTGTGTGTCCAATAAAGTCTCTAGGAAACAAGTGCGCTGGAGGAGTCCCTTCGCAATTTCACGATGCACATATTACAAGTTTGACCTGAGACCACATTTCAAACAAACACAACAGACGACACGACGAAGTTGTGCACCAGAGGATCCAGCCGGGGCTCGACTACCTTGGTGGTGGCCCTCTCGGCCCCGTTTCGCTACACCTCGTCGGTTTGGATCTCCTATCCCCTGTTCAATATGATTCACTGCAAATTGAGTTGAAATTTTTGGTGCATGCACGTAAAACTTCTCTAAATCAACCCAAATCAAAATGAACAATTGCATTTTTCTTCAGTTGAGATTAGTATGCCTTGCATTTGTATTTCACTACCATGTTTTTGGACCTACATGATAAATTCAGGAACACATGTCTTCTAAGTATTTGATTGGTGTGATATGGTGGATAAATAAAACCATGGATAAAACTATCCTTGCTTGAAATTGATTTTTTTATTTTTGCACAATTTTGAAGTATTAAGGTTTTACCTTCATATCTCAATAGAAATTAAATAACCACCAAGGCCATATGATGCAGTTATTGAAAAACCACATGCAGATGCAAGTTACATTTTCAATGAACTTTGTCAAACTCTTCACCTATTGAGTGACTTGCATAATATTTGTGATTGGGGTTTTCTTCTGCACTCCACCATATTTCCATAATTTTCATCCATCCACCTTCAAAAGATACTCCATTCATGGTATTGAAATCCCCTCTCAATAAAAAGATGCATAAAAGGAGTAGAAGGCATGGCTATAAGGGCTCTAAAAAAAAGAGAGAGCTAATAAGTAGTCATGCTTCATCCTTGCACAAAAAGAGAGTGATCAAATGGGAGTTATCACAATTAATTTCCATCCTTCATCAAATACTAAGTGCACAAGAATTTCCTTTGTCACTGGTTTACATTGCATGGTCTTCTCATACGGATCTAGTTTTTGACTTAGTAATATATGGATTGCAAGTGCGCTACTCTTTATCCCTACCAAGCTACACAAAAAGCCATATTTAGTTGTTGGAACAAAACTGGGAAAATTATGCCAATGTGAGGATTCAAACACTTTGAGTGAATTGAGAGACTCCAATTGAGAGGAAAAAGGCAATACCCTTTTGACTTTTGAGATATAGCAATTTTTTAAATTGTGTCAACAGGAGGTAATCTGGGTAAAATACATTCAACCGTTCCACCTCTCAAACACAAAAGATGATGTAACCACACCACAATAAGGGTACATGAACAAAGGTATGAGTTAAAATACTTTGTATAATTATTCCATACTCATAGCATAATTTTATCTTGGTACTTAGTTCTTCCTGCCTTCACTTGAGGACGAGCAGAGTACTAATTGTGGAGGAGTTTATTGACGGTCCTTAAATGCTAAATTAGACCGTCAATTCACTGCATAAAAATTAGAATACAACATAGAGATAGGGGTTAGTACTAACCATTTCTACATGTGTTAGTGTCGATTTACATGCAGGTGAATTAAGCCCCAAAAAACCAATGAATGCAGGGAGCAATCCCAAAAGTAACCTTTCAACCAATCAGGCGATGACATGTGGTGTCACATGGATCCATGGACTCATTCTCTAATGCATCCGAGGGAATCTAAACATCTATTCATGTGGGGAAGGAACCTGGGCTTACAAATCAGTGACCAGGAGAAGGCATAAACCGAGGGGGCCAGGACCAAGTCGGCCGAGCCCCTGGTTCAGCTGACTCATTCACTACAAGAAAAGGGCAAACGGCCGTCGGTACGTAAATGACCGTCGGGGCCGTCGCACATAATAATTTTCAAGCGTCGGTTTGGGTCACCCAACGGTTATAAATTTGTAAGCGTCGGCTGGCCGACGGTTCTAAAAAATATATGTCGTCTAAAGAGGTTGAACCCACAACATGAAGATCAAATGCGTCTACAAGGCAGAAAAAACCAACGGCTCTATTATGACCGTCGGGGCCAAAGATACAACCGACGGATGTAACGTGGGCCCGACAGTGCGGTTTATCTGGGCTGCACTGTAGGCTGCTAGGGAGTGTCCCTACCGTGACAAAACAGACAGCTTTATCGTAAAGGCATCGGCTGCGCACAATTCCCGACGACTACAAGTGAGCCCGACTTGATCCAAATCCACACATCGCGCTTGTTGACCTAGCTTCCTCTTTCCAAATCAACACAACACACGCCGCCCTTGAACTCTCTCACTCCGCCCCTCCACCCGCCCATCCGGCACTGCCCCTCTGCCCGCTCATTCGGCACCGCCCCTCTGCCTGCCTGTCTGGGCCGCCCCACCGTCTGTTGACGCTCCACCCGAACGTGCGCGCCCGTCCGCACCGCTGTTGAAGGTTGTTATATACCAATTTCATCCGTCAATGTAACTCAATTATGTGAAGGATTGGTCCTCGCACACATCACCTTTCTATCTAACAAAATTCCACTTGGACTTGGAGAAATATGTGTATGCAGCATTTTATGCAGGAAATGAGGAAATGTAGAGGCACCAATCCTATAAAATATCATCCTAGGCAATCAGGAGACGACACGTGGCATCCCATGGATCAAATGGCCCACAAACAGAAGTATCTGAGGAGATCCACCGGTGTATCACCCAGATACATCAAGGGGGCCCACCTGGCAGCCACCTGGAGGAAGCACTCCACGTTTGGAGTGCTGATCAGGTCGGCCGAACCAGGGGTTCAGCTGACCACTTCCTGGCGCCAAATGCGGTCAAACGATGCGTGTTGGCTCCTACTGGCTTGAAGGAGTCAATGGTGACTGATTCGCACGCTTTTGGTGGCGAGAACCGACCTCAACACCAGTATAAATAGGACCCCCTACCCCTAACTTTAACACACACAACTTGAGCTTCATCTCTATTGTATATACTATCATCCATAGTCTTAGAGGAGTTAGGCTGTAGAGAGGAGAGTCTCTAGTCCCAAGAACCAATTGGGATAGGAGTAAGGAGTCTCTCTCTTCCCAATCCTACATTGGGAAAGGTATGGCTCATGTATACTTTCTTGTATTTGTGACTTTATGCATAATAAAGATAGTATCTTTAGTCTCTACTTATACATATACTTGGGCAAATCGTTTCTTGTTTGACTGTGGAGTCCATGTATGTGGAAGGTATAGCTTCTATGACCGTTTCATCATGAACATATCTCACTATCATAGAACTTATAGACCCCAATTACAGTCTAGTTAATTATAAGATAACTAGGATAGTATGGATAATTATGATGTGTATCAACATTGGATCAATGATGATTCAATTCATTTCCTTAGGATGGCTTGTGCCTAGGATCTTAAGGTAATTACTTAATATGCTAGCATGGTGCTAGGATAGCTAAGTAGCATTGGATGTCTCGTAGACCCACAAATTGAGGAGGTAGGCAGTAGGTGGTGATAGTCCTATCTGTCCTTTGTAATCCTCCACGTTCGGCTATGCCACAGGCTCTTGGCGGGAGTTGCCCTAGTATTGTTAGGGGTAAGCCCGTGCCCGATGTGTTGAACCACATAGCATAAGTATTCACTATTGATCGAGCTTATGGATAATTAGTTTAGACTATGTATATGTACAATAGAGCATAGTAGTAGTACCTCCATAACTCTCAACATTAACTAACCTCTAGGATCCTCTTATCCCCCCTTAGACTTGAAAGCTTTTGTTTGTGTCACACTACCTCCACTATTATTTTATCCATCCTTACTAGATTCTTACCTAGACCTTTCTACCCTTTCCACTTGATGATTGTTATACCTCTTTCGTGCCTTCCTTTGGGATCGAAATAATGACACCCTTGGGAATACTCTTAAGGGGAAATGCTACAATGATATTTCCGTGCGCTTGTGGAATTCACTCTGTGATACAATAGAACCATTAACAAGCATTTCTGACACATCAGTTGGAGATGTTTAGTTAATGGTGCATAAGAAATACCAACAAGCATTTCTGGCGCCGTTGCCAGGGATGATTTGTTAGTATATCTTAGGAGCCGTCAACAAGCATTTCTGGCGCCGTTGTCAGGGAAGGAAAATAGATATATAACATGACTGAGTGAATAGGATAGAACCCTGGGTAGGATTTTTGTAGGATAAGCATTCTTTGTTTTCGCATTTATTTTAAATGTGAAAACAGGGTACTGTATGACTGGTTTCCGCCTGTCGGAAAACAATGTCGAAGATCCCGAATCTCTTCTGAGAGACCAACCCGTGTTGTTACTCCTCAGAAGATTTGAGCGGCAAAGCAAGCCAACATTTCTGCACCAACAATCCAAATGCCAATGGCTCAGAAGACCCTTCGTGAGTTCTCAGCTCCCTCTGCTAACAATGTGCCTATTGGGCCCACTGTTAACACGAGAGATGTGAACTTCGAGATCAAAACTGGCCTTATCACTATGGTGCAGGACAACCCATTCTGTAGGAAGGCTAACGAGGATGCAAGTGCTCACCTGCAACAATTCCTCGAGATCTGCAGCACTTTTAAGATCAAGGACGTGTCTATGGATGCGGTCCGTCTGAGACTGTTCCCGTTCTCTCTCCTTGGGAGAGCAAAACAGTGGTTCTACGCGAACTGAAGTGTTGTATACACATGGGAGAAGTGTTCTACGGCATTCCTCGCCAAATTCTTCCCGTTGGGCAAAACCAATGCTCTACATGGAAGGATTTCCAACTTTCAGCAAGAGCTCAAGGAATCTATTCCATAGGCAAGGGAAAGGCTTCAGGAGTACATCCTAGCCTGTCCCCACCATGGGATGGATGACTGGCACCTTATTCAAAATTTCTATAACGGGCTGATCCCATCACCTCGTGACCATTTGGATGCTGTTGCTGGAGGAGCCTTCTTCTCAGTGACGGTGCCAAAAGCTAAAGATCTTATTGAGAAGATGGTGTCCAACATGGGATGGAACGATGAGCGTCTCCATACCCGACAGCAAGGCATGCACACCTTGAAGGAGGTGGACATGATCGCTGCAAAATTGGACCTCCTAATGAAGAAAATTGCTGGACAAGACAGTGGTGAAGTGTCCGGCAATGCCTATGACATAGACTCCCACATCACGTGTGAAGTCTGTGGCAACACGGGTCATATGGGCAATGATTGCCCAGAAACTCCTGAGGATGCCCTATACCTCGCCAACAACGGAAATTTCAACAACAACGATTGCTATCGTCCAGGAGGTCAACGGTGGGGTCAACAACGCCCATTATTTCGAGGAGGGTACAACAACAATGGCAACCCTGGAAATCAGCCCAACTTGAGAGAACTTGGCATTAGCCAGCTCAAGATCAACGATACCTATCCAAGAAGCTGCCAGCTAATGACAAGACCCTGGAAAACATCAATGCCAAGATTGAAGGAATATCCTCAACATTCAAGAATCAACAAAGCTTCAACAAGATGTTGGAGACTCAACTGGCATAACTTGTTGCAGTTGTCCCTCCATTGGAAAACAACAGAATTCCGGGGCAGCCAGAAGCCCCAGTGGAGAACGTCAATGCAGTGGTTACGAGAGGAGGAAAGACCACTCGTGACCCACCATATCCCACACAAGAAAAGAGGACAACTGAGCCTGAGAAGGAGGATGTCCCAAGTGAATTACTTGGTGAGAGAATGGCCAAACACTTTGAAAACACCAACTTATTGCCATTCCCTTACAGACAAAGGAAGCCAACAGTGGATGAGAAATTCAACTGTTTTGTTGAGATCATCCAAAAGATCCACATCAATGTGCACTTGATTGATGCGACGCAAGTACCCACTTATGCTTGCTATATCAAGGACATACTGAACAAAGAACAGCCATTGCCCACCACTGAGGTCGTAAAGCTTACGGAAGACTAAAGTGTAGCCATCTTCAATAGGCTTCCTGAAAAGAAAAAGGACCCCGGATGTCCTACCATTTCATGCTCAATTGGGGCTCACCACTTTGACAAGGCACTTTGTGATCTGAGAGCAAGTGTCAGTGTGATGCCCAAGGTTGTGTTCGACCAGCTGAACTTCATAGAGTTGACTCCAACACCAATGCAACTACAACTGGCTGACTCTTCAGTCCGTTATCCAATGGGTATTGCTGAAGACGTCCCGGTGAAGATCTGGAACTACTTCATACCCGTGGATTTTGTGGTGCTAGACATGGACACTGAGAAGGATACACCACTCATTCTTGGGCGCCCATTCCTCAGCACTGCAAAAGCTCGCATAGATGTGGGAGCTAGAGAAATCCACTTCCATATCAATGACAAGAAGGAAAAGTTTAACTTTCGGCCAAGATCAGAGCAATGCTCCATGATTCAAATCAAGTATTGGCCGAATGATCAACACATCAGAGTGGTCGAAGTCACACCTCCAAAGGTGGACTCACTCATTGCATTCATCAGAAGATTAATCTACGAGGAGAATCCGTCGTTTCGACCACGCCAATATCCAAAGGCGACGGAATCGTCTGGACCTTCCTGAAGGCCCAAGTCCACCAAGCCGCCAAAGAAGGAATGGCAGAAGAAGCAAGACAAGCCGTCCGAGCCCATCCCTCCGGGCCCCGATGTGAAATGAAGATGGAGGAATGTCCATCTCATTGGACGGTGGTGAGACCTACGCCAATAGGTTGAATTGGTAATTATTCCACTTTGTTTTTCTTTCTTTCTTTTTTCCACCCCATTTGGATTTTTCCCATTGCATATTTGATTTTTCCTAGCAAGTGAGAATCTTATATTCTCAACTATCATTTTTCTTTCTTTCTTTTCAAAAGAAAATTTTTTATTTGGATTTGAAAAAAGATTTTTATTTGAAAAATAATTTTTTCTGAGCTGCACATGTGGAATTTCACCAATGTGCTAACTTATAGCCGTTGGGGAGCCACTTGCCCAAAGGGAACCAAGGGAGGCCACCTGTCCGGTCAGCCGAACCCCCTGGTCGGCCGAACAGTTGGTGAAGCAAAATTGGCTCCCCTTCCTCTGACGGCTATAGTTTGAACCCCAAGTGACCGTTGGAGGGTGCACCCTATAAATTGTGGCCGTGAGAAGCACCTCTCTTAACACACCACATCATTTTACACCTCCCCAAGTCACTCTCCAGCTCACCTTGTTTTTCTTGCTCTTCATTGCAACAATCTTGCTCAAATCCATCCCCAAAAAGATTTTCTTTTTTCTGCATTTGCATTTTATATTCAAGCTTTCAAGAGGAGAAAATTCGTTGGGAGTTTTGTTTTCCAAACATCGCTTCTTTCCGGATTTTTCTCGCCTTGTTTTGTTCTTGCTTGTTGAACTCAAAAAGACATGAAGAGGTTGTTCGGAAAGAGGAAGGGGGCTGCATGCTCAAGCCATGGTGAAGGTTCTAGTGCACACCTCTCTTCCATGGGTACAAGCCCAAGGAGGAGAAGAGTGTGCGAGGACACTCCCATGGAAGAGAGAAGCAACCCACACCAACTTCATCATGACAACGACCTAGACATACGAAGTGAAGTTGAAGATCAAGCACGCAGGCATCTCCAAGAAAGTGAGTTCCGCCACACCAAGGCTTACGATCCCCATTTGATCTCCAAAATAGGTATGGACTCCGAATTTCATTCCATTTGGCATGCAATCGGATTTGGTGACTTTGCTCACATAGAGGAGAAAGGTTCACGCCTTCTCACTATCCAGTTCTTTTGCACGCTAAGAATCGAATTTGATGGTATTACTTTTAGATTTTCAAAAAGAATACAACATCCTATGGAACGAATTAGTAGCATCCTAGGCTTCAATAAATGGTGTTTGCTAGATTTAGACAATTTTCCTAAGTTTAACAAACAAAGTTTTTGGCATGAACCAACTAGTGAGGTCACATGTAGGGCTCCTAGGAATAGCCACATCCAAAACCCTACCTTACGTTTCATGCATAGATGGGTGGCTATGACTATGTTCCCTAGGGGAGATGTTAGGGTTGTGCTATATGATGAACTGAAAATTTTGTTTGCCATGACTAAAAAGATAAAAGTTGCTCCAGTCAAAGCCATGATGACACAATGGTTAGATTACATTTAAAAATCAGGACCAAATGAATGCACTTCATTGAGTACTCATATTGCTGATAGGGTAGGAGCAATTAAATACTCTTCATTCAAATATATTGAAACTGAAAGAGAATTAATTGATGAAGACTATTTAGTGCAAGGACATACCCTTAAGCATGATCATGATGGCTCCTTGATATTTTTCTACCCCGACCGTGTCAATGAAATTCGTTTACCTAACCCAGATTTTCATTTATACAAATGCTGGAGGCTAACCATTAATCTTCATCCCCTTTAGGAAGCAAGAAGAAGTAATGTCTCTGGCAGGGTAACACGGAATCGTGCGAGGGCTACAGCCACAAGCATGTCACCGATAATTTCTTGGACCATGAATACCAAGAGGAAGAGAACCCAATGGGTTATGCACCCGGATGGACTCAACCTTCGACGTATGAGACTGGGGGATAATCTTGGCAAGAATGACAAAGGGATCCATCCTTATCCACTTCAAGCTCTAGTAGCTTGCCCCCAACGTTCATGAGATGACGTCATTCTTTTTGGGCTAGAAGTCATCATGACTATAGCCAAGGAATGACGGACCTCACTAGACGTATGGGAGATCTTGAAGTGAGAATGGGTGACATATACAACACACTCCAGGAGCTTGTCCAAGGTACCCAGGATTGGCAACAACACATGTATGCTCAATTCACCAACTTCAACACGGCGCTACAACTACAACAAGCCAATCTTGCAGTGTACTTCCGTCATCAAGGGTTCAACCCTTATCACAGAGGTAGTTGAAGAACAAGCTTGGGAGGACCCCCACTTGAGGAAACAAGTATCACATTCCTTGCATAGTTATTTTCCATCCATACATGATCCACCTTGCATTTAAAAATATATATATATATAAATAGGTTAGATTTGCTTTCATCAAATAAAGATGTGCGGTAAGAATGATTTAGAATTCATATAGATGAAATGATGACTAGTTGCTCTGTATTATTTTCCTAAGTCTCTATTTTACAACTTCCTACTCACCTAATATTGCTTTCATTGGTTTTAAATACTTTTACCTTAATTTGGAAGTTGTGGGTAGCAAAAGCTTAATCTAATTCTAGGTTGTTGCAAGATTAGAATTAGTAATAGGGCTGCTAGTCCTTGTTTGAAAGTAAACCTTAGATTTCCGAAGAAATTCTAAAAAGATTTAAGTTTCCCTCAATTAATTGGAAATACCTACCAAAGCCATATGATGTTCATACATAGACAAAACCATATGCATATGCTATTTGCTTTCACATTGAGCCTAGTCAAACTAGTATAGACCTATGTGAGAAATCATTCAACTCATTTTGAATTCAAGACTTCACTTGCACATGCTATACTTCTACACTAGAAGTAAGCAAAATATCCATCATATCCACCATACCACAACAAAAAGAGACACTCCATGTTATTCATGTTTAGCACTCTCTTCAAAATTCGCTGCAAAGAAAGGGAGTAGAAGACATGGCTAAAAAAAGAAAAAAAAAGAAAGTAGCCATGTTTCATCCATGCAAAAGAAAGAGAGATTATACCAAAAAGGAGTTATCTCAAGTATCCACATCCACTTGCACTCCATCACACATGCACTAGTCTTGAATGCAAATTTTTTATTTGAATTCTCCTAAGGCTTACTCTTTTGACTTAGCAATATATGTGATGCAAATATGCCTACTTACTCCACATACAAGCCATATTCAATGAGTAGGAATAATAGAGGCACAATGCTCTGGTGAGGAAATATTTCCACTATCCACAAAAGAGTGATTGAGAGAATCAAATTGAGGTACTTAATATCTAAATTGGATTCTCCGGGATTTAAGTGGAACTTGATTTTTAGGCTATGTTTGCTCCATTTGCTATTCTAACTTTCAACTACTCATGAATATGAAAAAGCATAAGCCCCATGATAAATTAAGAAAGGTAAAGTATCATAGCCAATTTTTGTAATACTAGGTAGAGAATCTTGTTGTGCATTAGATAGTTTTGAAAATAAGAAATTGTAGTAACTCCTGATCATCAAGCTAAAATCTTGATTTTGCTCGGGACGAGAAAAGGATAAGCTTTGGGGAGTTTGTTGACGGTTGTTATATACTAATTTCATCTGTCAATTTAACTCAATTATGTGAAGGATTTGTCATTTCTTGCACACATCACCTTTCTATCTAACCCAATTCCACTTGGACATGGAGAAATATGTGTATGCAGCATTTTATGCAGGAAATGAGGAAATGTAGAGCGACCAATCCTATAAAATATCATCATAGCCAATCAGGCAACGACACGTGGCATCCCATGGATCAAATGGCCTACAAACAGAAATATCTGATGAGATCCAACGGTGTGTCACCCAGATACATCAAGGGGGCCCACCCGGTAGCCACCTGGACTAAGCACTCCACGTTTGGAGTGCTGACCAGGTCGGTCGAACCAGGGGTTGAGCTGACCCCTTCCTGGCACCAAACGCGGTCAAACGATGTGTGTTGGCTCTTACTGGCTTGAAGGAGTCAATGGTGACTAATTCGCGCGCTTTTTGTTGCGGGAACCGACCTGAACACTAGTATAAATAGGACCCCCTACCCCTCACTTCAACACACACTACTTGAGCTTCATCTCTATTGTATATACTATCATCCATAGTCTTAGAGGAGTTAGGTTGTAGAGAGGAGAGTCTCTAGTCCGAAGTCCGAATTTGGAAAGGAGTAAGAAGTCTCTTTCTTCCCAATCCTACATTGGGAAAGGTATGGCTCATGTATTCTTTCTTGTATTTGTAACTTTATGCATAATAAAGATATTATCTTTAGTCTCTACTTATACATATACTTGGGCAAAGTGTTTCTTGTTTGATTGTGGAGTCCATGTATGTGGAAGGTATAGCTTCTATGACTATTTCATCATGAACATATCTCATTATCATAGAACCTATAAACCCCCACTATAGTCTAGTTAATTATAACATAACTAGGTTAGTATGGATAATTATGTTGTGTATCAACATTGGATCAATATGATTCAATTCATTGCCTTAGGATGGCTTGTGCCTAGGCTCTTAAGGTAATTACTTAATATGCTAGCATGGTGCTAGGACAGCTAAGTAGCATTGGATGTCTCGTAGACCCACAGATTGAAGAGGTAGGCAGTAGGTGGTGACGGTCCTATCTGTCCTTTGTAATCCTCAACGTTCGGCTATGCCAAAGGCTCTTGGTGGGAGTCGCCCTAGTATTGCTAGGGGTAAGCCCGATGTGTTGAACCACATAGCATATGTATTCACTATTGATCTAGCTTATGGATAATTAGTTTAGACTATGTATATGTACAATAGAGCGCAGTAGGAGTACCTCCATAACTCTCAACCTTAACTAACCTCTAGGATCCTCTTATCCACCTTAGACTTGAAAGCTTTTGTGTGTGTCATACTACCTCCACTATTATTTTATCCATCCTTACTAGATTCTTACCTTGACCTTTCTACCCTTTCCACTTGATGATTGTTATACCTCTTCCCTGCCTTCCTTTGGGATCAAATAAATGACACCCTTGGGAATACTGTTAAGGGGAAATGCTACAATGATATTTTCGTGCGCTTGCGGAATTCACTCTGTGATCCAATAGAACCATTAACAAGCATTTCTAACACATCAGTTGGAGATGTTTAGTTAATGGTGCATAAGAAATACCAACAAGCATTTTTGGCGCCGTCGCGGGGGATGATTTGTTAGTATATCTTAGGAGCCATCAACAAGCATTTCTGGCGCCGTTGCCGGGAGTGATTTGTTAGTATATCTTAGGAGTCGTCAGCAACTTCCCGTTCGGCACCGCCCGTCCGATAGTTCAGCGACGCCCGCCCTTTGGCGCCACCCGTCCGATGCGGCCCAACTGCCTTCCGACGCTGCCGCCCCTACGCCCTGAGCCTACACGGCCTCAACAAAAAGCGATCAAGGTAAAATCATAACTATTAGATTACATGGAATTGTTACTTTGTTAAGATATTAGATTACTTGAAAATGTTGGTAAAACCGGTCAATTTCAAATTTTAGCTATTAGATTACTAATGTATGTTTGTTTTAATATTAACATGTATGCATATAAATTTAATTAGCATATGTTAGTTTGAAAAATGTATGTTAAATGATAAAGTAGGTGGTGGTAGCATAGTTGATTGATTCTTTCCTTCCTAGACTCTTATTAGGAAATTGTGGTTACTCTTATGCTAGTTCTAACAGTAACTACAAAAGTACCGATCAGACAACTTCGGTACAAGCCTATCACATCGAGGCTAAAACAGTTGTTCCTGTTCAAAGAAACAGCGGAGCAATTGAGATGGCATTCTGAAGGGATGCATGAGAGCGATGACAAAGATATTATGACACATCCTTTTGAGGGTGTGGCTTGGCATGCTCTAGACCATTTTGATCCGAAGTTTGCAAGAGACCCCATAAATGTTCATCTTGGGTTGTCAACAGATAGTTTCACTCCTTTCAGCACATGTAGAAGCCCATACTCTTGTTGGCCTGCATTTATCAAGCCATACAATCTTCCTCCCAACATGTGCATGAAAGAAGTATAATATTTCTCGCGGCTATCATTCCTAGCCCTAAACATCTTGGGAAGATAATCAATGTGTTTATGCAGCCGTTGATTGAAAAGCTGAAAGAGCTATGGCATGGTGTAAAAGCATATGACAGTCATCTGAAACGTGAATTTACCTTACGTGTCACCTATGTATGGTCGATCCATGATTTGCTAGTATATGGCATTTGGGCTGGTTGGTGTGTTCACTGACAATTGTGTTGCCCCATATGTATGTCTGACATTGATGCCATCAGGTTAAAATATGGAAAAAAAGTCATCTTCTTCTATTGTCACTGATGATTTCTTCCTCCAAACCATCCTTTCAAGAGCGATACACGATCATTCGAAAGGCATAACGGTTACAAAAGGACCATCTTGTCGATTGACAAGCAAACAAAAAATGAAATGGCATGCAAAGTTAAAAGAGTCCGAGAAGGTGGTTTTGAAGGGTATGTACAGAACACAATTGGACTCATATTTCTTTTCTTCGGGAGCTACCATATGCAAGGGTGTTGCTTTTACCGCACAACATAGATTTTATGCACCAGGAGCGTAATGTGGATGAAAGCATCATAAGCATGTGTTTTGATTTCACCGGTCAAATCAAAGATAATATGAATGCGAAGAAAGATTTAGCTAATTTTTGTGATCGTCTTGGGCTTGGTATTATAACTAATACATGTTGAAATGAAAGTAGGCCATGAGCTCCTTACTCTGTCAAGCCAGAAGAAGGGAGGCAAATACTTACTTGGTTGAAAACATTGAAGTTTCCAGACCGCTATGCAGCTAACATAAAATGATGTTTTAATCTTAGTACCGGTAAACTGAATGGGCTGAAGAGTCATGATTACCATATTATGATGGAGAGACTTGTGCTCGTAATGTTCTGTGGCTACTTCAAACCTGATTTGTGGAAGACATTTGTTTGAACTTAGCTACTTTTGTAGCCAGATATGAGCTAAGGAAGTGTTGAACAAGATGATTTGAGAAAGAAATCGTTGTGTTGGTATGTATGATGGAAAAAGTCTTTCCACCTGGTTTCATGAATGTTATGGAACATTTGCTAGTGCATTTTATTGGTAGCGGGTCCTGCACTGTTCAGGTGGATATATAGTCAAGAAAGAGAATTGAAAAAACTTAGAGCTACAGTTCGCAACGAGGCAAGAGTTGAGGGGTGTATTGCATAGGCATTTGCAGATAAAGAGATTACATACTTCAGTAGAAAATATTTCTCAAATGCCAACAATGTGAATGCATCTAAGATACGATATCATGATGTAGAAGAGCAACATATGACCCATCTTAAGATTTTCATTGGAAGGGTAAAGGTGTTATAACTGCCACTTGTCATCATATTTCGGAGCAAGAGAGGAACTACACCATGCTTTACATGTTTTTCAACATGGAGGAAGTGTTACCATATTTTGAAATATTTGTCGAGCTGTTTTGGACATCTTCTGAAAGACCTACGAAAAGTCAATTGGATAAGCTGCCCAGGAGGCATAAATGGTTGGCCAAGCTTTGTGGCATGGTTCCGTGAAAATGTAATGTTTCTATCCATCTTTTTTCTTCAATCATAGTTCACATGCTTATCGTAAGATGCTAACTTTGTCTATTTAAGTAGTGCATGCAAGAACGCAACATCTCAGATGACTTGCGATAGGTGTCGCATGGTCAATTGAAAGCAAGGGAATTTAACTGATACGGTATCAACGGATACCATTTTTATACATCAAGTTTAGAAGCAAGCCACCCACAGCCACATCAAACACTGAAGTAATGATAATGGCAGTGGGAGGTAGTGGAGAAGTGAATGCTTACTATGGTGTTCTTCAAAAAATAATTGAGTATACATTTGGTGGTCCGAATGAACTAAAGAACTAAAGCTTGTGATTTTCGACTGTCAATAGTTTTATCAAACATCGGGCACACGAGTCGATGATTTTTGAATGGTGGAGGCTGACCACAACTCGCAGTACATAGCTCATAACAACAATGTTGTACTTGCCTGTCAAGTGGAACAAGTGTAGTATTTTAGTTATCCTCACCCATGTTTCAAAAATTGGTTGTTGTATACAAAGTTAATCCTGAAGTGGACCATCGTTGTTATGATTAATACATAGAGAAACAGGAAGATGATGACGGTTGTGTCTACCAAGATGATGTTGAGGAAGTAGAAGATTTTAGGATATCTTGTGGAACAGGACTAGCGGAAATAGCTATTGGTACCCTTGAGTTAATGTCTGAAGAACACACTGGCATTCTGAGGAAACGTATCCAACAGTCACAAAGAATTATTGAAAAGCAAAAAAGGATTATTGAGGATCAAGAAAGATTTGATCAGGACAGTGAAGGAGAAGATTTTAAGGAAGAGATAGAAGAACAAGAGATACATGAACATCTTCAAGCACGTTTGGCAGAAGCAGATTCTGATGCTGATTCTTATTGTATGCATTCTGTTAGATATTGATTCTCATATCGTACGCATTTTGTGAGATTTCGAATAAATTTTAGTATTTACCATTTATTTTGTATAAATAATCATTATTTTGAATTATTCGCAGATGTTCAAGCATATCAAACTTCGCAGGAAAAACCGCTGTGGCAATTGGTCTCCACGTCTCACACCACGTCTCACCCCAGTAGTAGTTCGGACCACATAGACTTTTTATAGGTACTTGTTTATTTTTAAATACATTTTAGTCTTCTAATTAACTTCCTAATATTTATTACATGTTTATTTTCATTTGCAGAGTACAAGGGAAAGTGTGGACAGGCATAGGCAGCTCATGCGGTGTGTGGCAGAGAAGGCAGAGCCAGAGCCCACACGAGAGCTGAGTCCAACACAGGAGTTGCACGGGGAGGAGACATATACTATGAGGTAGTCGTCAGAGTAGGGAGGAGACTTGAGTTCGAGCACGAGAGACCGTCTGATGGTGACGGTCTTTGGGCGGTCCTCCTCTGATGGTCGTGATGAAGGGGACGACAAGGACATCGATGACGAAGCAATGATCCCGCGTGAGATATGAGGTTGGCAAGACTGGTAGAGCTAGATGAGGCAAGTCAAGGGCCGCCCGCTCGATGCACCTTCAGGTACTATTTCAGATTAATTGATAATCTATCTTTTATCTCCGTTTTATTGATAACTATTTAACTAATATTGTTTGTACAGTTTACAGAGGCACCTTTTATGACCTCCAAGTAAGAGCTTGAACGAGCGGATAGTTATAAGGCCGAAGGGTACTAGGTGCTGGATCGAGGTTAGTTGGAATGGCAAGGGGCATCGATCAATCGACACGTGTTGACTTTTTGTGACTCCTTGGAGGCAGTAGATACTGAGTGGCATGCTAGTTGTGGTGCCAAACCGACTAAACTCATGTATAAATATCCCCCGCACTCTCTCACTTCACACACCACATGTTTCAGTTTAGAATACCAGCCCAAAGGGTTAGTGTTGCCCAAGTGGAAAGCCAAATAGAAGGAGAGTGAGGAGGATCTAGGAGGAGGAGGCTTGGGGGCTTGCCAAGTCCCTCTTCCATACATATACCTCTATGATCGTTCTACCGGAATTGAGTAAGAAACTTTAATGAATTCAATACAAGTTTGATTTCTATTTCTTAGTAATTTGCTTCGTAGTTCCTTGCAGGCTCACTGCTTTAATTCACTAGAGGCTCTAGTCGTAGCTTTACATTTGAAATGATTAGAGTTGTGAATTAGAACTTAAGTGTGGTGCTTATATTAGAATTCATTAGTGGATATCTCGTAGACCCACGGATTGAAGAGGTAGGGAGTAGGTGTTGACAACCCTATATGTCCTTAGTAATCCTCCACATTCGTCTACACCTTAGGCTTTCAGTGGAAATCATCTTGTTTTTGCCAATGGTAGATCCGTGCCAGAAGCTAACATCTACGGTAGGCTAATGTGGCTTAGAATCAAGCAATTGAATTCCTCTCAAATCCTTACACACCAAACAAACATCGTGTCCTTGGGAGAACAGGATTATGAGATCTCACAAAGTTCTTTGGATTTGATACCCTTGATAATACTCTTTAAGGGGAAGTGCTAAAACGGTATTTCCACGCGCTGGCAGATTATTATATTTTTGTAAAAATACCAACAGTCTTCTACCCAACGTGTTCAATGAACACGTTACCGGTATGGTTTTAAGGGAGAGCCGGTGATCATCAGGATATTTAGGGGCCAATAAGAATAAAGTTCATTTTAAGTGTTAGATGTATTGTGATCTTCAAGTCCAACAATACGTAAATGGATGTTGTGATGCGTTGTGCCCTAAATGTGAAGCATGAACAAATAGGCACTAAGTTTGGTAAGTAAGTATGTTCAAAGCTGAGTTCAAGGGGGATAATGTTAGAGTATGAACTCAGGAGTAAGTAATAAGTATGCGTCTCTCTAGTAGAGACACAACACAATAATAGGTGTGTCCCTGATCGCAGAGACAGACCTGATCTCGAAAGGGTGTTAGACCATCCGCACCAGCGTACTCTAAAGCATACTATATACACTATTCTCCTTCAGCTATTTTACAGTACGTACTCTAAATTACACTGCGAAATAGTGTATCCAGTATGCTTTACAGTACGCCACTGCGGATGGTCTTAGGCCCTCTCCTGTGTCCCTCCAATATCAATAAGTATGTGGCGTTGTAAAAGCCCGAATAATAGCCATTGTGTTCACTTCAGCTAAAATAATTAAAATGAGTAAGAAATCAAATAAAAATGCAATTCAAATTAATACTTAAAGCATAAATTAAAAATTGAAACTCAATGTGTAATTGCAAAACAGGAAAAATCATGTGGTAAAGCCCCAACAATAACTATGTGCATTTCAGTTATGGTGACGATTACAGAAAGAAATAAAACCAGAACTGAAGTACACTAAAATAAAACAAAAAAAAGCTAGAAATTGAAACCCATTCAAACTTCAAGTTTAAATCAGCAAAAGGTAAGCATTTAAACCAGATATTGCTTAATATCATTGAATTAGTGACCCTGCTGGTTTTTGGAAAAGAATAGAGAAAATATCGAGGAAATGCTTTATGTGGTTTTAAAACACAAATTGGTTAATTCTCAGAAATTATTTCACATACGGATTCTTTATATTTCAATTAGCCACCCTGCCAAAGTTAAACATTTTCACATCATATTTGTCATCTGAAAAAAAAAAATTACAAGAAAAGGCAATGAGGAGAGGTGGGTCGCATATGTCAGTGGCACAAAGATCAAACGACTTTGTTTTTCTCCTTATTGTCAGTTGCTCACGGCTTGCCACCGAGGGGCTTCCATGTACCACCTCTTAAGCGCACAGCCCGGCCACGAGCACCCAGCCACGCTCTTATCATCACATGACCGTGCTCACTGCTTTCTCCCTCTCTCTGTTGATTCTGCTTCACAAGCGTGTAGCGTTACTCAACACCAACTTTGCCGCCTCCTGTTCCTCATCGTCCAGCTGCAGTAATCACCCTCAAGATGACCTCGGGGGCAGCAGAAGGGAGCGCCGTCGTGTCCTTGATCTATCTGATCAGCTATCCCATCGCCTCCTTCATCTGCCGCCGGTGCACGGCATGCTTCTTTCTCTTAACTCAAAAATTGTCGTGCCGGCTCTATTACACGGCATCCTACTCCACCAGGCCGTCTCGCGCCCAACTTGGAATGTCCACATGTGGGCTATACCTCCTTCGTTGTGCTCCGGCAGTGGCTAGCTCTCCCGTAGCTCCGGTTAGCCGGATTCTCAAATTTGCATCGTCTACCATTTTGAAGCAAAGCTAATTAGCAAAGCAATTCCTTTCTCCACGTTGTGTTATTCTTCAATCCCATTATAGAACAAGTTCTACAGGTCCTTGTGAGTTGCCACAAATAAAACCAAAGAAAACAATCGAGCCTAGGCGTCGAATTGCTAGTTTTCCCATCTGCTGCGCATTTGGATCTAGGTCAAGGTTGAACTCAAGTCAAGCCATTTTCCTCAAGATTTTAATCAATATTATTCATCTCCGTGTCACCCTGCTACTCTATGATCAATCCCCGAGCCATTTCTTAAATTGGTTGCAAGGATAGAGCTTGCCGGACCTTTGCCGTCTGCAGCCATTGTTGCCGGCCATATTCCAGCCATCTTCGCCCGTCAGCGACACCACCACGGTGCTCCCTGACCTCTTTTACTCAGTGGCGGCAAGTTTTAGCTTTAGAGGTGGCCGGGAATCCCATGTCGGCGAGGGCGCCGCTGTGCCCCTGCAGCCGAGCGTCGCCCAGCTTGAACTTGAAGATGAAGTAGCGTGCTCCACGTCATATACTGTTTCCACCTCTCAGGATCTATTGTGGCAACGGATTTTTTGTGACAGTGTGGCTTAACTGTGTGGCCTCCATGCGGCTTGTTTCTGATTGGAGCATTTTAAATGTGGGCCGACTGGTCAACGGTTTAGCGGATTTTTAATAGAAATAACAATTCAGGAAAATAGCTAAACTTGAGAAATTCATATCTCCATGTAGATTTGTCCAGAAGTTGTGAAATAAATTTTGTTGGATTCCTCATGTTACTTTGCAGTGGTGCAAATTATTTTTTATGAAAGTCCCTGGATTGTCCTTAATAGTTCTCTCAAATTAAATCTTTGGGAATTTATTCTAGTGATTTTTTATAGAAATCTCAAAATTGATCACAATCTTCCTTTTAATATCTTTGATACCCAGTAAAGATTTAATAATCATTTGATCTGTTTAAGTAGGTAAAAATGGTATTTCCTTGCGCTATGTCCATGAAAAATTGGAAAAACAACAAAAACATTTTCAAAAAAATGTGGAAACTTGTAAATCAATATCTGCCTATAGAATGCTTAGCAAAATGTCAACCAATTTTTTTGGACTCTATTTGGTCAACACTATCCAGAAAACCTAGTTTGACTTACGACAAATCTCCCATTTTGCCATATAAATTCAGAGAAGCCTAAAATTCTAAGGATTTATGCACACAGCAATATTTCATTTCTGTAGCAGAAACTGATCTGGTGGGTCCACCATGACCACACGAATTCACTGTAAAATCTACAGCACCAGTGGACCTGTCTAACCCAAGTAATTAGATGATGATTGCACTAAGTCCAAAACATTGCTTATTTCATTTCATATCTCTAGATTCAATTTCTTTCTTCCTTATTTCTGTAGATCCTAGCAGCAAACCTTCCATTCCTAGCTAGTTTACTACTTGAGTTATAAACACTTTGTTTGTTAATTACTAAGTTGCACTTTGTATTTGTGCATCATCATATCGATAGCTCACATGTTGATGAAGATCGACGAGGAGCACCATATGGAGAAGGAAACCAACATGGACTTGCTGCGACAAGCTTATTGCCGAGCAGCAGTAGGAGTACGTGAATCTGAAAGTGCATCTAGACATCCCTTGTGGGTTTTGGTAGATTTATGACAAGCAAATGAGATCCTAACTAAATTGTTGAGATGAGCGCATGTTTTAATGAAATCATGAAGAAAGTGCAAAAGGGAGGGAGAGTGGAGAATCAAGTTGAAGGGAGCTCAAGAAATGATATTAATACTCTTTAGGTATGGAGTGTGTTGGAGAAACACACCCCAAGAGATCAAGCAAATTTTAATCACTCTCACTGCACAAAGTTATACAGGTCCGAACTAGTCCGATGTGCCCCGGACTAGTCCGATTTCACTATGTCTAGAATCGGTCAAGTCCTCCCAGAGCAGTCTTGTCTACACAGTCCAGTTTTCACAAACTGGACTAGTTTGATATCACCACGGACTAGTCCGATATCTCTCTGACTAAGATCAAACTAGTCCTCCCCAGTGCGGACTAGTCCTCAACACTTCACAGTTTGCACGAAGTCAGACAAGTCCGGTATCACCACGGACTAGTCCAATATCTTTCTGACCTAAATCGGACAAGTCCGATATCTGCACGGATTAGTCTGAAGACCTTCTGATTAAAATCGGACAAGTCCTCCAAGTGCGGACTTGTCCTCAATTCACCAAGGGTTCCACCACACCGGACTAGTCCGATATGTGTCTGACTATTCCGAACATCTCCAGAGACAAAATCAGACGAGTCCGATATGTGTTAGGACACTTAGGATTTCCCACACGTCGCACACCGGACTAGTCCGGAGTCCACCACAGACTAGTCCGAACATTGAAAACCCTAACGGTAACCATTGGAAACCCTATAATAAATAGAGGTGCACAACCTCTAATCAAACTCTCTCGACCTCCTGCGCCGTCACACCCTCCAAGAGCCTAGAAAACACGTCTCTCCACACAATCCAATGCAAGAAAGATCAAATCCTTGAGGATTAACCATAGATCAAAGGAGAGACACGTTCTTCAAGATTTGTGCTCTTGGGTGTGATTCTCTCACACACTCTCGATGTTTCATTGCGTAGTTTTTGATTTTGTTTGGTGGTCTTTGAATTGTAAATCTTGGGGAGCCCTCAACTTTTAAGAAGGCCCCTTGAACACGGTTATTCTTAGCCCTTTGTGATTAGTGGAAGAGAATTGGCCTCCATGGCAATTCGATGAGGGTAGGGTTGGTGAAGACCCGGTCCTTTCGTGGGATCTTCAACGTGGATGTAGATTTCCTCTTTGGAATCGAACCATGGGATAAAAATCATTGTTTCTTTTGTTCTTGTTCTTAATATTCATTCAAATCTAGGGTTTGCTCAATCTAGTTTAAATTTACATTCAAAATTTGAATCTAAAGTTAACTTGTGCCACATCTAGTTTCATTGAAGCAATACATTCAATTTACAACTCAATTTCCGCTGTATAAAGTACCCGGTTCAAAATCATTGATCAAACTTGATCAATCTAGTCTGCACACACCGGACTAGTCCGCATCCTACCGGACTAGTCCAATTTTCCTTTATTTGATCAAATTGCTATGTGTTGCATGTTCCGACAAAAGAAATTCAAAAAGTCTATTCACCCCCCTCTAGGCTACATTCAATTGGTATCAGAGCAGGACTCAAAAGTGACTAATCGCTCAAAGAGAAAATGTCGGACATGAAGGATGTGCACAAGAGCCTCAACCAAGAGAAGGTTGAAGATGAAAAGTCTTAGAAATTGTAGAAGATCCTCGACGCCATTCGGGACTTCGAGTATGATGATGAGGAGACGCTTGAACTCAAGGTGCTCCTATGGAAGAAAGCACTCTCCAAAGGGAAGATGAAGATCGAAGATGAAAAGAAGAAGGGGAGTAGTCACACCGACTACTCCCGATATCCTTTTAATTATGATCACTTGAATTCTAACAACAACCATTACTTGTCAATCCCTCTAGGAAAAGCCCCATACTTTGATGGCAATGATTATTCAATATGGAGGAAAAATATGAAAATGCATCTAATCTCACTTAACCCCAGCTTGTGGCATATAGTGTGTACAGGAATAGATATCTCGGACGATGATGAAGAGCTCACCCCAACCCGAGAGCAAGCGATTCATCAGAACACTCAAGTTGCAACAATCATCACATCATCATTGAGTCAATACGAGTTCACCAAGGTGGACGGACTTGATATTGCAAAAAAAATATGGGACACATTACAAACTACACATGAAGGCGATCATCATGTGCGAGAAGCCAAGATTGAGAAGATCGAAGGCGAATTGGGAAGATTCACCATAGAAGAAGATGAATCACCACAAGAAATGTACAATCGGCTGAAGAATCTCATCAACAAGGTTCAAGCATATGGAAGCAAGAAGTGGAATGATCACGAGGTGGTGAAGCTTATTCTTAGAGCCTTCATGCCTCACAATGTTACCCTGTGCTCGATGATTAGAAAAAGCTACGGGTATCAGAAAATGACCCCAGATGAATTGCTTGGAAAGATTATCAACTTTGAGATGATAGAGAAACAAGCCGAGCATGTCAAAGAAATAGCCGGTCTTACCTCGGCAAAGAAGAAAAGGGTCGCCTTGAAGTCCACTTGCAAGCCCTTGTCAAAAGAAGCTTGAAAGTCTCAAGAAGAAGATGACAGTGATGATGAGAGCAGCAACGTAGATGAAGAAGACATGATCCTATTTATGAAGAAATTCAAGAGGATGATGAAAAGAAGACAAGGGGGTAGATCAAATGAGGGAAAATACAAAGATAAATCAAGACCAAAGTTGAGGCGGCCATGCTATAACTATAGTGAATATGACCACTTTATAGTTGATTGCCCTTATGAAGAAAACAAGAAGAACACCAAGGAAGCAAAGCCTCAACCCAAGAAGACCTTCCAGAAGTAAAAGCTATTTGGACAAGCGCATCAAGGAAAGGAGTGGGACTCAAATGATGAGTCCTCATCCGAAGAGGAAGACGAAATGGCTAGCATAGCCATCAAGAAGGAAACCAAGAAATCCACCCTCTTCCCAACTATCAGTGCATGGAAGGGCAACGACACATGCCTAATTGCGAAGGAAGGTAAAAGAAAGGTAACAACAAAATCTTCCTCCTCGCATTCCTTTAATAGTGATAGTGATAACTATAGTGATGATGAAGACATGCTAGTTGGCTTAGATAGGAAAACTGCTGCTAAAATGAAATTCTTGATGGACAAGATTGTTGATAGGGAGGGGCTAATTGAACGTCAAGAAGATATGATCATCCTCCAAAAGGAAGAGTATCTCAAGATCAAGGAGCTCCTTGAACTTTAAAAGGAGCAAAGCAAGTCACTAGAACTTGAGTTAGCTTCAAGCAAAGAAGCTTGCTTGAAGTTAAGCAACTCAAATATTATCATCAAGGATGAACTTGCTAATTTAACCAAAGTTAACAAGATCCTTGAGGTACAAGTTGAGTCAGTCAAGCAAAGTGACCCTTCATCCTCTTCAAGCTCACCTACTCAACACTTAAAATCTGAAACTACTATTACTTGTTCATGTGCTAAACTTGAAACTAGCTTGAAAGACATGTCAAACTCGACCAAGTACAAGCATCCTTCCCATAGTGGCATATTTGATAGGGAGAAGGTCAAGTATGCACGCAGTTCATATTTGGCCACGAGACCTCCTAATGTCAAATATGGCATTGGGTATTCTTATGGTGAAAAGCAAAATGCTAGAAGCCATAAGAATAACAAGGAGCGCATTGTCTTTGTCGAGGGAAACTCCTCTCAAGATAGAAAGCCCAATAAAGTTGATATGTCTAAGATGGTTAACACACATGAACAACAACTCTTAATTAGAACTTTTGATGCATCTTATGTTCTCGTGAAAAGAAACTTTGGTAAAGTGTATGCCAAATATGTTGGGCCACGCCATGGGAACACCAAGTCCCATGTGTGGGTGCCCAACTCACTTGTGAGTAACCTCAAAGGACCCAAGCAAGCTTGGGTACATAAAACCAAGGCGTAATTTGTTTTTGCAGGCCAATTCCTCTGGTGGATTGAAACTGGTGCTAGATAGTGGATGCACAAACCACATGATAAGAGAAAGATGGATGTTTCTTGACTACGAAGAAAATGAAGATCCAAGCGAGGGCATCTATTTTGGAGATAATAGTCAAGGAAGGGTGTTCGATACCGGTAAAATTGCAATATCATCTCAACACACACTTTCTCATGTTTTGCATGTTGACTCCTTAGATTATAACCTTATGTCCATATCTCAATTATGTGACAAGGTTTATAATTGATTGTTCGCTAATGAGGGTGTGACTGTCTCTAGAAGGAGTGATGACTCGGTTGCATTCAAGGGTGTGTTAAAGGGAAAGCTTTATCTTGGTGACTTCAACAAAGATAAAGCCGAACATGACACATGCTTGATTGCAAAGACCATCATGGGTTGGCTGTGGCATAGACGGCTAGCACATGTTGGTATGAGGAATGTTGTTTTTGAGAAAGACAGGCCTTGTGGCGCATGCAAGCCAGGAAGCAAGTAGGAGCACCTCATCCTGCGAAGAATGTCATGACACCGACAAGACCGCTCGAGTTACTTCAAATGGATCTATTTGGTCCAATTGCTTACATAAGCATCAGCGGTATCAAATATGGCTTAGTAATTATTGATGATTTTTCGCGCTTCACGTGGGTTTTCTTTTTGCATGATAAGACAGAAACTCAAGGAACCCTCAAGAAGTTTCTCAAGCGTGCCAAAATGAATTTTCATTGAAGATCAAGAACATACGAAGTGACAATGGCACAAAGTTCAAGAACACCCAAGTTGAGGAGCACCTAGACGAAGAAGGCATAAAACATGAATTTTCAGCACCGTATTCCCCTCAAAAAAATGAGTAGCCATAAGGAAGAATCGAACCCTCATAGAGATGTTGAGGACAATGCTTGATGAGTACAAGACTTCGGATCGATTTTGGGCTGAAGCGGTCAACACTGCTTTTCACGCCGTAAATCGACTCTATCTTTATCGCCTACTCAAGAAAACGTCATATGAAATACTCACCAGTAACAAGCCTAATATTTCCTATTTTCTTGTTTTCGGTTCTAAATGTTATATCTTGAACAAGAAGCCTAGGACTTCAAAGTTCGCTTCGAAGTCTGATGAAGGCTTCTTGCTTGGCTATGATTCGAACTCTTACACGTATCGTGTCTTCAACAAGGTCTCCGGATTTATTGAAGTAGCACTGATGTAGTGTTCGATGAAACTAAGGGCTCTCAAGAAGAGAAAGTTGATCCAAGTGTGCTAGATAGAGAAGAATCCCCATGTCAAACGTTGAGAAGAATGGCATTCGACGATGTTCGACCACAAGTGCTACCTCCAAATGCGAATGATGAAGATGAACCATAGGTGGACATAAATGATCAAGGGGGAGCTTCCACACAACATCAACCTCAAGAAGACGAGGACGATCAACACAACAATGAAGGCAACCATCCAGGGGAGAAGAAGATGATCATGAAGATACAAGACCGCAAGTGCCACACCCAAGAGTACACCAATGTGTCCAAATAGATCGCCCAATCGACAACATAATCGGGGGTATCCAAAAGGGAGTAACTACTAGATCTCGAATTGCTAATTTTTGTGAACATTACTCTTTTGTATCCTTTTTGGAACCACGCAGTATTGAGTATGCATTGAAAGATCCGGATTGGGTGGTGGCAATGCAAGAAGAACTTAACAACTTTAAACGGAATGAGGTGTGGGAACTCGTAGAAAGACCCAAGTTCAACGTCGTCGGCACCAAATGGGTCTTTCGGAACAAACAAGATGAACGCGGGGCGGTAACAAGGAACAATGCACGACTTGTGGCCAAAGGGTATTCACAAGTCGAAGGTTTGGATTTTGACGAAACCTTTGCTCCTGTAGCTAGGCTTGAATCGATTAGAATATTACTTGCATATGCTACTCACCATGATTTCAAGCTCTATCAAATGGATGTGAAAAGCGCCTTCCTCAACGGACCAATCAAGGAGGAAGTGTACGTGGAGCAACCCCCCGGATTCGAAGATCAAGATTTCCCCGACCATGTGTTCATCCCGCGTAAGGCTCTCTATGGCCTCAAACAAGCTCCGAGAGCTTGGTATGTGTGTCTTAGAGATTTTTTAATTGAAAATGGTTTTAAGATTGACAAAGATGATTATACATTGTTCACTAAGCATTTTGACAATGAGTTATTTGTCTGTCAAATTTATGTTGATGATATCATATTTGGTTCAACTAACAAATTCTTTTGTGAAGAAATTAGTAAGATTATGACAGATAGATTCGAGATGTCCATGATGGGAGAATTGAAGTATTTCTTGGGATTCCAAGTGAGGCAACAAAAGGAAGGGACGTTCATAAGCCAAACCATGTACACTCAAGACATACTCAAGAAGTTTGGAATTGAGAAGGCGAATCCTATAAAGACTTCCATGACAACAAATGGACACTTGGATCTCAATGAAGACGGACCAAGCGTGGATCAAAAGGTATATCACTCCATGATTGGATCCCTACTTTACTTATGTGCATCTAGGCCTGATATTATGTTGAGCGTATGATTGTGTGCAAGATTTCAAGCCAATACTAAGGAGTGTCATTTGACAGCCGTAAAAAGAATCTTGCGATATTTAGTTCATACACCCAATGTAGGCCTTTGGTATCCTAAAGGTTCCAAGTTCAATCTCATTGGATACTCCGATGCATATTATGCCGGATACAGAGTAGATGGAAAAAGAACCCGGTACATGCCAATTTCTAAGTAGATCCCTAGTTTCTTGGTCCTCCAAGAAACAAAACTCCATTGCCTTATCCACGGCGAAGTGGAGTATGTTGCAGCCGGGAGTTGTTGTGCACAACTCCTTTGGATGCGACAATCTGTAAGGGATTATGGTTACAATATGAGTCATATTCCACTCCTTTGTGATAAAAGGAGTGCCATTAAAATTGCCCATAATCCCGTTGAGCACTCTAGGAACAAACACATATACATCTGGCATCACCTATTGAGAGACCACTCAATGAAGGGAGACATAGCAATTTCCCATGTCAACACCAAAAAACAACTAGGTGATATATTTACCAAGCCACTTGATGAAAAACGTTTTTGCGAACTCCGAAATGAACTAAATATCCTTGATGCTCGAAACGTGGCTTGAAAACTTGCATACCTGTATGGCTTCTTCAAAATCCATTGATTTTGTTATGAAAATCATCTCTCTCTATTTTCTTCAAAAAACTATGTTAATTACTTGATCTTGGCGAATTATGGTCATAGCTTGAATGTTGTATGTTTACTGACTATATTCATCAAGATTATTGTGTGTTTTGCCCCCTATTTTTTTTGTAAGAACCTTCGAATATATACGAATGGGCTAATTATATTTGTTCTTGTGACCACGGACTAGTCCGTGGTTACCCAGACTAGTCCGCACACTGCAGACTAGTCCGTAGAGTTCCGGTAGTCCGGACTAGTTCGGTCGACCACGGACTAGTCCGATTCTTCGACTCCATAACCCCAGGACCGCCAAACCCTAATCCCCTTCATACTTAAAACTTCCCAAATACTCTCTCTCTCTCTCTCTCTCTTCACTCGAGCGCTCCCAAGGCTGTTTGACGATTTCTCCAAGTTGAAGATCGGACTAGTCCGGTCTCGATACGGACAAGTCCGGTTCTCTGGACTAGTCCGCATTTGAGCATCAGATAAGTCCGATCATTAACAGAACTCAACCCTAAAATCCACTACTCAATGTGTTTCCTTTCCATTGATTCTCATCCTAGCATTGTATAATCTCCTTGTCAGGACAATGTCGAGCTCCAATGATGAGATCTCTGATTTTGAAGCCGAGTTGGACCAAGAGTCTTTGCTTTTTTCCTCGACGGGCCAAAGCAAGAAAAGGCAACACCATGCCGCTAACCCGTCGCCCACTCCACCTCAAGTGCAACGAAAGGTCGTCGCCAAGAAGCCAGCATCCAAACGAAAGGATGCAGCTGGCCCAGTTTGGTAGCTCCTCGCCAAGCTAAGGGCAAAGGGAAAGGGATTGCCACCAGTACCATTGGCCCCCTCCAGCTGAGTGCTTCGAGGCAGGGGACCAGAGACCCCACTGAAGAAAGGTTCTTTGGCAAAGGGAGCGATGTTGCTTTGAAGCTCAGGGCGATTGACTGCTACAGGAGATCCAGAAAGGCCGCGGATGCAAGGTTGTGGAGCAACATCCACGCGAACTATTATAGTTCCGTGTATCTTACGATGAAGACTCCGGTGGTCTGAAGCCAATGGATCTACTGGACACACTTTGAGAGGAAGAGTTGCCCTGCCTTGGATGAAGTTATACAGGATGTGGAGAGGCATGGGCTGAAAGACTTGTTTGCTTTCAGGTGTAACTGAAATGATGAAGTCATAGCCCAATTCTATGCTACCTACTATTTTTCTAATGATGAAGAGGAGAGGGTGACTTGGATGACACATGGATCCAAGTACACCATACTTATGATGAGTTTGCAAGACTGCTTCACCTAGAAGACACTGGCAACAATGAGCTAACCATCCACAACATTGGAGAAGGATAAGATGGAGTCCCTTTATGATACTCGCCTGAAGTACAACCCTCCATCAACCAAGAGCATGAAGCCATTCTTCATGGTTCTCAACAGGGTGCTGAGAAAGACCATAGCTCCAAAAGATTGAGATGCAGGAAGTGTCCAAGGCTACCTAAGGACACTGATGAAGGTGATAAGCAAGAATCGGAAGTTTGATATCTTCGACTATATTTGGAATGATATGGTGAATATCTCCTGCACACCGAACCGTTCCTATGGCTATGCGCCTTATCTCATGTTCATGATCGAGAAAGTCACAGGAATTGAGTTCTTGAAGGATGTGGAGCACACTCCCTTGAAGCCTCATAAGCCTTCCCAAGCCACTCTCCCAGCTGCTCCATCTCTAGTGTCCACTGAAGAGGCTCTTAGGAGAGCTCGAGGAGATGCCAGGACTGCTCCTGCTACTAGGGCCCCTGCTCAAAAACGGTCCTCAAGTGGCATTTTGAAGTACTTGGCCGCCATCTTTGGCTCCTGCAAGAAGGCTGAGGTGAAAGTTCACAAGTTGAACAAGGCAAGGAAGGAGGATATGAGATACATAAAACAAAATGTCAAGCAAATCTGCTAGAAGCTGGAGATTGAGACCACTGGATCTCCTATCATCTCTGAGGACTCTCCCTCTAACTTCTTGGAGCTTCCACCCCTTTCGCCTTCTGAACTTGCCTATTTTGGTGTTGGGGGCACTTCGAGTGGATCCACTCCTCCTCCTGCTCAACCTGAAGATGAAGACGATAAGAGGACCGACAGCGAGGACCTAGATTGAAGCAATACATTCAATTTACAACTAAATTTCCGCTGTATAAAGTACCTAGATTGAAATCAGTAATCAAACATGATCCGCACACACTGGACTAGTCTGCACCCTTCCAGACTAGTCCGATTTCCCTGTATTTGATCAAGTTGCTAAGTGTTGTAGGTTTCGACAAAAGAAATTCAAAAAGCCTATTCACCCCCCCCTCTTGGCTACATTCAGATTCCGAGAATCAACAAGCGGATCCAATCGGAAAATCAAACCTGACTTATTGACATTTTCCTAGTCGTGACCGAAGGCAAGCCTCGGTTTGCATTTAAGTTAGTTTATAATGTTTTTCTTTATAATCAATGTCGAAGTGTGTGATCGACACTTCCACTGGTACTAGTAAGAAGTAGTCTGCGGAGGTTCGTAATTAAGCAGTGCGTAATCTCAAGAATTCAAGAACAGGGTGACTTAGCAATTTTACGTGGTTCGGGCTGCCTGAACGTAATACCATACTCCACGGGGGTGTTTGTGTGTCGAATTCCTTTGAGCGAGTATGCTGGTGAGCTAGCCTGAATGACCCTAGCCTTCCACCATGCAGCACATTCCTTTATATGCCAAGGACTAGCTGTTATAGTGTGCTGTAGCCTGACGGGTGGCCCCGATGGTAATTAACACCTGTACACGATCTGGGTGCTTAAGAGCAGTTTATGCGAGGATAACGTGCCTTGATAACAGCGTTACCAGGCTTGATGGTCCTCCGATCATGCATCATTAATGCAGAATTAATGATTGTTAACCAGGTCTTGTAATGGCTGATTGATTGCCTTTGAATCTCTGCACCGTTGGTGATCCGAGAGTTCTTCCCATTGGAGATGTAGATCCAGACACGTTACATGTGGTGGCAACAGAGCTTTCGTTAGCAGGGAGGCAGGTCTGCCGATGCTACGGGACACGTGGCAGCGCTGGAACTTCCCTTAGCAGGGAGCCAGGTCCGGCACTACGGGACACGTGGCAGCGCATGAGCCACCGTAAGGAGGGAGGGAGGTTCGGCACTGTGGGACACGTTGTAGCGCCGGATCCACCAAAAGGAGGGAGGTAGGTCCGCACCACGGGACACATGGTAGCACATGAGCCACCCTAAGGAGGGAGGCAGGTCCGAGACTGCGGTACACGTGGCGGCACCAGAGCCATCTTTAGAAGGAAGGCATGTCCGACACTATGGGACACGTGTTGGCTTCCGGAGGTCCACATTCCTGGAAAGTGGGACTCGACACTTCTTTTTCTCGTACAAAGGGGTACCTGGTCTGCAGGGTACCGATAGTGGCCCCGAGGCCCACCTCGGGGTGAGGCTTTGATCTCGGAGGTGGGGCCACCATCACTTCCAGTATTGCTGCTTCAACTTTTCACTTGGCCGATTGAAATGAAGACATACTCTTGTTCCATCGCTACATGGTGTAGGATTGAAGAGCATGTGAAAAGCTACCAGAGGTGAGGTGAATGGTAGATTTAAACTTTTTCAGCAGAAGCAACAAAAACCCCTCAGAAGAAAATCATTCTGTTAAAGAAACAATATGTGCTACTAATCTAAGTGTGATCAAACATGACAAAACACGTAGATTGTGAAGAATCAAGTCACAACCATATTACAACATGAATCACGAAAAACCATTAAGAATAACTCAAGTTATGATCAAAAGATCAAACAAGGGTCATTCTATTCTATCCGAGTAAAAATACAGATCCACAACACTACAAAGAAACTTGTGTAGATCAGAAACCAGAAATCCAATGATCGTGAACTTTTTACAGATGATAGATATTCCAGCTGTGAAGAGAACTCAAAAAGAATCTTGTCAATTGGACTTGTAAAACTCATGTTATGATAAAAACACTAACCCAACGTAGTGCTGTGCAGAAACTCGATGAGAAAAACTTGTCTGAAACAAGTCGGACGAAAAAGACACAAAAGTTCTTTTAAACTACGAATTTTATTGATCAAAGAAAAAGACGAACAGCCCCACGGTCGTCTCACCATGAGCTCTGGCCTCTCTTGCTTACATAACCAGCCCAAAGGCCAACCCAATCCAAACTAAGACTCTAATCCCACTTAGTTTCAACCGAAACTTTCTATAACTGCTCAAGACTCTTCCATACGCAGATAGAAGCAATCTTAAGTCTTCCAAACACCTTAGGAAAGTCTTAAACATTCCTAAAACAACTCAACTTCGTGACCCATATGAAATCTAGCCAAAACACACTCGAAACTTTCCATAAACGAACCATGACCACCTCAGCCGCAACATGAGGCATAATCCAGCCGGTTGGACCTTTCTGGCCACATCTTTGTGTCTACTTCTCTTCATCATGCCTTGGAACAATGTTTTCACGTCCATGCACTCTTGCACACGTGAAAACACTTTCCAACAACATCCACGATATCTTCATATGCAATATTCTTGACCCAAACATTCTGCGTGACCTCCCGACCAACTCAACCACAATTCCTCCCGAACTTGGTTGTTGAACCTCATCTTCTCCCTAAGACTAGTTCAATGGATCCCGTCACCAGCCATGCCTTGACGTTAAGCAACACCTGCATATGAACAAAAAACCAATTCTTCTTGGCACAAGTCCTCGACTTGACCCTCGTCAGTTTCAAAACCACAACACCGTACGTGAGCACCTCAGATAAGCATGTTGCAAACATAGCAAGATAATGTCCACCATGATGAGCCAAAACACATCAAAAACATAGTAAAAGAATACTAAGCAAATCTCCCCATAAGTGTAAAGCAAGTTAGAAACATTGCAAATGAAAAACAAAGCAGCCACACAATTATTTCAACACATAGAAAGATCAGACAGTCTAAAACAGCAGCTATGCATTGTACAATAAAAGGTCGGACATTCTGGAACACAAAACACGTGCAGCTCACGACCAGCAAAAGTTCAGACAGTGCAAAGTGTGTTTTCTCAAGTATATTCAAAACATTGTGTGTAAACTTCCATGTTTAACATAATTGCCAATGTATTTAGCACATAGTTCTCAAATCTCCCACTTGATGAATGCATCGGCCACACCACTTAAAATCCAAACATTTGCTTATTCACATGAAACATTTTGAAAACAATTTTCTTCCCCTTTGAAAAATCAAATGAGAAAGAAATTTCAAAAACAAATTTTTCTCTCTGAAAAGAACGTGTAAAAGTCGTGAATGTGCAATGTGTGACATATTTCTCCTCCTATACATATTTCTCCCCCTTTGACAATGTATTCAGTAAGGTTCAAAAGAGAAATTTCAATTGTTATGAGCATATTATAACATATACATATAAAACAAAGCTCGTCCAAGTCATACTATCAAGTAACATACACTATCACATCAATGAGATACATAAAGTAGTGTAAGCCATGCTAGAGATCAAGTGTAATTTTCAATTTAAGCAAGTCATGATCTTACAAGTTAACTATTTCAAGACCTGAAAGCATGACACTTGTTAATTCATTTGCATTATCTTTTAAAGCACAAATTTTGATGATATGACATTTGTATGAGATTATATGCCGCATCGGCCTTATTCTAACCAACCAAGCCATGCCTATGTCATTTGACAATCAAAAGCTTAAGGACATGGTTTTGGTCATACACAACTCCTTCCAAGTTCATATCTAACTGCAATGATAAGCCATCTCAAAGAAGAAGTGTGATGCATGCATATTCTCTTGATCTTTTCTCATTTTTCTACTTGATCATAAAAGCTCAACATGTTGATTAATTTTTTATTAAAAGAACTTGCGAGCATGCAAAAAGTTCAAAATAGTGAGAAAGTTTGATCATGACCAGATTTAGTGTAAGTAATTATTCGAATTACTAGTCATGGCAAAAACTACAAAATGTATAACACGAGTAATGTAGTAAGAACTTTCAACATGTAAAAGGAATCACAAAGTCATATATATAGGAAATACTTATGCTCATATTATATTGAAATTAGATTCACATATAGACATCCTGAGTTCAAATAAAACTCCTCCTAAATTTAAGCCATGAGGATGCCTAACCCTATTTCACTAAGAATGAAACAAAAACGAGCGAAATCCGAAGGTTTTGTAAAAATGTCAGCCAATTGTTGTTCGATATCTACATGGTGAAGCACAATGTTTCCTTTTTCAACATTATCATGGACAAAGTGATATCTAAAGGCAATGTGCTTTGTTCTAGAATGTTGCACGGAGTTTTTAGCAATGCAAATGATAATAGTGTTATCAGAAAATAGTGGAACACTATCTTGATCAACCCCATAGTCCTTATGTGTTTGAACAATCCAAAGACTTTGTGAGCAAGGGCTAGCAGCAGCTACATATTCAGATTTGGCTATGGATTGTGCAACAAAATTTTATTTTCTAGAGGACCAAGAAACAAGTGAAATACCAAGAAAATTACAAGCACCTGAAGTACTTTTCCTATCAATCCTACAACCCCCAAAATCAGCATCCAGAAAGGCTTTCAATGTAACGGCTGAGGAGGAAGGAAGAAAAATGCAAAATTCTTGAGTTCCATGTAAGTACCTTAGAATTCATTTGACGGCTGGACGATGTGAAGCACGTGGGGAAGCTTGAAACCGTGCACAAAGACATACGCTGAATTGTATGTCCCATCTTCATGCCGCGAGGTACAAAAGTGACCCGATCATGCTTCGATATTCATTCTGATCCACGGGTTCACCATCTCCATCAACTTCAAGTGCATTGCTGTTCCCAATGGTGTCCAAAGAGGCTTGCTTCTTTCCATGTCGAAGCGCTTAAGAAGGTCTTTCATATACTTCGTTTGATGCACAAAAGTACCCTCCTTAGTTTGCTTGATTTGCAGACCAAAAAATACGTGAGTTCTCCCATGATACTCATCTCAAATCCTGAACTCATCATAGCTGAAAAATTGGACACGAGATCATGAAAAGCACTACCAAAGATAATATCATCCACATACACTTGAACGAATAATGAGTCATTGCCATGCTTAAGTACAAAAAGAGTTTTATCATTCTTGCCCATGGTAAACCCCTTTTCAAGTAAGAATGTTTTTAGTCTATCATACCATGCTTTAGGGGCTTGTTTGAGACCGTACACGGCTTTATACAGTTTGTAAACATGATTAGGAAAATCTGAATTTTCAAAACCTTGTGGTTGCTTGACATAAACCTGTTCATCTATGTAGCCATTAAGAAAAGAACTTTTAACATCCATTTGATATGAATTGAAACCTCAAATGCATCAAATGCTAACAAAATTCTAATGGCTTCTAATCTAGCAACGGGAGCAAAAGTCCCATCAAAATCTAGACCTTCAACTTGTGTGAAACCTTGAGGAGCCAACATACCCTTATTTGTAACCACAACCCCATCCTTACTTTGTTTATTTTTAAACACCCATTTAGTTCCAATTAAAGTGTGACCATGAGGTGGAGGTACAAGTTTCAAAACATTATTTCTTTCAACATTTTCTAACTCTTTCTTGCATGGCAATAATCCAAGATTCCTTAGTGAGTGTGTGTGATATATATTTGGGTTCAAAAGAAGCAACAAAAGCAGAATGAGCGTGAGATTTGGATCACAAAACCTAGACCAATTAACTCATTTGTGCAAGCTTCCAATGATTTGTTGTGGAGGATGACTTTTAAGGACGCAGAGGGGAGTAGACACTTCACATGCTCCTTCTTCTTCATATTCATCATAGATTGAAGAACTTGTGGCCTGAGGACGATCTGTACCAGCTGCATTAGTTGTTGGTGCTGTTAGTGGTGTAAAATTATCAGCGTGATCAACGTCATTTGCATCTAAATTTTCGGGTAGAAGCACCATTCTTCGTCTTCTTCAATGAAAATACTCTCCCCCTGCGGATATGGATCTAGACCTGCAATATTAGAGCTAGTAGCTGGGCTAGCTTCATCAAAAGAAACCTCACAAGTCTCTACAATTTTGTTAGTGTCAAGTAAAAGCACACGGTAGCCTCTAGTATGAGATGCATAACCAAGAAACACGCCATCAACAGATCTAGGTTCAAATTTACCAAGATTACCATGTTTCTTAACAAAGCATTTGCAACCAAAGACCCTAAAGCGTGTGAAACTAGACCTATGTCGAAACCGAAGCTCATACAGAGTTTTTCCTAGCTTAGCACGTAAGAAAACACGATTTGAGTCATAAAAAGCGGTTGCAATTGCATCTGCCCAAAATTTTCTAGAAGTTTGATATTCATCAAGCATAGTCCTAGCCATATCAACTAAGGTTTTGTTCTTTCTCGCTACAACACCATTTTGTTGAGGTACATATGGTGAAGAAAATTGATGATCTATTCCATTTTTAGCACAAATGTGATCAAATGATTGCTTTTTAAATTCAGTTCCGTCGAAGTGTGGACTAATACACTTCCCCTGGTACTACTAAAATGTAGTTCGCGGAGGTTCATATTCGGTTGGGGCGCGCGTAAGATTATGAGCAAGACCGTGACATAGGGGATTTTTACGTGGTTCGGGCCGCCTGAGCGTAATACCCTACTCCACGAGGTGTTTGTTGATGTAGTTTGCGTGTGTGCTTGAGTTGGCTTTGTTGGCCTTGGATCAGACTTTTCTTCTACCGTGCAGCTCAACCCTTTTATATGCTATGGGCTGGCCGTTACATGGATTGTCTGGCCCGACAAGTGGCCCCGACGGTATTCAATTACCTAATACACGATCTATGTATTAAGTATGATTAACAGTGTGATCACGCGCCTTAATTACTGATACTAAAGGTCCTCTAATCGTGTGTCATTAATGTCGAATTAATGACACATTAATCAGGTCTTGTAACAGCTGTTTTAATAGCCTCTTGAATATCCGTGCTGTTGGAGATCCTGTAGTCGTTGTTGGCTTAGGTATGGTGGTATGACACGTGGCCACTCTGGAGCTTCCCTCTGCGGGGAGGTATGTCCAGAGCCACTCAACACATGGCGGCACCAGAGCTTCCCTATACTGGAAGTTAGGTCCGGGGGTGCTAGACACGCGGCGAGACAGGTGCTTCCCTTTGAAAGAAGGTAGGTCTGGTCCCGCTGGACACATGGTAGTACCAGAGCTATCCAAGCGAGGGATGCGGGCCTAGTGCTGTCAGAAATGTGTTGCCTTCAAAAGACTTAAACTCGGACGTGAGAACTCCTTGGCTTTTAATGCGATATCGTGGGGTAACCGGTATGGAAGGTACCGACATGGGCCCCAAGGCCCAGCTCTGGGAGAAACCCTCTGGGTTAAGTTTTTCTACCCTAGACTTCGATTCCCGCACTGCGGCTTCAAAGCTTCTTTGTGAGCATTGAGGCGATGGCAAAGAGTTGCACCACCGCCACGTGGCCCCTCTTGAAGCGGTGGGTGAGATCCTGGTGTGTGGATCTTACGCGATTGAAGGTCGTTGGTTTCCAACAGGAAAACCGTATCGGTTCCGAGCGCCCTGTCAAGCCACCGCCCTCGGGCTTCTAACTTCCCATCATGACAACGGTTCACTTGGTGCGAATTTTTCACCAAAGTGGACCCAGGCCCATTTGTCATTGACGGGGTAAATTTTTGAAATGAAATCTTGATCTTGATGCGGTTTCCATCCAAGCATTGTGAAGGATTACTTAAGAAGGAAAGCCTGCACGATTTGAGGATTCTTTACGCTTCCATTCGAACTTGCGCTCGGAACCTCTCCACCTTTGCTTAGCTTTTCCAACATTCGCTCCGCTTTGCCGCGATGGAGTTGGGTCTTCCCCGCGGCAAGATCAAGAACAAGGAAGAGTTGTCGAGGGTTCGGACCTATATGGAGTGGTCCAGCGCCTCCTTCGACAACTCTATCCGCTTCGGCAGGCTTCACTTCAAGAAGGAACACGCTGGAGAGATCGTCTACTTCTCGGCGTACGGCATGCTGGGGTTGATCCCGCCTTTTTCAAGTTTCCTCTTGATGCTGCTGGACTTCTACGGGCTTCAGCCTCATCACCTCGGCCCTCACTCATTCTTGCTAGTGGCAACCTTCGTCCACTTCAGTGAGATGTGGGAGAGCGTGCTGCCAAGCATCAAGCTCTTCTGGACCTTCTTCACGGTCCACACTACAGGAAAGTGACTGAGCTGATCGGCTTCTATTACTCCGTGAAGCGCAAGAACTGTCCATTCAAATACTTGAAGACTTTCCCCTTTAGGAAGTGGGACAACTGGAAGAAGGACTGGGTGGTCATCACGGTGGATCATCATGACATGCTGGAGTTGCATACAAGCCTCACCAATGTCGACACTGGCACCTGAAATATAGCTCCAGAGTTGTCTGGAGCGTACAAGCCTGTCCTGACCAGGATCCAACAATGTGTGGAGGGTGGAGTGACCCCTCAGATTGTCTTTGGCAACTTCCTCGTCAACAGGTGGGCTCCGCTGAAGATGAGGGAGTGGCCTGCATGGGCTTTCAATAGCGAGATGGATCACAACTGAATCGAAGCTGGTTTTTAGACTAACCTGGATGATGATGTTGTGAAGCTCCATCTCCAAAAGCTTCAACACGGAACTATCTTCTGACACGCCTTGTCCCCAATGGCATACTTCCTCCCTCTTAATATGGTTCGAGAGTTTAGGAGGGAGCTTCAGAAGAGAATGTCAGAGCTGGACGACCTTGGATTGGTGGAAAAGCGTGGGACCGCTGTGATTTCTATTCCCGGAGCTTCGAAAAGGGCGCCTCCCACTGCTCCAAGCCAGAAGGTTTACGATGTCAGCAAAGGCAAGGGCAAGGGCAAGGAACCGGTCGAATCTTCCAGCCAGAAGAGGAACCTACGACATGCTAATGGGAGCTTCCTCAGGTCAGCTCCATCTCTAGCAACCATTCCAACCCGGTGTAGCAATGCTTCGGCGGCCATGCATCTTCGGTGCTGCCGTCTAGGAGGGGCACTAGCTCTGGCAAGTTGACCACGACTCTAGTGCTGGCTACGGGCTCCAGGTCAGGTGGTCCTTTCCAGCCGAGGGAGGTCCCGGCTGAAGCGACTCTAGCCCCAGCGGCAATCTCCCGACCAATTTCTGGTGTCTCTGGCTCGCCAGGTCCGGTGGGCTCTGACTCCGAGAAAAAGAAGAAGAAGTTCCTGTGGGGACCAGAATCCTGACATCCAAGGATCTCATTTGGTGGTGTCGTGTAATGCGACACCCAATAGTATACAAGAAAAGAACGAGAATAAAATACAATACCAAGTCTTTATTTATAAACACAGCTGAACTTTTACAATACTAAGAGAAAAGGAAAGAGAACTATACATCATAGCTATGATCTCGGCACTAGCTATGCGAAAGCAAAGTCATCCATGCCCTGGATGCTTTGCACTAGCAACACCCAACTTACGGCGGTGTGTAGGGTTCCAAATCGGCTATAAACCATGGAGGGGGTGCAAACTTGTCATCAAACCCATCATCAGTCGTATAATCTACAAAAAGTTGTTAACTACAAATGTGAGCTTAAGGTTCAACAAGACTAACCCGTTTCACTATACATATGCAGGGGTGAATACTAAGCATGTATAAGGAATAGCATAAAGGACATGCTTACAAGTGGATCCTTATAATCATGTTTTAAGTAGCACATGACATTCTTCAGGCACGACACATCATAGACTCCCCCAATCAAACAAGAAACGCTTTGCCAATGATATGACATGCCCAAAGCACATAATGCTATTACAGGTAAAGTATGGGGAAACTGTAAAATTTTAATTGTGCTATCTCTAAGCCATACAAGGTTGCAAAACAATTGTAATTCAATTCATCATATTCTCCTGGCTTCTTTAGTATTTACTACGGCACGACACGATGACGAAGTGGTACTATATTAACGCGAGGGAAGGTGATTGCAATCAGGACACACCCGGTCAACACGACACATACTTACTTTCGGAAGCGCCAGCGAGTACTTACAGTTGTAACTACATAGCACTTTAGTACTAGTCGTATATGGCCACCTTTCACCCAACACTTGAATGTCGAACCGGTCGACCCGTCATGAGCAGGAGGTCCCTGCGTAGGGCATACTCTGACGTGCCCACCAGCTGATTTACACCTTACTGCCCTCAACCTACGCCTATAAAACGGAACGATATGTCTCAACAAACCAGTGTCAAGCTACGTCTGTTTGCTGGAGCCCATTTCTCCAGTGTGTTGCCGGTACAATTCAAGCTTGTCCAGCAGGGCCGCACACGAATCGGTCCTCAATCGACACAAGCAGGGCTACGCACGTGAGACCATGTCTTATTGCATCCTAACCGCTGCTCGGTCTCAATTTCATATTCATAAACCATTTCTTGATCCAATCCATACCGTGCGATATAATCCTATCTCGCAAGTAGATTCCAACTACTCGACTTCTATCGGATCCCTATGAATATAAGCATGGCAGTTTCTACTCATCGTGTTGTAGACCTACCCAAAATCCATGGGATTTGTGGGTCATGAAAGTGGATGTCAAACACCTTTAACGTAATGCACAAACATCTGAAGACGTAAGGTGAATGAAAACTGCAAAGACACTGTAAGGAACTTAAATGCAAATCGGGACTTGCCTGAATGCGAGTCCTAGTCTATGTTAGTCTCTGGCAGCTGGACTTCCAATGCTTCTGGCTGCTCCTTGACTTCAGTTACTACACGTTATGCATATACTAGATATGAATGACTTTGAAAATAAATAATATGCTTAAGGTCACAAGCTAATATCATGTGATCAAAATATAATAAGGATCTTATTTGGCTTTGGGACTTTTATGGTAGATATTTGGGACTATAGTGGAGACTCTTGCAAAGAACAGGAGATGATCAAGGAAGTTTGTTGTCCCTAAAAATTATGGTAAGCAATAACCTTCATTGAATTTTGGTCTAAATTCTGCAAGTCTATCATGTCTACCAGTGGTTGTACCGTGTATAGGTGGTCTCACTGATTCTAGGAAAATTTGTTTCACAATTTTCTAAGCTTCCTACAGGGAGAAACTGATTTTACAAGTTTGGGGAAAAAGCTGAAACTGATTTTGTATTTTTCTCAATTTTCAGCTACATAGAGATTTGGAACACTGATCAACCCAGTAATTGAAGTCCAATGAACTAGAAATTTTACTATACAACAAATTTATTAACAAGAGTGTTCTGACCAAAACTGGGAATTTTCCAATTAACAGAACAAGAGTAAATAATTTCCCAAGCAGTTAGCTCAAAGCAATTAATTATAAAAATTATGGTAGTTTCATGTCCAATAAACTGCATCACTGCAAAGTAGAGATTGAGATGAGTCTACCAGAATTTATTTAGAAAATTTTGAGCAAATCTACTAGGAGTAATGATTTTGAGAAGTTTGTTTGAATTCTGGAACTATTTTCCAAAGGGAAACATTTAAATAAAGCAGGCGGGCCTACTGGTTTAAAATCAACCAATCGCAGCTGGGCCGCACCGGGGGCCACGAGGTTAAACCGCGCAGCTGCACTGGATCCGGAGCCCCAGCTGATCCCGCGTGAGAGAATCGGTCGCTGACCTGTGGGACCCTCGAGTCATCTCCTACCTCCCGAAGCGTGACGCGGCCGTGGTGGCGCTGCGCCGACGAGCTCACTGCGATAGCTGCTTCGACCTCCATTGCACTCCGCCCTGACCGCCTACCCATAGAATCGACCGCACAACACGATGGTGAGGTCCAATCGCGGCGGCAACGGCCGGAGATGGTGGCACGACGACGGTGGCGGAGCTAGGGTTTCTGCTATCATTGGAATCGCTCATGAATGAGGCAAACGGCTCGGGAAAAGATCGGGGAGGCTTCTGGGATCATGAGGAAGACTCCTAGGTGGTGTAAATGGTGTGGAACCGCCGGGAAACACAAGTTCGTTGGTGAACAGAGGAGGTTTCAATGGCAGAGGGGGAAAACATGAATATCTCCGACTCTACTCGATGGCGTCCACTGATTCTTGACAGAGGGGTGCGCTAGGAGGTACGGAGTATAATCCTTACTTGCATTGAAGAATCATTACACGTAGAAGTGGAATCAAACCGAGAAGTGAGCTAGTTCATGGGCTACCACCGAAAGCAAAACCCATATTATTTGCACAACACGGTATGAAAAGAAGAACGGTTTGTACCATGAGAAACATCGTGTCTTGGTGATCCTAGTTGCTTCTGAGAGCAGCTCGAGAGAGGGGTTGTAGCGTCGGCGTGACGGGGAGGCAGTAGCGTCCTCACAACAGCTGGACAGCGGCGCCGGTAAAACTGCAAAAATGTCGCCTTGTAGCTGACGAAACAAGGAACTAAAAGATTGAGAAGGTAGAGGGAAGGTTTAGGTACCACTTTTCTGTTGGGAGGACGACGAGATTCGGCAAGAATTCGAGCTCGTTGGGCGCACAGGGAGGCGGCGGTGGTTTGCACTCGGGAGTGATGAAAGAGCTGGTGCCTTTCCCTTCGGCCAGAGATGTGAAGATAAGGAGGAGGAGAGGGGAGGGGGAACACGCAACTGGGGTGCAACACAGTTTCTTGCCGACGGTGATCTGTTTGCCGCACCGGGCGTCGAACGGCGGGAGTCAGAACAGAGCACTCACGGTAACGTCTCCCACCGTTTTTATCCTCATCCCTTCTCTGCAACTTAAATTTTCTTACCAAACACGATCTAAAAATCCTTGATCTTTGTGGAGAAGCCAAATCAAATGTGTAGAGTCAGATTATGAAATTAGATTTCAAATTTGGACAAGTTTCAGTCGGAATTCAAATTCAAATTTGAATTTGAATAAAATTCAATGGAGTCACTGAATTAAATAGCAAATGAGCTTCAAAAATTATGAAACTTCTTGGATAAGTCAAGCAAGTCATGCTGCTCATGATGGTGTGTTCAAATAAGTTTGAACAGAATTCAAAATTTGAACTTAAATATGGCTTGAATTTGCTAAGCGTCTCAAATAAAATAGCAAATGGAATTCACAAATCTTGAAACTTGGCACGAAGGATATTTGGAATATTATGAGGCCATGGAAAATTGTATAGACTCAGAATTGAATATTTTGACAGGGCCTAAATGTACAGTGCTATATTCCAATTAATTTGAATATATTTAGTACTGCATAGTGTTTTGCCCTAGCAAAATCAATTCAATAAAATCCAAAATTTGTAGGAAGGTCCCTTGAATTATCCTACGGTCATTGTTGAAGCCCATCCCTTATGAAAAAAAATTTAGGTATGAGGGAAAGAAATATTCTTGAAGATATCAAGTTCATGTGTACAACCATAATTGATCTTTACTATGGTTGAAATCCAACTGGTAACTGAACGTCATATTAAGGAAGAGCTAGGCTTTTACAGTTCCGAAGCGACTAGAGTGGAAGCTTCCCAAGGTAATCATTGTCTTCTCAACATGAGTTTCTATTTTCATCTTTATCATATTTTGAATTTTTTGATCTTTTGCTTCCAGGGTGTCAAAGAAGAGCACTGAAGCTCTAGCCCCTGCGACAGCAACAGAGGCTCCTGCTTTGACCTCTGCATCCCTCAAAAGCTTCCGTGGTAGCGCCAGACCACGGGGGAGAGACTCATGAAGAAGCATAGGCTATTTCTGAGCTGGTGACTGAGGATCCGACACCAGAGCCAGAGATGGCAGAATCTCCAGCCCCTGAATCGGAAGCAGCTGAAACTCCGGCTGCTGAGCCAGAAGTAGTTAAAGCTCTCGCTCCTGAGCTGGAGGTAGTTGAAGTCGCTGCATCTAGGCCGGAGGTGGTGGTAGCTCTAGACGAAGCCAGAGTGCCAGCCCTAGAGGTGATTACCATGGAGGTGTCCATGATCGAGACGGAGCACCCAGAAAAGCCAGCGGTAGGTCCTCCAACAATTGAGCCAATAATTGTTGATCCGACAGGGGGACCTTCCTCATCAGCTATGGAGGTTGAAGTTCCTACTATGGGACCTTCCTCGGCCGTGCCAGATGCAGAAGAGCTCCTAGAAAGCGGCCCCAACACCGTGGAGCAGCAGGGGACCACTGTAGTGCAGTGGGACCCATTATTTGTTCTTGGAGACCCACTGGAGCTTGCGGAGGTGCTCCAGGCGGGCCCGTAGCCAATTCCCCTGGCGTTTTCTATCGACAACACCTGATCAAATCTGTGCCAAGTCCAGCTCGCCTTCGATTATGAGAGCAAGACTCTCGAAGAAGAGCGCAATACCTTAATGCGTTCGCGCAGCAGACTTCATTTCGAGATGAAGCTAACACAATCAAGGCTAGCAGACCAGCGAGAATGGGTGGAGAAGATGAATAAGGTCCGGTTGGTGCGGTACAACCACATGCTGGATGAGCGAGAGGTTGCCATCAAGGCCCTCGATTAGAAAACTCGGGAGATGTTCATGTATGCTAAGGAGACCAATGAGGCTGCTGATGACCGTCAGGACAGCCTCAATGAACTGAATGAAGTACTCCTCAAACGCCAGAAAGCTCTCGATGAAAGGGAGGATAGGCTCTTGGAGAAGGGGAGGACTTCCTAAAGAGGGATGAGGAGCTCGCCCAGAGGCTGACACTGGGAGAGCAGACTTTGTCTTAGCACACCAAACAATTTGAACAGAAGTGCATTCAAGAGATAGAAAGGATTTGGCATGTGGGAGAAGAAATCTCCAAAGAGAAACTGATGTTTCCGCTCGAGAGGAAAGAGTGGAAGGCAGAGAAGGACCTAGCGGACTGTCGGAACCGCATCCACCTCCAGGAGACGGAGCCTGCTGACTGAGAAAAGCATGTGGCTGAAAGGATCCAAGAACATGCTAAGGAGTTTGAGCGCCTCGCTCGGGAGAGTTTGGCGCTTGCGATAGCTAGAGGGTCAATGGAGGAACTAAGAAGTTCAAGGGCAACTGAGTCCTAGGAGTTTGGGACTTCCTGGGGCGAGCCAACAAAGCTCTGGTGCCACTTGGCTTCAGTCTGGTACGTTCGGACTACCCGGAGCCAGAACTAGACAAGGAGCCAGTGGCGTTGGGCTCTGCTGGCAACAAACTTGATGCAATGGGTAACGTCATCGTTGACCAACTAGAGAAGGAGGGGAATTCTCTGGCCAATAATGTTGCTGAATATGTGCGGACGTGTTTCAAAAACTGGGACCCCCATATGTCTCTTGATACAGTAGTCGAAGGACCCATTGTTGAATAGCAAGATGCCGCCAGGGCCAGCGTTCAAGAAGCTGCCCAGAATGTTGCCTCGTTCTTTCATAGGACTTCCAGTAGATAGGGCTTTTTTTCTTTTGCCTTCACTTGTAATGCTCATTTTGTATGAATGTAATCCAATCTTTTGAATGAATGAATTCCATTTTGTATGTCTTCAATGCATTGCCCTTTATATTTTAGACCCCCTGGTATATGTACACAATTTGATTGCGAACATGTACCAAAAGGATTTGAGAATGTATTGATGACTTCACTTCTCGCTCGTGTGAGACCTATGTGTGCTAAATACATTGGCTTGTGCTGAATACATTGGCTTTGACGATAAAGTTTTGAATACTACCAAAACACCATTTTAATAAGGTCTGACTCTAGGTCCGAGCTCCGACAAGGTCCGACGTAAGGTCCACCTTGCTTTGGCTAGGTCCGACATCTTTCTCTAGGTTCGACTAGCTATGGTAGGATCCAGCGCTAGGTCCGACTAGCTTTGGTTAGCTCCAGTGCTAGGTCCTGCTAGATTTGGTAAGTTCCGGTGCTAGGTCTTGTTAGTTTTGGTAAGCTCCGGTTCAAGGTCTGGTTAGCTTTGGCAAGGTTCGGAGCTTGATCGCAGTGGTTCTGCTTTTAATTTGAAATGTTTCGAACTTGCTTTTTTGGATTATGTAAAGTTTTCATAGATTTCTTTTACTAATTTTTTGGTGTGTTGGTGGTTATGGTTGATATCTTTTTGCTAAGGTTTGCAACATACTTATGTGAGGTGCCTGCATAAGGTGTTGTGGTTATTGGAACTATCATGAGTCAATTCATGGACTTGTGCTTGGAAGTATACATTGTTTATTCATGTGCAGGTGTTGATTGAGTTCAAGACATGGCTGGTTACGGGATCCATTGAACTAGTCTTAGGGTGAAGATGAGGTTCAACAACCAAGTTCAGGTGGAATTGTAGTTGAGTTGATCGGGAGGTCGCGCAACATGTTTGGATCAAGAACAATGCATATGAAGGCATCGTGGACGTCATTGGAATATGTTTGCATATGTGCAAAGAGTGCATGGATGTGTCTACATGGTTCTGAGGCATGATGAAGAGAAGTGGATGTAAAGAATTGGTCGTAAAGGTCCAACCAACTAGGTTACGGACTCTGGCTGTGGCTGAGTCGTGTTTGACTCAAATATGGAATGTTTTGAGTTGGTTATGATAGGATTTCATGTGGGTCACGAATTTGAGTTGTTTTAGGAATGTTGGATATGTTCCTAAGGTGTTTGGGACACTACTACAATAAGCCTCATCGCAGGTGGCTCCAAACGTATTATCACACGGGATTTCTAAAACCGCATGAAATGAAGAGCCTGTGATAATCTGCAATTTCATAGGCGGAGAAGTGAAACTTCCTATGAAGACATATTATCACAGGCGGTTCTTTGCTTAGGCTAGCCGCCTGTGCATAAATATTATCACGGGCAGGTTATGCAGCATATATAACCACCTGTGATAATTGTGTTATCATAGGGGGATCTTTACCAACGACAGGCCGCCTGTGGAGACAGTTTATGGCAGCCGGTTTGTACCATAACAATACCTGCCTGTGATAATTAGGTTATCATAGATAGTTCCTTACATATATCTAGTCGCCTGTGATAATGATATCTCACAGGAAGGTCTAGCCGTAGGTAAATAACTGCGTGTTATAAGGTATACCCTATGCAATACTACCTACTGTTATTTCTAATTTCTAAGTCAATTCAATATAATCACAGAAGTCATCTCACAGAAGTCAATTTTACTAAAACAATAAACATATGTACAAGTTACACATACAGTCATCTCATAGTTTACAAGTTTCACAAAAAACTGTTTCTATTGGCATAGTCGCAAAGTTCTGGCACATCAGCTATTGCACCATTCTCATCAAAGAACTCCCCTCTTTTGTGCAAATTTTCGCAACGCACAATTGACACAATTCAGCAGCAATCTTGTCGGCTCCTCCACCAGGCATACTTCTACAAACCGGCCATTTTTCGTTCACATTCTTTGTGTGCTGCAATGAAACACATAACAAGGTTTAGAATGTGTTGGTTTGAATAATCTCAAAGTATAGATCAAAGTGAGAGTATATAAGAATTTATTTGGTATTTTTGGAGCAGTTGTACTATGAGCAATTGAATTTTGAAATTGGAATCAAAATCTGAAAATAATGAAACTCAAAAGTAAGAAAATAAGATATCGACATTAAGGATAACTTACATCCTCACGATTCACTCTATATTTGTTGGCGATCCAAAGATGCTCGTATACATAATACCCGAATAAGTCACTCCCAGCAGGCTGCTTCGGACAAGCATAATATGTTTTAATCTCCAATGCATTCGTATAAGGAGGTCTCTGACCGCCAAGTTGTTTTGCGTAAAACCGCAAAGCGCTGTAATACAAGAAATGTCATATAAAACTTGTCAACACATTCTAAATGTGTGTAAACTAAAAGTATCAAATAAACGTACAATTTCAAAATGGAAAGGAAATATTTGTAATGATTTGGTGGGTAATCGGCTGAGTCCATGACTATTGCCAAACCCTGTGTTGACTTGATGAAGATCATTATGTAATGATCACAACACAAATACAAACACACATGTAAAGAAATAGCAATATTTTCTATTTCAATGTCATGTGTCGAACTTACTCGAAGTGGTACAGAGCCTTTACGAGGTCCTTGCCGTCTCTGACAAAGTTAAACATTGCAAGTCCTATGTAAGCTGCAACTTCTGTCCTTCTATCATTCTTAAGTTGTGAGATTGATTTTTCAAATTATTTTTTTTCATGGGCTTGAACTGTACTTAGTATCGATACGCCTTCACGTCGAATAATGTATTTGCAATCCGTGTAGGGTCAAGGATACCTGTCTTGCGTTTCATCTTTTCATTATCCATGTATTGCATCTTATTGAAGAAGTCCAGAATTGTTATAATCTCATGAAATGTGTATGCGTTTAGTATGAAAAGAAAATGCAATATATTAGAGGCACTTACAAGCACCAGACGAGTAGTAGGTTGATTTTGAGCATGCCCTGATGGAAAAGGGTATGCAGCTCTTCAAATAAAATTACTCGTTTATTGCTCTAGTGCTCCATAATGCATCTTTTGGAACACGAAATTTGATGCAAGAAAGATCATATTTTGTGCTGGTAGTGATGTACCACTCGTGCATTCTTTTGAGGGGGGGCAGGTTGTTTGCTAAGTTATACAGATGTCATGAACGGCTTTCCATTCTCAAATTTAGGAGAAACATCCTCAAGCTTGTATATTGGAACTCCTAGTTTAACTAAAGCCGTCCGCGAATTATACATGACACATTATACTTCCCACTCCTCGATATCTTCTAATGCTGGCTCATGAGAAGAACGAGATGCACTTGATTTTCTAATATTTTCCTTCATATTTTCCAAATACATTGACACTTCTGATGAAGGTTTCTTAATTTTGTATGAGCTAACATCGATAGGCATTGATAATCAAGGAGTAGCCGTCAGAAGTTAGACACTGGCTTGTTGTTAAACCTGCTGTAACTAATTTCTCTTTACACCCAGCAGCTGGCTCTAGTACTACTTCAAGCTGTTGCTCAACTGGTTGCTCTTTACTAGCAACAACTTGCTCTCGTACTGCTTGAAGCAGTTGTCCAACTTGTTGCTCTTGGTTATCTTTACTAGCAAGGTTACTATAATTTTTGCTGAGACATAGGGGGAGTGGATCTTCCCAGACTGGGAGTAGATCTTCCTGGACTTTCGCCTTAGAAGACAGGGTTGCAGTATTTTGAGATGCGACGGGGCTAGAAATCAGCTCATCGTCCAACACTATATCGCGTCGGTGCTGAAGGATTAATTGTTTGACAGCCTGCCCTAGAGTCGCGATCCCCTCATGTGTGATGTGGTCTATTTCATAATCTTCATAATCATTATCAATGATCTGAAGAACTTGCACCACAGCATAATACAGCAGAAGTGGATTGCTATTGAAGTCATGATTAGGCTTTGCCATAGCAGTGGCAACCTGTTTAGTTTTGTTACCTGCTCTGCCAATCGGGACAAGAGGACGACAAGATTTGTCCTTAGAAATATCATCGACAGCGAAATTATGGGTTGACCCTGAGCCTGGCACAGAACCTATGCTGCGAGGGGTAGGCAGTTGGATATACCAATTGCTCCTTTGGCATGGGAACCATCATTGTACTCGGTGCCACTAATTGTCTTGATTGTCTAAGTTGTTCTATTATTTCTTACACAATTTCCTTGACCTTTTGAGCAATCGTTTCATCAAGTGTTTTCTTGGACTTCTCACGTCTTCTATATGTCTCTTTATCTTTCGGGAAACCATCTAGCCAAGACTTTTGAGAAGAGATTGCTCGAATCCATCCACTATGTTCAAGGTTTCCTAGGATAGTAGTAAGTTGGTCATTTTCCCTCTTCGGCTTGAAGATACCATTCTGTTGCTTTTCAGTTACTTGTTTCATTTTTTCCTCCACTTCATTCATAGAGTCGGGCTTTTCATGTTTGCCCTCGCTGGTCAAACCTGACTGAGCAAAGACCCACTGCTGAGTTCTCTCATCGCAGCCTTCTAACGGGTGAGGAATTCGGCATATTCGGGGGCATTCTTGTACTTTGGGGGCATATTCGGCATATTCGGGGGCAGTAATTTTGTCTAATATCTTCTTCCATTCTTGTACTTTGGGGGCATATTCGCAAACCCCAAGCGATGATGGTATTTGTTCTTTTTGGCAAGATCTGACCTAGTTGCACTTAGGGCTTTAGCATCAGATGTAGTCTTTTAACAAACAAATTCTTGCCACTGAGCTTGTGTGATTTTTCCCATCTTCCTCGGGCTAGGGACCTTATCGGCCTTCACGTAAGCATTCATTTCACTCTTCTAGCCACAAAACTTCTTGCCACAAGAGACCAATGTTGCTTTCTTTACAGCTTCTTTCGTGCCTTTCAGGAACTTGAATTGTTTCTTTATCCTTTTCCATAATTCATTCTTGGTCTCCTCAGGTAATTTTCTCCAATTCTCGATTGTCATCGGCACGAGCTTTCTAACAAGAAAACCGCATGCATTTCGGTACTTGGTAACTGAATCAAGTGGTTCTTGGGGAAGCCCATGTGGACCGACCCTTTTATGTACATGATGCGGTCAAATGGACCCTTATTAGGACCTCGTTGCCCTCGTTTCCGCTTGAGTTAACCTGAGGATTCATCCATTGGACAACCTACTGTAGTTTTAAGAGCCGAAGTCACCTCGTTGTCTTCGTGATTAATCTACGTAGAAAAGAATTATAAAACTTTGTATACTTGAGAACCAACATTACCTTGAATTGCTGAAGTTAAGATTCGTGATCCATACCTCGTCGGCAGGATCACATACCGGGTCGAGATCCTCTGAAGTGTTTTTTAATTTTTATATTCGAAAAAGGATCCAATGGACTGTGAAAGGAGCCTGAACTGCTGGAGTCACTAAACTCCATTTTGTCTTCTTTATTGTTACTACCAGCACCACTTGTAACACCCTCAATTTTCGCATCATGCATTGCATACATGGTCATGCATTAAACACTAGTAGAATAAAAGAAAAATAATAAAACATATGCATATACGAATATGTGTAGCAAAAGAAGAAATAGAAAATAATAATAGGCCAAAACTTGTAATAGGGAATAAGAATAAAAAAATAATATAAAAATATATATAAATATATATAAATAATATATATAACAAAATATGAAAATAGAAAAAAATATAACATTAATAATATATATTATAAAAATAATAAATAATAAAGAATAAATATATAATATTAATGTATATATATATAATATATATATATAATTATATAATAAAGAGTAAAAAAAGAAAAAAAAAGAGTCGCCCGGCGGCCAGGCCAGCGGCCCAGCCGGCCGAGCCGGCCCCGCTCCGCACCGCGCCCCAAGGCGCCTGGCACCCTGCCGCGCCGCCTGCGAGCGCGCAACGCGTGCAGCCGGGCCCCGCCCGCCCCCTGACGCGACGCCGGCCGCCTGCCCCCCGGCCGCGTGCCGCCCGAGGCGCCCGGGCCCCGCCCCGGTCCTCTCTCCCCCTCCCTGACGTGACCGCGCCGCCTGCGCTGCAGCAGCGCGCAGCGCGCTGCGCCGGGCCCCGCCGGCCGAGCCGCCTCGAAAATTTTTTCCTAACCGCCCCGATTCTCCCGCCCGGATACAACTCCCTCCCGCGTCCGACTCCCCTGCCGCGAATCCCGCCCCGTACCGAGTCGGTACCAAGGCCGTACCCTAGCGCCGCCCCTATAAATAGGACCGAGGCCTAGGCTTTTTTTTTCCACGAACCAGCAGCGCTAGCAGAGAAGGAAAAGCCGCCGGAAGCAGCCGCCGGTACAGAGAGGGAAAAAGGACCAGAAGGCTGCGCCCAGGGAAGAAAAAAAAAAGAGAAAAAGAAGGGGAAGAAGAGGGAGAAAAAGAGGAGGGCACCACCGATCGCCCGAGATCGTCGCCGACATCGCGCCGCCGTCGTCGTGCCGCCGAAGGACTGCTGCACCATCTATTTCGTCTACGCGTCGCATTTATTCCGCGACCGTCACGCCGTCAGATCTACGGTAGGGTCCGTTCCCGATGCGAATTTTTGCGATCACATTGAATCTAATAGGCGTAAATTAATTTTAGTCGCACCATAAATTTTATTTCAGCAGCATTAATCCGCCCTAAAATCCCCGTAAACCCATATGAACACGTATGAACTAGTCGCATCTAATTAATAAACGACCGTAGTAAATTAATTATTAAATTGTGCATGCATGCATGTCATTGCATGTTGATTATTTTGTGTGCATTATGTTGAATTGTATATGTTTTCTTGTATGTATGATCACGCGTAGAGGAACGTGCTCAAGAGGTTGCATACGAGGATTTCCAAACCCAAGACTTTGAAGCGCTTGAGCAACCCCATCCGCCGGAGCAAGGCAAGTGTCCTTGAAGCATATTGATCCTATTTAAAATTAAATGTTTTGTTTGCGAACTTGCATGCTTGTGTCAAATTGATGGGAATCCTATGGTAGGAAGTTTACTAGTTTTGTTTGACCACCCTTGTCACCCGGAATTATGGTAGAGAGTCGGGAAGGGTTTTTACCTTTTTGCTCCGCTTAATTAATTGGGATGGCAAACAACACTACACATTTAATTATGCACCAATGATATTCTGGTTAATGTGAACTGGTCAATATGATGGGTGATCTAAGCAAGCCTGGTTATGTGGATGGGTTGGATGTTATGGTGGTTTGCTTGCCTTAGATCTAAGGACCGGTTCATGCGAGAATATGCCAGGTCAACAGTGCCACCACAAGGCCAAGTATGGGTGCGGCGTAGCTGAATAATTAGGAGCACTGCTAGTATTGTATGGACCATTGGATGGCGCGGGGAATGGGAGTCGAGGAGGACTGCCCTGGGATCCGCATGGCACACGAGGGGGCCCGTGGGTGGGAGAATGGAGATTCAAGCCTGCCGGTGAAACCTTAGTGGGCCCGTACATACTAGTAGTCCCTTTTGAAAGGCTATTTTGTGATCTCTTGGCCACACACCTACGGAAGTGTGAGATGGCACAATGGAGGTTTCTTAGTCATCGAAAGGTGATAAAATCACAAACATGTGGGTAAAGTGGTACAACCTCTGCAGAGTGTCAAAAACTATCATGATAGCCGTGCTCCCGGTTATGAGCGCCTGGATGACCTACATGATTAGAGTTGGAATTGGGATTTGGGATGGTTATGGTTGGTTTACGGTTGTGGTCTGGTAATGGTTATGGTTTATGCACTATGGACATGGATAATGGTAATGTTGGCAATAATTGGATATGGTTTATATTCTGTTAAATGATGGTTATGATGGGATTGTTTCACATAGACATAGTATAATGCTTTTCAAATGTTTTACTGTACTTTTCAGCACTTAGCCATTATTATTGTCGTCATTTGAATTAGCCACATGTCATACTTTCCACACTTGCTGAGTACGACATGTACTCACCCTTGCAATCCCCCCCCAACAGCTACTGGAGACAATTGGGAGTACCCTGAGGATCACGAGGAGTACTAGGTTGCGTACCGCCGTCAATTGCCTGTGGATTGGAGTCGTGCTGTTTAGTTTATTTTCTGCTGCAATTATTTAGAGTTATATTATTCGTGAACTATTGGATTATTGTAATAAAGTACTTATTTATTAGTTAAGACGTGGTTAAATTATGTTTATCATTTGTGAATCATTCGTGTATGTGTGTTGAACATCCTGGGCACACATATGCGTTACGCTTGGTTCATATTCGGAACCGGGTGTCACAAATTGGTATCAGAGCCGCGTTGACCGTAGGACGCAAGCCTAGATAGAATGGACACTCTAGAGCACTTAGGAACACTCCTCTAATATGCTATTTTCGAAAATTTTTGTTGCTGTTTTGTTTCCCTTATTTTCAGCCGCAAAAAGTATTGATCGCTGCTGCGTTTTTGATAAAAATTTTCAAAAGTGAGCAATATTAAGTGCTGCTGTTTTGCTGTATAAATTTTCGCGAAAACGGTGTGTTTTGCTTCTATTATGTGTGGGTAAAATTATTGTGTTGGTTGCTGTAATTTTTCTCTTTATTTTTCGTTCTTTTGGAACCGCTGCACCGCTCTTTGTCCGCCGTTTAGCTGCTGAAATTTTTAGATTTGTTTTTCATTATTTTTCTAATGTATTTTTGTTTCTTGTAGATGGTCCGCACCAAGACAACCCCCCGTAAGTCGACCGGTGGACTCGTGCCCCCGCGTAGGTTGGCTAGTCGCTCTCTGGCCGTTGACCCCCGTCACCCCGTGGTGATCCGTTCTGACGGCAGAGCCGCAGGACAACTGCGACACCGTCTCCGTGCCCTACTCCGTGAGGCTGGCTACCGCCACCACAGTCTCTCGCTCTCCTACCACACCATTGGAGTGCAGCGCCTCGGCAGGAAGGAGTGGAGCTGCAAAATCTATATCTACTACGGTGACGAGTTGGTGAAGACCCATAGCAGCCCTGCTTGGAGGAGCTCCCGCCGATCTGCAGAGCAGGATGCTAGCTGGGAAGCAGCCACTTTTTGGAGCCACGCCCGCCGTTTCCGTCTGGAGGACACGGTTCACGCCTTCGTCCCGCAGCATCCCAGTGGCACTGCGCGCTTCGTCTCCAGGCACGTGGAGGGACCCCTGGACCTCCCGCAGTCTCGTCAGACTGTTGACGACGTGACCGAGCTGAGTGCCTGACTTCAGAGGGCGCAGCAGGAGATCCAGGATGGCCGCGACCTCGCCCAGCGCCACGAGGCGATAATCAGGAGGTATCGTCGGATCACCGATGAGGACCCGGACGACTACGCGTCCGACACCCCGATGTGGACCCCAGACTCTCCAGACCGTCGCAACGGTCAGCGTGAGTCATCTTCTGAGGAGTCCTCTGACGAGGAGCCTTACAGTGTGGCATCTACCGCACCACCGCCGCCTGCTGCCTCACCACCCCAGGACCCACAGGACCCCGATGACCCCGGCGACGACGACGACGACGACGAGGACCCGGATGAGTTCCCGCTCGACGACGACTAGTCCTCGACCTATGCCACGACTCAAGGATAGGCACACCCCCATTAGTAAATAAGAGCGATGTAGATATACTTGTGTGACCTTGAGTTGTATTACTTCTTTTAGGATCTTTGTAAATTCTGTTTGGTGCTTGTTTGAGTGCTTGTGTGCTTAGTAGAGAGTTGTGGGATGCTTCGGCAATTGTCCACATCCTCTTAATATAGGTCTATATTAATAAAGGATTATTTAGTGTCACATACCTTGATGCATATAGTTGGGACGTTTCCTTCCAAATTCTAAATCCTTCTATCCCTACCTTTCCTTCGCCAACAGATGGTGAGAACTCGTAACCAGAGGGATGCCAACAATGAGGAGGAGCGCAATGAAGTACCTCAGAACAACCAGGGACATGCTCATGGAGCCATCAATATTGAACAACTATTAGCTATGCAGAACCAGCTCATGCAGACCATGATACAGACCATGGGACAGCTGCAAGCTGGCAACAACAATCAGCCTCACCTGCCTCCACCGCCACCCCCGCCACATCACAACCGTTTGGGAGAGTTCATGAGGACCAGACCGCCTACCTTTGCACAAGCCACAGACCCAATGGAAGCTGATGATTTTCTGAAGTCTATTGAGAAGAAACTTGCTATTGTCCAGTGCACTGACAGGGAGAAGGTTCTCTTTGCATCACATCAACTAGTTGGAGCAGCCGCTGACTGGTGGGAAGCTCTTTGCAACGCTCATGATAGTCAGGAGGCAATCACTTGGGCTGAGTTTAAACAGAGTTTCCGTTCCCACTATGTACCTGAAGGGGTTATGATACTGAGGAGACAAGACTTTGAAAATCTCAGGCAAGGAAGGATGAGTGTGAGTGAGTATCTCAACAAATTCACTCAATTATCAAGATATGCTCCAGAAGACATCAAAACTGATAGTAGGAAGCAGTATCTGTTTATGAGAGGTCTCAACAATGAAATTCAAGTCCAGTTGCTCAATACTGATTATCCAAACTTCCAAAAGCTGGTTGACAAGGCTATTGTGGTTGAGAACGAGATTCGTGAGATGGAGCAGGACAACAAAAGGAAGATGTCACATCATGGACCGCAACAAGGAAGTAATGTTCGCCCCCGCTATGCACCACCTACTGCACCACAATACAACCCCTCTGCTCCTGCATACCGCACTGCCTATCCGCCCCGCCCAAATCAGCCACCGCAGCAACGCCCTGCCATGCAAGCGCCTCGCAATCCTGTGCCACCTGCGCCGCGTCCTAACATGGCGGCAAATGCTCAAAACCAGATGCGCCCAAACTTCCCCAATGCTATGGGTGGTAAGACATGCTATGCGTGTGGAGAACCCGGACACTTTGCAAGTCAATGCCCCAAGAGAAACAATGGACCTATGAACAATGCACCAAGGCCAAATCACCCGCGACCAAATGGAGGAGCACCACAAGGCAACCGTGGACAGCAGAATTTTGCTCGTGGCAATGTCAATCATATCTCTACTGAGGAAGCTCAGCAAGCTGATGACGTCGTGATTGGTATGTTTCTCGCCAACTCCAACCCCGCGACTGTTTTATTTGATTCAAGAGCATCTCATTCATTCATCTCGTCAAAGTATGTTGCCAAGTACAATTTGCCTATATCTCATATGAAGCAAACTATGCTAGTAAGTTCTCCTGGCGGAGAGATGAGGACAAATATAGTATGTCCGAAAGTAAGCATTAAAATAAGGGGGGTAGACTTTCTCGCAAACCTCATAGTATTGGACTCCCAAGGAATAGACATAATACTTGGAATGGACTGGCTGAGCAAGTATAATGGAGTCATTCAATGCGCCGAGAGGATTGTGCAGTTGACAAGTGAACATGGTACACGCATTGAAGTTGAAGCAGCCCAACCTGCAAGAGGGAAAGCGATGCTGAATCACGTGGAAGAAGTGACATTGGAAAGCATTCCGATCGTTCGCGAGTACCCGGACGTGTTCCCAGATGAGTTGCCAGGTATGCCACCTGATCGTGACATAGAATTCGCCATTGAGTTGATACCCGGAACTGCACCTATAGCTAAGAGGCCGTATAGGATGCCTCCTAAGGAATTAGCAGAGCTCAAGAAGCAAATTCAAGAGCAGCTAGAGAAGGGTTTTATACGCCCCAGCTCATCCCCGTGGGGAGCCCCAGTGCTCTTCGTAGATAAGAAGGATGGAACCCAGAGGATGTGTGTGGACTATAGGTCTCTCAATGAAGTGACAATTAAGAACAAGTACTCACTGCCCCGTATAGAGGATTTGTTCGACCAAATGAAGGGTGCATGTATCTTCTCCAAGATCGACTTGCAGTCAGGATACTTCCAAATGAAGATTAGACCATCGGATATACCCAAGACAGCATTTCGGACACGATATGGATCTTATGAGTACACCGTCATGTCATTTGGGTTGACGAACGCGCCTGCGTACTTTATGTATCTCATGAATAAGGTCTTCATGGAATATTTGGATAAGTTCGTTGTAGTGTTCATCGATGATATTATGATCTACTCGAAGGATGAGAAGGGACACGAGGAACACTTGAGGCTTACGCTGCAGAAATTGAGGGAGCATCAATTGTATGCCAAGTTCAGTAAATGTCAATTTTGGTTACGAGAAGTTTCCTTCCTAGGCCATATTATCTCTGGAGGAGGAGTATCAGTTGACCCAGGGAAGGTGAGAGATGTGCTTAAGTGGGAACCGCCACAGAACGTCAAGGAAATTCGGAGTTTCCTTGGAATGGCTGGATATTACCGCCGATTCATTAAGGATTTCTCCAAAATAGCCAAGCCTATGACCGAATTACTCATGAAAGGGAAGGCATTCCGATGGACTCAAGCTTGTCAGGATAGCTTTGAAGAGTTAAAGAAAAGATTGACAACCGCCCCAGTGTTAGTATTACCGGACGTGAGCAAGAGTTTTGATATATACTGTGATGCATCAAGACAAGGATTAGGATGTGTGCTCATGCAAGAAGGCCAAGTGGTAGCTTATGCATCGAGGCAACTAAAGAAACATGAGTTGAATTATCCTACACACGACCTTGAACTCGCAGCCGTGGTACACGCCTTGAAGATATGGAGACACTATGTTTTTGGTCACCGATGTGAGATTTATACAGATCACAAGAGTCTCAAGTACATATTTACGCAAACGGATCTGAATCTGAGGCAACGCCAATGGTTGGAGCTCATCAAGGATTATGACGTGGGAATCAACTATCACCCAGGGAAGGCCAACGTAGTGGCCGATGCCTTGAGCCGTAAAGGAGTAAGTCATCAACTCACAGTTCGAGAGCTGCCATCCGAGTTATGCAAGGAGTTTGAACGGTTGAACCTCGGATTCATAAATGAGATGGGAACGATGGAAGTCAACCCAACATTGGAGCAGGAAATACGGGAAGGACAGACAAAGGACAAGGAAAACAAGAAATCAAAGAAAGGACCCAAGAAGGAAAGGAATTCAGATTTGATGAGGACGAACAGGGTACCTTATGGCTTGGAAAGAGGATTGTGGTACCTAATGTTAGGCATATCCGGGAAGCAATATTGAAGGAGGCACATGACACGCCTTACTCAATTCATCCCGGCTGTACAAAGATGTACAAGGACTTAAATACATGTTATTGGTGGGCCAGCATGAAAAAGGACATAGCCGAATATGTTGCACTTTGTGATGTGTGCCAACGAGTTAAAGCTGAACATCAAAGGCCAGCCGGATTGTTACAACCATTGAAGATCCCGGAGTGGAAGTGTGAAGAGATTGGTATGGACTTTATAGTTCGATTACCGCGAACTCAGTCTGGCTATGATTCAATATGGGTTATTGTGGATCGATTGACAAAATCAGCTCATTTCATCCCCGTCAAGACCACATATACCACCGCAAAGCTAGCAGAATTGTATATGGAGCATATTGTGTGCCGACATGGAGTTCCAAAGAAGATAGTCTCGGATAGAGGTTCTCAATTCACCTCCAGATTTTGGCAGAAATTGCATGAAGCAATGGGAACAAGGCTGAACTTTAGTTCGGCGTATCACCCTCAGACAGATGGACAAACCGAGAGGACCAACCAAATTTTGGAAGACATGTTGAGAGCATGTGCTTTAAAGCATAGGAAAAGTTGGGATAAAAGTTTGTCGTATGCTGAATTCTCGTACAACAATAGTTACCAAGCAAGTTTGAAAATGTCACCCTATGAAGCATTATACGGAAGGAAATGTAGGACTCCCTTGTTTTGGAATGAAACCGGAGAGAATCAAGTGTTCGGTCCCGACGTGTTACAAGAAGTTGAAAGGCAAGTCCAAATAATACGGGAAAACTTAAAGGCTGCCCAGTCTCGACAGAAAGGTTATGCTGATAATAGGCGAAGGAGTTTGACCTTTGAAGTTGGAGATTTTGTATACCTCAAAGTGTCACCTATCAGAGGTCAACGACGGTTTAACGTCAAAGGAAAACTGGCACCACGTTACATCGGACCATTTAAGATTCTGGACAAGCGAGGAGAGGTAGCTTATCGACTTGAGCTGCCGACGTATCTCTCCGATGTACACGACGTGTTCCACGTCTCTCAACTCAAGAAGTGTCTCAGGGTACCGGAAGAACAAGTGCCGATGGACGAGTTAGAACTTCAAGAGGATTTGTCTTATGTCGAGCAACCTATCAAAATTTTGGATATGAAAGAAAGAGTCACGAGAAATAAGAGGATCCGTTGGTGCAAAGTGCAATGGAAACACCATACGGAAGCCGAAGCTACATGGGAACGTGAAGAAGACCTGAAGGCAGAATTCCCTCATCTTTTCTCCACGCTGTCGAATCTCGAGGGCGAGATTCACTTTAAGGGGGGTAGGTTTGTAACACCCTCAATTTTCGCATCATGCATTGCATACATGGTCATGCATTAAACACTAGTAGAATAAAAGAAAAATAATAAAACATATGCATATACGAATATGTGTAGCAAAAGAAGAAATAGAAAATAATAATAGGCCAAAACTTGTAATAGGGAATAAGAATAAAAAAAATAATATAAAAATATATATAAATATATATAAATAATATATATAACAAAATATGAAAATAGAAAAAAATATAACATTAATAATATATATTATAAAAATAATAAATAATAAAGAATAAATATATAATATTAATGTATATATATATATAAAAAATAATATATATATATATATATAATTATATAATAAAGAGTAAAAAAAAAGAGCCGCCCGGCGGCCAGGCCAGCGGCCCAGCCGGCCGAGCCGGCCCCGCTCCGCACCGCGCCCCAAGGCGCCTGGCACCCTGCCGCGCCGCCTGCGAGCGCGCAGCGCGTGCAGCCGGGCCCCGCCTGATAGGAAAATTTGTCCCGATCTTCCGAAAGGTAATGATAAGTCGATTGATGGAGATCTCGACGTTGATGATCCGAGGCTCTCGAGTAGAACACGAACAGCCCCTGCAATCACTACACCACCGCTCCGTTGGTTATCAACCATGCTTCACACGATTGACCTCGCCAAGAAGGCTAATACCTGCAAGTGCAACCGAGAACACAAGCAAGAACGTAGAAGACACGATCTGAAATCGCGAAGTTGGGGTTTCACAAACTGTAGAACAGCGATATTATTAATCTATGCAAAACCCAATTGTTCATGGCGGCTACTATGGAGTATATATAGGTGGGAGGACGTCCAAGGGGGTGTTGGGGTCGTGACCTAACCCTAACACACGAAAATAATGGACTTAGACTTGATACAAGGCCCAATGGCCCAATATGGTGGCGCAGCACCCTGACAGATTCTATATTTGATTTTATTTTGACGATTGCCGACGACTCCGTAGGAATTTTGACATGGGACCGGTGCCATTGGAAAGGTTATCCTCTCCCCTTTCCGTGCATATGTAGAACGTCCAAAACGGAGTTCGTATGCGTCCTGGGCGTCCGTTTTAGTGCGTACTGCTCCTAGACTCCGAGTTGGATACGATTTGGAGTTTGGTTCGGTTTCCATCTTCTTTGAACGAATTCTCTGGTCTTCCACGTCCCTAATACTCCCTCCAAGTACTCCTTGAACCTCTCCATGGATCCTAATCACAAATAAATCATTAAGTAGCAATTTATGTTCAAAAACATATAAGGAAATATATAAGAACGAGTTCACCTCTGAAATTAATTGTTGTGTATGAACTCTATTGATTGCATCTTGTATGTTCAATGAAGTGTTGTTTGTATCCATAGAAGTGATGTCCTCATCATCCTCCCCTTCTTGAATTGGAGTCGTCCTCGACTCAAGTTCATCTTCTATCATGTGTGGGTCCATATGTGCAACACCAGCAAATCTTCTTGTAAGCATGAAAGGAGGAGGCCAAGGTGGCGGACGACATAGCGCACCATCTTGATCTTGTCCAAACAAGAGCGCACATTCACTTGAGCCAGGATCCCAAACAAATAAACTTTGTACCATATTTGTAGGTGCAATGATAATGTGCATGATCTCATCATTCTCCCCTTCTTTATGACAAGCCGTCCTCGGCTTGCTCGTATGTCCAGGAAAAAGGATTGCTTTGGGGGTAGAATGAACACTGTCCATATTGCACAACCGCAATGAACAATGCTTCTTTTTTATTTGTTGTCCTTGCTGCAATAAAAAAATGCTAGAAAAACTTGACAATACATTATTAGTGTTAGAACATTCATTTACTTGACCATGTTGTTGCAGCACAAAAGGAGCTTCCTCATTTGAATATATGTAAACTTTATGCACCATAAACATACCACTATGTTCATATTTGCCTATAGCATGAAAAATATTTCTACTTAACAAAGGCAATTCAGATTGAGAAAATATCATCTTCTCTACGATATCTAGATCACAAAGAGTGTCAAATTCAATATAGCCCAAAGTATTTAGAGAAGATAACAATTTCAGCTCATCCCTTTCACATGTAGTTGGGATCAAATGCTTAATTTCAGCACAAGTGAGTGATAAAGTATCAAATTCATTTGGTTGTTCTAGCATAGGTATAATATAATTATCAGCACACAACTCATTTTTGTTATAAGAATCAGTGGGAAAATCAACTAATGGTAAAGTTGTATTATGAAAAGGTTCATCTTGTTGCTGCTCATCGATAGTATGATTGGTAGCAAAATTCAGCACATCTGAAAATGTCATACCGTGGTTAACTGTAGAGCATTGTCCATTAACACTACTCTCATTTTCAGCAAGAAATTCAAATGCATTATGAGTTGATTCATCAAAAAATTCAGAAGAGTTGTTCAACACCTCACTCTCATTTGCATCTCCATTTATTTGTTCATGTTCCTGCAAAAGGTTAGGCAAAGGAGGAGGTACAACAAGAAAATTCTTCTCAATCTCATGTATTTCATCTTTGCAATTGGATACACTAGTAAATGTTTCTCGCATAAGAATTTTCATATCTTTCCATGTTCGAGGTTTTTCTAAATCATTTAAATTGTTCCACCAAGTTAATGCACAACCTACTAATGCACTTGCAACATTTCTAATCTTCCTCCTCTCACACATATGACATTTTCCAAAAATTTTATCCAACTCTATTTCCCAAGCAATATATTCATCGTAACCAAAACCATCATAAGAAGGAAGAGATGGGAGAATGTAATTACTTCTTGTGGAAGGTGTTGTAAAGGTGGTCTGAATGTCATGTGAATCCTTGGTTGATGTTTGATTTTTAGTGAGCAACTCTATCGCCGTCTTCATCATGTCCATCATCTCAGCATATACTGCATGATTCTTACTTTTACCTGACATTGTTAGTAGCAAACAGAAGACAACACAAAAAATATGTTATCCCTATCAACTACAAAGGATAATGGAAAAGTGGAAGTGGAATCACACACTCTCAAGCGTCTTACCACGCTCTTACAAGTGTTCTTACCGACACTGCAGGTGGCAAACGGTGGACGGTATGACGAAACCAATGAAGCGTGGGATGATTGCAAAGGTGTATCGATTCTGCTCAAGAGTAAGGTGTAGCTTGGTTGGCACTTTCTATGTAGCAAGGATTAGCAACAATGAAATCAGATAGTAAAGTTGAATAAGTGTCCAAAGTATTTGTCAAAGTTGCTGGCCTAAATGTGTTCCTAGTAGTTCAAGCTAGCAAGACATGAGACAAAACTAGATGACACAAAGAATGCAAGCACTTCTGTTTTTTTTTGTTGTTTTTTTTTCTCCTTTTTTGTGCGGCTTTTGTATCTTCTTTTGCACTTGCCTTTTTTTTTTCTTTTTTTTTTCAGAATGTGCTGCAAAAGAAGAACACAATGCAAACACTCAAAGATATCTCGTATGTCTGTTACAGATTTTCTGCTCAATATTCTAAGGACAATTAAGCACCTTTATAGTCCCCAAATCTAAAAACTTTAAACAGAAATATTATAGATCTATCTCTCCTCTTTAATTTCAGTATATGGAAGATCTATTTTGGATAAGAACAATGGGAGATATTGCCCCCGAAATACAGACTGTTCAGAATTTCTAGATCAATAACAGATTCAGATCTAATGCAATTTCGACATTGATAACTACATTTTCTGGGAAACTGATGAATAAGAAAGTTATAGAGAACTTCTTAAGCTTTCCAGAAAGTATAAGAACACGAAAATCCGAGTTCGTATGTGCTAAATATGATGAAAATACTGAACTGGACAGAGATAAATCAAATCTGGACGTGATGACGTGATTCAAAAGGATCAATCAACACAATGCAAAACTCAAACTAAGACTAAAAACACTTCTAAACCAGCAATATGACTCAACCACGGACACAAACTCAACCAAACCAAACAGAATAACAAAGTTGCAAAGGCTCAATGTGGTTTGGACAAAGTAATTAACAGATCTACGAAACTGCAAGTTTTTTGTGGCTTTTTTGTGGACTCTAGGTATGAAAAACAAAACTAATGTAATGGATAGATGAATTACCTAACGGACAACCTGGAAATCTGATACCAATTGATAGGAAAATTTGTCCCGATCTTCCGAAAGGTAATGATAAGTCGATTGATGGAGATCTCGACGTTGATGATCCGAGGCTCTCGAGTAGAACACGAACAGCCCCTGCAATCACTACACCACCGCTCCGTTGGTTATCAACCGTGCTTCATACGATTGACCTCGCCAAGAAGGCTAATACCTGCAAGTGCAACCGAGAACACAAGCAAGAACGTAGAAGACACGATCTGAAATCGCGAAGTTGGGGTTTCACAAACTGTAGAACAGCGATATTATTAATCTATGCAAAACCCAATTGTTCATGGCGGCTACTATGGAGTATATATAGGTGGGAGGACGTCCAAGGGGGTGTTGGGGTCGTGACCTAACCCTAACACACGAAAATAATGGACTTAGACTTGATACAAGGCCCAATGGCCCAATATGGTGGCGCAGCACCCTGACAGATTCTATATTTGATTTTATTTTGACGATTCCCGACGACTCCGTAGGAATTTTGACATGGGACCGGTGCCATTGGAAAGGTTATCCTCTCCCCTTTCCGTGCATATGTAGAACGTCCAAAACGGAGTTCGTATGCGTCCTGGGCGTCCGTTTTAGTGCGTACTGCTCCTAGACTCCGAGTTGGATACGATTTGGAGTTTGGTTCGGTTTCCATCTTCTTTGAACGAATTCTCTGGTCTTCCACGTCCCTAATACCCCCTCCAAGTACTCCTTGAACCTCTCCATGGATCCTAATCACAAATAAATCATTAAGTAGCAATTTATGTTCAAAAACATATAAGGAAATATATAAGAACGAGTTCACCTCTGAAATTAATTGTTGTGTATGAACTCTATTGATTGCATCTTGTATGTTCAATGGAGTGTTGTTTGTATCCATAGAAGTGATGTCCTCATCATCCTCCCCTTCTTGAATTGGAGTCGTCCTCGACTCAAGTTCATCTTCTATCATGTGTGGGTCCATATGTGCAACACCAGCAAATCTTCTTGTAAGCATGAAAGGAGGAGGCCAAGGTGGCGGACGACATAGCGCACCATCTTGATCTTGTCCAAACAAGAGCGCACATTCACTTGAGCTAGGATCCCAAACAAATAAACTTTGTACCATATTTATAGGTGCAATGATAATGTGCATGATCTCATCACCGCCCGCCCCCTGACGCGACGCCGGCCGCCTGCCCCCCGGCCGCGTGCCGCCCGAGGCGCCCGGGCCCCGCCCCGGTCCTCTCTCCCCCTCCCTGACGTGACCGCGCCGCCTGCGCTGCAGCAGCGCGCAGCGCGCTGCGCCGGGCCCCGCCGGCCGAGCCGCCTCGAAAATTTTTTCCTAACCGCCCCGATTCTCCCGCCCGGATACAACTCTCTCCCGCGTCCGACTCCCCTGCCGCGAATCCCGCCCCGTACCGAGTCGGTACCAAGGCCGTACCCTAGCGCCGCCCCTATAAATAGGACCGAGGCCTAGGCTTTTTTTTTCCACGAACCAGCAGCGCCAGCAGAGAAGGAAAAGCCGCCGGAAGCAGCCGCCGGTACAGAGAGGGAAAAAGGACCAGAAGGCTGCGCCCAGGGAAGAAAAAAAAAGAGAAAAAGAAGGGGAAGAAGAGGGAGAAAAAGAGGAGGGAACCACGGATCACCGGAGATCGTCGCCGACATCGCGCCGCCGTCGTCGTGCCGCCGAAGGACTGCTGCACCATCTATTTCGTCTACGCGTCGCATTTATTCCGCGACCGTCACGCCGTCAGATCTACGGTAGGGTCCGTTCCCGATGCGAATTTTTGCGATCACATTGAATCTAATAGGCGTAAATTAATTTTAGTCGCACCATAAATTTTATTTCAGCAGCATTAATCCGCCCTAAAATCCCCGTAAACCCATATGAACACGTATGAACTAGTCGCATCTAATTAATAAACGACCGTAGTAAATTAATTATTAAATTGTGCATGCATGCATGTCATTGCATGTTGATTATTTTGTGTGCATTATGTTGAATTGTATATGTTTTCTTGTATGTATGATCACGCGTAGAGGAACGTGCTCAAGAGGTTGCATACGAGGATTTCCAAACCCAAGACTTTGAAGCGCTTGAGCAACCCCATCCGCCGGAGCAAGGCAAGTGTCCTTGAAGCATATTGATCCTATTTAAAATTAAATGTTTTGTTTGCGAACTTGCATGCTTGTGTCAAATTGATGGGAATCCTATGGTAGGAAGTTTACTAGTTTTGTTTGACCACCCTTGTCACCCGGAATTATGGTAGAGAGTCGGGAAGGGTTTTTACCTTTTTGCTCCGCTTAATTAATTGGGATGGCAAACAACACTACACATTTAATTATGCACCAATGATATTCTGGTTAATGTGAACTGGTCAATATGATGGGTGATCTAAGCAAGCCTGGTTATGTGGATGGGTTGGATGTTATGGTGGTTTGCTTGCCTTAGATCTAAGGACCGGTTCATGCGAGAATATGCCAGGTCAACAGTGCCACCACAAGGCCAAGTATGGGTGCGGCGTAGCTGAATAATTAGGAGCGCTGCTAGTATTGTATGGACCATTGGATGGCGCGGGGAATGGGAGTCGAGGAGGACTGCCCTGGGATCCGCATGGCACACGAGGGGGCCCGTGGGTGGGAGAATGGAGATTCAAGCCTGCCGGTGAAACCTTAGTGGGCCCGTACATACTAGTAGTCCCTTTTGAAAGGCTATTTTGTGATCTCTTGGCCACACACCTACGGAAGTGTGAGATGGCACAATGGAGGTTTCTTAGTCATCGAAAGGTGATAAAATCACAAACATGTGGGTAAAGTGGTACAACCTCTGCAGAGTGTCAAAAACTATCATGATAGCCGTGCTCCCGGTTATGAGCGCCTGGATGACCTACATGATTAGAGTTGGAATTGGGATTTGGGATGGTTATGGTTGGTTTATGGTTGTGGTCTGGTAATGGTTATGGTTTATGCACTATGGACACGGATAATGGTAATGTTGGCAATAATTGGATATGGTTTATATTCTGTTAAATGATGGTTATGATGGGATTGTTTCACATAGACATAGTATAATGCTTTTCAAATGTTTTACTGTACTTTTCAGCACTTAGCCATTACTATTGTCGTCATTTGAATTAGCCACATGTCATACTTTCCACACTTGCTGAGTACGACATGTACTCACCCTTGCAATCCCCCCCCAACAGCTACTGGAGACAATTGGGAGTACCCTGAGGATCACGAGGAGTACTAGGTTGCGTACCGCCGTCAATTGCCTGTGGATTGGAGTCGTGCTGTTTAGTTTATTTTCCGCTGCAATTATTTAGAGTTATATTATTCGTGAACTATTGGATTATTGTAATAAAGTACTTATTTATTAGTTAAGACGTGGTTAAATTCTATTTATCATTTGTGAATCATTCGTGTATGTGTGTTGAACATCCTGGGCACACATATGCGTTACGCTTGGTTCATATTCGGAACCGGGTGTCACACCACTCTTCTTAAGGCTTTCCATGCTAGAACTAATAAGACAAAAAATATTATGAATGGCATATTAACTCTACATGAATTGTTGCATGAAGAAAAAGATGTCAGCATTCAAGGGTTTGATAATGCATTCTAGGGTTTAAGGCGACTGACCAAGGTGATTGACAAAGTTCCATTCTAGGGTTTGAGGCGACTGATGGCGTATAAGTGATTTCGCCCGGGTTAGGTTTTTCCAACACAGATAAAATCAAATGAAATCTCTTGATCAATTAGTCAAAGCCAAAAGATAAAATGAAACACAAGAAATCATTATATACTAGTGTGATCAGAAGAACTTTATGAAATCACGTAATTGTTTTGGCGTAGAAACCTATTGACAGTATTCGGCAAGCAAAAAAAGATCCTATTGTATATTCGATAGGAGAGTTAAAGTCACAGTCATCCCACTGCCAATCTATGGCATACAGATTTATGGTATATAAATTTGGTATTAGTATCATATCATATTAGGGCTCAAAACCAAAATTACATAATACATTTGTCTGTTCCGCCAATCCTTCATTATTAATCTACTCCGCACCTCAATCCATGATCTACAACTAATGTGAATAAATCATGATGATGAAAAATTGGGAAACAATACACATTGAATGTTGCGTGACACGTAAAGTACATGAATCAGCATTCTTGTATATACATTGTACTACTACTACTACTGACAAATGTCTTAATGACATGCAAAGGCAACCAGAGGGAGTGTTAGTAGCAGCCATGAGCAGGAGGAAATGAACACAAAATTTTACAAATCAAGCGTAACTTGCAGCTTCAATGTTCTTCCAAATTTAATAATCCTTAACCCATAAAAATACTCCACCTATTATTCCAATCCCGAGAGCTATAGCATGCACAAAAGTACTTCGTAATTCACTGAATTATGTACAACAGCGCCATGGTAATGGTGAAATAAGGAGAATGGTAATAACAAAGGTGCAGGAAAATAATTCAGGGGTAGGACAGCAAGAGATTGTACCTAACGAAAAACTACCAGCATAGTTTATCATGTCTGAACCCTAATACTACGACCGCGATTTGGCACCAAAACACGATCGACAAATTGCGTCCAGTACATGGAACCAAACGAACTCGTCAGAGGTGTTGTGCGTGGTCCACCACCACCACCACCAGGATGTCTACCCTTTTCGAATTCCCGAACCGTAACAAAGGAAATCTATGCAAGGCACCATTTGGCTTGGCCAGCGGCGAGGGTGAGGAGGGAGGCGGCACTGGGACGGAGGAGGGAAGGTCGAACGGTTTAGGGTTTACCATGAAGCTCAGCATCGATGGCGAGGGCAATGCTCGGCGTACCTGGAAGTGGCGAGGGCGAAGCAAACGGACAACGGCGAAGCTCAGCGGCGACGGCGAAGCTCGGTGGCAAGAGAGGTGAAGACTTGGCGGCAAATGAAATTTTGGCAGCCTGACGGCGTCTAAGTGATTTCGCCTGGGTTAGGTTTTCCCAACGCAACTGAGGGATATATATAGACTCCTATCATCGCAGGAAGTTATTAAGAACCAACCGCCTGAGAAGATGATTATCTCAGGCGGTTGGCCCTTAATAACCGCTGAGAAGATTTACTTATCCCAGGCGATTGATAAGTAATAACCACCTGAGATAATCTTTTTCTCAGGCGGTTATTCAGTACCAACCGTCTAAGAAGAACTTTATGTATGCTTAATTAATATTCTTCATTAAATGTGGGGCCTTTCAAAAGCCCAAATTCCACTTTCTTGTAATATGATTGAGTATTAAAGGTTACCATTAAATTTCACTTCATAAAGCCTTTGAAATTGGTCAGAACATAAAAAACATATAACAATTGCTATTTGTCATTTTTTATCTTGATGAATATAATGATTTTTACATTTAGTTTTTCAATGGACCATTTTAGTCATGATCCCAACCTCTATGAATTTTTTCATATTTTTTTAAAATTTTTGAATCAATGTGTGTTCAAAATTTTATGAATGCCTCATATGTATATAAGCATTTGGTTGGAATGATGGATAATTTGAATTTTGACATGTTGGAATGCTTTAAAAAGCTTAACAAAATTCATACATATATAAATAATACAAATATGTTCATACAAACCAATTTTAGTGAAGGATCCCTTTTTTAGGAGATACACAAATGTGAATAATATGTGAGTATAAATTAATTTGATATTTTCCAAAACATTACAATGTTAGCTATAGAAGTTTTAAAATAGTTGCTCCAGGTGGTAGATGTTAATTTTTGAAAAGTATAGAAGAAAGAATCATCATGTTTGGACTCAATGCAGAATCTATACATGTTTGACTATTTACATTGGAAACTAATTAAAAAAGAAGCAAGAGAAAAGAAAACTGAAGAGCAGGCTTGGGCAATTATCCCAGGCGTTTGGTATGTAATAACCGCCTGAGATAATCTTTTTCTCAGGCGGTTATTCAGTACCAACCGTATGAGAAGAACTTTATGTAAGCTTAATAAATATTCTTGATTAAATGTGGGGCATTTCAAAAGACCAAATTACACTTTCATGTAATATGATTGAGTATTAAAGGTTACTATTAAATTTCACTTCATAAAGCCTTTTAATTTGGTCAGAACATAAAAAACATATAACAATTGCTATTTTCCATTTTTCTATATTGATGAATATAATGATATTTTCATTTAGTTTGTCAATGGACCTTTTAGTCATCATACCAACCTCTATGAATTTTTTCAGATTTTTTTAATTTTTTTGAATCAATGTGTGTTCAAAATATGATGAATGCCTCATATGTATATGAGAATATTGTTAGAATGATGGATAATTTGAATTTTGACATGTTGGAATGCTTTAAAAAATTAACAAAATTCATACATGTATAAATAATACAAATATGTTCATACAAACAAATTTTAGTGAATGATCCTTTTTTTAGGAGATACACAAATGTGAATAATATGTGAGTATAAATTAATTTGATATTTACCAAAACATTACAATGTTAGCTATAAAAGTTTTAAAATATTTTGTCCAGGTGGTAGATGTTAATTTTTGAAAAATATAGAATAAATAATCATCGAATTTGGACTCAATTTGCAGAATCTATACATGTTTGAGTATTGATATTGGAATCTAAATAAAAAGAAGCAAGGGAAAAGAAAACAGAAGAACATGCTCGGGGAACTATCCCAGGCGCTTGGTAAGTAATAATCGCCTGAGATAATCCTTTTCTCAAGCGATTATTCTGTACCAAATGCCCGAGAAGCATTTAAAAACCACCTGAAAAAACCGCATGAACTTTATTAACTTTTATCACGGATAGTTGTTTCGTTAAAAACCGACTGTGAAAACCGAAACCTATATAAAGACCACTCAGGCACCACATAAAATCTAACTCTGGAGATTTTCTATCGACGCCACCAGGCTGCTAAAATTTTCTACCGTTCGCCAGCTGATACTGCATTCATCAGTTGATCAAGCTTCGAACAGAGGAAGGGTTAGAAGAGACTTCTTCTTCACTATCATGTTTTTAATTTGTTCTGTTTTCAATTTCATTTTGTCGTGTTTGCATATGCCTCCAGCCTCCACCCCTTGACCACCACTTCAGATTTGTAGTAGATTTGAATGATTAAAGGTTGAAAGATGTAGTTTAGTCTCCCCTTGCGCTCACCCATGAATTTTTTAGAACAGGATTTGATTTGAATGATTAAATGTTGAAGATGAATACAAGCACATCATGTGTTCGATGAAATGTTTCAATGAATAAGCCTAAATTCAAAAATCCATTATGGCCACTATGAAGCTGAGAAAATTATGAAACAAATTTTCTTGGAGTCCTTATGAACAGACCTACATCATACTAGTGTGACAAAAATACACCCTTGTGTGAACCATTGTATTTTGTATTGCAAAGAGCATCAGCTCACAACTAGATGCCCCGTCTGTGGTGTTAGTAGATATAAGAAGGACTACAATCACTAGTTTGTTACAAACATGAAAAAGTCTTAGAAGAATAAAAAGTTTATTATTGGTCCTGAAGGTGATGATGATGATACTTCTGGCAATGCAGACGGGAAGAATAAGAGAAAAATTCCTGCCTTGGTGATGTGGTACCTTCCGGTAATTGATTGCTTGAAGAGATTGTTCTCAAACCCTAGGGAGGCTGAACTTATGCATTGGCATTCCGAGCAGCGCAAGAAGAATGGAAAACATATTCGACACCCTAGTGATGCAACGCAGTGGAATAATTTTGATATTCAATATACAAAATTTGCAAAGGAAATAAAAAATGTAAGGTTTGCCTTGGGTATAGACGGAATGAATCCGTTTGGTGAAAAAAGGAGCATACATAGCACGTGGCCCGTGGTCTTAATGATGTATAACCTACCGACGTGGTTGTGTCACAAAAGGAAATATATCTTGTTATCTATTCTTGTCCAAGGTCTGAAACAACCTGACATCAAAATTGATGTGTTCTTGGAACCTTTAATGGAAGATATTGTAAAACTGTGGAATGAAGGGGTACGTACATGGGATGAGTACAAGCGGGAGTATTTCACGCTAAGAGCAATGATATTCGCTACCGTGCATGATTATCCCTGACTGTTTACATTATTGGGACAAATGAAAGGGAGGAAAGGTTGTGTAAGGTGCGTGGATCGAACTGGATTTCTATACCTCACTTCATCCAGAAAGACGGTGTACATGAGACACCGGCGGTTCTCGACAGATACACACAAGTATAGGAAGATGAAAGAACAATTTAATAACAAAATAAAAAAAGATATTGCACCAAAACCTTACAGTGGAAAGCTTGTGTTCGAAATGGTCAAGAACATTCATTTTTCTTTCGGTAAGGGCAAAAAATGTAAAGGAATCAAGAGAAAGAAAAGTACATGTTCGGCTGATACAACTGACATGGCTTTCAAGAAACAATCAATTTTTTCTAAGTATCTTCCTTATCGGAAGAATCTGGAATTTTGCCATAGTATTGATTTGATGCACATTACAAAGAATGTATTTGACAGCATCATCGGGACCTTGCTAGACATGCCGAGGAAAGCAAAGGACGGATTGAATCCACGTATGGACCCAGTAAATCTTCATTTGAGACCAGAGTTTCATCCAGTCGAAAAGGGGAATGAGAAGCAATATCTTCCCCCGGCCAGCTACAACTTCACACTAGATCAGAAAAAAGCAATTTGCGAATGCTTGTGTGGGATCAAAGTGTGAAAGTCCCCTAGAGGGGGGGTGAATAGGTAATAATACCTCAAAACACTTAATCAAACAAGATTAAATTCCTATGGCCGGACTTGTCAGCATAGGGTGGAAACACTAAAACTTGATTTCTACAAGTTATTTGCAGCATTAAAATTCACGAAAGAGAGAAGCAATGTGTAGTAAACATGTAAAGCTCAGATTGTGAAGTTTAAACACTTAGATTGCAAGCTTACAATAATGATCAAAGTGTAGGGCAATAAGAGCAAAGTGAACCCTAATAGCAATACTAGTGATCACGAAAAGTGAAAGACAAGTGAAACGAGATTTATCCCGTGGTTCAGCTCCACGAAGTAGCCTACCTCCAGGTTGAGAAGTCCACATATGGACCAGGTCTCACTTGACCCTTCTCTCACCAAGACACCATGATGGTCGGCTGGGTTTCCACTATATCAATGGGTAATCACCAAGTTTGATGGGGCTGCTCACAACTTGAGGCTCCCACGAATCAATACAATGAGGAGCACACAAAGCTCAACTCACACAAGCCACAAAAGACAACACAATGTGCAAGAGATCAAACCGAGAGCCAAAGCGCGATGATCTTCCTTTACTCTCCTCCCCAAACCCTAATCTCTTCAAGATTTGCTCTCAAGGGGTTAGTAGAATGAGTAGAAGGCTTTGGAAAGCTCTAGGACGCTTGTGGCGGTGCTAGGGTTCAAGACTTGTTCAAATGAGCCCAGGGGTCCCCTTTTTATAGAGGTCCCGAGTCCCTACTGCTGACCTCGGCAGAGGGGCGTACTAGTCCGGCCCTATGGGACCACTGACCTCTGGTCAGTTCCCGACAACTGCCACACTAAGCAACGATCAGCACGCAACCTGCCAAATTTCCAAATTCAAACGGTCACAAGACAACAGACTAGTCCGGTCAACAACGGACTAGTCCGAAGTGGAACAGAACCATTTGGTCCGTCCCAAAACGGACTTTTCTGGGTTGGCCCGGACTAGTGCGACCCCTAGGGTTTCTCTTGGTCTATCTCAGTAAGTCTCAAACGAACAAGTCCGTACCCAATTGGAGAAGTCCGAAATACTCCAGAGAGCTTTAGTCCGTCCAAAAACGGACAAGTCTGGACTTCTTGGACTTAGCTCCAAATTCACTCAGATTCACTCCAAAGACATTTGGTCCATCTCAAAACAGACTTGTCTGCCATGGCGAGACTAGTCCGACCTTGAGGCCCGGACTAGTCCGGTCTCCTAGGGTTTTTCTCATTTTAGGCTTCTCACATAGGTTTTTCTCTAAACCACCACTTTGAGCCCCTTGGTATGATCTCAATGCACATGATACATCCACCCTCTCACATGACACGGCTCATATAAGCTCAATACCATAGAAACCCTAATTTCTACGCTTGAGTCTTTGACGCCTGTTTTCTCCTTTTCCTTTTTGAGGGTTTTCATCTCATTTCAATCCTTGTACCTGTGCTTAATATCACTTTAGATCATTATCCTCGTAATTGTCGTCATCAATCATCCAAAACCCACGAGGATGCCTAGATGCTCTTTCAATCTCCCCCTTTTTGGTGATTGATGAAAAAACATTAAGACTTCAACAACAAATATAGTAAATCATTTTCATAACATGTATTTGTATGAGTGACTCCCCCTCAATGTATGCATCACGAGTAAGCGAGATTGAGAGAGTTCGCATACATATACATGTTATGGTGGGGTGCCTAAGTGATGTGTTCATAAAGTGTGATAAGTGAATGATTATGGCAACACATCACAAACCTTGGTAAGATACATGAACACATAGATTAAGTCTTACAATACAACTTGAAATGAGATTTTAAAACATATGTCTAAACACAGATCAAATACACTCTCAAACTAATCTATATCTCCCCCTCCATCTCTTCCCTTATATCTCTCCCATATATCTAAGTGCCCCTTCCAATAAGCTATCTCTCCCCCTTTGGCATCAAGATACCAAAAAGGAAAAGAATAAAGGAAAGGGCCATTAGGTCTACTCATCGTCGGAGTCGTGATCGTCATCGCCGCCTTGGCGCTCGATGTTGCTCTCTGTGGCTCCCGGGTCAACATTGGCCTCATCATCATTAGTCGGGGCCGCGGTGGAAGTCCGATCTTCTCCAAACTGAGCAAGCTCCTCGGTAGTGAACTCCGGGATAGAAGTGAGCTCACCATCGCTCTCCTCGGCGGGGGACATTGGAATGTCCAGCTTGTCGCACATCGCTTTGAGATACTTCTCGTTGCGACGATCCATGCGATGTTGTCGAATTTCCTTCTTCCGGCAAGAGGAGAAAAGGGCCTTGAAGCATTTGAAGAATCCACTTCCGCATTGCGATGAAGGCGGAGGTGGTGGAGGAGATGGCACAAAGCGAGAGGAAGAAGCGGGAGGATCCACATTCTTCCTCCTAGGAGCAGCCGGCTCTGGAGGAGGGAGTTGTGGTCGAAGCCTCCGATGAATGATGTCTTTCTTGAATGAGAGTCCAGAGATCTTCTCGATCATGTACATAATGTACGGAGCATATCCACATGATCAGTTGGGAGTGTGCAAGATGTTGAAGATGTCATCAAAGATATAGTCCACCACATTGAAGCAAACATCTCCATCTACTAGCACCATCAAGTGCCTAAAATTTTCCTTGTTTAATCCCCGCATCTCCATCCTTGGGGGCAATGGTCTTTCTGGGGACCCGGTTGAGCACACTATAGAAGGGCTTGATGTTTCTGATGTGTCCGGCTTTATACTGTGCATGACTTGAGTACATATACTCCAAGGTGTCGTGATCAACTGGCTTCAGATTTGAAATGATGATCTCATTATCCAGTTGGTCATCCAAGTCAAGCAACTGAGCAAACTCCCAATAGGTGGTGGAGTACTGCTCTCCATGGGTCATCCAGGTAATCCTCCTGTCCCCATTGGTGTGGAAGTATAATGTGGAGTAGAACTGGGTGATGACTTCCACATTCTAGTCATACTGGAAGGCCATGAACTTCATCAAGCCTTGCCTCTCGACTGCCTCAATCACATCATTGAAGGCTATGTGATCCTTCTGGGCCATGTAATCCGAGTCTATCCACTGAGCATCTGTGACAGGGGTCTGCTTGGTCATATAGACCGTCCGGTAGTAGCCACAGTGGAAGTCACACCAGAAGTGGGGATCCACTGCGCTCCTGTCATGCTGATATACATTGATATTTCTCAACTTGCATGCCTTCTCAGCCCCTTGCCCTTGAAGATATTGGTGTCGAATGCAGCTGCGTGGTTTGGGTTCCGTGCAAAAGAAGACATCCTCAATGGGCCAATGGGTCGAGAGGCACCCTTCTTAACTTTGCTTGCAACCTTCTTGGCCACAATCACCCTCTTCTTGGGTGCATAATCAACTGGGGCCTTGCCTTTATCTTTGGAGGTCCTCGCCCCCTGGGACTTAGCTTGCTCACTCAAGGTCACAAGTCGCTTCCGTTTTGGGGCTGCCTCGGCAGCTTGAGAGTTGTGCTCCTCTCACTGTGTCCTCTTTGCCCTCCGTGAGGCAAAGAATGCAGCCGCCATCTCTTGATCCTCTCTTTGCTTCTAGCGAAAGAGAGCTTGCTTCTCCGCTTCGGTCTCGGAGTGGGAAGGTGGAACATACTCATTGTCTGACATGGTTACTGACAAGAGAAGCAAGGGAATGTGTATGAGTCAAAGAAGTTAAGGGGTAGAGGTAGAATTCACAAAACCAACCTAGGTTAGGGTTTTCACTGTGTAACCCGGACTCGTCCGCCCAGGGGCCGGACTAGTCCGCTCTATGTCGGACTTGTCCACCCTTTGGTCGGACTAGTCCGGTTCACATATGAAGAACCCTAATCTAGAAAAATTTTGCAAACACTATGGATCCTACCACAAAAATTGAGGTACATGATAACATTGATGTGTAAAACAACATTTGTGAAGAAATTTCTATCAATGGATACAAAAGAATTGAATTTCAAGGATTTTGGAGTTCGGTCAAGAATACATCTTCAAATCTTTTATTTGACAAAATGTAGGAGAGGAATCATCCACCGATTCTTGGGGAAAGGTTCCTAAGCACCTTAGGGCTTCAATCCACCGATTGGAATCAAGGTTTGTTGGAGGGAATCGAAAATTGCCATTTGGAAGACGATTTTTGAGCATTTTTTTGGAGAGAGAGTATGTTTGAATGGAAGTGGAGAGGTCGAGGGTTCCCTGGGGAGGTTATGTCCCCAAGGGCCAGACTAGTCCGGTCAGGGACCCGGACTTGTCCGGCATTCGGACTGGGTTCGGACAACTTGAACCACCAGACAAGTCCGGTCCACTGGAGCAGACTAGTCCGGTCCTAAGACCCAAAACTCCTATATATTGAGTTTTTAGTGGAGATTTGATCCTTTTGGACTATATTTCACAAAAGATCTTTGTATATATGGTCAGTAAGCAATCAACAATCAAACTATGACCATGATTCACAAGGATTCAATAATTTAAAAATAATTTGTATAAAAATTGAGGAGGATGAGTTTTTTGCAAGCATGTGTGAATTTTGAATATTACAATCAGATGTGCAAGACTTAAGCCAAATTTTGAGAATCTAGGATATTTAGGTCACTCCTGAGTTCACAAAACCTTTTCTCATCTAAGGGCTTGGTAAAGATATTGGCCAATTGTTTATCGGTTCTCACATAGGAAATTGCAATGTCTCATTTGATGGTGTGATCTCTCAAGAAATGGTGGCACATATCGATGTGCTTGGTCCTTGAGTGTTCAACTGGATTGTGGGCTATTGTGATGGCACTCTCATTGTCACATAGGAGAGGGATATGGTGCAAGTTTATGCCATAGTCCCTAAGAGTTTGTCGCACCCAAAAAAGTTGTGCACAACAACTTCCGGTGACCTACTCCGCTTCGGCTGTGGAAAGTGCAATGGAGTTTGTTTCTTTGAGGACCAAGACACTAGAGATCTACCAAGGAACTAACAAGTTTGTCATGTACTCTTCCTATCAACTTTGCACCCCGCATAGTCTACACCAGAATATCCAATGAGGTTAAACTTAGAGCCTTTAGGGTACCAAAGTCCTAGGCTTGGTGTGTGAACCAAATATCTAAAAATTCTCTTAACGGCGGTCAAATGACACACCTTTGGAGCGGCTTGAAATCTATCACACATACACACATTAAGCATGATATCGGGCCTAGATGCACATAAATAAAGCAATGAGCCTATCATGGAACGATATACCTTTTGGTCCACACTTGGACCATCTTCGTTGAGATCGAGATGCGCATTGGTTGCCATAGGAGTCTTGATGGGTTTGGCCTTGTCCATGTCAAACTTCTTGAGTATGTCTTGTGCGTACTTGGTTTGACTAATGAACGTGCCTTCCTTGAGTTGCTTTACTAGAAAACCTAGAAAGAGCTTCAACTCCCCCATCATGGACATCTCAAATATTTCCGTCATTATCTTGGAAAACTCATCACAAAAAGCTTTGCTAGTAGAACCAAATATAATGTCATCGACATATATTTGGCAAACAAAAAAATCATCATTGAAGTGTTTAGTGAATAAAGTAAAGTCCGACTTCCCAATTTTGAAGCCATTTTGAGTTAGAAAATCCCTAAGGTACTCATACCAAGCTCTAGGAGCTTCTTTGGGTCCATAGAGAGTCGTACGCAATTTGTACACATGGTTTGGGAATTCTTCGTCTTCAAATCCGGGGGGGGGGGGGGGGGAGTTGCTCCACATACACCTCTTCCTTGATTGGAACATTGACAAATACACTCTTGACTTCCATTTGATATAGCTTAAAATCATGGTGAGTAGCAAAGGCAAGTAATATACGAATTGATTCAAGCCTATCTACGGGAGAAAAGGTTTCTTCGAAACCCAAACCTTCGACTTGTGAATACCCTTTGGCCACAAGTCGTGTCTTGTTCCTTGTAACCACCCCGTGTCCATCTTGTTTGTTGTGGAACACACATTTGGTGCCTACAACATTCGCATTAGGCCTCTTCACAAGCCCCCATACTTGATTTCTATTGAAGTTGTTGAGCTCTTCTTGCATGGCCATCACCCAATCTGGATCTCGTAGTGCTTCTTCAACCTTGTGGGGCTCCAAGGAAAAAACAAAAGAGTAATGTTCACAAATGTTTGCAACACGAGATCGAGTATTTACCCCCTTGGAGATGTCTCCAAGTATATTGTCAACGGGATGGACCCATTGGACGCTTTGATGAACTCTTAGGTGTGGCACTTGAGGTCTTGATTCAATCATCTTGGTCATCCTCATACTCATTGTGTCCCCCTAGATTGATGCCTCCATTTTCATCTTCTTGGAGCGCATCTTGGGAAACTTGATGTTGATCATTTGAGTAAGAGCTTTCTTGATGTTTAGGATGGTCACTTGCATCTTGAGTTGTTCTTGTGGTCGTATGTCCCCAAGTGCCATTCTTCCTATCACCACTTGTGGAGCTTCTGCTTGATCTAGCACATGAGGATCAACTTGCCCCACTTGGAAGCCATTAGTCTCATCAAACACAACGTTAATTGCTACTTCAACAATTCTGGAGTATTTGTTAAAGACACGATAGGCGTAAGTGTTTGAGTCATAGCTAAGCAAGAAACCCTCATCAGACTTAGAAGCAAACTTCGAAGTCTTAGGCTTCTTGTTAAGAATGTAGCATTTGCTCCCAAAAACACAAAAGTAAGAGATGTTGGTCTTGTTACCGGTTAGGATCTCATATGACGTCTTCTTAAGTTTGCAGTGAAGATACAACCGATTTATGGCATGGCAAGCGGTGTTAACCGCTTCCGACCAAAACCGGTCCGACGTCTTGTACTCATCAATCATGGTTCTTGACATCTCAATTAGAGTCCTATTCTTCCTCTCGGCCACCCCATTTTGTTGAGGGGAGTAGGGGGCCGGGAACTCATGCTTGATGCCTTCTTCATCCAAAAATTCTTCAACCTGAGTATTCTTGAATTCGGTGCCATTTGTCACTCCTTATGGTCTTGATACTCAAGGAGAACTCATTTTGAGCTCTCTTCAAGTATCTCTTGAGAACACCTTGAGTCTCTCTCTTGTCATGAAAAAAGAATACCCAAGTGGAACGTGAAAAGTCATCAACAATAACAAGACCATATTTGTTACCACCAATACAAGTGTAGGCGATTGGACCAAAGAGATCCATGTGTAGAAGCTCCAATGGTCTTGATGTTGTCATAATGTTCTTGGATGGATGTGGTGCTCCAACTTGCTTTCCGGCTTGGTTTGCGCTACATGGCCTTTCCCTTTTCAAAAACAACATTCTTTAAACCACGGATGTGCTCGTCCTTAAGGAGTTTTTGCAAATTCCTCATCCTAACGTGGGCTAGCCTTCTATGCCAAAGCCATCCCATGTTAGTTTTTACAATTAAGCATGTATCAAGTTGGGCTCTATTCGCGTATAAATCCACAAGATAGAGCTTTCCCTTGAGTACACCCTTAAAGGCAATTGAGCCATTGCTTCTCCTCGTGACGGTCACACCCTCATCAGTGAATAAACAATTATAACCTTTGTCACATAGTTGTGATATGGACAAGAGGTTATAATCAAGTGAATCAACATGTAAAACATTTGAAAGAGTATGATTAGGGGATATATCAATTTTACTGGTGCCAAGGATCTTTCCTTGGCAATTGTCCCCAAAATAGATTCCTTCACTTGGATTTTCATTTAGCTCATACTCCACAAATGTCTTTCTCTCTTCAGTCATATGATTTGTGCACCCACTATCAAGAACCCACTTGGTTCCAACGGAGGAGTATGCCTACAAGAAAGATTTAAGCCTTGGCTTTATTTAACCAAGCGGTGTTGGGTCCTTCAATGTTAGTCAAGAGGCACTTGGGCACCCATACACTAGGTTTGGGACTTTTGCGGTGTGGCCCAACATACCTAGCATATGCCTTTCCAAACTTGTTCCTCAATAAATTATATGAAGCATCAAAATCATGGAACAATAGATGAGGTTCTTTATTAGGCATTTTAGGTGTAGTAGCAATGTTCTTTCCTTTATTGTTGAATGAGCCTCCTTTGACAAAAACAATCAAGTCTTTGCCATTCTTGGGAGTTTTGGCATTTTCCTCATCCCCCTAGAATAACCAAGACCATCCTTGACAAGGGGATGTCTTTTGTTGGTATATGCACTACGTGCATATGCCACCTTCTCCATGTCATAGATGCCACCCTTGGGTGCTTGATTGGTTTGTGCCAACTTTAGCTCATCTTTAAGCTTTATGATTAAGTTTGAGAATTTACATGGTTGAGATGTTTCGGATTTAATATTTGTGGAAGGTGAGCTTGTAGAGGAAGAAGGTGCATTGACCTTGAGAGACATCACTTGCGTCTTAAGGATCTTGTTAGCTTGTGTCAAACTAACAAGTTCATCCTTGAGCACAATTGTAGTGTTCTCAAGGTTTGAGCAAGTTTCCTTGCTCAAAGCGAGTTCACGCTCAAGTGCCTTGCTTCTTTCTCTTTCAAGCTCCAAGAGCTCCTCAACCTCTTGACATCTCTCCTTTTGTTGGATTAGCATGTCCTCTTGACGGTTGATGAGTTATTCCTTCTCAAATATCTCTTCCGTTAAGAATCTCGATCTCTTCGAGGTGCTTTTGCTCATGTCTCTAAGCATATGTTCATGTTCACTACTGCTATCAAAGTCATCATGAGAATAAATTGAAGAAGAGGATTTTGATTTAACCTTATTTCTTCCCTCCTTGGCAATGAGACATGTTGGCCTTGAAATCTCCAAGTTGGGGAAGAGCTTGTTCTCCGTTGTTGTCTTCTTCATAGAAATAGTTGCTACCTTCTCATCTTCATCGGAGGAGGATTCCTCATTTGAATCCCACTCCTTTCCAAGGTCGGCATGTCCGGATTACTTCTTCTTCTTGAAGTACTTCTTCTCTTTGGACTTGCCCTCCTTCTTCTTCTTGTTTTCTTCATGTGGACAATCCACAATGAAGTGACCATATTCTCCGCAACTGTAGCAAGCCCTTTTTGATCTTGTCATGGGCTTGTCTTTGCTTCTCGTTTCATTTTGGTAGCTCCCCCTCCTCCTTCTAAACATCCTCCTAATGTTGTTGATGAAGAGAGCTTCTTCCTGATCGGTGTCGGGACTCTTTTCATCACTCTCTTCCTTTTCTTGTGATCTTGAGGACGTTGCTTTGAATGCAACATCCCTTTTATTGGAGGAGGAAAGCTTTTGTAGGTCATTGTAGAACATCGCTTCTTGCTCCATCATCTCATGGTTGGTGATTCTCCCTAGCACTTCTTCGGTAGTATTCTTTTGGAAGCCCGGACTTTCACGAATTAGTGAGCAAAGAGTGACGTTTCGAGGCATGAATGCTTGAATCATCCTCTTTACCACCTCGTGGTCAGTCCACCGGGTGCTTCCATATGATCGACTCTTGTTGATGAGAGTCTTGAGGCCATCATACATATCTTGGGGAGATTCACACTCCATGATGGTGAATCTCCCAATTTCTCCTTCGATCATCTTGATCTTTGCCTCCCTGATGACGCGGTTGCCTTCGTGCACCACCTTGAGGGTATCCCAAATGTCCTTGGCAACCTCCAACCCTTCAATGCGGTTGAACTCTTTAGGAGTCAATGAGGAGGTAATCACTCCAACGGCTTGAGCATTGAGATGTAGAAGAACGGCTTGCTCCGGAGTGATGTCTTCCTCATTCTTTAGAAGATGAACACCTGTCATCACAATTTGCCACAAGCTAGGGTTTAAGGAAATGAGGTGCATCTTCATATTATGCTTCCACATAGAATAATCATTTCTGACACATTGAGGAGGTTTACCAATGGGAATAGACAAATAGTGGTTGCTCGCGGTAAGTTGCTCGTAATTGTAAGGATATCGAGAGTAGTCTTGTGAACTACTCCCGTTGTCGATATTGATCGGAGCAATTGGCTTGATCTCCATCTTGGGCACGTTGAGCTTCTCAGGAAGCCGTGCTTTGAGCATACGAACTTCTTCATCGTCATTGGGATCATATTGAAGAACATCGACGTTCTTCGTCTTGATGTCATCGATGACCACTGAAACTTCGTTGTCACCCCTTCTGGCCATTACTTCTCCGAGTTGTTAGACTCTTGGGGAGAAGCCTGCTCTGATACCAATTAAGTGTCGCCTAGAGGGGGGGGTGAATAGGCAATAATACCTGAAATTACTTAATAAAACAAGATTATATTCCTGTGGTCGGACTAGTCTGCATAGGGCCAGACTAGTCCGCTCAACATAGAGTGTAAACCCTAAAACTTGATTTCATCAAGTTATTTGTGGAATTAAAGTTCACCAAAGAGATAAGAAATGTGTATTAAACTTGTAAAGCTCAGATTGTGAAGTTTAAACACTTAGATTGCAAGTTTACAATAATGATCAAAGTGTAAGGCAATAAGAGCAAAGTGAACCGTATTAGCAATTCTAGTGTTCATGAAAAGCGAAAGACAAGTGAAACGAGATTTATCCCATGGTTCAGCTCCACGAAGAAGCCTACCTCCACGTTGAGAAGTCCACACAAGGATCGGGTCTCACTTGACCCTTCTCTCACCAAGCCACCACGATGGCAGGCTTGGTTTCCACTATATCAATGGGTAATCACCAAGTTTGATGGGGCTGCTCACAACTTGAGGCTCCCAAAAATCAATATAATGAGGAGCACACGAAGCTCAATTCACACAAGCCACAAAACACAACACAATGTGCAAGAGATCAAACCGAGAGCCAAAGCGCGATGATCTTCCTTTACTCTCTTCCCAAAACCTAATCTCTTCAAGATTTGCTCTCAAGGGGTTAGTAGGATGAGTACAGGGCTTTGGAAAGCTCTAGGATGCTTGTGGTGGCGCTAGGGTTCAAGACTTGTTCAAATGAGCCCGGCGGTCCCCTTTCTAAAGAGGTCCTGAGCCCCTATTGCTGACCTCAGGAGAGGGGCGGAGTAGTCCAGCCCTATGGGACCACTAACTTGTGGTCAGTTTCCGACAACTGCCACACTGAGCAACGATCGTCACGCTACCAGCCAAAATTACAAATTCAAACGGTCACAAGACAACGGACTAGTCCGGTCAAAAACAGACTAGTCCGAAGTGGAACAAAACCATTTGGTCCGTCCCAAAATGGACTTTTCTGGGTTGGCCCGGACTGGTCTGGCTATAGGGGCGGACTAGTCTGACCCCTAGGGTTTCTCTCGGTCTATCTCAGTAAGTCTCAAACGGGCAAGTCCGTACCCAAACGGAGAAGTCCGAACTACTCCAGAGAGCTTTAGTCCGTTCAGAAACGGACAAGTCCGGACTTCTCAGACTTAGTTCCAAATTCACTCAGATTCACTTCAGAGACATTTGATCCGTCTAAAAACGGACTTGTTTGCAATGGCCGGACTAGTCCGGCCTTGAGGCCCGGACTAGTCCGGCCTCCTAGGGTTTTTCTCATTTTAGGATTCTCACTTAGGTTTCTCTAAACCACCACTTTGAGCCCCTTGGTATGATCTCAATGCACATGATACATCCGCCCTCTCACATGACACGGCTCATATAAGCTCAATACCATAGAAACCCAAATTTCTACGCTTGAGTCTTTGACGCCCGTTTTCTCCTTTTCTTTTTTGAGGGTTTTCATCTCATTTCTATCCATGTACCTGTGCTTAAGATCACTTTAGCTCATTAGCCTCTTAATTGTCGGCATCAATAATCCAAAACCCACGGGGATGCCTAGATGCTCTTTCAAAGTGCCCACGAGTTTCTCATCCAATATATGCAAACTAGTCTCGATGAAGGACTTGTCTTTATTCGGCAATAATTCTCACGACAGTCACATGATGATGATAGTGTTCATTGCCATTGCAATAAGAGCCATCAAACATGAGCATATGAAAGTTGTCATGCAGTATCGCATAAGGTGATAGCACGTGAAGATTTAGACTATCTGAAAACATACATCGTCGAGACTATGTGCAAGCTTGAGATGTGTTTCCCACGATCCTTTTTTGATATGCAAGTACACCTAATCATACATCTTGTTGATCAGACAAAATCATTGGGGCCACTATATTTACATCATATGTTTTTGTTGGAGAGATATTTAGAAGTATTAAAAGGTTACGCGCGGAACCGTGCTCACCCAGAGGGTTCAATTATGGAAGGATACACCACTAAAGAAGTGATTCAGGGTTGCGCTGATTACATAAAAGATGGAAAATCAATAGGTGTGCCTATACCAGTACATGAGGGTAGACTACGTAGGAGAGGCAAAGTGAGTAAGAAAACTTTTATCGTTCAAGATTACAAGAATGTACACCGTGCACATTTTGGTGTACTACAAAAGCTCGCAATAGCTGAGTCGTACATCGAGGAACACCAAATTGAGTTTCACAAAAAAAAACCAAGACCGCACAGAGGATTGCATCATGAAAGAGCACAAAAGATGTTTCACTGAATGGTTAATGGACAAAAATATACCATACAACACTCTATAGAAGAGGCAAAAATGAAGAAGTTAGCTTCTGGCCCATCTACTTTGGTGACATCATGGCAAGCATATGACATCAATGGTTACACATTTTACACTAAAGAAAAAGACAGTAGGAGTGTTGCACAAAATAGTGGTGTTCGTATTGAGGCTTATGATTCACAAGGGCAGAAGACCACATACTTCGGGTTCATAGAGGATATATAGGAACTCAATTATGGCAAAAGAATGGTAATTCCCTTATTTAAGTGCCAATGGGTCAAACATCCTGATGGTGTGAAAGTGGACAATTACGGGCTGACACTGGTAGACTTGAATAAAGTGGGTTATAAAGATGACCTGTGGGTTCTCGCCGATAGTGTTGCACAAGTTTTTTATGTACAAGGTCCAGAAACATGGAAGATGCACGTAGTTGTCTCTAGAAAGCAAAATATTGTTGGGGTTGAGAATTTGGGAGATGATGAATAGAAATATAATCAGTATGAAGAGATGCACCTTTTCATCGAACCAAAAAACATCAAACGCGTAGAGAGAAGCATTAAAAAGGATTTGAAACCCTATATGTGAGAAGATGTCAATGCTCGAAAAAAATGTATTATATATATTGTATATATTTATATCCTCTAAAATCAACTTAGAACAATGTTCTATTTCAGCTTTAGATAGCATGTTTTGAACATTATTAAATTCAGCTTTTGTAGAGAAGACTAATTTGGACAAGTGATCTTTTTCGGCTTGTTGACTATCATATTTATCACTTTCACATGTTCCATAAGTTATCAAATTGTATGTGTATATAAATTTCTTCTGACCTATAATGATAAGGCTTGCCTTCCAACAGCTTGGTTCCAAACAACAGCTAGAAGCACAACTCTTGAAGCTCCCATCAAGCTAATCCCTTCACAGCGAGCTCTTGTAGATGCAAGTAACACCCGGGACTCATAATTTGGATTGTTAAAAGCTTCAATTGAAGCTTCAATTGGAGGGCTTATTTGGATAGGAGTGGATCCACTTCAATATATGTGGTTTGAGGTGGATTGAGGAGAAAATTAGTTCATTCTTCACTCCAATCCAATTCAATCCAATTAGATTGAGTACACCCAAACAAGCCCTGAAAGATTTCTTTCTCTTCTCTCCATTTAAAAAACTTACAAAGACGCTACTTTATCAGTTCTAATGGCTGAATATACTGACTACAAATCAGTACCATCCCCCTTTGTGGTTCACTGTAACACCCACATTTTCATGCATCATGCCTTGAATACACTCATATACATGTTTAACATTGATCTACATCAAGAGCAATGAGTTTAAAATTTATTTGGAGCATTTAAAATTGATTTGGAACAAAACTGCACTTAAAATGCAGCAAAGTGCGGAATAGTCTGATTTTGCTGAGGACTAGTCCGATTTCTCTCTGACTAAAAACGGACTTGTCCATTTTCGCTGCGGACTAGTCCAATTTTGCCTCTGGAAACCTTCGGACTTGTCCGATTTTGTACGGACTAGTTCGATATTCCAAGAATCCTTGAAAATTTGCTAAGTCCCTGGACATTTCTGGACTAGTCCGGTGTTCCAGTGGACATGTCCGATTTCCTCTCTGACTAAAGTCAGACTTGTCCGATTTTTGGCCAGACTTGTCTGATTTTCTCTCTGGACAACTTCGGACTAGTCCGGTCCTTTTCGGACATGTGCGATATTTCGTGACTCCGAGTTGATCTTTTGTTTTACGACTTGTTTATTGGGTTTCACGTTATGAGGGCCTTGGGACGTCATGCCTAACTCTTTTAGAGCCATGAGGGACTCTAAACCGGCCTCTACTCATCTCAAACTTGAAATCCATCTAACCCTAGCATCCACCTCTATATAAACAACCCCACCCCTTGGCTTAACATCTATTTGCAACATTTCCACCCCATCCAAACCCTAGATCATGGAGAGCCACAATCAAGGAGGGAGGAGAAGAACCCAAGCAAGAAGAAGAAGAGGAGGAAATGAAAGAGGATCAAGATCTCCACCAAGTTTTGTTCCTCATCACCAATTCGTCTCCAAGTTCATCACCAACCCTAGATCATCAAGATCAAAGTGCTACCTCCAAGTTTCTTGATTCATTGGAGTCCTAAACACTTGGTATACCTTCCATTCCCCTTTCCCTTACGTGAATTCAGTCCCTAATCTCCAAATTCATGTCGATCTAGAAAACCCTAATCTGCTGACCTCACGGAGTGCGAACTTGTCCAGTCCCTAGGGGACTAGTCCGATCTTTCTGGTTAAATTGTGTTGAATTGATTATAAAGTTTGATCTAATCACATCCAAACCTGTATAAACTTGTTAAAATCTATTAGAACTAGTTAGTGATAATTAAAAGCAATATATTGAAAAGTTCTACCTTGCATTTGCATCAATCATGCATGTCATGACATATTGAGTAATATTTGTGCACTCTTTGATTGTGTTTCTTGTCTTGTATGTTTATTGTGTGGATTAGACGGATTTGCGTTAGAGAGTGCCGCGGAGGACTACAACACCAAGAGTTTGAAGGCTTTGACCCTAATCAACCGCAAGAGCAAGGCAAGTGTCCTTGACGCATATTGATCATGTTTTTGAAATAAATGTTTTGTTTGCAAAATTGCATGCTTGTGTCAATTTGATGGGAATCCTATGGTAGGAAGTTTACTAGCTTTGTTTAACCACTCTCGTCACCCGGAATTATGGTATAGAGTCAGGATGGGCTTTTTACCTTTTTGCTTCGCTTAATTAATTGGGATGGGAAAACAATACTACACATTTAATTATGCATTAATGATATTTTGGTTAACATGAACTGGTCAATAGGATATGGTAATTTTTGATCTATGCAAGCCTGGTATGTTGATGGGTTGGACGTATGGTGGTTTGCTTGCTTTAGATCTAAGGACCGGTTCATGCAAGAATAAGCCAGGAAGGACTACAGTGCCACCACGAGGCCAAGTATGGGTGCGGCGTAACAGATTAATTAGGGTTTTGTTAGTGCTATTTGGACCATTATGGATGCTCGGGGAAGGAGTAGTCCGATTGGGTTTGTTGATTATTGGTGTGACTACCCTGGGATCCGAATGGCTCAAGAGGGGGCCCTTGGTTGAAGAAGTGCTCAGTTGGAGACATCACCACCGGTGAAACCTCAGTGGGGTCTAAATAGGCTACTAATCCCTTTGTAAAGGATATTTTGTGATCTCTTATCCACACACCGATGGAAGTGCGAGACGGCATAATAGAGGTTCTAGACATCGAAAGGTGATGAAATCACAAACACGTGGGTAAAGTGGTACAAACTCTGCAGAGTCTAATAAAACTATCATGATAGCCGTGCTCCCGGTTATGAGCACCTGGACAACTTCTATGATTAGAGGGAAATTGGGATTTGGGATGGTTATGGTTGGTATTATGGTTATGGATTAATTTGTGGTATTGAATATGGTTATTGGCGAATGGTGAAATCTGGAATTATTGATGAGGATGGTGAGTTATGGACTGGTATTATGATATTACTTATGATTATGATGGGTTCGATTCATAAAAATATAATATATTGCTTTTTAAATGTTTTAATGTACTTTTCAACACTTAGCCATGATTATTGTCATCATTTGAATCAACCACATGTCATACTTTCAACACTTGCTGAGTACGACATGTACTCACTCTTGCAATCCCCCCCCCAACAGTTGCAGGTCAGGATTGGGAGTTTAATGGTGATAATGCGGAGTTCTAGGCCGTGTCTACCGTCAGCTTGCCTGTGGTGTTGATTGGAGCTGCGCTTGCTTAGTTGCTTAATTTGTTTATTTCCGCTGCATTAGTTGAACTTGTCATTAATATTCATTAGAGCTTGTAATAAAGGATAATATGGTTTGTGTAATAAAACTTGGATAATTAATCTTGTTATGTGGTAATTTTCTGTATACTCTTTTGTGAATGCACTCGTATGTGTGTTGAACGTCCTGGGCACACATATGCGTTAGCTTGGTTCATTTTTCGGAACCGGGCATCACAGATTGGTATCAGAGCCACAGGTTGACCGTAGGATGCATCCTAGATAGAATGGACACTTTAGAGCACATAGGAGCACTCAGGAATCGATGTGCTTTTGCTTGGTGTGTTGTTTGCTATATATGTTGTTTACCTGTGTGCTTAATAGAGGATTTTGGGATGCTTTAGCATTGCCATGTCCACCGAGGCTAGTGTAGCTAGTTGTTTAGTTTCATATCCCTTGATGCATATAGTTGGGGACGTTTTCTAATTCTTACCTATTGCTTTTCTTCAGATGGTGAGGACTCGCAACCAGAGGGATGGCAATGATGAGGAGAACAATGGAGTGCCTCAGAACAACATTGGACAAGGATCTACTCAGGGAGCTATCAACATTGAGCAGCTATTGGCTATGCAAAACCATCTCATGCAGACCATGATACAAACTTTGGGACAGCTGCAGGCTGGCAATATCAACAATCAGCCCCACATGCCTCCACCACCACCCCCGCCTCCTCATAACCGATTGGGAGAGTTTATGAGGACTAGGCCACCGACCTTTGCTCAAGCTGCTGACCCTATGGATGCAGATGATTGGCTCAAGTCCGTGGAGAAGAAACTTGCTATTGTCCAATGCAGTGACCGGGAGAAGGTCTTATTCGCTTCTCATCAACTCGTTGGAGCAGCTGCGGATTGGTGGGATGCTTATTGCAATGCTCATGAGAACCAAGAGAGAATTACCTGGGCGGGATTCAAATAGAGCTTCCATTCTCATTATGAGCCGGAAGGTGTTATGATCTTGAAGAGGCAAGAATTTGAGAATTTAAGGCAAGGGAGATCAAGCGTGAGTGAATATCTCAATAAGTTCACTCAACTCTCACGGTATGCACCTGAGGATGTTAGTCGGGACAGCCGGAAGCAATATTTGTTCATGAGAGGCTTGAACAATGAAATCCAAGTGCAACTACTCAACTGCGATTATGCAAATTTTCAGAAGCTTGTGGACAAGCAATTGTAGTTGAGAACAAGATCTGTGAGATGGAGCAAGACAATAAGAGGAAGGCACCATATCAAGGATAGCAACAAGGAAGTAATGTGCGCCCTCGCCTTGCACCACCCAATGCGCCTTATTACAGCTCTTCTATTCCTGCTCAACGCCCTGGTTATGCACCGCACCCAACTCAGTTTGTGCAACAGTGCCATGTTATGCAAGCACCTAGGCCTCTAATGCCTTTTGCACCTCATGCCAACTATCCTGGTGCCGAAGCTCAAAACCAAGCTCGTCCCAATAATTCTGGTGGACTTAAGAAGTGTCATACTTGTGGAGAAGCTGGACACTTTGCGCATCAATGTCCTAAGTCCGGCCCTGGTCAAGGAAGCAATGCACCGAGGCAAAACCCAAGACCCAATGGAGGACAGCCACAAGGAAACCGTGGACAACAGAATTTTGCACGTGGCAACGTGAACCATGTCTCTACGGAGGATGCTCAACAAGCGGATGACGTGGTCATTGGTATGTTTCTCGCCAACTCCAACCCTGCGGCTATGTTATTTGATTCCGGAGCATCGCATTCATTCATTGCATCGAAATATGTTGCCAAATATAGTTTGCCTATCTCTCATATGAAGTTTACTCTATTGGTTAAGTCTCCTGGAGCAGAGATAAGGACAAATATAGTATGTCCAAAAGTAAGCCTTAGAATAAGGGGGGTAGACTTCTCCGCCAACCTCATTGTTTTGGACTCTCAAGGATTGGGCATTATACATGGTATGGGCTGGTTGAGGAAGCACAATGGAGTTATTGAGTGTGCCACAAAGATGGTGAAGTTGACCAATGAGGAAGGGATCGCCATAGAATTTGAAGCATCTCAAACCGCACTGAAGCATTTGGAGCTGAATCATATGGACGGTGCCGCAATTGAGGAGATTCCGGTGGTGTGTGAATTTTTGGATGTCTTTCCGGAAGAGTTGCCAGGTATGCCACCTGATCGAGACATTGAGTTTTTTATTGATTTAATACCTGGAACAACACCATAATTTTCATCCATCCACCTTTAAAAGATACTCCATTCAGGGTATTGAAATCCCCTCTCAATAAAAAGATGCATAAAAGGAGTAGAAGGCATGGCTATAAGGGCTCTAAAAAAAGAAAGAGCTAATAAGTAGTCATGCTTCATCCTTGCACAAAAAGAGAGTGATCAAATGGGAGTTATCACAATTAATTTCCATCCTTTATCAAATACTAAGTGCACAAGAATTTCCTTAGTCACTGGTTTACATTGCATGGTCTTCTCATACGGATCTAGTTTTTGACTTAGTAATATATGGATTGCAAGTGCGCTACTCATTATCCCTACCAAGCTACACAAAAAGCCATATTTAGTTGTTGGAACAAAACTGGGAAAATTATGCCAAGGTGAGGATTCAAACACTTTGAGTGAATTGAGAGACTCCAATTGAGAGGAAAAAGGCAATACCCTTTTGACTTTTGAGATTTAGCAATTTTTTAAATTGTGTCAACAGGAGGTAATCCGGGTAAAATACATTCAACCGTTCCACCTCTCAAACACAAAATATGATGTAACCACACCACAATAAGGGTACATGAACAAAGGTATGAGTTAAAATACTTTGTATAATTATTCCATACTCATAGCATAATTTTATCTTGGTACTTAGTTCTTCCTGCCTTCACTTGAGGACGAGCAAAGTACTAATTGTGGAGGAGTTTATTGACGGTCCTTAAATGCTAAATTAGACCGTCAATTCACCGCATAAAAATTAGAATACAACATAGAGATATGGGTTAGTACTAACCATTTCTACATGTGTTAGTGTCGATTTACATGCAGGTGAATTAAGCCCCAAAAAACCAATGAATGCAGGGAGAAATCCCAAAAGTAACCTTTCAACCAATCAGGTGATGACATGTGGTGTCACATGGATCCATGGACTCATTCTAAGATGCATCCGAGGGAATCTAACATATATTCATGTGGCGAAGGAACCTGGGCTTACAAATCAGTGACCAGGAGAAGGCATAAACCGAGGGGGCCATGACCAAGTTGGCCGAGCCCCTGGTTCAGCTGACTCATTCACTACAAGAAAAGGGCAAACGGCCGTCGGTATGTAAATGACCGTCGGGGCCGTCGCACATAATAATTTTCAAGCGACGGTTTGGGTCACCCAACGGTTATAAATTTATAAGCGTCGGCTGGCCGACGGTTCTAAAAAATATATGTCGTCTAAAGAGGTTGAACCCACAACATGAAGATCAAATGCGTCTACAAGGCAGAAAAAACCAACGGCTCTATTATGACCGTCGGGGCCAAAGATACAACCGACGGATGTAACGTGGGCCCGACAGTGCGGTTTATCTGGGCTGCAATGTAGGCTGCTAGGGAGTGTCACTACCGTGACAAAACAGACAGCTTTATCGTAAAGTCATCGGCTGCGCACAATTCCCGACGACTACAAGTGAGCCCGACTCGATCCAAATCCACACATCGCGCTTGTTGACCTAGCTTCCTCTTTCCAAATCAACACAACACACGCCGCCCTTGAACTCTCTCACTCTGCCCCTCCACCCGCCCATCCGGCGCTGCCCCTCTGCCCGCTCGTTCGGCACCGCCCCTCTGCGTGCCTGTCCGGGCCGCCCCACCGTCTGTTGACGCTCCACCCGAACATGCGCGCCCGTCCGCACCGCTGTTGAAGGTTGTTATATACCAATTTCATCCGTCAATGTAACTCAATTATGTGAAGGATTTGTCATTTCTTGCACACATCACCTTTCTATCTAACCAAATTCCACTTGGACTTGGAGAAATATGTGTATGCAGCATTTTATGTAGGAAATAAGGAAATGTAGAGGGACCAATCCTATAAAATATCATCCTAGCCAATCAGGAGACGACACGCGGCATCCCATGGATCAAATGGCCCACAAACAGAAGTATCTGAGGAGATCCACCGGTGTATCACCCAGTACATCAAGGGGGCCCACCTGGCAGCCACCTGGAGGAAGCACTCCACGTTTCGAGTGCTGACCAGGTCGGCCGAACCAGGGGTTCAGCTGACCTCTTCCTGGCACCAAATGCGGTTAAACGATGCGTGTTGGCTCCTACTGGCTTGAAGGAGTCAATGGTGACTGATTCGCGCGCTTTTGGTGGCGAGAACCGACCTCAACACCAGTATAAATAGGACCCCCTACCCCTCACTTTAACACACACCACTTGAGCTTCATCTCTATTGTATATACTATCATCCATAGTCTTAGAGGAGTTAGGCTGTAGAGAGGAGAGTCTCTAGTCCCAAGAACAAATTGGGATAGGAGTAAGGAGTCTCTCTCTTCCCAATCCTACATTGGAAAGGTATGGCTCATGTATACTTTCTTGTATTTGTGACTTTATGCATAATAAAGATAGTATCTTTAGTCTCTACTTATACATATACTTGGGCAAATCGTTTCTTGTTTGACTGTGGAGTCCATGTATGTGGAAGGTATAGCTTCTATGACTGTTTCATCATGGACATATCTCATTATCATAGAACTTATAGACCCCAATTACAGTCTAGTTAATTATAAGATAACTAGGATAGTATGGATAATTATGATGTGTATCAACATTGGATCAATGATGATTCAATTCATTTCCTTAGGATGGCTTGTGCCTAGGCTCTTAAGGTAATTACTTAATATGCTAGCATGGTGCTAGGATAGCTAAGTAGCATTGGATGTCTCGTAGACCCACAGATTGAAGAGGTAGGCAGTAGGTGGTGATAGTCCTATCTGTCCTTTGTAATCCTCCATGTTCGGCTATGCCACAGGCTCTTGGCGGGAGTTGCCCTAGTATTGTTAGGGGTAAGCCCGTGCCCGATGTGTTGAACCACATAGCATAAGTATTCACTATTGATCTAGCTTATGGATAATTAGTTTAGACTATGTATATGTACAATAGAGCATAGTAGTAGTACCTCCATAACTCTCAACCTTAACTAACCTCTAGGATCCTCTTATCCCCCCTTAGACTTGAAAGCTTTTGTTTGTGTCACACTACCTCCACTATTATTTTATCCATCCTTACTAGATTCTTACCTAGACCTTTCTACCCTTTCCACTTGATGATTGTTATACCTCTTCTGTGCCTTCCTTTGGGATCGAAATAATGACACCCTTGGGAATACTCTTAAGGGGAAATGCTACAATGGTATTTCTGTGCGCTTGTGGAAATCACTCTGTGATCCAATAGAACCATTAACAAGCATTTCTGACACATCAGTTGGAGATGTTTAGTTAATGGTGCATAAGAAATACCAACAAGCATTTCTGGCGCCGTTGCCAGGGATGATTTGTTAGTATATCTTAGGAGCCGTCAACAAGCATTTCTGGCGCCGTTGTCAGGGAAGGAAAATAGATATATAACATGACTTAGTGAATAGGATAGAACCCTGGGTAGGATTTTTGTAGGATAAGCATTCTTTGTTTTCACATTTATTTTAAATGTGAAAACAGGGTACTGTATGACTGGTTTCCGCCTACTGGAAAACACTGTTGAAGATCCCGAATCTCTTCTGAGAGACCAACCCGTGTTGTTACTCCACAGAAGATTTGAGCGGCAAAGCAAGCCAACATTTCTGCACCAACAATCCAAATGCCAATGGCTCAGAAGACCCTTCGTGAGTTCTCAGCTCCCTCTGCTAACAATGTGCCTATTGGGCCCACTGTTAACACGAGAGATGTGAACTTCGAGATCAAAACTGGCCTTATCACTATGGTGCAAGGCAACCCATTCTGTGGGAAGTCTAACGAGGATGCAAGTGCTCACCTGCAACAATTCCTCGAGATCTGCAGCACTTTTAAGATCAAGGACGTGTCTATGGATGCGGTCCGTCTGAGACTATTCCCGTTCTCTCTCCTTGGGAGAGCAAAACAGTGGTTCTACGCGAACCGAAGTGTTGTAGACACTTGGGAGAAGTGTTCTACGGCATTCCTCGCAAAATTCTTCCCGTTGGGCAAAACCAATGCTCTACGTGGAAGGATTTCCAGCTTTCAGCAAGAGCTCAAGGAATCTATTCCAGAGGCAAGGGAAAGGCTTCAGAGTACATCCTAGCCTGTCCCCACCATGGGATGGATGACTGGCACCTTATTCAAAATTTCTATAACGGGCTGATCCCATCAGCTCGTGACCATTTGGATGCTGTTGCTGGAGGAGCCTTCTTCTCAGTGACGGTGCCAAAAGCTAAAGATCTTATTGAGAAGATGGTGTCCAACATGGGATGGAACGATGAGCGTCTCCATACCCGACAGCAAGGCATGCGCACCTTGAAGGAGGTGGACATGATCGCTGCAAAATTGGACCTCCTAATGAAGAAAATTGTTGGACAAGCCAGTGGTGAAGTGTCCGGCAATGCCTATGACATAGAATCTCACATTACGTGTGAAGTCTGTGGCAACACGGGTCATATGGGCAATGATTGCCCAGAAACTCCTGAGGATGCCCTATACCTCGCCAACAATGGAAATTTCAACAACAACGATGGCTATCGTCCAGGAGGTCAAGGGTGGGGTCAACAACGCCCATTATTTCGAGGAGGGTACAACAACAATGGCAACCCTGGAAATCAGCCCAACTTGAGAGAACTTGGCATTAGCCAGCTCAAGATCAACGATACCTATCCAAGAAGCTGTCAGCTAATGACAAGACCCTGGAAAACATCAATGCCAAGATTGAAGGACTATCCTCAACATTCAAGAATCAACTAAGCTTCAACAAGATGTTGGAGACTCAACTGGCATAACTTGTTGCACTTGTCCCTCCATTGGAAAACAACAGAATTCCGGGGCAGCCAGAAGCCCCAGTGGAGAACGTCAATGCAGTGGTTACGAGAGGAGGAAAGACCACTCGTGACCCACCATATCCCACACAAGAAAAGAGGACAACTAAGCCTGAGAAGGAGGATGTCCCAACTGAATTACTTGGTGAGAGAATGGCCAAACACTTTGAAAACACCAACTTATTGCCATTCCCTTACAGACAAAGGAAGCCAACAGTGGATGAGAAATTCAACTGTTTTGTTGAGATCATCCAAAAGATCCACATCAATGTGCACTTGATTGATGCGATGCAAGTACCCACTTATGCTTGCTATCTCAAGGACATACTGAACAAAGAACAGCCATTGCCCACCACTGAGGTCGTAAAGCTTACGGAAGACTGAAGTGTAGCCATCCTCAATAGGCTTCCTGAAAAGAAAAAGGACCCCGGATGTCCTACCATTTCATGCTCAATTGGGGCTCACCACTTTGACAAGGCACTTTGTGATCTGAGAGCAAGTGTCAGTGTGATGCCCAAGGTTGTGTTCGACCAGCTGAACTTCATAGAGTTGACTCCAACACTAATGCAACTACAACTGGCTGACTCTTCAGTCCGTTATCCAACGGGTATTGCTGAAGACGACCCGGTGAAGATCTGGAACTACTTCATACCCGTGGATTTTGTGGTGCTAGACATGGATACTGAGAAGGATACACCACTCATTCTTGGGCGCCCATTCCTCAGCACTGCAAAAGCTCGCATAGATGTGGGAGCTAGAGAAATCCACTTCCATATCAATGACAAGAAGGAAAAGTTTAACTTTCGGCCAAGATCAGAGCAATGCTCCATGATTCAAATCAAGTATTGGCCGAATGATAAACACATCAGAGAGGTCGAAGTTACACCTCCAAAGGTGGACTCACTCATTGCATTCATCAGAAGATTAATCTACGAGGAGAATCCGTCGTTTTGACCACGCCAATATCCAAAGGCGACGGAATCGTCTGGACCTTCCTGAAGGCCCAAGTCCACCAAGCCGCCAAAGAAGGAATGGCGGAAGAAGCAAGACAAGCCGTCCGAGCCCATCCCTCCGGGCCCCGATGTGAAATGAAGACGGAGGAATGTCCATCTCATCGAACGGTGGTGAGACCTACGCCAATAGGTTGAATTGGTAATTATCCCACTTTGTTTTTCTTTCTTTCTTTTTTCCACCCCATTTGGATTTTTCCCATTGCATATTTGATTTTTCCTAGCAAGTGAGAATCTTATATTCTCAACTATCATTTTTCTTTCTTTCTTTTCAAAAGAATATTTTTTATTTGGATTTGAAAAAAGATTTTTATTTGAAAAATAATTTTTTCTGAGCTGCACATGTGGCATTTCACCAACGTGCTAACTTATAGCCGTTGGGGAGCCACTTGCCCAAAGGGAACCAAGGGAGGCCGCTTGTCCGGTCGGCTGAACCCCCTGGTCAGCCGAACAGTGGGTGAAGCCAAATTGGCTCCCCTTCCTCTGACGGCTATATTTTGAACCCCAAGTGACCGTTGGAGGGTGCACCCTATAAATTATGGCCGTGAGAAGCACCTCTCTTCACACACCACATCATTTTACACCTCCCCAAGTCGCTCTCCAGCTCACCTTGTTTTTCTTGCTCTTCATTGCAACAATCTTGCTCAAATTCACCCCCAATAAGATTTTCTTTTTTCTGCATTTGCATTTTATATTCAAGCTTTCAAGAGGAGAAAATCCGTTGAGAGTTTTGTTTTCCAAACATCGCTTCTTTCCGGATTTTTCTCGCCTTGTTTTGTTCTTGCTTGTTGAACTCAAAAAGACATGAAGAGGTTGTTCGGAAAGAGGAAGGGGGCTGCATGCTCAAGCCATGGTGAAGGTTCTAGTACACGCCTCTCTTCCATGGGTACAAGCCCAAGGAGGAGAAGAGTGTGTGAGGACACTCCCATGGAAGAGAGAAGCAACCCACACCAACTTCATCATGACAACGACCTAGACATACGAAGTGAAGTTGAAGATCAAGCACGCATGCTTCTCCAAGATCGTGAGTTCCGCCACACCAAGGATTACGATCCACATTTGATCTCCAAAATAGGTATGGACTCCGAATTTCATTCCATTTGGCATGCAATCGGATTTGGTGACTTTGCTCACATAGAGGAGAAAGGTTCACACCTTCTCACTATCCAGTTCTTTTGCACGCTAAGAATCGAAATTGATGGTATTACTTTTAGATTTTCAAAAAGAATACAACATCCTATGGAACAAAATAGTAGCATCCTAGGCTTCAATAAACGGTGTTTGTTAGATTTAGACAATTTGCCTAAGTTTAACAAACAAAGTTTTTGGCATGAACCAACTAGTGAGGTCACATGTAGGGCTCCTAGGAATAGCCACATCCAAAACCCTACCTTACGTTTCATGCATAGATGGGTGGCTATGACTATGTTCCCTAGGGGAGATGTTAGGGTTGTGCTATATGATGAACTGAAATTTTTGTTTGCCATGACTAAAAACATAAAAGTTGCTCCAGTCAAAGCCATGATGACACAATGGTTAGATTACATTTCAAAATCAGGACCAAATGAATGCACTTCATTGAGTACTCATATTGCTGATAGGGTAGGAGCAATTAAATACTCTTCATTCTAATATATTGAAACTGAAAGAGAATTAATTGATGAAGACTATTTAGTGCAAGGACATACCCTTAAGCATGATCATGATGGCTCCTTGATATTTTTCTACCCCGACTTTGTCAATGAAATTCGGTTTCCTAACCCAGATTTTCATTTATACAAATGCTGGAGGCTAACCATTAATCTTCATCCCCTTTAGGAAGCAAGAAGAAGTAATGTCTCTGGCAGGGTAACAAGGAATCGTGCGAGGGCTACAGCCACAGGCATGCCACCGATAATTTCCTGGACCATGAATACCAAGAGGAAGAGAACCCAACGGGTTATGTACCCGGATGGACTCAACCTCCGACGTATGAGACTGGGGGATAATCTTGGCAAGAATGGCAAAGGGATCCATCCTTATCCACTTCAAGCTCTAGCAGCTTGCCCCCAACGTTCATGAGAGGACGTCATTCCTTTTGGGCTAGAAGTCATCATGACTATAGCCAAGGAATGACGGACCTCACTAGACGTATGGGAGAACTTGAAGTGAGAATGGGTGACATATACAACACACTCCAGGAGCTTGTCCAAGGTACCCAGGATTGGCAACAACACATGTATGCTCAATTCTCCAACTTCAACACGGCGCTACAACTACAACAAGCCAATCTTGCAGCGTACTTCCGTCATCAAGGGTTCAACCCTTATCACAGAGGTAGTTGAAGAACAAGCTTGGGAGGACCCCCACTTGAGGAAACAAGTATCACATTCCTTGCATAGTTATTTTCCATCCATCCATGATCCACCTTGCATTTAAATATATATATATATATATAAATAATTTAGATTTGCTTTCATCAAATAAAGATGTGCGGTAAGAATGATTTAGAATTCATATAGATGAAATGATGACTAGTTGCTCTGTATTATTTTCCTAAGTCTCTATTTTACAACTTCCTACTCACCTAATATTGCTTTCGTTGGTTTTAAATACTTTTACCTTAATTTGGAAGTTGTGGGTAGCAAAAGCTTAATCTAATTCTAGGTTGTTGCAAGATTAGAATTAGTAATAGGGCTGCTAGTCCTTGTTTGAAAGTAAACCTTAGATTTCCGAAGAAATTCTAAAAAGATTTAAGTTTCCCTCAATTAATTGGAAATACCTACCAAAGCCATATGATGTTCATACATAGACAAAACCATATGCATATGCTATTTGCTTTCACATTGAGCCTAGTCAAACTAGTATAGACCTATGTGAGAAATCATTCAACTCATTTTGAATTCAAGACTTCACTTGCACATGCTATACTTCTACACTAGAAGTAAGCAAAATATCCATCATATCCACCATACCACAACAAAAAGAGAAACTCCATGTTATTCATGTTTAGCACTCTCTTCAAAATTCGCTGCAAAGGAAGGGAGTAGAATACATGGCTAAAAAAAAGAAAAAAAGAAAGTAGCCATGTTTCATCCCTGCAAAAGAAAGAGAGATTATACCAAAAAGGAGTTATCTCAAGTATCCACATCCACTTGCACTCCATCACACATGCACTAGTCTTGAATGCAAATTTTTTATTTGAATTCTCCTAAGGCTTACTCTTTTGACTTAGCAATATATGTGATGCAAATATGCCTACTTACTCCACATACAAGCCATATTCAATGAGTAGGAATAATAGAGGCACAATGCTCTGGTGAGGAAATATTTCCACTATCCACAAAGGAGTGATTGAGAGAATCAAATTGAGGTACTTAATATCTAAATTGGATTCTCCGGGATTTAAGTGGAACTTGATTTCTAGGCTATGTTTGCTCCATTTGCTATTCTACCTTTCAACTACTCATGAATATGAAAAAGCATAAGCCCCATGATAAATTAAGAAAGGTAAAGTATCATAGCCAATTTTTGTAATACTAGGTAGAGAATCTTGTTGTGCATTAGATAGTTTTGAAAATAAGAAATTGTAGTAACTCCTGATCATCAAGCTAAAATCTTGATTTTGCTCGGGACGAGAAAAGGATAAGCTTTGGGGAGTTTGTTGACGGTTGTTATATACTAATTTCATCTGTCAATTTAACTCAATTATGTGAAGGATTTGTCATTTCTTGCACACATCACCTTTCTATATAACCCAATTCTACTTGGACATGGAGAAATATGTGTATGCAGCATTTTATGCAGGAAATGAGGAAATGTAGAGCGACCAATCCTATAAAATATCATCCTAGCCAATCAGGCAACAACACGTGGCATCCCATGGATCAAATGGCCTACAAAGAGAAGTATCTGAGGTGATCCAACGGTGTGTCACCCAGATACATCAAGGGGGCCCACCTGGTAGCCACCTGGAGTAAGCACTCCACGTTTGGAGTGCTGACCAGGTCGGCCGAACCAGGGGTTGAGCTGACCCCTTCCTGGCGCCAAACGCGGTCAAACGATGTGTGTTGGCTCTTACTGGCTTGAAGGAGTCGATTGTGACTAATTCGCGCGCTTTTTGTTGCGGGAACCGACCTGAACACTAGTATAAATAGGACCCCCTACCCCTCACTTCAACACACACTACTTGAGCTTCATCTCTATTGTATATACTATCATCCATAGTCTTAGAGGAGTTAGGTTGTAGAGAGGAGAGTCTCTAGTCCGAAGTCCGAATTGGGAAAGGAGTAAGATGTCTCTCTCTTCCCAATCCTACATTGGGAAAGGTATGGCTCATGTATTCTTTCTTGTATTTGTAACTTTATGCATAATAAAGATATTATCTTTAGTCTCTACTTATACATATACTTGGGCAAAGCGTTTCTTGTTTGATTGTGGAGTCCATGTATGTGGAAGGTATAGCTTCTATGACTATTTCATCATGAACATATCTCATTATCATAGAACCTATAAACCCCCACTATAGTCTAGTTAATTATAACATAACTAGGTTAGTATGGATAATTATGTTGTGTATCAACATTGGATCAATATGATTCAATTCATTGCCTTAGGATGGCTTGTGCCTAGGCTCTTAAGGTAATTACTTAATATGCTAGCATGGTTCTAGGACAGCTAAGTAGCATTGGATGTCTCGTAGACCCACAGATTGAAGAGGTAGGCAGTAGGTGGTGACGGTCCTATCTGTACTTTGTAATCCTCAACGTTCGGCTATGCCAAAGGCTCTTGGTGGGAGTCGCCTTAGTATTGCTAGGGGTAAGCCCTTGCCCGATGTGTTGAACCACATAGCATAAGTATTCACTATTGATCTAGCTTATGGATAATTAGTTTAGACTATGTATATGTACAATAAAGCGTAGTAGGAGTACCTCCATAACTCTCATCCTTAACTAACCTCTAGGATCCTCTTATCCACCTTAGACTTGAATGCTTTTGTGTGTGTCATACTACCTCCACTATTATTTTATCCATCCTTACTAGATTCTTACCTTAACCTTTCTACCCTTTCCACTTGATGATTGTTATACCTCTTCCCTGCCTTCCTTTGGGATCAAATAAATGACACCCTTGGGAATACTCTTAAGGGGAAATGCTACAATGATATTTTCGTGCGCTTGCGGAATTCACTCTGTGATCCAATAGAACCATTAACAAGCATTTCTGACACATCAGTTGGAGATGTTTAGTTAATGGTGCATAAGAAATACCAACAAGCATTTCTGGCGCCGTCGCGGGGGATGATTTGTTAGTATATCTTAGGAGCCATCAACAAGCATTTCTGGCGCCGTTGCCGGGAGTGATTTGTAAGTATATCTTAGGAGTCGTCAGCAACTTCCCGTTCGGCACCGCCCGTCCGATAGTTCAGCGACGCCCGCCCTTTGGCGCCACCCGTCCGATGCGGCCCAACCGCCTTCTGACGCTGCCCGCCCCTACGCCCTGAGCCTACACGGCCTCAACAAAAAACGATCAAGGTAAAATCATAACTATTAGATTACATGGAAATGTTACTTTGTTAAGATATTAGATTACTTGAAAATGTTGGTAAAACCGGTCAATTTCGAATTTTAGCTATTAGATTACTAATGTATGTTTGTTTTAATATTAACATGTATGCATATAAATTTAATTAGCATATGTTAGTTTGAAAAATGTATGTTAAATGATAAAGTAGGTGTTGGTAGCATAGTTGATTGATTCTTTCCTTCCTAGACTCTTATTAGGAAATTGTGGTTACTCTTATGCTAGTTCTAACAGTAACTACAAAAGTACCGATCAGACAACTTCGGTACAAGCCTATCACATCGAGGCTAAAAAAGTTGTTCCTGTTCAAAGAAACAGCGGAGCAATTGAGATGGCATTCTGAAGGGATGCATGAGAGCGATGACAAAGATATTATGACACATCCTTCTGAGGGTGTGGCTTGGCATGCTCTAGACTATTTTGATCCGAAGTTTGCAAGAGATCCCATAAATGTTCATCTTGGGTTGTCAACAGATAGTTTCACTCCTTTCAGCACATGTAGAAGCCCATACTCTTGTTGGCCTGCATTTATCAAGCCATACAATCTTCCTCCCAACATGTGCATGAAAGAAGTATAATATTTCTCGCGGCTATCATTCCTAGCCCTAAACATCTTGGGAAGATAATCAATGTGTTTATGCAGCCGTTGATTGAAAAGCTGAAAGAGCTATGGCATGGTGTAAAAGCATATGACAGTCATCCGAAATGTGAATTTACCTTACATGTCACCTATGTATGGTCGATCCATGATTTGCTAGTATATGGCATTTGGGCTGGTTGGTGTGTTCACTGACAATTGTGTTGCCCCATATGTATGTCTGACATTGATGCCATCAGGTTAAAATATGGAAAAAAAAGTTATCTTCTTCTATTGTCACTGATGATTTCTTCCTCCAAACCATCCTTTCAAGAGCGATACACGATCATTCGAAAGGCATAACGGTTACAAAAGGACCATCTTGTCGATTGACAAGCGAACAAAAAATGAAATGGCATGCAAAGTTAAAAGAGTCCGAGAAGGTGGTTTCGAATGGTATGTACAGAACACAATTGGACTCATATTTCTTTTCTTCGGGAGCTACCATATGCAAGGGTGTTGCTTTTACCGCACAACATAGATTTGATGCACCAGGAGCGCAATGTGGATGAAAGCATCATAAGCATGTGTTTTGATTTCACTGGTCAAATCAAAGATAATATGAATGCGAAGAAAGATTTAGCTAATTTTTGTGATCGTCTTGGGCTTGATATTATAACTAATACAAGTTGAAATGAAAGTAGGCCATGAGCTCCTTACGCTGTCAAGCCAGAAGAAGGGAGGCAAATACTTACTTGGTTGAAAACATTGAAGTTTCCAGACCGCTATGCAGCTAACATAAAATGATGTGTTAATCTTAGTACGGGTAAACTGAATGGGCTGAAGAGTCATGATTACCATATTATGATGGAGAGACTTGTGCTCGTAATGTTCTGTGGCTACTTCAAACCTGATTTGTGGAAGACATTTGTTTGAACTTAGCTACTTTTGTAGCCAAATATGAGCTAAGGAAGTGTTGAACAAGATGATTTGACAAAGAAATCGTTGTGTTGGTATGTATGATGGAAAAGGTCTTTCCACCTGGTTTCATGAATGTTATGGAACATTTGCTAGTGCATTTTATTGGTAGCGGGTCCTGCACTGTTCAGGTGGATATATAGTCAAGAAAGAGAATTGAAAAAACTTAGAGCTACAGTGCGCAACAAGGCAAGAGTTGAGGGGTGTATTGCATAGGCATTTGCAGATAAAGAGATTACATACTTCAGTAGAAAATATTTCTCAGGTGCCAACAATGTGAATGCATCTAAGATACGATATCATGATGTAGAAGAGCAACATATGACTCAGCTTAAGATTTTCATTGGAAGGGTAAAGGTGTTATAACTGCCACTTGTCATCATATTTCGGAGCAAGAGAGGAACTACACCATGCTTTACATGTTTTTCAACATGGAGGAAGTGTTACCATATTTTGAAATATTTGTCGAGCTGTATTGGACATCTTCTGAAAGACCTACGAAAAGTCAATTGGATAAGCTGCTCAGGAGGCATAAATGGTTGGCCAAGCTTTGTGGCAAGGTTCCGTGAAAATGTAATGTTTCTATCCATCTTTTTTCTTCAATCATAGTTCACATGCTTATCGTAAGATGCTAACTTTGTCTATTTAAGTAGTGCATGCAAGAACGCAACATCTCAGATGACTTGCGATAGGTGTCGCATGGTCAATTGAAAGCAAGGGAATTTAACTGATACGGTATCAACGGATACCATTTTTATACATCAAGTTTAGAAGCAAGCCACCCACAGCCACATCAAACACTGAAGTAATGATAATGGCAGTGGGAGGTAGTGGAGAAGTGAATGCTTACTATGGTGTTCTTCAAAAAAATAATTGAGTATACATTTGGTGGTCCGAATGAACTAAAGAACTAAAGCTTGTGATTTTAGACTGTCAATAGTTTTATCCAACATCGGGCACACGAGTCGATGATTTTTGAATGGTGGAGGCTGACCACAACTCGCAGTACATAGCTCATAACAACAATGTTGTACTTACCCGTCAAGTGGAACAAGTGTAGTATTTTAGTTATCCTCACCCATGTTTCGAAAATTGGTTGTTGTATACAAAGTTAATCCTGAAGTGGACCATCGTTGTTATGATTAATACATAGAGAAACAGGAAGATGATGACGGTTGTGTCTACCAAGATGATGTTGAGGAAGTAGAAGATTTTAGGATATCTTGTGGAACAGGACTAGCGGAAATAGCTATTGGTACCCTTGAGTTAATGTCTGAAGAACACACTGGCATTTCGAGGAAACGTATCCAACAGTCACAAAGAATTATTGAAAAGCAAAAAAGGAATATTGAGGATCAAGAAAGATTTGATCAGGACAGTGAAGGAGAAGATTTTAAGGAAGAGATAGAAGAACAAGAGATACATGAACATCTTCAAGCACGTTTGGCAGAAGCAGATTCTGATGCTGATGATTTTTTATTCTTATTGTATGCATTCTGTTAGATATTGATTCTCATATCATATGCATTTTGTGAGATTTCGAATAAATTTTAGTCTTTACCATTTATTTTGTATAGATAATCATTATTTTTAATTATTCGCAGATGTTCAAGCATATCAAACTTGGCAGGAAAAACCGCAGTGGCAATTGGTCTCCACGTCTCACACCACGTCTCACCCCAGTAGTAGTTCGGACCACATAGACTTGTTATAGGTACTTGTTTATTTTTAAATACATTTTAGTCTTCTAATTAACTTCCTAATATTTATTACATGTTTATTTTCATTTGCAGAGTACAAGGGAAAGTGTGGACAGGCATAGGCAGCTCATGCGGTGTGTGGCAGAGAAGGCAGAGCCAGAGCCCACACGAGAGCTGAGTCCAACACAGGAGTTGCACGGGGAAGAGACATATACTATGAGGTAGTCGTCAGAGTAGGGAGGAGACTTGAGTTCGAGCACGAGAGACCGTCTGATGGTGACGGTCTTTGGGCGGTCCTCCTCTGATGGTCGTGATGAAGGGGACGACAAGGACGTCGATGACGAAGAGAGCGATGATCCCGCGCGAGATATGAGGTTGGCAAGACTGGTAGAGCTAGATGAGGCAAGTCAAGGGCCGCCCGCTCGACGCCCCTTCAGTTACTATTTCAGATTAATTGATAATATATCTTTTATCTCCGTTTTATTGATAACTATTTAACGAATATTGTTTGTACAGTTTTCAGAGGCACCTTTTATGACCTCCAAGTAAGAGCTTGAACGAGCGGATAGTTATAAGGCCGAAGGGTACTAGGTGCTGGATCGAGGTTAGTTGGAATGGCAAGGGGCAACGATCAATCGACACGTGTTGACTTTTTGTGACTCCTTGGAGGCAGTAGATACTGAGTGGCATGCTAGTTGTGGTGCCAAGCCGACTAAACTCATGTATAAATATACCCCGCACTCTCTCACTTCACACACCACATGTTTCAGTTTAGAATAGCAGCCCAAAGGGTTAGTGTTGCCCAAGTGGCAAGCCAAATAGAAGGAGAGTGAGGAGGATCTAGGAGGAGGAGGCTTGGGGGCTTGCCAAGTCCCTCTTCCATACATATACCTCTATGATCGTTCTACCAGAATTGAGTAAGAAACTTTAATGAATTCAATACAAGTTTGATTTCTATTTCTTAGTAATTTGCTTCGTAGTTCCTTGTAGGCTCACTGCTTTAATTCACTAGAGGCTCTAGTTGTAGCTTTACATTTGAAATGATTAGAGTTGTGAATTAGAACTTAAGTGTGGTGCTTATATTAGAATTCATTAGTGGATATCTCGTAGACCCACGGATTGAAGAGGTAGGGAGTAGGTGTTGACAAACCTATATGTCCTTAGTAATCCTCCACATTCGTCTACGCCTTAGGCTTTCAGTGGAAACTATCTTCTTTTTGCAAATGGTAGATCCGTGACAGAAGCAAACATCTACGGTAGGCTAATGTGGCTTAGAATCAAGCAATTGAATTCCTGTCAAATCCTTACACACCAAACAAACATCGTGTCCTTGGGAGAACAGGATTATGAGATCTCACAAAGTTCTTTGGATTTGATACCCTTGATAATACTCTTTAAGGGGAAGTGCTAAAACGGTATTTCCACGCGCTGGCAGATTATTATATTTTTGTAAAAATACCAACAGTCTTCTACCCAACGTGTTCAATGAACACGTTACCGGTATGGTTTTAAGGGAGAGCCGGTGATCATCAGGATATTTAGGGGCCAATAAGAATAAAATTCATTTTAAGTGTTAGATGTATTGTGATCTTCAAGTCCAACAATACGTAAATGGATGTTGTGATGCGTTGTGCCCTAAATGTGAAGCATGAACAAATAGGCACTAAGTTTGGTAAGTAAGTATGTTCAGAGCTGAGTTCAAGGGGGATAATGTTAGAGTATGAACTAAGGAGTAAGTAATAAGTATGTGTCTCTCTAGTAGAGACACAACACAATAATAGGTGTGTCCCTGATCGCAGAGACAGACCTGATCTCGAAAGGGTGTTAGACCATCCGCACCAGCGTACTCTAAAGCATACTATATACACTATTCTCCTTCAGCTATTTTACAGTACGTACTCTAAATTACACTGCGAAATAGTGTATCCAGTATGCTTTACAGTACGCCACTGCGGATGGTCTTAGGCCCTCTCCTGTGTCCCTCCAATATCAATAAGTATGTGGCGTTGTAAAAGCCCGAATAATAGCCATTGTGTTCACTTCAGCTAAAATAATTAAAATGAGTAAGAAATCAAATAAAAATGCAATTCAAATTAATACTTAAAGCATAAATTAAAAATTGAAACTCAATGTGTAATTGCAAAACAGGAAAAATCATGTGGTAAAGCCCCAACAATAACTATGTGCATTTCAGTTATGGTGACGATTACAGAAAGAAATAAAACCAGAACTGAAGTACATTAAAATAAAACAAAACAAAAGCTAGAAATTGAAACCCATTCAAACTTCAAGTTTAAATCAGCAAAAGGTAAGCATTTAAACCAGATATTGCTTAATATCATTGAATTAGTGGCCCTGCTGGTTTTTGGAAAAGAATAGAGAAAATATCAAGGAAATGCTTTATGTGGATTTAAAACTCAAATTGGTTAATTCTCAGAAATTATTTCACATACGGATTCTTTATATTTCAATTAGCCACCCTGCCAAAGTTAAACATTTTCACGTCATATTTGTCATCTGAAAAAAAAAATTTACAAGAAAAGGCAATGAGGAGAGGTGGGTCCCATATGTCAGTGGCACAAAGATCAAACGACTTTGTTTTTCTCCTTATTGTCAGTTGCTCACGGCTTGCCACCGAGGGGCTTCCATGTACCACCTCTTAAGCGCACAGCCCGGCCACGAGCACCCAGCCACGCTCTTATCATCACATGACTGTGCTCACTGCTTTCTCCCTCTCTCTGTTGATTCTGCTTCACAAGCATGTAGCGTTACTCAACACCAACTTTGCCGCCTCCTGTTCCTCATCGTCCAGCTGCAGTAATCACCCTCGAGATGACCTCGGGGGCAGCAGAAGGGAGCGACGTCGTGTCCTTGATCTATCTGATCAGCTATCCCATCGCCTCCTTCATCTGCAGCCGGTGCACGGCTCAAAAATTGTCGTGCCGGCTCTATCTCAAAAATTGTCGTGCCGGCTCTATTACACGGCATCCTACTCCACCAGGCCGTCTCGTGCCCAACTTGGAATGTCCACATGTGGGCTATACCTCCTTCGTTGTGCCCCGGCAGTGGCTAGCTCTCCCGTAGCTCCGGTTAGCCGGATTCTCAAATTTGCATCGGCTACCATTTTGAAGCAAAGCTAATTAGCAAAGCAATTCCTTTCTCCACGTTGTGTTATTCTTCAATCCCATTATAGAACAAGTTCTACAGGTCCTTGTGAGTTGCCACAAATAAAACCAAAGAAAACAATCGAGCCTAGGCGTCGAATTGCTAGTTTTCCCACCTGCTGCGCATTTGGATCTAGGTCAAGGTTGAACTCAAGTTCCAAGCCATTTTCCTCAAGATTTTAATCAATATTATTCATCTCCGTGTCACCCTGCTACTCTATGATCAATCCCCGAGCCATTTCTTAAATTGGTTGCAAGGATAGAGCTTGCCGGACCTTTGCCGTCTGCAGCCATTGTTGCTGGCCATATTCCAGCCATCTTCGCCCGTCGGCGACACCACCACGGTGCTCCCTGACCTCTTTTACTCAGTGGCGGCAAGTTTTAGCTTTAGAGGTGGCCGGGAATCCCATGTCGGCGAGGGCGCCGCTGTGCCCCTGCAGCCGAGCGTCGCCCAGCTTGAGCTTGAAGATGAAGTAGCGTGCTCCACATCATATACTGTTTCCACCTCTCAGGATCTATTGTGGCAACGGATTTTTTGTGACAGTGTGGCTTAACTGTGTGGCCTCCATGCGGCTTGTATCTGATTGGAGCATTTTAAATGTGGGCCGACTGGTCAACGGTTTAGTGGATTTTTAATAGAAATAACAATTCAGGAAAATAGCTAAACTTGAGAAATTCATATCTCCATGTAGATTTGTCCAGAAGTTGTGAAATAAATTTTGTTGGATTCCTCATGTAAGGTACTTTGCAGTGGTGCAAATTATTTTTTATGAAAGTCCCTGGATTGTCCTTAATAATTCCCTCAAATTAAATCTTTGGGAATTTATTCTAGTGATTTTTTATAGAAATCTCAAAATTGGTCACAATCTTCCTTTTAATATCTTTGATACCCAGTAAAGATTTAATAATCATTTGATCTGTTTAAGTAGGTAAAAATGGTGTTTCCTTGCGCTATGTCCATGAAAAATTGAAAAAACAACAAAAACATTTTCAAAAAAATGTGGAAACTTGTAAATCAATATCTTCCTATAGAATGCTTAGCAAAATGTCAAACCAATTTTTTTGGACTCTATTTGGTCAACACTATCCAGAAAACCTAGTTTGACTTACGACAAATCTCCCATTTTGCCATATAAATTCAGACAAGCCTAAAATTCTAAGGATTTATGCACACAGCAATATTCCATTTCTGTAGCTGAAACTGATCTGGTGGGTCCACCATGACCACACGAATTCACTGTAAAATCTACAGCACCAGTGGACCTGTCTAACCCAAGTAATTCGATGATGATTGCACTAAGTCCAAAACATTGCTTATTTCATTTCATATCTCTAGATTCAATTTCTTTCTTCCTTATTTCTGTACATCCTAGCAGCAAACCTTCCATTCCTAGCTAGTTTACTACTTGAGTTATAAACACTTTGTTTGTTAATTACGAAGTTGCACTTTGTCTTTCTGCATCATCATATCGATAGCTCACATGTTGAAGGAAACCAACATGGACTTGCTGCGACAAGCTTATTGCCGAGCAGCAGTAGGAGTACGTGAATCTGAAAGTGCATCTAGACATCCCTTGTGGGTTTTGGTAGATTTATGACAAGCAAATGAGATCCTAACTAAATTTTAACTAAATTTTTGAGATGAGCGCAAGTTTTAATGAAATCATGAAGTAAGTGCAAAAAGGAGGGAGAGTGGAGAATCAAGTTGAAGGGAGCTCAAGAAATGATTATAATACTCTTTAGGTATGGAGTGTGTTGGAGAAACACACCCCAAGAGATCAAGCAAATTTTAATCAATCTCACTGCACAATGTTATACAGGTCCGAACTAGTCCGATGTGCTCCGGACTAGTCCGATTTCACTATGTCTAGAATCGGTCAAGTCCTCCCAGAGCAGTCTTGTCTGCACAGTCCAGTTTTCACAAACTGGACTAGTTTGATATCACCACGGACTAGTCCGATATCTCTCTGACTAAGATCAAACTAGTCCTCCCCAGTGCGGACTAGTCCTCAACACTTCACAGTTTGCACGAAGTCAGACAAGTCCGATATCACCACGGACTAGTCCAATATCTTTCTGGCCTAAATTGGACAAGTCCGATATCTGCACGGATTAGTCCGAAGACCTTCTGATTAAAATCGGACAAGTTCTCCAAGTGCGGACTTGTCCTCAATTCACCAAGGGTTCCACCACACCGGACTAGTCCGATATGTGTCTGACTATTCTGAACATCTCCAGAGACAAAATCAGACGAGTCCGATATGTGTTAGGACACATAGGATTTCCCACACGTCGCACACCGGACTAGTCCGGAGTCCACCACAGACTAGTCCGAACATTGAAAATCCTAACCGTAACCATTGGAAACCCTATAATAAATAGAGGTGCACAACCTCTAATCAAACTCTCTCGACCTCCTACGCCGTTACACCCTCCAAGAGCCTAGAAAACACATCTCTCCACACAATCCAATGCAAGAAAGATCAAATCCTTGAGGATTAACCATAGATCAAAGGATAGACACGTTCTTCATGATTTGTGCTCTTGGGTTTGATTCTCTCACACACTCTCGATGTTTCATTGCATACTTTTTGATTTTGTTTGGTGGTCTTTGAATTGTAAATCATGGGGAGCCCTCAACCTTTAAGAAGGCCCCTTGAACACGGTTATTCTTAGCCCTTTGTGATTAGTGGAAGAGAATTGGCCTCCATGGCAATGCGATGAGGGTAGGGTTGGTGAAGACCCGGTCCTTTCATGGGATCTTCAACGTGGATGTAGATTTCCTCTTTGGAATCGAACCATGGGATAAAAATCATTGTGTCTTTTGTTCTTGTTCTTAATATTCATTCAAATCTAGGGTTTGCTCAATCTAGTTTAAATTTACGTTCGAAATTTGAATCTAAAGTTAACTTGTGCCACATCTAGTTTCATTGAAGCAATACATTCAATTTACAACTCAATTTCCGCTGTATAAAGTACCTGGTTCAAAATCATTGATCAAACTTGATCAATCTAGTCTGCACACACCGGACTAGTCCGCATCCTACCGGACTAGTCCAATTTTCCTGTATTTGATCAAATTGCTATGTGTTGCATGTTCCGACAAAAGAAATTCAAAAAGTCTATTCACCCCCCCTCTAGGCTACATTCAATTGGTATCAGAGCAGGACTCTTAAAAAAGAGACTAATCGCTCAAAGAGAAAATGTCGGACATGAAGGATGTGCACAAGAGCCTCAACCAAGAGAAGGTTGAAGATGAAAAGGCTTGGAAATTGGAGAAGCTCCTCGACGCCATTCGGGACTTCGAGTATGATGATGAGGAGATGCTTGAACTCAAGGCGCTCCTATGGAAGAAAGCACTCTCCAAAGGGAAGATGAAGATCGAAGATGAAAAGAAGAAGGGGAGTAGTCACACCGACTACTCCCGATATCCTTTTAATTATGATCACTTGAATTCTAACAACAACCATTACTTGTCAATCCCTCTAGGAAAAGCCCCATACTTTGATGGCAATGATTATTCAATATGGAGGAAAAATATGAAAATGCATCTAATCTCACTTAACCCCAGCTTGTGGCATATAGTGTGTACAGGAATAGATATCTCGGACGATGATGAAGAGCTCACCCCAAGCCGAGAGCAAGCGATTCATCGGAACACTCAAGCTGCAGCAATCATCACATCATCATTGAGTCGAGACGAGTTCACCAAGGTGCACAGACTTGATATTGCAAAAAAAATATGGGACACATTACAAACTGCACATGAAGGCGATCATCATGTGCGAGAAGCCAAGATTGAGAAGATCGAGGCGAATTGGGAAGATTCGCCATAGAAGAAGATGAGTCACCACAAGAAATGTACAATCGGCTGAAGAATCTCATCAAGGTTCGAGCATATGGAAGCAAGAAGTGGAATGATCACGAGGTGGTGAAGTTTATTCTTAGAGCCTTCATGCCTCACAATGTTACCCTGTGCTCGATGATTAGAGTAAGCCGCGGGTATCAGAAAATGACCCCAGATGAATTGCTTGGAAAGATTATAAACTTTGAGATGATGGAGAAACAGGCCGAGCATGTCAAAGAAATTGCCAGTCTTTCCTCGGCAAAGAAGAAAAGGGTCGCCTTGAAGTCCACTTGCAAGCCCTTGTAAAAAGAAGCTTGAAAGTCTCAAGAAGAAGATGACAGTGATGATGAGAGCAGCGACGTAGATGAAGAAGACATGATCCTATTTATGAAGAAATTCAGGAGGATGATGAAAAGAAGACAAGGGGGTAGATCAAATGAGGGAAAATACAAAGATAAATCAAGATTAAAGTTGAGGCGGCCATGCTATAACTATAGTGAATATGACCACTTTATAGTTGATTGCCCTTATGAAGAAAACAAGAAGAACACCAAGGAAGCAAAGCCTCAACCCAAGAAGACCTTCAAGAAGAAAAAGCTATTTGGACAAGCGCATCTAGGAAAGGAGTGGGACTCAAATGATGAGTCCTCATCCGAAGAGGAAGACGAAATGGCTAGCATAGCCATCATGAAGGAAACCAAGAAATCCACCCTCTTCCCAACTATCAGTGCATGGAAGGGCAACGACACATGCCTAATGGCGAAGGAAGGTAAAATAAAGGTAACAACAAAATCTTCCTCCTCGCATTCCTTTAATAGTGATAGTGATAACTATAGTGATGATGAAGACATGCTAGTTGGCTTAGATAGGAAAACTGCTGCTAAAATGAAATTCTTGATGGACAAGATTGTTGTTAGGGAGGGGCTAATTTAACGTCAAGAAGATACGATCATCCTCCAAAAGGAAGAGTATCTCAAGATCAAGGAGCTCCTTGAACTTGAAAAGGAGCAAAGCAAGTCACTAGAACTTGAGTTAGCTTCAAGCAAAGAAGCTTGCTTGAATTTAAGCAACTCAAATATTATCATCAAGGATGAACTTGCTAAATTAACCAAAGTTAATAAGATCCTTGAGGTACAAGTTGAGTCACTCAAGCAAAGTGACCCTTCATCCTCTTCAAGCTCACCTACTCAACACTTAAAATCTGAAACTACTATTACTTGTTCATGTGCTAAACTTGAAACTAGCTTGAAAGACAGGTCAAACTCGACCAAGTACAAGCATCCTTCCCATAGTGGCATATTTGACAGGGAGAAGGTCAAGTATGCACGCAGTTCATATTTGGCCACGAGACCTCTAATGTCAAATATGGCATTGGGTATTCTTATGGTGAAAAGCAAAATGCTAGAAGCCATAAGAATAACAAGGAGCGCATTGTCTTTGTCGAGGGAAACTCCTCTCAAGCTAGAAAGCCCAATAAAGTTGATATGTCTAAGATGGTTAACACACATGAACAACAACTCTTAATTAGAACTTTTGATGCATCTTATGTTCTTGTGAAAAGAAACTTTGGTAAAGTGTATGCCAAATATGTTGGGCCACGCCATGGGAACACCAAGTCCCATGTGTGGGTGCCCAAATCACTTGTGAGTAACCTCAAAGGACCCAAGCAAGCTTGGGTACATAAAACCAAGGCGTAATTTGTTTTTGCAGGCCTATTCCTCCGGTGGATTGAAACTGGTGCTAGATAGTGGATGCACAAACCACATGATAAGAGAAAGATGGATGTTTCTTGACTATGAAGAAAATGAAGATCCAAGCGAGGGCATCTATTTTGGAGATAATAGTCAAGGAAGGGTGTTCGATACTGGTAAAATTGCAATATCATCTCAACACACACTTTCTCATGTTTTGCATGTTGACTCCTTAGATTATAACCTTATGTCCATATCTCAATTATGTGACAAGGGTTATAATTGCTTGTTCGCTAATGAGGGTGTGACCGTCTCTAGAAGGAGTGATGACTCGGTGCATTCAAGGGTGTGTTAAAGGGAAAGCTTTATCTTGGTGACTTCAACAAAGATAAAGCCGAACATGACACATGCTTGATTGCAAAGACCAACATGGGTTGGCTGTGGCATAGACGGCTAGCACATGTTGGTATGAGGAATCTTCAAAACTCCTTAAGGGTGATCACATCCGAGGTTTAAAGGATGTTGTTTTTGAGAAAGACAGGCCTTGTGGCGCGTGCAAGCCAGGAAGCAAGTAGGAGCACCTCATCCCGCGAAGAATGTCATGACAACGACAAGACCGCTCGAGCTACTTCACATGGATCTATTTGGTCAAATTGCTTACATAAGCATCAGCGGTATCAAATATGGCTTAGTAATTATTGATGATTTTTCGCGCTTCACGTGGGTTTTCTTTTTGCATGATAAGACAGAAACTCAAGGAACCCTCAAGAAGTTTCTCAAGCGTGCCAAAATGAATTTTCATTGAAGATCAAGAACATACGAAGTGACAATGGCACAAAGTTCAAGAACACCCAAGTTGAGGAGCACCTAGACGAAGAAGGCATAAAACATGAATTTTCAGCACCGTACTCCCCTCAAAAAAATGAGTAGCCATAAGGAAGAATCGAAACCTCATAGAGATGGCGAGGACACTGCTTGATGAGTACAAGACTTCGGATCGATTTTGGGCTGAAGCGGTCAACACTGCTTTTCACGCCGTAAATCAACTCTATCTTTATCGCCTACTCAAGAAAACATCATATGAAATACTCACCAGTAACAAGCCTAATATTTCCTATTTTCGAGTTTTCGGTTCTAAATGTTATATCTTTAACAAGAAGCCTAGGACTTCAAAGTTCACTTCAATGTATGATGAAGGCTTCTTGCTTGGCTATGATTCGAACTCTTACGCGTATCGTGTCTTCAACAAGGTCTCCAGATTTATTGAAGTAGCACTGATGTAGTGTTCGATGAAACTAACAGCTCTCAAAAAGAGAAAGTTGATCCAAGTGTGCTAGATAGAGAAGAATCCCCATGTCAAGCGTTGAGAAGAATGGCATTGGACGATGTTCGACCACAAGTGCTACCTCCAAATGCGAATGATGAAGATGAACCATAGGTGGACATAAATTATCAAGGGGGAGCTTCCACACAACATCAACCTCAAGAAGACGAGGATGATCAACACAACAATGAAGGCAACCATCCAGGGGAGAAGAAGATGATCATGAAGATACAAGACCGCAAGTGCCACACCCAAGAGTACACCAATGTGTCCAAATAGATCACCCAATCGACAACATAATCGGGGATAGACAAAAGGGAGTAACTACTAGATCTCGAATTGCTAATTTTTGTGAACATTACTCTTTTGTATCCTTATTGGAACCACGCAGTATTGAGGATGCATTGAAAGATCCGGATTGGGTGGTGGCAATGCAAGAAGAACTTAACAACTTTAAACGGAATGAGGTGTGAGAACTCGTAGAAAGACCCAAGTTCAACGTCGTCGACACCAAATGGGCCTTTCGCAACAAACAAGATGAGCGCGGGGTGGTGACAAGGAACAATGCGCGACTTGTGGCCAAAGGGTATTCACAAGTCGAAGGTTTGGATTTTGACGAAACCTTTGCTCCCGTAGCTAGGCTTGAATCGATTAGAATATTACTTGCATATGCTACTCACCATGATTTCAAGCTCTATCAAATGGATGTGAAAAGCGCCTTCCTCAACAGATCAATCAAGGAGGAAGTGTACGTGGAGCAACCCCCCGGATTCGAAGATCAAGATTTCCCTGACCATGTGTTCAACCTGCGTAAGGCTCTCTATCGCCTCAGACAAGCTCCTAGAGCTTGGTATGTGTGACTTAGAGATTTTTTAATTGAAAATGGTTTTAAGATTGACAAAGATGATTATACATTGTTCACTAAGCATTTTGACAATGAGTTATTTGTCTGTCAAATTTATGTTGATGATATCATATTTGGTTCGACTAACAAATTCTTTTGTGAAGAAATTAGTAAGATTATGACAGATAGATTCGAGATGTCCATGATGGGAGAATTGAAGTATTTCTTGGGATTCCATGTGAGGCAACAAAAGGAAGGGACGTTCATAAGCCAAACCATGTACACTCAAGACATACTCAAGAAGTTTGGAATGGAGAAGGCGAATCCTATAAAGACTTCCATGACAACAAATGGACACTTGGATCTCAATGAAGACGGACCAAGCGTGGATCAAAAGGTATATCGCTCCATGATTGGATCCCTACTTTACTTATGTGCATCTAGGCCTGATATTATGTTGAGCGTATGATTGTGTGCAAGATTTCAAGCCAATACTAAGGAGTGTCATTTGACAGCCGTAAAAAGAATCTTGCGATATTTAGTTCGTACACCCAATGTAGGCCTTTGGTATCCTAAAGGTTCCAAGTTCAATCTCATTGGATACTCCGATGCATATTATGCCGGATACAGAGTAGATGGAAAAAGTACCCCGGTACATGCCAATTTCTAAGTAGATCCCTAGTTTCTTGGTCCTCCAAGAAACAAAACTCCATTGCCTTATCCACGGTGAAGCGGAGTATGTTGCAGCCGGGAGTTGTTGTGCACAACTCCTTTGGATGCGACAATCTCTAAGGGATTATGGTTACAATATGAGTCGTATTCCACTCCTTTGTGATAAAATCCTTTAGGATTAACCATATATCAAAGGAGAGAAATGTTCTTCACGATTTGAGCTCTTGGGTTTTATTCTCTCAAACACTCTCGCTATTTCATTGTATACTTTTTGAGTGTGTTTGAATTGTAAATCTTGGGGAGCCCTCAACTTGTGAGAAGGCCCCTTGAACACAGATATTCTTACCGCTTTGTGATTGGTGGAAGAGAATCGGCCTTCGTGGCGATTCGACGAGGGTAGGGTTGGTGAAGACCCGGTCCTTTCGTGGGCTGCTCAATGTGGATGTAGATTTCCTCTGTGGAATCGAACCACGGGATAAAAATCATTGTGTCTTTTGTTCTTGTTCTTAATATTCATTAAAATCTAGGGTTTGCTCAATCTAGTTTAAATTTACGTTCAAACTTTGAATCTAAGGTTAACTTGTGCCACATCTAGTTTCATTGAAGCAATATATTCAATTTACAACTCAATTTCCGCTGTATAAAGTACCTAGATTGAAATCATTAATCAAACTTGATCCGACACACTGGACTAGTCTGCACCCTACAAGACTAGTCCGATTTCCCTATATTTGATCAAGTTGCTAAGTGTTGTAGGTTTCGACAAAAGAAATTCAATAAGCCTCTTCACCCCCCCTCTTGGCTACATTCAGATTCCGAGAATCAACAAGCGGATCCAATCGGAAAATCAAACCTGACTTATTGATATTTTCCTAGTCGTGACCGAAGGCAAGCCTCAGCTTGCATTTAAGTTAGTTTATAATGTTTTTCTTTATAATCAATGTCGAAGTGTGTGATCGACACTTCCACTGGTACTAGTAAGAAGTAGTCTGCGGAGGTTCGTAATTAGGCAGGGCGTAATCTCAAGAATTCAAGAACAGGGTGACATAGCAATTTTACATGGTTCGGGCTGCCTGAGCGTAATACCCTACTCCACGGGGGTGTTTGTGTGTCGAATTCCTTTGAGCGAGTATGCTGGTGAGCTAGTATGAATGACCCTAGCCTTCCACCATGCAGCGCAGTCCTTTATATGCCAAGGACTAGCTGTTATATGTGCTGTAGCCTGACGGGTGGCCCCGATGGTAATTAACACCTGTACACGATCTGGGTGCTTAAGAGCAGTTTATGCTAGGATAACGTGCCTTGATAACAGCATTACTAGGCTTGATGGTCCTCCGATCATGCATCATTAATGCAGAATTAATGATTGTTAACCAGGTCTTGTAATGGCTGATTGATTGCCTTTGAATCTCTGCACCGTTGGTGATCCGAGAGTTCTTCCCATTGGAGATGTAGATCCAGACACGTTACATGTGGCGGCAACAGAGCTTTCGTTAGCAGGGAGGCAGGTCTGCTGATGCTACGGGACACGTGGCAGCGCTGGAACTTCCCTTAGCAGGGAGCCAGGTCCGGCACTACGGGACACGTGGCAGCGCATGAGCCACCCTAAGGAGGGAGGGAGGTTCGGCACTGTGGGACACGTTGTAGCGCCGGATCCACCAAAAGGAAGGAGGTAGGTCCGCACCACGGGACACATGGTAGCACATGAGCCACCCTAAGGAGGGAGGCAGGTCCGAGACTGCGGTACACATGGCGGCACCAGAGCCATCTTTAGAAGGAAGGCATGTCCGACATTATGGGACACGTGTTGGCTTCCGGAGATCCACATTCCTGGAAAGTGGGACTCGACACTTCTTTTTCTCGTACAAAGGGGTACCTGGTCTGCAGGGTACCGATAGTGGCCCCGAGGCCCACCTCGGGGTGAGGCTTTGATCTCGGAGGTGGGGCCACCATCACTTCCAGTATTGCTGCTTGAACTTTTCACTTGGCCGATTGAAATGAAGACATACTCTTGTTCCATCGCTACATGGTGTAGGATTGAAGAGCATGTGAAAAGCTACCAGAGGCGGGGTGAATGTTAGATTTAAACTTTTTCAGCAGAAGCAACAAAAACCCCTCAGAAGAAAATCATTCTGTTAAAGAAACAATATGTGCTACTAATCTAAGTGTGATCAAACATGACAAAACACGTAGATTGTGAAGAATCAAGTCACAACGATATTATAACATGAATCATGAAAAATCATTAAGAATAACTCAAGTTATGATCAAAAGATCAAACAAGGGTCATTCTATTCTATCCGAGTAAAAATACAGATCTACAACACTACAAAGAAACTTGTGTAGATCAGAATCCAGAAATACAATGATCGTGAACTTTTTACAGATGATAGATATTCCAGCTGTGAAGAGAACTCAAAAAGAATCTTGTCAATTGGACTTGTAAAACTCATGTTATGATAAAAACACTAACCCAACGTAGTGTTGTGCAGAAACTCGATGAGAAAAACTTGTCTGAAACAAGTCAGACGAAAAAGACACAAAAGTTCTTTTAAACTACGAATTTTATTGATCAAAGAACAAGACGAACAGCCCCACGGTCGTCTCAGCATGAGCTCTGGCCTCTCTTGCTTACATAACCAGCCCAAAGGCCAACCCAATCCAAACTAAGACTCTAATCCTACTTAGTTTCAACCGAAACTTTCTATAACTGCTCAAGACTCTTCCATACGCAGATAGAAGCAATCTTAAGTCTTCCAAACACCTTAGGAAAGTCTTCAACATTCCTAAAACAACTCAACTTCGTGAACCATATGAAATCTAGCCAAAACACACTCGAAACTTTCCATAAACGAACCATGACCACCTTAGCCGCAACATGAGGCATAATCCAGCCGGTTGGACCTTTCTGGCCACATCTTTGTGTCCACTTATCTTCATCACGCCTTGGAACAATGTTGTCACGTCCATGCACTCTTGCACACGTGAAAACACTTTCCAACAACATCCACGATATCTTCATATGCAATATTCTTGACCCAAACATTCTGCGTGACCTCCCGACCAACTCAACCACAATTCCTCCCGAACTTGGTTGTTGAACCTCATCTTCTCTCTAAGACTAGTTCAATGGATAACGTCACCAGCCATGCCTTGACGTTAAGCAACACCTGCATATGAACAAAAAACCAATTCTTCTTGGCACAAGTCCTCGACTTGACCCTTGTCAGTTTCAAAACCACAACACCGTACGTGAGCACCTCATATAAGCATGTTGCAAACATAGCAAGATAATGTCCACCATGATGAGCCAAAACACATCAAAAACATAGTAAAAGAATACTAAGCAAATCTCCCCATAAGTGTAAAGAAAGTTAGAAACATTGCAAATGAAAAACAAAGCAGCCACACAATTATTTCAACACATAGAAAGATCAGACAGTCTAAAACAGCAGCTATGCATTGTACAATAAAAGGTCGGACATTCTGGAACACAAAACACGTGCAGCTCACGACCAGCAAAAGTTCAGACAGTGCAAAGTGTGTTTTCTCAAGTATATTCAAAACTTCGCGTGTAAACTTCCATGTTTAACATAATTGCCAATGTACTTAACACATAGTTCTCAAATCTCCCACTTGATGAATGCATCGGCCACACCACATAAAATCCAAACATTTGCTTATTCACATGAAACGTTTTGAAAACAATTTTCTTCCCCTTTGAAAAATCAAATGAGAAAGAAATTTCAAAAACAAATTTTTTTCTCCCTGAAAAGAACGTGTAAAAGTCGTGAATGTGCAATGTGTGACATATTTCTCCTCCTATACATATTTCTCCCCCTTTGACAATGTATTCAGTAAGGTTCAAAAGAGAAATTTCAATTGTTATGAGCATATTATAACATATACATATAAAACAAAGCTCATCCAAGTCATACTATCAAGTAACATACACTATCACATCAATGAGATACATAAAGTAGTGTAAGCCATGCTAGAGATCAAGTGTAATTTTCAATTTAAGCAAGTCATGATCTTACAACTTAACTATTTCAAGACCTGAAAGCATGACACTTGTTAATTCATTTGCATTATCTTTTAAAGCACAAATTTTGATGATATGACATTTGTATGAGATTATATGCCGCATCGGCCTTATTCTAACCAACCAAGCCATGCCTATGTCATTTGACAATCAAAAGCTTAAGGGCATGGTTTTGGTCATACACAACTCCTTCCAAGTTCATATCTAACTGCAATGATAAGCCATCTCAAAGAAGAAGTGTGATGCATGCATATTCTCTTGATCTTTTCTCATTTTTCTACTTGATCATAAAAGCTCAACATGTTGATTAATTTTTTATTAAAAGAACTTGCGAGCATGCAAAAAGTTCAAAATAGTGAGAAAGTTTGATCATGACCAGATTTAGTTTAAGTAATTATTCGAATTACTAGTCATGGCAAAAACTACAAAATGTATAACACGAGTAATGTAGTAAGAACTTTCAACATGTAAAAGGAATCACAAAGTCATATATGTAGGAAATACTTATGCTCATATTATATTGAAATTAGATTCACATATAGACATCCTGAGTTCAAATAAAACTCCCCCTCAATTTAAGCCATGAGGATGCCTAACCCTATTTCACTAAGAATGAAACAAAAACGAGCGAAATCCGAAGGTTTTGTAAAAATGTCAGCCAATTGTTGTTCGATATCTACATGGTGAAGCACAATGTTTCCTTTTTCAACATTATCATGGACAAAGTGATATCTAAAGGCAATGTGCTTTGTTCTAGAATGTTGCACAGAGTTTTTAGCAATGCAAATGATAATAGTGTTATCAGAAAATAGTGGAACACTATCTTGATCAACCCCATAGTCTTTATGTGTTTGAACAATCCAAAGACTTTGTGAGCAAGGGCTAGCAACAGCTACATATTCAGATTTGGCTGTGGATTGTGCAACAAAATTTTATTTTCTAGAGGACCGAGAAACAAGTGAAATACCAAGAAAATTACAAGCACCTGAAGTACTTTTCCTATCAATCCTACAACCCCCAAAATTAGCATCCGGAAAGGCTTTCAAAGTAAGGGCTGAGGAGGAAGGAAGAAAAATGCAAAATTCTTGAGTTCCATGTAAGTACCTTAGAATTCATTTGACGGTTGGACGATGTGAAGCACGTGGGGAAGCTTGAAACCGTGCACAAAGACATACGCTGAATTGTATGTCCCGTCTTCATGCCGCGAGGTACAAAAGTGACGCGATCATGCTTCGAATTCTGATCCACGGGTTCACCATCTCCATCAACTTCAAGTGCATTGCTGTTCCCAATGGTGTCCAAAGAGGCTTGCTTTTGTCCATGTCGAAGCGCTTAAGAAGGTCTTTCATATACTTCGTTTGATGCACAAAAGTACCCTCCTTAGTTTGCTTGATTTGCAGACCAAAAAATACGTGAGTTCTCCCATGATACTCATCTCAAATCCTGAACTCATCATAGCTGAAAAATTGGACACGAGATCATGAAAAGCACTACCAAAGATAATATCATCCACATACACTTGAACGAATAATGAGTCATTGCCATGCTTAAGTACAAAAAGAGTTTTATCATTCTTGCCCATGGTAAACCCCTTTTCAAGTAAGAATGTTTTTAGTCTATCATACCATGCTTTAGGGGCTTGTTTGAGACCGTACACGGCTTTGTACAGTTTGTAAACATGATTAGGAAAATCTGAATTTTCAAAACCTTGTGGTTGCTTGACATAAACCTGTTCATCTATGTAGCCATTAAGAAAAGAACTTTTAACATCCATTTGATATGAATTGAAACCTTCAAATGCATCAAATGCTAACAAAATTCTAATGGCTTCTAATCTAGCAACGGGAGCAAAAGTCCCATCAAAATCTAGACCTTCAACTTGTGTGAAACCTTGAGGAGCCAACATACCCTTATTTGTAACCACAACCCCATCCTTACTTTGTTTATTTTTAAACACCCATTTAGTTCCAATTAAAGTGTGACCTTGAGGTGGAGGTACAAGTTGCAAAACATTATTTCTTTCAACATTTTCTAACTCTTCTTGCATGGTAATAATCCAAGATTCCTTAGTGAGTGTGTGTGATATATATTTGGGTTCAAAAGAAGCAACAAAAGCAGAATGAGCGTGAGATTTGGATCACAAAACCTAGACCAATTAACTCGTTCGTGCAAGCTTCCAATGATTTGTTGTGGAGTATGACTTTTGAGGACGCAGAGGGGAGTAGACACTTCACATGCTCCTTCTTCTTCATATTCATCATAGATTGAAGAACTTGTGGCCTGAGGACGATCTGTACCAGCTGCATTAGTTGTTGGTGCTGTTAGTGGTGTAAAATTATCAACGTGATCAACGTCATTTGCATCTAAATTTTCGGGTAGAAGCACCATTCTTCGTCTTCTTCAATGAAAATACTCTCCCCCTGCGGATATGGATCTGGACCTGCAATATTAGAGCTAGTAGCTGGGCTAGCTTCATCAAAAGAAACCTCACAAGTCTCTACAATTTTGTTAGTGTCAAGTGAAAGCACACGTTAGCCTCTAGTATGAGATGGATAACCAAGAAACACGCCATCGACAAATCTAGGTTCAAATTTACCAAGATTACCATGTTTCTTAACAAAGCATTTGCAACCAAAGACCCTAAAGCGTGTGAAACTAGACCTATGTCCAAACTGAAGCTCATACAGAGTTTTTCCTAGCTTAGCACGTAAGAAAACACGATTTGAGTCATAAAAAGCGGTTGCAATTGCATCTGCCCAAAATTTTCTAGAAGTTTGATATTCATCAAGCATAGTCCTAGCCATATCAACTAAGGTTTTGTTCTTTCTCGCTACAACACCATTTTGTTGAGGTACATATGGTGAAGAAAATTGATGATCTATTCCATTTTTAGCACAAATGTGATCAAATGATTGCTTTTTAAATTCAGTTCCGTCGAAGTGTGGACTAATACACTTCCCCTGGTACTACTAAAATGGTTCATATTCGGTTGGGGCGCGCGTAAGATTATGAGCAAGACCGTGACATAGGGGATTTTTACGTGGTTCGGGCCACCTGAGCGTAATACCCTACTCCACGAGGTGTTTGTTGATGTAGTTTGTGTGTGTGCTTGAGTTGGCTTAGTTGGCCTTGGATCAGACTTTTCTTCTACCGTGCAGCTCAACCCTTTTATATGCTATGGGCTGGCCGTTACATGGATTGTCTGGCCCGACAAGTGGCCCCGGCGGTATTCAATTACCTAATACATGATCTATGTATTAATTATGATTAACAGTGTGATCACGCGCCTTAATTACTGATACTAAAGGTCCTCTAATCGTGTGTCATTAATGTCGAATTAATGACACATTAATCAGGTCTTGTAACAGCTGTTTTAATAGCCTCTTGAATATCCGTGCTGTTGGAGATCCCGTAGTCATTGTTGGCTTAGGTATGGTGGTATGACACGTGGCCACTCTGGAGCTTCCCTCTGCGGGGAGGTATGTCCAGAGCCACTCAACACATGGCGGCACCAGAGCTTCCCTATACTGGAAGTTAGGTCCGGGGGTGCTAGACACGCGGCGGGACTGGTGCTTCCCTTTGAAAGAAGGTAGGTCTGGTCCCGCTGGACACATGGTAGTACCAGAGCTATCAAACGAGGGATGCGGGCCTAGTGCTGTCAGAAATGTGTTGCCTTCGGAAGCCTTAAACCCGGATGTGAGAACTCCTTGGCTTTTCATGCGATATCGTGGGGTACCCGGTATGGAAGGTACTGACATGGGCCCCCAGGCCCACCTCTGGGAGAAACCCTCTGGGTTAAGTTTTTCTACCCTAGACTTCGATTCCCGCACTGCGGCTTCAAAGCTTCTTGGTGAGCATTGAGGCGATGGCAAAGAGTTGCACCACCGCCACGTGGCCCCTCTTGAAGCGGTGGGTGAGATCCTGGTGTGTGGATCTTACGCGATTGAAGGTCGTTGGTTTCCAACAGGAAAACCGTATCGGTTCCGAGCGCCCTGTCAAGCCACCGCCCTCGGGCATCTAACTTCCCATCATGACAACGGTTCACCTGGTGCGAATTTTTCGCCAAAGTGGACCCAGGCCCATTTGTCATTGACGGGGTGAATTATTTAAATGAAATCTTGATCTTGATGCGGTTTCCATCCAAGCATTGTGAAGGCTTACTTAAGAAGGAAAGCCTGCACGATTTGAGGATTCTTTACGCTTCCATTCGAACTTGCGCTCGGAACCTCTCCACCTTTGCTTAGCTTTTCCAACATTCGCTCCGCTTTGCCTCGATGGAGTTGGGTCTTCCCCGCGGCAAGATGAAGAACAAGGAAGAGTTGTCGAGGGTTCGGACCTATATGGAGTGGTCCAGCGCCTCCTTCGACAACTCTATCCGCTTCGGCAGGCTTCCCTTCAAGAAGGAACACGTTGGAGAGATCGTCTACTTCTCGGCGTACGGCATGCTGGGGTTGATCCCGCCTTTTTCAAGTTTCCTCTTGATGCTGCTGGACTTCTACGGGCTTCACCTTCATCACCTCGGCCCTCACTCATTCTTGCTGCCAAGCATCAAGCTCTTCAGGACCTTCTTCACGGTCCACACTACAGGAAAGTGACTGAGCTAATCGGCTTCTATTACTCCGTGAAGCGCAAGAACTGTCCATTCAAATACATGAAGACTTTCCCCTTTAGGAAGTGGGACAACTGGAAGAAGGATTGGGTGGTCATCACGGTGGATCATCATGACATGCTGGAGTTGCCTACAAGCCTCCCCAATGTCGACACCGGCACCTGGAATATAGCTCCAGAGTTGTCTGGAGCGTACAAGCCTGTCCTGACCAGGATCCAACAATGTGTGGAGGGTGGAGTGACCCCACAGATGGTCTTTGGCAACTTCCTCATCAACAGGTGGGCTCCGCTGAAGATGAGGGAGTGGCCCACATGGGCTTTCAACAGCGAGATGGATCACAACCGAATCGAAGCTGGTTTTTAGACTAACCTGGATGATGAAGCTGTGAAGCTCCATCTCCAAAAGCTTCAACACGGAGCTATCTCCTGACACGCCTTGTCCCCAATGGCATACTTCCTCCCTCTTAATATGGTTCGAGAGTTCAGGAGGGAGCTTCAGAAGAGAATGTCAGAGCTGGACGACCTTGGATTGGTGGAAAAGCGTGGGACCGCTGGGATTTCTATTCCCGGAGCTTCGAAAAGGGCGGCTCCCACTGCTCCAAGCCAGAAGGTTGACGATGTCAGCAAAGGCAAGGGCAAGGGCAAGGAACCGGTCGAATCTTCCAGCCAGAAGAGGAAGCTACGACATGCTAATGGGAGCTTCCTCAGGTCGGCTCCATCTCTAGCAACCATTCCACCCCGGTGTAGCAAAGCTTCGGCGGCCATGCATCTTCGGTGCTGCCGTCTAGGAGGGGCACTAGCTCTGGCAAGTCGACCACGACTCTAGTGCTGGCTACGGGCTCTAGGTCCGGTGGTCCTTTCCAGCCGAGGGAGGTCCCGGCTGAAGCGACTCTAGCCCCAGCGGCAATCTCCCGACCAATGTCTGGTGTCTCTGCCTCACCAGGTCCGGTGGGCTCTGACTCCGGGGTAAAGAAGAAGAAGTTCCTGTGGGGACCAGAATCCTTACATCCAAGGATCTCATTTGGTGGTGTCGTGTAATGCGACACCCAATAGTATACAAGAAAAGAACGACAATAAAATACAATACCAAGTCATTATTTATAAACACAGCGGAACTTTTACAATACTAAGAGAAAAGGAAAGAGAACTATACATCATAGCTATGATCTCGACACTAGCTATGCGAAAGCAAAGTCATCCATGCCCTGGATGCTTTGCACTAGCAACACCCAACTTACGGCGGCGTGCAGGGTTCCAAATCGGCTATAAACCATGGAGGGGTTGCAAACTCGTCATCAAACCCATCATCAGTCGTATAATCTACAAAAAGTTGTTAACTACAAATGTGAGCTTAAGGTTCAACAAGACTAACCCGTTTCACTATACATATGCAGGGGTGAATACTAAGCATGTATAAGGAATAGCATAAAGGACATGCTTACAAGTGGATCCTTATAATCGTGTTTTAAGTAGCACATGACATTCTTCAGGCACGGCACATCATAGACTCCCCAATCAAACAAGAAACGCCTTGCCAATGATATGACATGCCCAAAGCACATAATGCTATTACAGGTAAAGTATGGGGAAACTGTAAAATTTTAATTGTGCTATCTCTAAGCCATACAAGGTTGCAAAACAATTGTAATTCAATTCATCATATTCTCCTGGCTTCATTAGTATTTACTACGGCACAACACGATGACGAAGTGGTACTCTATTAACGCGAGGGAAGGTGATTGCAATCAGGACACACCCGGTCAACACGACACATACTTACTTTCGGATGCGCCAGCGAGTACTTACAGTTGTAACTACATAGCACTTTAGTACTAGTCGTATATGGCCACCTTTCACCCAACACTTGAATGTCGAACCGGTCGACTTGTCATGAGCAGGAGGTCCCTGCGTAGGGCATACTCGGATGTGCCCACCAGCTGATTTACACCTTACTGCCCTCAACCTACGCCTATAAAACGGAACGATATGTCTCAACAAACCAGTGTCAAGCTACGTCTGTTTGCTGGAGCCCATTTCTCCAGTGTGTTGCCGGTACAATTCAAGCTTGTCCAGCAGGGCCGCACACCAATCGGTCCTCAATCGACACAAGCAGGGCTACGCACGTGAGACCATGTCTTATTGCATCCTAACCGCTGCTCGGTCTCATTTCATATTCATAAACCATTTCTTGATCCAATCCATATCGTGCGATAAAATCCTATCTCGCAAGTAGATTCCAACTACTCGACTTCTATCGGATCCCTATGAATATAAGCATGGCAGTTTCTACTCATCGTGTTGTATACCTACCCAAAATCTATGGGATTTGTGGGTCATGCATGTGGATGTCAAACACCTTTAACGTAATGCACAAACATCTGAAGACGTAAGGTGAATGAAAACTGCAAAGACACTGTAAGGAATTTAAATGCAAACCGGGGCTTGCCTGAATGCGAGTCCTAGTCTATGTTAGTCTCTGGCAGCTGGACTTCCAATGCTTCTGGCTGCTCCTCGACTTCAGTTACTACACGTTATGCATATACTAGATATGAATGACTTTGAAAATAAATAATATGCTTAAGGTCACAAGATAATATCATGTGATCAAAATATAATAAGGATCTTATTTGGCTTTGGGACTTTTATGGTAGATATTTGGGACTATAGTGGAGACTCTTGCAAAGAACAGGAGATGATCAAGGAAGTTTGTTGTCCCTAAAAATTATGGTAGGCAATAACTTTAATCGAATTTTGGTTGAAATTCTGCAAGTCTATCATGTCTACCAGTGGTTGTTCCGTGTAGAGGTGGTCTCACTGATTCTAGGAAATTTTTTTTCACAATTTTCTAAGCTTCCTACAGGGAGAAACTGATTTTACAAGTTTGGGGAAAAAGCTGAAACTGATTTTGTATTTTTCTCAATTTTCAACTACATAGAGATTTGGAACACTGATCAACCCAGTAATTGAAGTCCAGTGAACTAGAAATTTTACTATACAACAAATTTATTAACAAGAGTGTTCTGACCAAAATTGGGAATTTTCCAATTAACAGAACAAGAGTAAATAATTTCCCAAGCAGTTAGCTCAAAGCAATTAATTATAAAAATTATGGTAGTTTCATGTCCAATAAACTGCATCACTGCAAAGTAGAGATTGAGATGAGTCTACCAGAATTTATTTAGAAAATTTTGAGCAAATCTACTAGGAGTAATGATTTTTAGAAGTTTGATTGAATTCTGGAATTATTTTCCAAAGGGAAACATTTATATAAAGCAGGCGGGCCTACTGGTTTAAAATCAACCAATCGCAGCTGGGCCGCACCGGGGGCCACGAGGTTAAACAGCGCAGATGCACTGGATCCGGAGCCCCAGCTGATCCCGCGCGAGAGAATCGGTCGCTGACCTGTGGGACCCTCGAGTCATCTCCTACCTCCCGAAGCGTGACGCGGCCGTGGTGGCGCTGCGCCGACGAGCTCACTACGATAGCTGCTTCGACCTCCATTGCACTCGTCCCTGACCGCCTACCCATAGAATCGACCGCACAACACGATGGTGAGGTCCAATCGCGGCGGCAACGGCCGGAGATGGTGGCGCGACGACGGTGGCGGAGCTAGGGTTTCTGCTATCATTGGAATCGCTCATGAATGGGGCAAACGGCTCGGGAAAAGGTCGGGGAGGCTTCTGGGATCATGAGGAAGACTCCTAGGTGGTGTAAACGGCGTGGAACCGCCGGGAAACACAAGTTCGTTGGTGAACAGGGGAGGTTTCAATGGCAGAGGGGGAAAACATGAATATCTCCGACTCTACTCGATGGCGTCCACTGATTCTTGACAGAGGGGTGCGCTAGGAGGTACGGAGTATAATCCTTACTTGCATTGAAGAATCATTACACGTAGAAGTGGAATCAAACCGAGAAGTGAGCTAGTTCATGGGCTACCACCGAAAGCAAAACCCGTATTATTTGCACAACACGGTATGAAAAGAAGAACGGTTTGTACCATGAGAAACATCGTGTCTTGGTGATCCTAGTTGCTTCTGAGAGCAGCTCGAGAGAGGGGTTGTAGCGTCGGCGTGACGGGGAGGCAGTAGCGTCCTCAGAACAGCTTGACAGCGGTGCCGGTAAAACTGCAAAAATGTCGCCTTGTAGCTGACGAAACAAGGAACTAAAAGATTGAGAAGGTAGAGGGAAGGTTTAGGTACCACTTTTCTGTTGGGAGGACGACGAGATTCGGCAAGAATTCGAGCTCGTTGGGCGCACAGGTAGGCGGCGGTGGTTTGCACTCGGGAGTGATGAAAGAGCTGGTGCCTTTCCCTTCGGCCAGAGATGTGAAGATAAGGAGGAGGAGAGGGGAGGGGGAACACGCAACTGGGGTTCAACGCAGTTTCTTGCCGACGGTGACGGTGATCTGTTTGCCGCATCGGGCGTCGAACGGCGGGAGTCAGAACAGAGCACTCAAGGTAACGTCTCCCACCGTTTTTATCCTCATCCCTTCTCTGCAACTTAAATTCTCTTACCAAACACGATCTAAAAATCCTTGATCTTTGTGGAGAAGCCAAATCAAATGTGTAGAGTCAGATTATGAAATTAGATTTCAAATTTGGACAAGTTTCAATCGGAATTCAAATTCAAATTTGAATTTGAATAAAATTCAATGGAGTCACTGAATTAAATAGCAAATGAGCTTCAAAATTATGAAACTTCTTGGATAAGTCAAGCAAGTCATGCTGCTCATGATGGTGTGTTCAAATAAGTCTGAACAGAATTCAAAATTTGAACTTAAATATGGCTTGAATTTGCTAAGCGTCTCAAATAAAATAGCAAATGGAATTCACAAATCTTGAAGCTTGGCACGAAGGATATTTGGAATATTATGAGGCCATGGAAAATTGTATAGCCTCAGAATTGAATATTTTGACAGGGCCTAAATGTACAATGCTATATTCCAATTAATTTGAATATATTTAGTACTGCATAGTGTTTTGCCCCAGCAAAATCAATTCAATAAAATCCAAAATTTGTAGGAATGTCTCTTGAATTATCCTATGGTCATTGGTGAAGCCCATCCCTTATGAAAAAAAATTAGGTATGAGGGAAAGAAATATTCTTGAAGATATCATGTTCATGTGTACAACCATATTTGATCTTTACTATGGTTGAAATCCAACTGGTAACTGAACGTCATATTAAGGAAGAGCTAGGCTTTTACAGTTCCGAAGCGACTAGAGTGGAAGCTTCCCAAGGTAATCATTGTCTTCTCACCATGAGTTTCTATTTTCATCTTTATCATATTTTGAATTTTTCGATCTTTTGCTTCCAGGGTGTCAAAGAAGAGCACTGAAGCTCTAGCCCCTGCGACAGCAACAGAGGCTCCTGCTTTGACCTCTGCATCCCTCAAAAGCTTCCGTGGTAGCGCCAGACCATGGGGGAGAGACTCATGAAGAAGCATAGGCTGTTTCTGAGCTGGTGACTGAGGATCTGACACCAGAGCCAGAGATAGCAGAATCTCCAGCCCCTGAATCAGAAGCAGCTGAAACTCCTGCTGCTGAGCCTGAAGTAGTTGAAGCTCTCGCTCCTGAGCTGGAGGTAGTTGAAGTCGTTGCATCTAGGCCGGAGGTGGTGGTAGCTCTAGGCGAAGCCAGAGTGCCAGCCCTGGAGGTGATTACCATGGAGGTGTCCATGATCGAGACGGAGCACCCAGAAAAGCAAGCGGTAGGTCCTCCAACAATTGAGCCAATAGTTGTTGATCCGACAGGGGGACCTTCCTCATCAGCTATGGAGGTTGAAGTTCCTACTGTGGGACATTCCTCGGCCGTGCCGGATGCAGAAGAGCTCCTAGAAAGCGGCCCCAACACCGTGGAGCGGCAGGGGACCACTCTAGTGCAGTGGGACCCATTATTTGTTCTTGAAGACCCACTGGAGCTTGCGGAGGTGCTCCAGGCGGGCCCGTAGCAAATTCCCCTGGCGTTTTCTATCGACAACACCTGATCAAGTCTGCGCCAAGTCCAGCTCGCCTTCGATTATGAGAGCAAGACTCTCGAAGAAGAGCGCAATACCTTAATGCGTTCGCGCAACAGACTTCATTTCGAGATGAAGCTAACACAATCAAGGCTAGCAGACCAGCGAGAATGGGTGGAGAAGAAGAATAAGGTCCGATTGGTGCAGTACAACCACATGTTGAATGAGCGAGAGGTTGCCATCAAGGCCCTCGATGAGAAAACTCGGGAGATGTTCAAGTATGCTAAGGAGACCAATGAGGCTGCTGATGACCGTCAGGACAGCCTCAATGAACTGAATGAAGTACTCCTCAAATGCCAGAAAGCTCTCGATGAAAGGGAGGATAGGCTCTTGGAGAAGGGGAGGACCTCCTAAAGAGGGATGAGGAGCTCACCCAGAGGCTGACACTGGGAGAGCAGACTTTGCCTTAGCGCACCAAACAATTTGAACAAAAGTGCATTCAAGAGGTAGAAAGGATTTGGCATGTGGGAGAAGAAATCTCCAAAGAGAAACTGATGTTTCCGCTCGAGAGGAAAGCGTGGAAGGCAGAGAAGGACCTAGCGGACTGTCGGAACCGCATCCACCTCCAGGAGACGGAGCTTGCTGACCGAGAAAAGCATGTGGCCGAAAGGATCCAAGAACATGCTAAGGAGGTTGAGCGCCTCGCTCGGGAGAGTTTGGTGCTTGCGACAGCTAGAAGGTCAATGGAGGAACTAAGAAGTTCAAGGGCAACTAAGTCCTAGGAGTTTGGGACTTCCTGGGGCGAGCCAACAAAGCTCTGGTGCCACTTGGCTTCAGTCTGGTACGTTCGGACTACCCGGAGCCGAAACTAGACAAGGAGCCGGTGGCATTGGGCTCTGCTGGCAACAAAATTGATGCAATGGGTGACGTCATCGTTGACCAACTAGAGAAGGAGGGGAATTCTCTGGCCAATAATGTTGCTGAATATGTGCGGACGTGTTTCAAAAACTGGGACCCCCATATGTCTCTTGATACAGTAGTCGAAGGACCCATTGTTGAAGAGCAAGATGCCGCCAGGGCCAGCGTTCAAGAAGCTGCCCAGAATGTTGCCTCGTTCTTTCATAGGACCTCCAGTAGATAGGGCTTTTTTTCTTCTGCCTTCACTTGTAATGCTCATTTTGTATGACTGTAATCAAATCTTTTGAATGAATGAATTCCATTTTGTATGTCTTCAATGCATTGGCCTTTATATTTTAGACCCCCTGGTAGATGTACACAATTTGATTGCGAACATGTACCAAAAGGATTTGAGAATGTCTTGATGACTTCACTTCTCGCTCGTGTGAGACCTATGTGTGCTAAATACATTGGCTTGTGCTGAATACATTGGCTTTGATGATAAAAGTTTTGAATACTACCAAAACACCATTTTAATAAGGTCTGACTCTAGGTCCGAGCTCCGACAAGGTCCGACGTAAGGTCCACCTTGCTTTGGCTAGGTCCGACATCTTTCTCTAGGTTCGACTAGCTTTGGTAAGATCCAGCGCTAGGTCCGACTAGCTTTGGTTAGCTCCAGTGCTAGGTCCTGCTAGCTTTGGTAAGTTCCGGTGCTAGGTCTTGTTAGTTTTGGTAAGCTCCGGTTCAAGGTATGGTTAGCTTTGGCAAGGTTCGGAGCTTGATCGCAGGGGTTCTGCTTTTAATTTGAAATGTTTCGAACTTGCTTTTTTGGATTATGTAAAGTTTTCATAGATTTCTTTTACTAATTTTTTGGTGTGTTGGTGGTTATGGTTGATATCTTATTGCTAAGGTTTGCAACATACTTATGTGAGGTGCCCGCGTAAGGTGTTGTGGTTATCGGAACTATCATGAGTCAAGTCGTGGACTTGTGCTTGGAAGTATACATTGTTTATTCATGTGCAGGTGTTGATTGAGTTCAAGACATGGCTGGTTACGGGATCCATTGAACTAGTCTTAGGGTGAAGATGAGGTTCAACAACCAAGTTCGGGAGGAATTGTAGTTGAGTTGATCGGGAGGTCGCGCAACATGTTTGGATCAAGAACAATGCATATGAAGGCATCATGGACGTCATTGGAATATGTTTGCATATGTGCAAAGAGTGCATGGATGTGTCTACATGGTTTTGAGGCATGATGAAGAGAAGTGGATGTAAAGAATTGGTCGTAAAGGTCCAACCGACTAGGTTATGGACTCAGGCTGTGGCTGAGTCGTGTTTGACTCAAATATGGAATGTTTTGAGTTGGTTATGATAGGATTTCATGTGGGTCACGAATTTGAGTTGTTTTAGGAATGTTGGATATGTTCCTAAGGTGTTTGGGACACTACTACAATAAGCCTCATCGCAGGTGGCTCCAAACATATTATCACACGCGATTTCTAGAACCGCCTGAAATGAAGAGCCTGTGATAATCTGCAAATTCATAGGCGGAGAAGTGAAACTGCCTATGAAGACATATTATCACAGGCGGTTCTTTGCTTAGGCTAGCCGCCTGTGAATACATATTATCACAGGCAGGTTATGCAGCATATATAACCACCTGTGATAATTGTGTTATCACAGGGGGATCTTTACCTACGACAGGCCGCTTGTGGATACAGTTTATGGCAGCCGGTTTGTACCAGTACAATACCTGCCTTTGATAATTAGGTTCTCATAGATAGTTCCTTACATATATCTAGTCGCCTGTGATAATGATATTTTACAGGAAGGTCTAGCCGTAGGTAAATAACTGTGTGTTATAAGGTATACCCTATGCAATACTACCTGCTGTTATTTCTAATTTCTAAGTCAATTCAATATAATCACAGAAGTCATCTCACAAAAGTCAATTTCACTAAAACAATTAACATATGTACAAGTTACACATACAGTCATCTCATAGTTTACAAGTTTCACGAAAAATTGTTTCTATTGGCATAGTCGCAAAGTTCTGGCACATCAGCTATTGCACCATTCTCATCAAAGAACTCCCCTCTTTTGTGCAAATTTTCGCAACGCACAAATTGACACAATTCAGCAGCAATCTTGTCGGCTCCTCCACCAGGCATACTTCTACAAACCGGCCATTTTTCGTTCACATTCTTTGTGTGCTGCAATGAAACACATAACAAGGTTTAGAATGTGTTGGTTTGAATAATCTCAAAGTATAGATCAAAGTGAGAGTATATAGGAATGTATTTGGTATTTTTGGAGCAGTTGTACTATGAGCAATTGAATTTTGAAATTGGAATCAAAATATGAAAATAATGAAACTCAAAAGTAAGAAAATAAGATATCGACATTAAGGATAACTTACATCCTCACGATTCACTCTATATTTGTTGGCGATCCAAAGATGCTCGTATACATAATACCCGCATAAGTCACTCCCAGCAGGCTGCTTCGGACAAGCATAATATGTTTTAATCTCCAATGCATTCGTATGAGGAGGTCTCTGACCGCCAAGTTGTTTTGCGTAAAACCGCAAAGCGCTGTAATACAAGAAATGTCATATAAAACTTGTCAACACATTCTAAATGTGTGTAAACTAAAAGTATCAAATAAACGTAAAATTTCAAAATGGAAATGAAATATTTGTAACGATCTGGTGGGTAATCGGCTGAGTCCATGACTATTGCCAAACCCTGTGTTGACTTGATGAAGATCATTATGTAATGATCACAACACAAATATAAACACACGTGTAAAGAAATAGCAATATTTTCTATTTCAATGTCATGTGTCGAACTTACTCGAAGTGGTACAAAGCCTTTACGAGGTCCTTGCCGTCTCTGACAAAGTTAAACATTGCAAGTCCTATGTAAGCTGCAACTTCTGTCCTTCTATCATTCTTAAGTTGTGAGATTGATTTTTCAAATTATTTTTTTTCATGGGCTTGAACTGTACTTAGTATCGATACGCCTTCACGTCGAATAATGTCTTTGCAATCCGTGTAGGGTCAAGGATACCTGCCTTGCGTTTCATCCTTTCATTATCCATGTATTGCATCTTATTGAAGAAGTCTAGAATTGTTATAATCTCATGAAATGTGTATGCGTTTAGTATGAAAAGAAAATTGAAAATATTAGAGGCACTTACAAGCACTAGACGAGTAGTAGGTTGATTTTGAGCATGCCCCGATGGAAAAGGGTATGCAGCTCTTCAAATAAAATTACTCATTTATTTGCTCTAGTGCTCCATAATGCATCTTTTGGAACACGAAATTTGATGCAAGAAAGATCATATTTTGTGTTGGTAGTGATGTACCACTCGTGCATTCTTTTGAGGGGGGGCAGGTTGTTTGCTAAGTTGTACAGATGTGATAAACGGCTTTCCATTCTCAAATTTAGGAGGAACATCCTCAAGCTTGTATATTGGAACTCCTAGTTTAACTAAAGCCGTCCGCGAATTATACATGGCACAGTCTTCTTCCCACTCCTCGATATCTTCTAATGCTGGCTCATGAGAAGAACGAGATGCACTTGATTTTCTAATATTTTCCTTCATATTTTCCAAATACTTTGACACTTCTAATGATGGTTTCTTAATTTTGTATGAGCTAACATTGATAGGCATTGATAATCAAGGAGTAGCCGTCAGAAGTTAGACACTGGCTTGTTGTTAAACCTGCTGTAACTAATTTCTCTTTACACCCAGCAGCTGGCTCTAGTACTACTTCAAGTTGTTGCTCAACTGGTTGCTCTTTACTAGCAACAACTTGCTCTCGTACTGCTTGAAGCTGTTGTCCAACTTGTTGCTCTTGGTTATCTTTACTAGCAAGGTTACTATCATTTTTGCTGAGACATAGGGGGGGTGGATCTTCCCAGACTGGGAGTAGATCTTCCTGGACTTTCGCCTTAGAAGACAGGGTTGCAGTATTTTGAGATGCGACGGGGCTAGAAATCGGCTCATCGTCCAACACTATATTGCGTCGGTGCTGAAGGATTAATTGGTTGACAGCATGCCCTAGAGTCGCGATCCCCTCATGTGTGATGTGGTCTATTTCGTAATCTTCATAATCATTATCAATGATCTGAAGAACTTGCATCACAGCATAATACAACAGAAGTGGATTGCTATTGAAGTCATGATTAGGCTTTGCCATAGCAGTGGCAACCTGTTTAGTTTTGTTACCTGCTCTGCCGATCGGGACAAGCGGACGACAAGATTTGTCCTTAGAAATATCATCGAAAGCGAACTTATGGGTTGACCCTGAGCCTGGCACAGAACCTACGCTGCGAGGGGTAGGCAGTTGGATATACCAATTGCTCCTTTGGCACGGGAACCATCATTGTACTCGATGCCACTAATTGTCTTGATTGTCTAAGTTGTTCCATTATTTCTTACACAATTTCCTTGACCTTTTGAGCAATCGTTTCATCAAGTGTTTTCTTGGACTTCTCACGTCTTCTATATGTCTCTTTATCTTTCGGGAAACCATCTAGCCAAGACTTTTGAGAAGAGATTGCTCGAATCCGTCCACTATGTTCAGGGTTTCATAGGATAGTTGTAAGTTGGTCATTTTCCCTCTTCGGCTTGAAGATACCATTCTGTTGCTTTTCAGTTACTTGTTTCATTTTTTCCTCCACTTCATTCATAGAGTCAGGTTTTCATGTTTGCCCTCGCTGGTCAAACCTGACTGAGCAAAGACCCACTGCTGAGTTCTCTCATCGCAGCCTTCTAACGGGTGAGGAATTCCCTTACTAGTAATTTCGTCTAATATCTTCTTCCATTCTTGTACTTTGGGGGCATATCCGGCAAACCCCAAGTGATGATGGTATTTGTTCTTTTTGGCAAGATCTGACCTAGTTGCACTTAGGGCTTTAGCATCAGATGTAGTCTTTTAACAAACAAATTCTTGCCACTGAGCTTGTGTGATTTTTCCCATCTTCCTCGGGCTAGGGACCTTATCGGCCTTCACGTAAGCATTCATTTCACTCTTCTAGCCACAAAACTTCTTGCCACAAGAGACCAATGTTGCTTTCTTTACAGCTTCTTTCGTGCCTTTCAGGAACTTGAATTGTTTCTTTATCCTTTTCCATAACTCATTCTTGGTCTCCTCAGGTAATTTTCTCCAATTCTCAATTGTCATCGGCACGAGCTTTCTAACAAGAAAACCGCATGCATTTCGGTACTTGGTAACTAAATCAAGTGGTTCTTGGGGAAGCCCATGTGGACCGACCCTTTTATGTACATGATGCAGTCAAATGGACCCTTATTAGGACCTCGTTGCCCTTGTTTCCGCTTGAGTTAACCTGAGGATTCATCCATTGGACAACCTACTGTAGTTTTAAGAGCCGAAGTCACCTCGTTGTCTTCGTGATTAATCTACGTAGAAAAGAATTATAAGACTTCGTATACTTGAGAACCAACATTACCTTGAATTGCTGAAGTTAAGATTCGTGATCCATACCTCGTCGGCAGGATCACATACCGGGTCGAGATCCTCTAATGTCTTTTTTAATTTTTATATTCGAAAAAAGGATCCAATGGACTGTGAAAGGAGCCTGAACTGCTGGAGTCACTAAACTCCATTTTGTCTTCTTTATTGTTACTACCAGCACCACTCTTCTTAAGGCTTTCCATGCTAGAACTAATAAGACAAAAAATATTATGAATGGCATATTAACTCTACATGAAGTGTTGCATGAAGAAAAAGATGTCAACATTCAAGGGTTTGATAATGCATTCTAGGGTTTAAGGCGATTGACCAAGGTGATTGACAAAGTTCCATTCTAGGGTTTGAGGCGACTGATGGCGTATAAGTGATTTCGCCCGGGTTAGGTTTTTCCAACACAGATAAAATCAAATGAAATCTCTTGATCAATCAGTCAAAGCCAAAAGATAAAATGAAACACAAGAAATCATTATATACCAGTGTGATCAGAAGAACTTTATCAATCACATAATTATTTTGGCGTAGAAACCTATTGACAGTATCCGGCAAGCAAAAAAAAGATCCTATTGCATATTCGATAGGAGAGTTAAAGTCACAGTCATCCCACTGCCAATCTATGGCATACAGATTTATGGTATATAAATTTGGTATTAGTATCATATCATATTAGGGCTCAAAACCAAAATTACATATTACATTTGTCTGTTCCGCCAATCCTTCATTATTAATCTACTCCGCACCTCAATCCAAGATCTACAACTAATGTGAATAAATCATGATGATGAAAAATTGGAAAACAATACACATTGAATGTTGCACGACACGTAAAGTACATGAATCAGCATTCTTGTATATACATTGTACTACTACTACTACTGACAAATGTCTTAATGACATGCAAAGGCAACCAGAGGGAGTGTTAGTAGCAGCCATGAGCAGGAGGAAATGAACACAAAATTTTACAAATCAAGCGTAACTTGCAGCTGCAATGTTCTTCCAAATTTAATAATCCTTAACCCATAAAAATACTCCACCTATTATTCCAATCCCGAGAGCTATAGCATGCACAAAAGTACTTCATAATTCACTGAATTATGTACAACAGCGCCATGGTAATGGTGAAATAAGGAGAATGGTAATAACAAAGGTGCAGGAAACTAATTCAGGGGTAGGACAACAAGAGATTGTACCTAACCAAAAACTACCAACATAGTTTATCATGTCTGAACCCTAATACTACGACCGCGATTTGGCACCAAAACACGATCGACAAATTGCGTCCAGTACATGGAACCAAACGAACTCGTCAGAGGTGTTGTGCGTGGTCCACCACCACCACCACCAGGATGTCTACCCTTTTCGAATTCCCGAACCGTAACAAAGGAAATCTATGCAAGGCACCATTTGGCTTGGCCAGCGGCGAGGGTGAGGAGGCAGGCGGAACAGGGACGGAGGAGGGAGGGTCGAACGGTTTAGGGTTTACCATGAAGCTCAGCATCGATGGCGAGGGCAATGCTCGGCGTACCTAGAAGTGGCGAGGGCGAAGCAAACGGACAACGGCGAAGCTCAGCGGCAACGGCGAAGCTCGGTGGCAAGAGCGGTGAAGACTTGGCAGCAAATGAAATTTTGGCAGCCTGACGACGTCTAAGTGATTTCGCCTGGGTTAGGTTTTCCCAACGCAACTGAGGGATATATATAGACTCCTATCATCGCAGGAAGTTATTAAGAACCAACCACCTGAGAAGATGATTATCTCAGGCGGTTGGCCCTTAATAATCGCTTGAGAAGATTTACTTATCCCAGGCGATTGATAAGTAATAACCACCTGAGATAATCTTTTTCTCAGGCGGTTATTCAGTACCAACCGTCTAAGAAGAACTTTATGTATGCTTAATTAATATTCTTGATTAAATGTGGGGCCTTTCAAAAGCCCAAATTCCACTTTCTTGTAATATGGTTGAGTATTAAAGGTTACCATTAAATTTCACTTCATAAAGCCTTTGAAATTGGTCAGAACATAAAAAACATATAACAATTGCTATTTGTCATTTTTTATCTTGATGAATATAATGATTTTTACATTTAGTTTTTCAATGGACCATTTTAGTCATGATACCAACCTCTATGAATTTTTTCATATTTTTTAAAATTTTTTGAATCAATGTGTGTTCAAAATTTTATGAATGCCTCATATGTATATAAGCATTTGGTTGGAATGACGGATAATTTGAATTTTGACATGTTGGAATGCTTTAAAAAGCTTAACAAAATTCATACATATATAAATAATACAAATATGTTCATACAAACCAATTTCAGTGAAGGATCCCTTTTTTAGGAGATACACAGATGTGAATAATATGTGAGTATAAATTAATTTGATATTTTCCAAAACATTACAATGTTAGCTATAGAAGTTTTAAAATAGTTGCTCCAGGTGGTAGATGTTAATTTTTGAAAAGTATAGAAGAAAGAATCATCATGTTTGGACTCAATGCAGAATCTATACATGTTTGAGTATTTACATTGGTAACTAATTAAGAAAGAAGCAAGAGAAAAGAAAACTGAAGAGCAGGCTTGGGCAATTATCCCAGGCGGTTGGTATGTAATAACCGCCTGAGATAATCTTTTTTCTCAGGCGGTTATTCAGTACCAACCGTATGAGAAGAACTTTATGTAAGCTTAATAAATATTCTTGATTAAATGTGGGACATTTCAAAAGACCAAATTACACTTTCATGTAATATGATTGTGTATTAAAGGTTACTATTTAATTTCACTTCATAAAGCCTTTTAATTTGGTTAGAACATAAAAAACATATAACAATTGCTATTTGCCAGTTTTCTATATTGATGAATATAATGATATTTTCATTTAGTTTTTCAATGGACCTTTTAGTCATCATACCAACCTCTATGAATTTTTTCAGATTTTTTTAATTTTTTTGAATCAATGTGTGTTCAAAATTTGATGAATGCCTCATATGTATATGAGAATATTGTTAGAATGATGGATAATTTGAATTTTGACATGTTGGAATGCTTTAAAAAATTAACAAAATTCATACATGTATAAGTAATACAAATATGTTCATACAAACAAATTTTAGTGAATGATCCTTTTTTAGGAGATACACAAATGTGAATAATATGTGAGTATAAATTAATTTGATATTTACCAAAACATTACAATGATAGCTATAAAAGTTTTAAAATATTTTGTCTAGGTGGTAGATGTTAATTTTTGAAAAATATAGAATAAATAATCATCGAATTTGGACTCAATTTGCAGAATCTATACATGATTGAGTATTGATACTGGAATCTATATAAAAAAGAAGCAAGGGAAAAGAAAACAGAAGAACATGCTCGGGGAACTATCCCAGGCGCTTGGTAAGTAATAACCGCCTGAGATAATCCTTTTCTCAAGCGATTATTCTGTACCAAACGCCTGAGAAGCATTTAAAAACCACCTGAAAAAACCGCATGAACTTTATTAACTTTTATCACTGGCAGTTGTTTCGTCAAAAACCGCCTGTGAAAACCGAAACCTATATAAAGACCACTCGGGCACCACATAAAATCTAACTCTGGAGATTTTCTATCGACGCCACCAGGCTGCTAAAATTTTCTACCGTTCGCCAGCCGATACTGCATTCATCAGTTGATCAAGCTTCGAACAGAGGAAGGGTTAGAAGAGACTTCTTCTTCACTATCATGTTTTTAATTTGTTCTGTTTTCAATTTCATTTTGTTGTGTTTGCATATGCCTCCAACCTCCCCCCCTTGACCACCACTTCGGATTTGTAGTAGATTTGAATGATTAAAGGTTGAAAGATGTAGTTTAGTCTCCCCTTGCGCTCACCCATGAATTTTTTAGAACAGGAAGTGGATTTGAATGATTAAATGTTGAAGATGAATACAAGCACATCATGTGTTCGATGAAATGTTTCAATGAATAAGCCTAAATTCAAAAATCCATTATGGCCACTAGGAAGCTGAGAAAATTATGAAACAAATTTTCTTGGAGTCCTTATGAACAGACCTACATCATACTAGTGTGACAAAAATACACCCTTGTGTGAACCATTGTATTTTGTATTGCAAAGAGCATCAGCTCACAACTAGATGCCCCGTCTGTGGTGTTAGTAGATATAAGAAGGACTACAATCACTAGTATGTTACAAACATGAAAAAGTATTAGAAGAATAAAAAGTTTATTATTGGTCCTGAAGGTGACGATGATGATACTTCTGGCAATGCAGACGGGAAGAATAAGAGAAAAATTCCTGCCTTGGTGATGTGGTACCTTCCGGTAATTGATTGTTTGAAGCGATTGTTCTCAAACCCTAGGGAGGCTGAACTTATGCATTGGCATTCCGAGCAGCGCAAGAAGAATGAAAAACATATTCGACACCCTAGTGATGCAATGCAGTGGAATAATTTTGATATTCAATTAACAAAATTTGCAAAGGAAATAAAAAATGTAAGGTTTGCCTTGGGTACAGACGGAATGAATCCGTTTGGTGAAAAAAGGAGCATACATAGCACGTGGCCTATGGTCTTAATGATGTATAACCTACCGACGTGGTTGTGTCACAAAAGGAAATATATCTTGTTATCTATTCTTGTCCAAGGTCCGAAACAGCCTGGCATCAAAATTGATGTGTTCTTGGAACCATTAATTGAAGATATGGTAAAATTTTGGAATGAAGGGGTACGTACATGGGATGAGTACAAGCGGGAGTATTTCACGCTAAGAGCAATGATATTCGTTACCGTGCATGATTATCCCTGACTGTTTACATTATTGGGACAAATGAAAGGGAGGAAAGGTTGTGTAAGGTGCGTAGATCGAACTGGATTTCTATACCTCACTTCATCCAGAAAGACGGTGTACATGAGACACCGGCGGTTCTCGACAGATACACACAAGTATAGGAAGATGAAAGAACAATTTGATAACAAAATAAAAAAAGATATTGCACCAAAACCTTACAGTGGAAAGCTTGTGTTCGAAATGGTCAAGAACATTCATTTTTCTTTCAGTAAGGGCAAAAAATGTAAAGGAATCAAGAGAAAGAAAAGTACATGTTCGGCTGATACAACTGACATGGCTTTCAAGAAACAATAAATTTTTTCCAAGTATCTTCCTTATCGGAAGAATCTGGAATTTTTCCATAGTATTGATTTGATGCACATTACAAAGAATGTATTTGACAGCATCATCGGGACCTTGCTAGACATGCTGAGGAAAGCAAAGGACGGATTGAATCCACGTATGGACTCAGTAAATCTTCATTTGAGACCAGAGTTTCATCCAGTAGAAAAGGGGAATCAGAAGCAATATCTTCCCCCGGCCAGCTACAACTTCACACTAGATGAGAAAAAAGCAATTTGCGAATGCTTGTGTGGGATCAAAGTGTGAAAGTCCCCTAGAGGGGGGGTGAATAGGTAATAATACCTCAAAACACTTAATCAAACAAGATTAAATTCCTGTGGCCAGACTTGTCAGCATAGGGTGGAAACACTAAAACTTGATTTCTACAAGTTACTTGCAGAATTAAAGTTCACGAAAGAGAGAAGCAATGTGTAGTAAACATGTAAAGCTCAGATTGTGAAGTTTAAACACTTAGGTTGCAAGTTTACAATAATGATCAAAGTGTAGGGCAATAAGAGAAAAGTGAACCCTAATAGCAATACTAGTGATCACGAAAAGAGAAAGACAAGTGAAACGAGATTTATCCCGTGGTTCAGCTCCACGAAGTAGCCTACCTCCACGTTGAGAAGTCCACATAAGGACCAGGTCTCACTTGACCCTTCTCTCACCAAGACACCATGATGGTCGGCTGGGTTTCCACTATATCAATGGGTAATCACCAAGTTTGATGGGGCTGCTCACAACTTGAGGCTCCCACGAATCAATACAATGAGGAGCACACAAAGCTCAACTCACACAAGCCACAAAAGACAACACAATGTGCAAGAGATCAAACCGAGAGCCAAAGCGCGATGATCTTCCTTTACTCTCCTCCCAAACCCTAATCTCTTCATGATTTTCTCTCAAGGGGTTAGTAGAATGAGTAGAAGGCTTTGGAAAGCTCTAGGACGCTTGTGGCGGTGCTAGGGTTCAAGACTTGTTCAAATGAGCCCAGGGGTCCCCTTTTTATAGAGGTCTCGAGTCCCTACTGCTGACCTCGGCAGAGGGCCGTACTAGTCCGGCCTCTAGGCCCGGACTAGTCCGGCCCTATGGGACCACTGACCTCTGGTCAGTTCCCAACAACTGCCACACTAAGCAACGATCAGCACACAACCTGCCAAATCTCCAAATTCAAACGGTCACAAGACAACAGACTAGTCCGGTCAACAACGGACTAGTCCGAAGTGGAACAGAACCATTTGGTCCGTCCCAAAACGGACTTTTCTGGGTTGGCCCAGACTAGTGCGACCCCTAGGGTTTCTCTCGGTCTATCTCAGTAACTGTCAAACGAACAAGTCCGTACCCAATTGGAGAAGTCCGAAATACTCCAGAGAGCTTTAGTCCGTCCAAAAACGGACAAGTCTGGACTTCTTGGACTTAGCTCCAAATTCACTCAGATTCACTCCAAAGACATTTGGTCCGTCTCAAAACAGACTTGTCTGCCATGGCGAGACTAGTCCGACCTTGAGGCCCGGACGAGTCCGGCCTCCTAGGGTTTTTCTCATTTTAGGCTTCTCACATAGGTTTTTCTCTAAACCACCACTTTGAGCCCCTTGGTATGATCTCAATGCACATGATACATCCACCCTCTCACATGACACGGCTCATATAAGCTCAATACCATAGAAACCCTAATTTCTACGCTTGAGTCTTTGACGCCTGTTTTCTCCTTTTCCTTTTTGAGGGTTTTCATCTCATTTCAATCCTTGTACCTGTGCTTAATATCACTTTAGATCATTATCCTCTTAATTGTCGTCATCAATCATCCAAAACCCACGAGGATGCCTAGATGCTCTTTCAATCTCCCCCTTTTTGGTGATTGATGAAAACACATTAAGACTTCAACAACAAAGATAGTAAATCATTTTCAATAACATGTATTTGTATGAGTGACTCCCCCTCAATGTATGCATCACGAGTAAGCGAGATTGAGAGAGTTCTCATACATATACATGTTACGGTGGGGTGCCTAAGTGATGTGTTCATAAAGTGTGATTAGTGAATGATTATGGCAACACATCACAAACCTAGGTAAGATACATGAACACATAGATTAAGTCTTACAATACAACTCTAAATGAGATTTTAAAACATATGTCTAAACATAGATCAAATACACTCTCAAACTAATCTTTATCTCCCCCTCCATCTCTTCCCTTATATCTCTCCCATATATCTAAGTGCCCCTTCCAATAAGCTATCTCTCCCCCTTTGGCATCAAGATAACAAAAAGGAAAAGAATAAAGGAAAGGGCCCTTAGGTCTACTCATCGTCGGAGTCGTGATCGTCATCGCCGCCTTGGCGCTCGATGTTGCTCTCTGTGGCTTCCGGGTCAACATTGGCCTCATCATCATTAGTCGGGGCCGCGGTGGAAGTCCGATCTTCTCCAAACTGAGCAAGCTCCTCGGTAGTGAACTCCGGGATAGAAGTGAGCTCACCATCGCTCTCCTCGGCGGGGGACATTGGAATGTCCAGCTTGTCGCACATCGCTTTGAGATACTTCTCGTTGCGACGATCCATGCGATGTTGTCGAATTTCCTTCTTCCGGCAAGAGGAGAAAAGGGCCTTGAAGCATTTGAAGAATCCACTTCCGCATTGCGATGAAGGCAGAGGTGGTGGAGGAGATGGCACAAAGCGAGAGGAAGAAGCGGGAGGATCCACATTCTTCCTCCTAGGAGCAGCCGGCTCTGGAGGAGGGAGTTGTGGTCGAAGCCTCCGATGAATGATGTCTTTCTTGAATGAGAGTCCAGAGATCTTCTCGATCATGTACACAATGTACGGAGCATATCCACGTGATCGGTTGGGAGTGTGCAAGATGTTGAAGATGTCATCAAAGATATAGTCCACCACATTGAAGCAAACATCTCCATCGACTAGCACCATCAAGTGCCTAAATTTTCCTTGTATAATCCCCGCATCTCCATCCTTGGGGGAAATGGTCTTTCTGGGGACCCGGTTGAGCACACTATAGAAGGGCTTGATGTTTCTGATGTGTCCGGCTTTATACTGTGCATGACTTGGGTACATATACTCCAAGGTGTCGTGATCAACTGGCTTCAGATTTGAAATGATGATCTCATTATCCAGTTGGTCATCCAAGTCAAGCAACTGAGCAAACTCCCAATAGGTGGTGGAGTACTTCTCTCCATGGGTCATCCAGGTAATCCTCCTGTCCCCATCGGTGTGGAAGTATAATGTGGAGTAGAACTGAGTGATGACTTCCACATTCTAGTCATACTGGAAGGCCATGAACTTCTTCAAGCCTTGCCTCTCGACTGCCTCAATCACATCATTGAAGGCTATGTGATCCTTCTGGGCCATGTAATCCGAGTCTATCCACTGAGCATCTGTGACAGGGGTCTGCTTGGTCATATAGACCGTCCGGTAGTAGCCACAGTGGAAGTCACACCAGAAGCGGGGATCCACTGCGCTCCTGTCATGCTGATATACATTGATATTTCTCAACTTGCATGCCTTCTCAGCCCCTTGCCCTTGAAGATATTGGCGTCGAATGCAGCTGCGTGGTTTGGGTTCCGTGCAGGAGAAGACATCGTCAACGGGCCAATGGGTCGAGAGGCACCCTTCTTAACTTTGCTTGCAACCTTCTTGGCCACAATCACCCTCTTCTTGGGTGCATAATCAACTGGGGCCTTGCCTTTATCTTTGGAGGTCCTCGCCCCCTGGGACTTAGTTTGCTCACTCAAGGTCACAAGTTGCTTCCGTTTTGGGGCTGCCTCAGCAGCTGCAGAGTTGTGCTCCTCTCACTGTGTCCTCTTTGCCCTCTGTGAGGCAAAGAATGCAGCCGCCATCTCTTGATCCTCTCTTTGCTTCTAGCGAAAGAGAGCTTGCTTCTCCGCTTCGGTCTCGGAGTGGGAAGGTGGAACATACTCATTGTCTGACATGGTTACTGACAAGAGAAGCAACGGAATGTGTATGAGTCAAAGAAGTTATGGTGTAGAGGTAGAATTCACAAAACCAACCTAGGTTAGGGTTTTCACTGTGTAACCCGGACTCGTCCGCCTAGGGGCCGGACTAGTCCGCTCTATGTCGGACTTGTCCACCCTTTGGTCGGACTAGTCCGGTTCACACATCAAGAACCCTAATCTAGAAAAATTTTGCAAACACTATGGATCCTACCACAAAAATTGAGGTACATGATAACATTGATGTGTAAAACAACATTTGTGAAGAAGTTTCTATCAATGGATACAAAAGAATTGAATTTCAAGGATTTTGGAGTTCGGTCAAGAATACATCTTCAAATCTTTTATTTGACAAAATGTAGGAGAGGAATCATCCACCGATTCTTGGGGAAAGGTTCCTAAGCACCTTAATGCTTCAATCCACCGATTGGAATCAAGATTTGATGGAGGGAATCGAAAATTGCCATTTGGAAGACGATTTTTGAGTGTTTTTGGAGAGATAGTATGTTTGAATGGAAGTGGAGAGGTCGAGGGTTCCCTGGGGAGGTTATGTCCCCAAGGGCCGGACTAGTCCGGTCAGGGACCCGGACTTGTCCGGCATTCGGACTGGGTTCGGACAACTTGAACCACCAGACAAGTCCGGTCCACTGGAGCAGACTAGTCCGGTCCTAAGACCCAAAACTCCTATATATTGAGTTTTTAGTGGAGATTTGTTCCTTTTGGACTATATTTCACAAAAGATCTTTGTAAATATGGTCAGTAAGCAATCAACAATCAAACTATGACCATGATTCACAAGGATTCAATAATTTAAAAATAATTTGTATAAAAATTGAGGAGGATGAGTTTTTTGCAAGCATGTGTGAATTTTGAATATTACAATTAGATGTGCAAGACTTAAGCCACATTTCGAGAATCTAGGATATTTAGGTCACTCCTGAGTTCACAAAACCTTTTCTCATCTAAGGGCTTGGTAAAGATATTGGCCAATTGTTTATTGGTTCTCACATGGGAAATTGCAATGTCTCATTTGATGGTGTGATCTCTCAAGAAATGGCAGCAAATATCGATGTGCTTGGTCCTTGAGTGTTCAACTGGATTGTGGGCTATTGTGATGGCACTCTCATTGTCACATAGGAGAGGGATATGGTGCATGTTTATGCCATAGTCCCTAAGAGTTTTTCGCACCCAAAAAAGTTGTGCACAACAACTTCCGGTGACCTACTCCGCTTCGACTGTGGAAAGTGCAATGGAGTTTGTTTCTTTGAGGACCAAGACACTAGAGATCTACCAAGGAACTGGCAAGTTTGTTATGTACTCTTCCTATCAACTTTGCACCCCGCATAGTCCGCATCAGAATATCCAATGAGGTTAAACTTGGAGCCTTTAGGGTACCAAAGTCCTAGGCTTGGTGTGTGAACCAAATATCTAAAAATTCTCTTAACGGCGGTCAAATGACACACCTTTGGAGCGGCTTGAAATCTATCACACATAAACACATTAAGCATGATATCGGGCCTAGATGCACATAAATAAAGCAATGAGCCTATCATGGAACGATATACCTTTTCGTCCACACTTGGACCATCTTCGTTGAGATCGAGATGCCCATTGGTTGCCATAAGAGTCTTGATGGGTTTGGCCTTTTCCATGTCAAACTTCTTGAGTATGTCTTGTGCGTACTTGGTTTGACTAATGAACGTGCCTTCCTTGAGTTGCTTTACTAGAAAACCTAGAAAGAGCTTCAACTCCCCCATCATGGACATCTCAAATATTTCCGTCATTATCTTGGAAAACTCATCACAAAAAGCTTTGCTAGTAGAACCAAATATAATGTCATCGACATATATTTGGCAAACAAAAAAATCATCATTGAAGTGTTTAGTGAATAAAGTAAAGTCCGACTTCCCAATTTTGAAGCCATTTTGAGTTAGAAAATCCCTAAGGTACTCATACCAAGCTCTAGGAGCTTCTATGGGTCCATAGAGAGTCGTACGCAATTTGTACACATGGTTTGGGAATTCTTCATCTTCAAATCCGGGGGGGGGGGGGGGGGGTTGCTCCACATACACCTCTTCCTTGATTGGAACATTGACGAATAAACTCTTGACGTCCATTTGATATAGCTTAAAATCATGGTGAGTAGCAAAGGCAAGTAATATACGAATTGATTCAAGACAATCTACGGGAGAAAAGGTTTCTTCGAAACCCAAACCTTCAACTTGTGGATACCCTTTGGCCACAAGTCGTGTCTTGTTCCTTTGTAACCACCCCGTGTCCATCTTGTTTGTTGTGGAACACCCATTTGGTGCCTACAACATTCGCATTAGGCCTCTTCGCAAGCCCCCATACTTGATTTCTATTGAAGTTGTTAAGCTCTTCTTGCATGGCCATCACCCAATCCGGATCTCGTAGTGCTTCTTCAACCTTGTGGGGCTCCAAGGAAAAAACAAAAGAGTAATGTTCACAAATGTTTGCAACACGAGATCAAGTAGTTACCCCCTTGGAGATGTCTCCAAGTATATTGTCAACAGGATGGACCCGTTGGACGCTTTGATGAACTCTTAGGTGTGGCACTTGAGGTCTTGATTCAATCATCTTGGTCATCCTCATACTCATTGTCTCCCCTAGATTGATGCCTCCATTTTCATCTTCTTGGAGCGCATCTTGGGAAACTTGATGTTGATCATTTGAGGAAGAGCTTTCTTGATGTTTAGGATGGTCACTTGCATCTTGAGTTGTTCTTGTGGTCGTATGTCCCCAAGTGCCATTCTTCCTATCACCACTTGTGGAGCTTCTGCTTGATCTAGCACATGAGGATCAACTTGCCCCACTTGGAAGCCATTAGTCTCATCAAACACAACGTTAATTGCTACTTCAACAATTCTGGAGTATTTGTTAAAGACACGATAGGCGTAAGTGTTTGAGTCATAGCCAAGCAAGAAACCCTCATCAGACTTAGAAGCAAACTTCGAAGTCTTAGGCTTCTTGTTAAGAATGTAGCATTTGCTCCCAAAAACACGAAAGTAATAGATGTTGGTCTTGTTACCGGTTAGGATCTCATATGGCGTCTTCTTAAGTATGCGGTGAAGATAAAACCGATTTATGGCATGGCAAGCGGTGTTAGCGGCTTCCGACCAAAACCGGTCCGACGTCTTGTACTCATCAATCATGGTTCTTGACATCTCAATTAGAGTCCTATTCTTCCTCTGGGTCACCCCATTTTGTTGAGGGGAGTAGGGGGCCGAGAACTCATGCTTGATGCCTTCTTCATCCAAAAATTCTTCAACCTGAGTATTCTTGAATTCGGTGCCATTTGTCACTCCTTATGGTCTTGATACTCAAGGAGAACTCATTTTGAGCTCTCTTCAAGTATCTCTTGAGAACACCTTGAGTCTCTCTCTTGTCATGCAAAAAGAATACCCAAGTGGAACGTGAAAAGTCATCAACAATAACAAGACCATATTTGTTACCACCAATACTAGTGTAGGCGATTGGACCAAAGAGATCCATGTGTAGAAGCTCCAATGGTCTTGATGTTGTCATAATGTTCTTGGATGGATGTGGTGCTCCAACTTGCTTTCCGGCTTGGCATGCGCTACATGGCCTTTCCCTTTTCAAAAACAACATTCTTTAAACCACGGATGTGCTCGTCCTTAAGGAGTTTTTGCAAATTCCTCATCCTAACATGGGCCAGCCTTCTATGCCAAAGCCATCCCATGTTAGTTTTTGCAATTAAGCATGTATCAAGTTGGGGTCTATTCGCGTATAAATCCACAAGATAGAGCTTTCCCTTGAGTACACCCTTAAAGGCAATTGAGCCATTGCTTCTCCTCGTGACGGTCACACCCTCATTAGTGAATAAACAATTATAACCTTTGTCACATAGTTGTGATATGGACAAGAGGTTATAATCAAGTGAATCAACATTTAAAACATTTGAAAGAGTATGATTAGGGGATATAGCAATTTTACTGGTGCCAAGGATCTTTTCTTGGCAATTGTCCCCAAAATAGATTCCTTCACTTGGATCTTCATTTAGCTCATACTCCACAAATGTCTTTCTCTCTTCGGTCATATGATTTGTGCACCCACTATCAAGAACCCACTTGGTTCCAATGGAGGATTATGCCTACAAGAAAGATTTAAGCCTTGGCTTTATGTACCCAAGCGGTGTTGGGTCCTTCGATGTTAGTCAAGAGGCACTTGGGCACCCATACACTAGGTTTGGGACTTTTGCGGTGTGGCCCAACATACCTAGCATATGCCTTTCCAAACTTGTTCCTCAATAAATTATATGAAGCATCAAAATCATGGAACAAATGGTGAGGTTCTTTATTAGGCATTTTAGGTGTAGTAGCAATGTTCTTTCCTTTATTGTTGAATGAGCCTCCTTTGACAAAAACAATCAAGTCTTTGCCATTCTTGGGAGTTTTGGCATTTTCCTCATCCCCCTAGAATAACCAAGACCATCCTTGACAAGGGGATGTCTTTTGTTGGTATATGCACTACGTGCATATGCCACCTTCTCCATGTCAAAGATGCCACCCTTGGGTGCTTGATTGGTTTGTGCCAACTTTAGCTCATCTTTAAGCTTTATGACTAAGTTTGAGAATTTACATGGTTGAGATGTTTCAGATTTAATATTTGTGGAAGGTGAGCTTGTAGAGGAAGAAGGTGCATTGACCTTGAGAGACTTCACTTGCGTCTTAAGAATCTTGTTAGCTTGTGTCAAACTAACAAGTTCATTCTTGAGCACAATTGTAGTGTTCTCAAGGTTTGAGCAAGTTTCCTTGCTCAAAGCGAGTTCACGCTCAAGTGCCTTGCTTCTTTCTCTTTCAAGCTCCATGATCTCCTCAACCTCTTGAAATCTCTCCTTTTGTTGGATTAGCATGTCCTCTTGACGGTTGATGAGTTCTTCCTTCTCAAATATCTCTTCCGTTAAGAATCTCGATCTCTTCGAGGTGCTTTTGCTCATGTCTCTAAGCATATGTTCATGTTCACTACCGCTATCAAATTCATCATGAAAATAAATTGAAGAAGAGGATTTAGATTTAACCTTATTTCTTCCCTCCTTGGCCATGAGACATGTTGGCCTTGAAATCTCCAAGTTGGGGAAGAGCTTGTTCTCCGTTGTTGTCTTCTTCATAGAAATAGTTGCTACCTTCTCATCTTCATCGGAGGAGGATTCATCATTTGAATCCCACTCCTTTCCAAGGTCGGCATGTCCGGATTGCTTCTTCTTCTTGAAGTACTTCTTCTCTTTGGACTTGCCCTCCTTCTTCTTCTTGTTTTCTTCATGTGGACAATCCACAATGAAGTGACCATATTCTCCGCAACTGTAGCAAGCCCTTTTTGATCTTGTCATGGGCCTGTCTTTGCTTCTCGTTTCATTTTGGTAGCTCCCCCTCCTCCTTATAAACATCCTCCTAAAGTTGTTGATGAAGAGAGCTTCTTCCTGATCGGTGTCGGGACTCTCTTCATCACTCTCTTCCTTTTCTTGTGATCTTGAGGACGTTGCTTTGAATGCAACATCCCTTTTCTTGGAGGAGGAAAGCTTTTGTAGGTCATTGTAGAACATCGCTTCTTGCTTCATCATCTCATGGTTGGTGATTCTCCCTAGCACTTCTTCGGGAGTATTCTTCTGGAAGCCCGGACTTTCACGAATTAGTGAGCAAAGAGTGATGTTTCGAGGCATGAATGCTTGAATCATCCTCTTTACCACCTCGTGGTCAGTCCATCGGGTGCTTCCATATGATCGACTCTTGTTGATGAGAGTCTTGAGGCTGTCATACATATCTTGGGGAGATTCACCCTCCATGATGCTGAATCTCCCAAGTTCTCCTTCGATCATCTTGATCTTTGCCTCCCTGATGACGCGGTTGCCTTCGTGCACCATCTTGAGGGTATCCCAAATCTCCTTGGCAACCTCCAACCCTTCAATGCGGTTGAACTCCTTAGGAGTCAATGAGGAGGTAATCACTCCAACGGCTTGAGCATTGAGATGTAGAAGAACGGCTTGCTCCGGTGTGATGTCTTCCTCATTCTTTAGAAGATGAACACCTGTCATCACAATTTGCCACAAGCTAGGGTTTAAGGAAATGAGGTGCATCTTCATATTATGCTTCCACATAGAATAATCATTTCCGACACATTGAGGAGGTTTACAAATGGGAATAGACAAATAGTTGTTGCTCGCGATAAGTTGCTCGTAATTGTAAGGATATCGAGAGTAGTCTTGTGAACTACTCCCGTTTTCGATATTGATCGGAGCAATTGGCTTGATCTCCATCTTGGGCACATTGAGCTTCTCAGGAAGCCGTGCTTTGAGCATACGAACTTCTTCGTCGTCATTGGGATCATCTTGAAGAACATCGACGTTCTTCGTCTTGATGTCATCGACGACCACTGAAACTTCATTGTCACCCCTTCTGGCCATTACTTCTCCGAGTTGTTAGACTCTTGGGGAGAAGCCTGCTCTGATACCAATTAAGTGTCGCCTAGAGGGGGGTGAATAGGCAATAATACCTGAAATTACTTAATAAAACAAGATTATATTCCTGTGGCCGGACTAGTCTGCATAGGGCCAGACTAGTCCGCTCAACATAGAGTGTAAACCCTAAAACTTGATTTCATCAAGTTATTTGTGGAATTAAAGTTCACCAAAGAGATAATAAATGTGTATTAAACTTGTAAAGCTCAGATTGTGAAGTTTAAACACTTAGATTGCAAGTTTACAATAATGATCAAAGTGTAAGGCAATAAGAGCAAAGTGAACCGTATTAGCAATTCTAGTGTTCATGAAAAGCGAAAGACGAGTGAAACAAGATTTATCCCATGGTTCAGCTCCACGAAGAAGCCTACCTCCACGTTGAGAAGTCCACACAAGGATCGGGTCTCACTTGACCCTTCTCTCACCAAGCCACCACGATGGCAGGCTTGGTTTCCACTATATCAATGGGTAATCACCAAGTTTGATGGGGCTGCTCACAACTTGAGGCTCCCAAAAATCAATATAATGAGGAGCACACGAAGCTCAACTCACACAAGCCACAAAACACAACACAATGTGCAAGAGATCAAACCGACAGCCAAAGCGCGATGATCTTCCTTTACTCTCTCCCCAAAACCTAATCTCTTCAAGATTTGCTCTCAAGGGGTTAGTAGGATGAGTACAAGGCTTTGGAAAGCTATAGGATGCTTATGGCGGCGCTAGGGTTCAAGACTTGTTCAAATGAGCCTGGCGGTCCCCTTTCTAAAGAGGTCCTGAGCCCCTATTGCTGACCTCAGGAGAGGGGCGGAGTAGTCCAGCCCTATGGGACCACTAACCTGTGGTCAGTTCCCGACAACTGCCACATTGAGCAACGATCGTCACGCTACCCGCCAAATTTACAAATTCAAACGGTCACAAGACAACGGACTAGTCCGGTCAAAAACAGACTAGTCCGAAGTGGAACAAAACCATTTGGTCCGTCCCAAAACGGACTTTTCTGGGTTGGCCCGGACTAGTCTGGCTATAGGGGCGGACTAGTCTGACCCCTAGGGTTTCTCTCGGTCTATCTCAGTAAGTCTCAAACGGGCAAGTCCGTACCCAAATGGAGAAGTCCGAACTACTACAGAGAGCTTTAGTCCGTCCAGAAACGGACAAGTCCGGACTTCTCAGACTTATTTCCAAATTCACTCAGATTCACTTCAGAGACATTTGATCCGTCTAAAAACGGACTTGTTTGCAATGGCCGGACTAGTCCGGCCTTGAGGCCCGGACTAGTCCGGCCTCCTAGGGTTTTTCTCATTTTAGAATTCTCACTTAGGTTTCTCTAAACCACCACTTTGAGCCCCTTGGTATGATCTCAATGCACATGATACATCCACCCTCTCACATGACACAGCTCATATAAGCTCAATACAATAGAAACCCAAATTTCTACGCTTGAGTCTTTGACGCCCGTTTTCTCCTTTTCTTTTTTGAGGGTTTTCATCTCATTTCTATCCATGTACCTGTGCTTAAGATCACATTAGCTCATTAGCCTCTTAATTGTCGGCATCAATAATCCAAAACCCACGGGGATGCCTAGATGCTCTTTCAAAGTGCCCACGAGTTTCTCATCCAATATATGCAAACTAGTCTCAATGAAGGACTTGTCTTTATTCGGCAATAATTCTCACGACAGTCACATGATGATGATAGTGTTCCTTGCCATTGCAATAAGAGCCATCAAACATGAGCATATGAAAGTTGTCATGCAGTATCGCATAAGGTGATAGCACGTGAAGATTTAGACTATCTGAAAACATACATCGTCGAGACTATGTGCAAGCTTGAGATGTGTTTCCCACGATCCTTTTTTGATATGCAAGTACACCTAATCATACATCTTGTTGATCAGACAAAATCATTGGGGCCACTATATTTACATCATATGTTTTTGTTGGAGAGATATTTAGAAGTATTAAAAGGTTATCCGCGGAACCGTGCTCACCCAAAGGGTTTAATTATGGAAGGATACACCACTGAAGAAGTGATTCAGGGTTGCGCTGATTACATAAAAGATGGAAAATCAATAGGTGTGCCTATACCAGTACATGAGGGTAGACTACGTAGGAGAGGCAAAGTGAGTAAGAAAACTTTTATCGTTCAAGATTACAAGAATGTACACCGTGCACATTTTGGTGTACTACGATAGCTTGCAATAGCTGAGTCGTACATCGAGGAACACCAAATTGAGTTTCGCAAAAAAAACCAAGACCGCACAGAGGATTGCATCATGAAAGAGCACATAAGATGTTTCACTGAATGGTTAATGGACAAAAATATACCATACATCACTCTATAGAAGAGGCAAAAATGAAGAAGTTAGCTTCTGGCCCATCTACTTTGGTGACATCATGGCAAGCATATGACATCAATGGTTACACATTTTACACTAAAGAAAAAGACAGTAGGAGTGTTGCACAAAATAGTGGTGTTCGTATTGAGGCTTATGATTCACAAGGGCAGAAGACCACATACTTCGGGTTCATAGAGGATATATAGGAACTCAATTATGGCAAAAGAATGGTAAATCCCTTATTTAAGTGCCAATGGGTCAAACATCCTGATGGTGTGAAAGTGGACAATTACGGGCTGACACTGGTAGACTTGAATAAAGTGGGTTATAAAGATGACCTGTGGGTTCTCGCCGATTGTGTTGCACAAGTTTTTTATGTACAAGGTCCAGAAACATGGAAGATGCACGTAGTTGTTTCTGGAAAGCAAAATATTGTTGGGGTTGAGAATTTGGGAGATGATGAATAGGAATATAATCAGTATGAAGAGATGCACCTTTTCATCAAACCAAAAAACATCAAACGCGTAGAGAGAAGCATTAAAAAGGATTTGAAACCCTATATGTGAGAAGATGTCAATGCTGGAAAAAATGTATTATATATATTGTATATATTTATATCCTCTGAAATCAACTTAGAACAATGTTCTATTTCAGCTTTAGATAGCATGTTTTGAACATTATTAAATTCAACTTTTGTAGAGAAGACTAATTTGGACAAGTGATCTTTTTCGGCTTGTTGACTATCTTATTTATCACTTTCACATGTTCCATAAGTTATCAAATTGTATGTGTATATAAATTTCTTCTGACCTATGATGATAAGGCTGTAAAACCCCACTTTTATGGCATGTTAAGTTCATATGGGTTTTGTGATCAACTATTTTGGATCTCCAATATAATGGTACACATGAACTATGCCATCCAAAACTTATCTTGCACTCTTTGTTAGATTCTTTTATCATGGGTATTAGACTTCACCATGAATCCAAATTATATTCTATTCACCTTTTAAGAATAAGAATTTTTGGATAAGGATTAGTAAGCAATGCACAATGAAGCCCTAATAAGCTCTAAACCAAATATTCAAATTAAGGGCTCTAAATTTTTCCATGAGCTCCTAAATTCCTCAATAGCATGCTTACAAAGTTTCAAGATTTTGGAAACTCATCTACTATTTTTATTGAGGTGCTTAGCAAATTTAAATCAAATTCAAATCTGAATTTTAAATTCTTCTCCAACTTCTTTAAACATAAGAATTGAATTCACCATTGTGTTCAGAATAATTCATTTGCCATCTCCACAAAATTTCATGATTTTTGGAGTTGATCTTCTATTTTTAAATGAATTAGTAACTGAGCTGTGGGGAGAATCACTGGACAGTGGGCCCCACATGTCAGCTCCCCTTTTAAACGGATCAGCTCAACCCCGACACCTCTGCACCGCCGCGCCCCCGCTCGACACCGCGCGCGCATGCAGCTCCAGCGAGCTGCCTGCCTGCTCGCCGCGGCTCTATAAAAGGCCGGCCGAAGCCCCTTTAATCCTCATCCCCGGTCACAGCTCCACTGCCTCGCCATTTTTCTTCCGCCGCGCGCCATCGCCGCCGCTCGCCACTGCTCCGCGGGTGCCGCCGTTCCACGCCGTTTCAAGCCTAGCTCCAAAGAGCAAAAAGGTGCGCCTGATCAAACTCTAGCTCATGGTACAAACCGTTTCCATTATCGTTGAAGCCTGAGCCAGATATTGATCGTTTCCTCTACGGCCGAGGGTAGATAGCTAGCTATGATTTCATGTAAAATTCCTTTTCGACAAGCAATCATCCTTTGCAATTATTTAGAGATAGTTTCTATAGGCCCTAGTGATCCTGTCTGATCAAAAACCTTTAAGGATCATCAAGCAACGGCTCTGAATTTCGAGTTTTGCTCGCCGCCGGTGAGAAAACCTCGGTTCACCGTCGAACTCATGATTCCCGGCAACTCACTCCCCTTCTGCGCCCATATCCTTGAACTCCATCATCCCATAAAGGTTTTGGAGCAATTCCCAAGTGATTTGAGCTACTCTTTAGAGAGTTCTATGATGCCCGAGCACTCATCGCCGCCACCGCCGTCGCACGACCTTTTCCGGCAAGTTTCAAGACCCATTGACCTCACCACCGTGCTCAGCGACCCCAAAAACCCCCAGGCGGCAAGTTTCCGCGATTCTGGTGCGTTGGATTGGCCGGCGGCGAGGCTCGCCGGAGAGCACCGCCGCGGGAACCCCGCGCGCCGCCCGCGTCGGGAGGTAGAAGACGACGCGGCGGGTCCCGCGTGTCAGCGGCGGTAAATCCCGTCGGATCAGGTGTGGCCACGGGATTTGCTGTGGCTACGCGGTGGGAATCTGTGGCCCCCGTGTGGTTTAAATGCTATTGGTTCATTTTAAAACAGTGGGGCCCACGAGTTAAATCAAATTAGGAAATTATTCCAGAATAGGCTCCAACTTAGAAAATCCATAACTTTCTGTAGGATACTCCAAAATTCTTCAAACAAATTTTGTTCGAAAGATCTCGAGCTCTAGTTTCTGTCAATACCAATTAGGTTCTGTGAAACTCAGAGTTAAATTCTGTAGAAAATAATCTTTCCTAATGCAAATGAAATTTTTCCAGACAAGATATCCACAGGAAAAATCCCCAAAATTCACATAAAATTTATTGTCCTATTCTTGATTATCAGGCAAAATCTGGGAGCCATAGCACCTGTTTAACTCTCTGTATAATTCAATTTCCTTTTTCAGTTGTTGAATTTTCACAGCTACTAGGTTGCTTTATTAGGTCCCAAAATTTTACAGGGTCTTCCTTTAGTCATTCCCTAGCTCCTGTTAAAGTCTTGGATTTAATTAACCTACTATACTAGTCCTAAATCAGTTACAAACTAAATATTGGTTTAATGTCTAGAAACTCAATCATAAAGTAAATCCAGAAATTCCTACCGAATTAGAAATACAATAACTCCTTCCCCACAGCTTAGAAAATTATGAAACAAATTTTGCTAAGACCAGAACCACTCCCTCCATCTTGATTATCAACTGTTAGCTAGGTTCAAGCTACAGTTTCCTCTCGGAAATTTTTGGAAGTTGATTTGCTTGCCATACTTTCGGAGACCACAATCTGCTATGATCATCTCCTGTTCTTTGCAAGAGCTTTGATCATATTCCCTAGTATCTACCATCGAAGTTCCAGAGCCAATTAAGGTCCCTGTCATATAGTGATCACCATGAATTAATTTATGGTCTTAAACTAAATAAATTTCAAAGTCATTTATATATCCATCTTATCTGCATATCGTATAGTGACCGAAGTCGAGGAGAAGCCAGAAGCCTTGGAAGAGAACCTTCCAATTTTTAACTCAGAACCTGACCTGCAACAAGGCAAGCCCCGGTTTGCATTTAAGTCGTTTATGAGCTTTTGCTTTATCACTATGATGAATAGTATATGAATTGTGCATTACGTTTAGGGTGTATGATACTCCACTTGCATGACCAAAAATCCCAGGGGTTTGTTTGGCACGAGTTACAGTTTGACCTGTAGTAACTGCTTTGCTAATGCATAGGAAATCCGGTAGAAGTCGAGTAGTTGGAATCTACTCGCGAGAGATGTATCTCACAGGATTGGTTGAAAAGAAAATGGTTTAATATAATGAAATTGAGACCGGGCAGGGATTGGATAGGAAGCGGCGAGAATTGAGTCTCGGTCGCATAGCCCTGCCTGTGTCGATTAAGGCCCGTCCGTATGCAGCCCCTTCGGACAAGCTTGAATTGTACCGGCAATATAATGGACATATGGAATCCAATAAACTGATGTAACTTGATAACTGGGGTGTTGAGACCCATTAACTCACCATCGATAGGGGTGGGTTGAGGACAGTAAGGTGTAAATCGGTCGGCAGACACATGAGGTGTTCTGTGCGGAGACCTTCTGTTTGCGGAGGTGAGACGGGCTCAGCCTTTGAGTTTCTTGTGAAAGGTGGCCATATACGCCTAGTACTGAAGTGTTATGTAGGTCCAGGTGTACTCGCTGACACTTCCGAACGACGTATGTGTCGTGTTGTCCGGGTGTGTCTTGATTGCAATCACTGTCCCTCGCAGTAATAGAGTATCACTTGTCTGTCGCATTCGCGACGTAGTAAATACTAAAGAAGTCAGGAAAGTCATATGATATTGAATTATAATTACTTTGCAACTTTGTTTGATTTAGAAATAGTATAACTAAAGATTTACAATTTCCCCATACTTTAGCTGTAATAGCATTATGTGCTTTGGGCATGTCATATCATCGGTAAAACGTTTCTTGTTTGATTGTGGAGCCCATGATGTGCCGTGCTCAGAGAATGTCATTTGCTACCTAAAACTTGGTTATAAGGATCCACTTGTAGGCGAGTTATTTATGCTATTCCTTACCTATGTTTAGTGTCCCCGTGCATCTGTCTAGTGAGACGGTTAAGTCTTGCTGAGCCTTAAGCTCACGTTTGCAGTTAACGAGTTTTTGCAGGTTACCCTTTTGAGGATGGGTTTGACGATGAGGCAACACCCCCTCCAGGGTGTACAGCCGAGTGGGAACCCTGCACGCCGCCATAGTTTGAGTGTTGCTAGTGCAAAGTATCCCTGGCATGGAAAACTTTGCTTTTTGCATAGCTAGTGCTGAGAGCGTAGCTATGGTATGTATATATTTCTTTACATCCGCTAGTATTGTGAAAACTTCCGCTGTGTATTAAATAAAAGACGTGGTCTTGTACTTTATTCTGGTTCTATTCTTGTAAACTGTTGGGTGTCGCATCGCACGACACCACCCAATGAGATCCTCGGATGTGTGGATTCCGGTCCCCACAGACATGGTATCAGAGCTTCGTTGGGAACAGTGTACCGGAAAAGAACATATTTTCAAAAATTAGGAACTTGAGTGAGGAATTAGTTATATGCCGTTATAAGGAGTATTATTAGTATAAGATATAAAGGTGGTAAACTAACTATGTGTTATAATATTCTGTAACGACGCTCCGACATCAGGTAAGAGGTAAGGTACGCCACCGAGAGCGGATCAATCTCGGTAAACTCAGCATACGAGAGGTGGTATGTGAAATTTCCGTGGCTTGGCACGGAAAGTCAATATGAGTCTTTGAAACTTTCCATGTTTCTAAAGAACATATGACACGCGGTACCCCAGCGTGACACAAAGTTAGAGGGAAACCCCGTCGGGTGGTATGTAACCTGATAGTGTGTTCTCATATCTGTGAGAACATGCGAACACGTATGCCCGAGCGTGTATAAGCCGGATCGTACGGGAGTCTTTGCTGTACAGACGTATTTACAGCCATGTACCTCGAGACATGGCCTTGCTCGAGGACGACTCACACCAGAGTCGTATGCATTTACTTTTAGTTATATATTATTGTGACTGCCTGCCGTGTTTCCCCGTGCCGCCCTTGAGGTGCGAAGGTGTGAAAGGGGATTGTTTGTCTTCTGCAGGTAATCTAACTCCGGTAGCAACCCGTGTAGAAGCCGTTTGCGAGGGAACGATATAGGAACCACCTATAGACGTAACCGGATGTACCGGATAGAATTTCCTTTCGTGAGGCACGTAGCACCGTCAGTATCAAACATGATACTAGACCCTCCCCACCGACAGAATGGTTGCATTGTGTTTTGAGAAAGTCCGACTATCAGATACTGATAATTTCGGGCTCGACATGATAAGGTGGATAGAACCAAGATTCTTGTTTTCTGGTAGAAGTAGCTCAACTTCGCCAGGTTGTAATCTTGGTTAGCAATTAGATATCATAAGAGTATCCTACATGGATGGAGAGCTCGTGAAGGTCTCTCCAACTTTTCCGTTGACCATAAAGACAGAAAAGCTTGTTAATCTGTTGAAAACTGGGGTTTACTGTAATTACTCCATATGAACCCACCTTTGTACCGTTTCTGTATTCTTGCCATAACTCACTGTAGAAAAATCCACTACCTTATTGGGATATATGTTTGAGAAGGGTAGGTGGAGATTCACGAGTTTGTTTTGGGGAGTCCTTCCTGATTTTAATTGGAGTTTAACCGAATTGGGAAGTCAACACAGTAAACTGCATGACTGCTGATGCAAACCAGTCAGCTTTACTGTTGAGTTTGGATAATTATAACCCCTAATCCAGAACAGTGATATGGTTACGCATATACATTTCTGGAAAGCTTAGGAAGTCGTCTATCAACTTTATTTATCACTCCTGACCTGAATCTAGGTGTAGCTATGCCTAATTCCATTTGTCGCAAATTTGGTTCCTGCAGTCCAGAACTTGGGACAGTTTGCACATAATTGTGAATTGATGCATAATACCTTCATGACAAGGTTGTCGTGGGGGAACTTCTTTAGTTCTGGATCGTTAACACGATGTTACTCAATGTTTATTTTGACACTACCTCAATATCTTATCATGATGAACCTGTATAGAATGTGGAGATAAGCCCATATACAGGGGAGGTTCTGTCAAAATTTTCAGAACCCTTGAGTCAACTTAAAACTGGTATAGATTGTTCATACTAGTTCAACAGTGGCTGTATGGGTACAATCTGGAAAGGTTTTGAAGTGTACTACAATTTTTGTATTCAACATAAAGTTTAGTTCTGACTTCTTCTGTATGAAACTTACGGGTTACTGCAGATTGGTCAGATAAACCAGAACTGTACTCATTTCCAGATTGCAGCTTTGACTGAACCAATTGATTATGGATATTTCTTTTTGTCCCACATCACCAGTGATTGGGTCGAATACTTAAACGGTGTATTGACATTGGGGTATATTTGTCCACAGATGGCAGCACCAAGAATTCAGTTGCCTAATGGATGGGTGTTCTCAACATGCACCGGGCACGCCGGTTTTCCGGACGTGTTTGCACGGTTGCTCGGCCAGTTTGGCTATTTGGTGTTACCTAGCTATTGGGGCAAGAAGTTCCAGGAGGGCGGTATGTGGAGTTGCACCATCTACGTCGATGTGCCTGCCGGTCCACCGCATCTCGGATGGGTTCCATACTCCATCAAGATCAAAGGATTGATATTAGAAGAAACATGGAGCTACGCCGCAAGTGTTGCCATAGGGAGGTTTTGCAAACTCCATTACCGTCATCTGGTGGGTACTCCGTATGAGCTCTTCCCAGTCAACGGCAGGGCTTCTGAAGCCTGGGCAACCCGCTTGCTTGCGGAGGTGGGAGAGCATGGCGAAACATCCGCAACGGCCTTAGCGATGTATGCAGCAGCCTCACATCGCGAGAAGGGTAATCAAAGGACATGCATAAAAGAGTTGACAAATAATCTGAAGCAAGCCATGAAGCGAGCAAACCACTTTGAGTGGGCAAATGACGGACTTAGGGATATGATGGCTCCTCTTAATCATCGTTTGAACCTTAGGGAGAATCAATGGCATGACGCTGTTATGGATTTGGCCGCGTCTCGCCAGGAGACTCTAGAGAGAGATATTGATCTGGAGGCAAGCCTACTTTATGGGCACCAACGGGACACACAGTTGAACGTGGTGACTGCAGACAGGGATCAGTCCAGAGTAGAGGCTCAGAGCTGGAAGACCAGCTGTGAACAGGCTCAGCAAGAGAATGAGGCCTGGGGGATGTTTATGATACAGACAGATTGGCAAGCTATGGCTGCCAAGAGGACGTTGATGTTGAACGATGTATCAACTTCTACTCCAGCACCCGTATCAGAGGTGCCTAGCCCTGAAGATGAAGAAGAAGAAGAAGACCCAGAGGAACTTGAATACGTCGAGTAGAGCGTATTGAAGTTAGATGTGGTAGCACTTCCGCCAACACCGGGCGGCATATAGTTAAATGGTTGCTAGTGTTTCTCTTTTGTGACCATGTTTGTGTCATATTATGAGTAATGGTTGTGGTGTCTAGCTAATGAGATGAGTATGACATGTCAGGAAGGCCAAGTATGGTAGAGATTATTTCCATAAAGGGAATCCATCATTTTGGGTTTACTACTGTAAACTTGGTCTTGAGATGATATATTTTGTATAAAGTTTGTGCTTTATCAATATATGTAAATGTTATGCTTCGTCTATTATTGTCTACCGCATTTCTAAGAGAGGATGAACTTGAGGCAATGGGACTTACCGTGTTATTCATTATATTGCAGTATGGTGCGTACTCGTACAGCCTCAGAGGTGGGAGGATCTAGTGGAGGACAGGGGGATGACACACCACCCCCAGGGCAGAATACGCCTCAGACGCAACCACCTCCACCACCTCCAACCACACTCCCCAGGAGTCTCGCGGAAGTTCTCGCTGCAGTGCTCGGCTCGCGCGACGAGCAAACCGAGTTACTGCGGACGTTGGTGCAGCACTCGTCCCGTCAAGGGGGACGACAGGATGATGGACCGCGTCAACAATTTCAGAGTTCCTACTCTGATTTCTCATCGACACACCCACCGGTATTCAGAGAAGCCGATGAACCGTTGGACGCGGATAACTGGCTCCGCACCATTGAAGGAAAGTTCGGTTTACTCGCGGTAACCGAACAGCAGAAGACGTTGTTTGCAGCACAACAACTGCAGGGGTCTGCCGGTGCGTGGTGGGCCAATTACCTTGCCGCACGCCCCGCAGGACATGTTGTAAGCTGGACCGAATTCCGGGAGGCATTTCGCGCCTACCACATCCCTCCCGGGATTATGAGGAGGAAGCTTCAAGAGTTCTTGGAGCTAAGGCAAGGAGGAAGGAGTGCATACGAATACTCCAAATCATTCAACCACTTGGCCCAATATGCTCAGGACCAAGTGAATACCGAAGATCGGAAGCGGGAATGTTTCTACCGGGGTTTGAACCCCAAGTTGAAGGACAAGCTTGTCCTGTTCAACCGCGGCAGCCTCAACGACATAGTCAATGCCGCTATCATGCAGGAGGACGCTACGCGCGAGCTGTCCTCCGATAAAAAGAAGAGGGGTGCTCCACAGAGCAGCGGAGGTGGTACTCCTCAGAAGTACCGTATGGTGTATCGATCACCATCCGGCCAGAGGTGGCAGCCGCCATCGCGACCACCAATGTTCCGTGGTCGTCAGTTCAACAACGGCGGATTTCGGCCGCAGCAACAACAGGGGATGGTTCCACGTGCACTTCCACCTCCACCACGTGCACCGGGATTCCGTCCTCCCCTTCGTATTGGCCAAACCCCGTACACGTGTTTCACGTGTGGACGTACGGGGCACTTCGCCAAGGATTGTCCGCAGAATCGACAAGGTGGAGGGCAATCATCTTACCAGGGGGCCAACCAACCCCGCAACCCGCCCAAGAAGCTAGCCACCAGACCCGGCAACATCCACCACCTCGCCATCGAGGACGTTCCAGAAGGCGCACCCGTGCTCACGGGTACGTTCTCTATCTTCGATCAACCCGTAGTCATACTCTTTGACTCCGGAGCTTCACACAATGTCATTAGTAAATCTTTTGTCGTTAAAAGTCAATTGCCTGTTATCTCCACAAAAACCCCATATGTGATTAACACTCCAGCCGGGAAAACGGTAACAAATAAATTGGTTCCTGGAATCCCACTTAACCTAGATGGGACCATATATCTTACTTCGTTTCTGATATTAGAGCATCAAAAGCTTGATATCATCTTAGGTATGGCATGGTTGCAGTACCATGGTGCTATTCTTGATATCATTCCTAGAAAGATTTATCTAAACTCTCCACTCCATCAACCCCAAGTTCTCAATCTTAGGAACATCATTCCATTAGAACCATCTATTCTCAATACCGAGGTTATGGAACTAGAGGATATTCCGGTAGTATGTGAATACTCCGACGTATTTCCTGAAGATCTTCCTGGTATGCCCCCAGAGAGAGAGATAGAGTTCAAGATTGAACTTGCACCAGGAACAGTGCCAATTTCAAGACCACCCTACAAGATGGCACCTAAGGAACTTGCAGAACTGAAGGAACAATTAACTGAACTTGAGAGCAAAGGTTTTATTCGTCCAAGTTCGTCACCATGGGGTTGTTCTGCACTGTTTGTGGAAAAGAAAGATAAGACCTTGAGGCTATGTGTAGACTATCGTCCACTTAATGCTGTCACCATCAAGAACAAGTATCCACTACCGCGCATTGATATTCTTTTCGATCAATTAGTGGGTGCTAAAGTGTTCTCGAAGATGGATCTTCGTTCTGGTTATCATCAAATTAGGATCCGACCAGAAGATATATCCAAGACAGCATTCTCAACAAGGTATGGACTGTATGAGTATCTGGTTATGTCCTTCGGATTAACCAACGCCCCGGCTCATTTCATGTATCTCATGAACTCAGTGTTCATGCCGGAATTGGACAAGTTCATTGTGGTCTTCATTGACGACATACTTGTGTATTCAAAATCCGAAGAAGAACATGTTCAACACTTGCATATTGTGCTTCAGCGATTACGGGACCATCAGTTGTATGCTAAGTTCAGCAAGTGTGAATTCTGGATCAACCAGGTGCCATTTTTAGGGCACATCATTTCAGCAGAAGGTATTGCAGTTGATCCAAGCAAGATCAAGCAAGTCCTCAAATGGGAGTCTCCAAAGTCTGTACATGAAGTCCGAAGTTTCCTGGGTTTAGCAGGATATTACCGGAGGTTTATACCCAATTTCTCCAAAATAGCTAAACCAATGACAGAACTTCTGAAGAAAGGACAAAAATATGTATGGACTGAGGCATGTGAGGCAGGTTTCAAAGCATTGGTGAAACACCTTACAACGGCACCAGTTTTAGCCCAACCAGACACTACCAAAGCATTTGATGTCTATTGCGATGCATCTGGGATTGGTTTAGGTTGTGTGTTAATGCAAGAGCGAAGAGTGATCGCGTATGGATCGCGATAGCTTCGGAACCACGAGCAGCACTACCCGACTCATGATCTTGAACTGGCTGCTGTGGTGCTAGCATTGAAGATGTGGAGGCATTATCTACTGGGTAATTTAGTACACCTTTACACTGATCACAAAAGTTTGAAATACATCTTCACCCAGAAGGATTTGAATATGCGACAAAGGCGATGGTTAGAATTGATCAAGGATTATGAGATTGAGATCCACTACCATCCAGGCAAGGCGAACGTAGTCGCAGACGCTCTGAGCCGCAAGTCCCATATCAACAATCTTTCCATTACCTCGAGGGAGGGAAAAGAAGAACTGAGTCTCTACTTGGTTCCATATGGGGCGCTCTACAATCTCGCTCTCATTCCTACCATCAGGGAGGATATTATGGCAGCTCAGAAGGCGGACAAGGGGATGTCACATATTCACCAAAGAATAAAGAAGGGGGAGATGAAATGCTTCCGAAGTGACGATGAAGGTACCCTCTGGTTTAACGACCGTATAGTGGTACCCCGAAACATGGAACTTCGGAGGAAGATACTGGATGAAGCTCATTTATCCAAGTATTCCATTCATCCGGGAAGTAACAAAATGTACCAAGATTTAAGAAAGAAGTTCTGGTGGACTCGGATGAAGCGGGAAGTAGCTAAATATGTATCCGAGTGTGATACATGCCGGCGAGTGAAGGCCGACCATATGAAAGCAGCAGGACAGCTTCAACCTTTAAGCATACCAACTTGGAAATGGGAGGATATCAGCATGGACTTCATTGTTGGGTTGCCTCCCACTCTCCATAAGCACGACTCAATCTGGGTGATCGTTGACCGACTAACTAAGACAGCACACTTCATTCCCGTCAATACCAACTATCGGTCGTCAAAGTACGTGGAATTATATATTGCCAGAATCGTGTGTCTCCACGGAATACCCCGCACCATCATCTCAGATCGTGGGGCTGTATTTGTTTCGCGATTCTGGGAGCATCTCCACGCTGCACTGGGGACCAAGTTAATTAGGAGCTCGGCCTATCATCCTCAGACTGATGGACAAACTGAGCGGGTGAATCAAGTGCTTGAGGACATGCTTCGTGCCTGTGCCATCCACCATGGTAAGAATTGGGATGACCATCTACCATTGGCAGAATTTTCGTACAACAACGGTTACCAGGCTAGCATCCAGATGGCGCCATATGAAGCTCTTTATGGCCGCAAGTGTCGCACACCCTTAAACTGGTGCGAATCAGGTGAACGGGCAGTGTACGGCATCGACTTAGTAAATGAAGCCGAGGATCGAGTTCGCACTATTCAGGCGAATCTCAAAGCTGCTCAGTCTCGTCAGAAGAGCTACGCGGACAAACGACGTCGACCTCTTCACTTCGAAGTTGGAGATCAAGTTTATCTCCGGGTATCCCCTATGAAGGGTATCCATCGCTTCGGGGTAAAAGGGAAGCTAGCTCCCCGCTTTATTGGGCCTTTCGCAATAATCGAAAGATGCGGACCTGTGGCATATCAATTGGAGTTACCAACGTCACTTTCCGGAGTCCACAATGTGTTCCACATTTCCCAATTGCGGAAATGCCTTAAGACTCCAGCTGATACCCGCATAGAGGATTTGGAAGCTCTCCAACCAGATCTCACCTATTCCGAGCATCCAACTCAGATCATCGATGAAAAGACTCGCACCACAAGAAGCCGCACCTCGCGTTTCTACAAGATCTTGTGGAGCCACCACAGTGCCGAAGAGGCCACGTGGGAAAGCGAGGAGTATCTTAGAACGAACTATCCGGACTTGTTAGCGGCATATGTTCGATAGATCCTTTTTCCTTTGCCTTCTTTTGTAATCTCGGGACGAGATTCTTTTAAGGGGGGAGGAATGTAAAACCCCACTTTTATGGCATGTTAAGTTCATATGGGTTTTGTGATCAACTATTTTGGATCTCCAATATAATGGTACACATGAACTATGCCATCCAAAACTTATCTTGCACTCTTTGTTAGATTCTTTTATCATGGGTATTAGACTTCACCATGAATCCAAATTATATTCTATTCACCTTTTAAGAATAAGAATTTTTGGATAAGGATTAGTAAGCAATGCACAATGAAGCCCTAATAAGCTCTAAACCAAATATTCAAATTAAGGGCTCTAAATTTTTCCATGAGCTCCTAAATTCCTCAATAGCATGCTTACAAAGTTTCAAGATTTTGGAAACTCATCTACTATTTTTATTGAGGTGCTTAGCAAATTTAAATCAAATTCAAATCTGAATTTTAAATTCTTCTTCAACTTCTTTAAACATAAGAATTGAATTCACCATTGTGTTCAGAATAATTCATTTGCCATCTCCACAAAATTTCATGATTTTTGGAGTTGATCTTCTATTTTTAAATGAATTAGTAACTGAGCTGTGGGGAGAATCACTGGACAGTGGGCCCCACATGTCAGCTCCCCTTTTAAACGGATCAGCTCAACCCCGACACCTCTGCACCGCCGCGCCCCCGCTCGACACCGCGCGCGCATGCAGCTCCAGCGAGCTGCCTGCCTGCTCGCCGCGGCTCTATAAAAGGCCGGCCGAAGCCCCTTTAATCCTCATCCCCGGTCACAGCTCCACTGCCTCGCCATTTTTCTTCCGCCGCGCGCCATCGCCGCCGCTCGCCACTGCTCCGCGGGTGCCGCCGTTCCACGCCGTTTCAAGCCTAGCTCCAAAGAGCAAAAAGGTGCGCCTGATCAAACTCTAGCTCATGGTACAAACCGTTTCCATTATCGTTGAAGCCTGAGCCAGATATTGATCGTTTCCTCTACGGCCGAGGGTAGATAGCTAGCTATGATTTCATGTCAAATTCCTTTTCGACAAGCAATCATCCTTTGCAATTACTTAGAGATAGTTTCTATAGGCCCTAGCGATCCTTTCTGATCAAAAACCTTTAAGGATCATCAAGCAACGGCTCTGAATTTCGAGTTTTGCTCGCCGCCGGTGAGAAAACCTCGGTTCACCGTCGAACTCATGATTCCCGGCAACTCACTCCCCTTCTGCGCCCATATCCTTGAACTCCATCATCCCAGAAAGGTTTTGGAGCAATTCCCAAGTGATTTGAGCTACTCTTTAGAGAGTTCTATGATGCCCGAGCACTCATCGCCGCCACCGCCGTCGCACGACCTTTTCCGGCAAGTTTCAAGACCCATTGACCTCACCACCGTGCTCAGCGACCCCAAAAACCCCCAGGCGGCAAGTTTCCGCGATTCTGGTGCGTTGGATTGGCCGGCGGCGAGGCTCGCCGGAGAGCACCGCCGCGGGAACCCCGCGCGCCGCCCGCGTCGGGAGGTAGAAGACGACGCGGCGGGTCCCGCGTGTCAGCGGCGGTAAATCCCGTCGGATCAGGTGTGGCCACGGGATTTGCTGTGGCTACGCGGTGGGAATCTGTGGCCCCCGTGTGGTTTAAATGCTATTGGTTCATTTTAAAACAGTGGGGCCCACGAGTTAAATCAAATTAGGAAATTATTCCAGAATAGGCTCCAACTTAGAAAATCCATAACTTTCTGTAGGATACTCCAAAATTCTTCAAACAAATTTTGTTCGAAAGATCTCGAGCTCTAGTTTCTGTCAATACCAATTAGGTTCTGTGAAACTCAGAGTTAAATTCTGTAGAAAATAATCTTTCCTAATGCAAATGAAATTTTTCCAGAAAAGATATCCACAGGAAAAATCCCCAAAATTCACATAAAATTTATTGTCCTATTCTAGATTATCAGGCAAAATTTGGGAGCCATAGCACCTGTTTAACTCTCTGTATAATTCAATTTCCTTTTTCAGTTGTTGAATTTTCACAGCTACTAGGTTGCTTTATTAGGTCCCAAAATTTTACAGGGTCTTCCTTTAGTCATTCCCTAGCTCCTGTTAAAGTCTTGGATTTAATTAACCTACTATACTAGTCCTAAATCAGTTACAAACTAAATATTGGTTTAATGTCTAGAAACTCAATCATAAAGTAAATCCAGAAATTCCTACCGAATTAGAAATACAATAACTCCTTCCCCACAGCTTAGAAAATTATGAAACAAATTTTGCTAAGACCAGAACCACTCCCTCCATCTTGATTATCAACTGTTAGCTAGGTTCAAGCTACAGTTTCCTCTCGGAAATTTTTGGAAGTTGATTTGCTTGCCATACTTTCGGAGACCACAATCTGCTATGATCATCTCCTGTTCTTTGCAAGAGCTTTGATCATATTCCCTAGTATCTACCATCGAAGTTCCAGAGCCAATTAAGGTCCCTGTCATATAGTGATCACCATGAATTAATTTATGGTCTTAAACTAAATAAATTTCAAAGTCATTTATATATCCATCTTATCTGCATATCGTATAGTGACCGAAGTCGAGGAGAAGCCAGAAGCCTTGGAAGAGAACCTTCCAATTTTTAACTCAGAACCTGACCTGCAACAAGGCAAGCCCCGGTTTGCATTTAAGTCGTTTATGAGCTTTTGCTTTATCACTATGATGAATAGTATATGAATTGTGCATTACGTTTAGGGTGTATGATACTCCACTTGCATGACCAAAAATCCCAGGGGTTTGTTTGGCACGAGTTACAGTTTGACCTGTAGTAACTGCTTTGCTAATGCATAGGAAATCCGGTAGAAGTCGAGTAGTTGGAATCTACTCGCGAGAGATGTATCTCACAGGATTGGTTGAAAAGAAAATGGTTTAATATAATGAAATTGAGACCGGGCAGGGATTGGATAGGAAGCGGCGAGAATTGAGTCTCGGTCGCATAGCCCTGCCTGTGTCGATTAAGGCCCGTCCGTATGCAGCCCCTTCGGACAAGCTTGAATTGTACCGGCAATATAATGGACATATGGAATCCAATAAACTGATGTAACTTGATAACTGGGGTGTTGAGACCCATTAACTCACCATCGATAGGGGTGGGTTGAGGACAGTAAGGTGTAAATCGGTCGGCAGACACATGAGGTGTTCTGTGCGGAGACCTTCTGTTTGCGGAGGTGAGACGGGCTCAGCCTTTGAGTTTCTTGTGAAAGGTGGCCATATACGCCTAGTACTGAAGTGTTATGTAGGTCCAGGTGTACTCGCTGACACTTCCGAACGACGTATGTGTCGTGTTGTCCGGGTGTGTCTTGATTGCAATCACTGTCCCTCGCAGTAATAGAGTATCACTTGTCTGTCGCATTCGCGATGTAGTAAATACTAAAGAAGTCAGGAAAGTCATATGATATTGAATTATAATTACTTTGCAACTTTGTTTGATTTAGAAATAGTATAACTAAAGATTTACAATTTCCCCATACTTTAGCTGTAATAGCATTATGTGCTTTGGGCATGTCATATCATCGGTAAAACGTTTCTTGTTTGATTGTGGAGCCCATGATGTGCCGTGCTCAGAGAATGTCATTTGCTACCTAAAACTTGGTTATAAGGATCCACTTGTAGGCGAGTTATTTATGCTATTCCTTACCTATGTTTAGTGTCCCCGTGCATCTGTCTAGTGAGACGGTTAAGTCTTGCTGAGCCTTAAGCTCACGTTTGCAGTTAACGAGTTTTTGCAGGTTACCCTTTTGAGGATGGGTTTGACGATGAGGCAACACCCCCTCCAGGGTGTACAGCCGAGTGGGAACCCTGCACGCCGCCATAGTTTGAGTGTTGCTAGTGCAAAGTATCCCTGGCATGGAAAACTTTGCTTTTTGCATAGCTAGTGCTGAGAGCGTAGCTATGGTATGTATATATTTCTTTACATCCGCTAGTATTGTGAAAACTTCCGCTGTGTATTAAATAAAAGACGTGGTCTTGTACTTTATTCTGGTTCTATTCTTGTAAACTGTTGGGTGTCGCATCGCACGACACCACCCAATGAGATCCTCGGATGTGTGGATTCCGGTCCCCACAAAGGCTTGCCTTCCAACAGCTTGGTTCCAAACAACAGCTAGAAGCACAACCCTTGAAGCTCCCATCAAGCTAATCCCTTCACAACGAGCTCTTGTAGATGCAAGTAACACCCGGGACTCATAATTTGGATTGTTAAAAGCTTCAATTGAAGCTTCAATTGGAGGGCTTATTTGGATAGGAGTGGATCCACATCAATATATGTGGTTTGAGGTGGATTGAGGAGTAGTTCATTCTTCACTCCAATCCAATTCAATCCAATTAGATTGAGTACACCCAAACAAGCCCTGAATGATTTCTTTCTCTTCTCTCCATTTAAAAAACTTACAAAGATGCTATTATCAGTTCTAATGGCTAAATATACTGACTACAAATTAGTACCATCCCCCTTTGTGCTTCACTGTAACACCCACATTTTCATGCATCATGCCTTGAATACACTCATATACATGTTTAACATTGATCTACATCAAGAGCAACGAGTTTAAAATTTATTTGGAGCATTTAAAATTGATTTGGAACAAAACTGCACTTAAAATGCAGGAAAGTGCGGACTAGTCTGATTTTGCTGAGGACTAGTCCGATTTCTCCCTGACTAAAAATAGACTTGTCCGTTTTCGCTGCGGACTAGTCCAATTTTGCCTCTGGAAACCTTCGGACTTGTCTGATTTTGTACGGACTAGTCCGATATTCCAAGAATCCTTGAAAATTTGCTAAGTCCCTGGACATTTCTGGACTAGTCCGGTGTTCCAGTGGACATGTCCGATTTCCTCTCTCACTAAAGTCAGACTTGTCCGATTTTTGGCCAGACTTGTCCGATTTTCTCTCTGGACAACTTCGGACTAGTCCGGTCCTTTTCGGACATGTGCGATATTTCGTGACTCCGAGTTGATCTTTTGTTTTACGACTTGTTTATTGGGTTTCACGTTAAGTGGTCCTTGGGACGTCATGCCTAACTCTTTTAGAGCCCATGAGGGACTCTAAACCGGCCTCTACTCATCTCAAAATTGAAATCCATCTAACCCTAGCCTCCACCTCTATATAAACAACCCCACCCCTTGGCTTAACATCTATTTGCAACATTTCCACCCCATCCAAACCCTAGTTCGGGGAGAGCCACAACCTAGGAGGGAGGAGAAGAACCCAAGCAAGAAGAAGAAGAGGAGGAAATGAAAGAGGATCAAGATCTCCACCAAGTTTTGTTCCTCATCACCAATTCGTCTCCAAGTTCATCACCAACCCTAGATCATCAAGATCAAAGTGCTACCTCCAAGTTTCTTGATTCATTGGAGTCCTAAACACTTGGTATACCTTCTATTCTCCTTTCCCTTACGTGAATTCAACCCCTAATCTCCAAATTCATGTCGATCTAGAAAACCCTAATCTGCTGATCTCACAGAGTGCGGACTTGTCCAGTCCCTAGGGGACTAGTCCGATCTTTCTGGTTAAATTGTGTTGAATTGATTATGAAGTTCGATCTAATCACATCCAAACCTGTATAAACTTGTTAAAATCTATTAGAACTAGTTTTTGATCATTAAAAGCAATCTATTGACAAGTTCTACCTTGCATTTGCATCAATCATGCATGTCATGACATATTGAGTAATATTTGTGCACTCTTTGATTGTGTTTCTTGTCTTGTATGTTTATTGTGTGTATTAGACGGATTTGCATTAGAGAGTGCCGCGGAGGATCTACAACACCAAGAGTTTGAAGGCTTTGACCCTAATCAACCGCAAGAGCAAGGCAAGTGTCCTTGACGCATATTGATCATGTTTTTGAAATAAATGTTTTGTTTGCAAAATTGCATGCTTGTGTCAATTTGATGGGAATCCTATGGTAGGAAGTTTACTATCTTTGTTTAACCACTCTTGTCACCTTTTTGCTTCGCTTAATTAATTGGGATGGGAAAACAATACTACACATTTAATTATGCATTAATGATATTTTGGTTAACATGAACTGGTCAATAGGATATGGTAATTTTTTATCTATGCAAGCCTGGTATGTTGATGGGTTGGACGTATGGTGGTTTGCTTGCTTTAGATCTAAGGACCGGTTCATGCAAAAATAAGCCAGGAAGGACTACAGTGCCACCACGAGGCCAAGTATGGGTGTGGCGTAACAGATTAATTAGGGTTTTGTCAGTGCTATTCGGACCATTATGGATGCTCGGGGAAGGAGTAGTCCGATTGGGTTTGTTGATTATTGGTGGGACTACCCTGGGATCCGAATGGCTCAAGAGGGGCCCTTTGATGAAGAAGTGCTCAGTTGGAGACATCACCACCGGTGAAACCTCAGTGGGGTCTAAATAGGCTACTAATCCCTTTGTAAAGGATATTTTGTGATCTCTTAGCCACACACCGACGGATGTGCGAGACGGCATAATAGAGGTTCTAGACATCGAAAGGTGATGAAATCACAAACACGTGGGTAAAGTGGTACAAACCCTGCAGAGTCTAATAAAACTATCATGATAGCCGTGCTATCGGTTATGAGCACCTGGACAACTTCCATGATTAGAGGGAAATTGGGATTTGGGATGGTTATGGTTGGTATTATGGTTATGGATTAATTTGTGGTATTGATTATGGTTATTGGCGAATGGTGGAATCTGGAATTATTGATGAGGATGGTGAGTTATGGACTGGTATTATGATATTACTTATGATTATGATGGGTTTGATTCATATAAATATAATATATTGCTTTTTAAATGTTTTAATGTACTTTTCAACACTTAGCCATGATTATTGTCATCATTTGAATCAACCACATGTCATACTTTCCACACTTGCTGAGTACGACGTGTACTCACTCTTGCAATCCCCCCCCCCCAACAGTTGTAGGTCAGGATTGAGAGTTTAATGGTGATAATGCGGAGTTCTAGGCCGTTTCTACCGTCAGCTTGCCTGTGGTGTTGATTGGAGTTGCGCTTGCTTAGTTGCTTAATTTGTTTATTTCTGCTGCATTAGTTGAACTTGTCATTAATATTCATTAGAGCTTGTAATCAAGGATAATATGGTTTGTGTAATAAAACTTGGATAATTAATCTTGTTCTGTGGTAATTTTCTGTATACTCTTTTGTGAATGCACTCATATGTGTGTTGAACGTCCTAGGCACAATTATGCGTTAGCTTGGTTCATTTTTCGGAACCGGGCATCACAAATTGGTATCAGAGCCACATGTTGACCGTAGGATGCAGCCTAGATAGAATGGACACTTTAGAGCACATAGGAGCACTCAGGAATCGATGTGCTTTTGCTTGGTGTGTTGTTTGCTATATATATTGTTTACCTTTGTGCTTAATAGAGGATTTTGGGATGCTTTAGCATTGCCATGTCCACCGAGGCTAGTGTAGCTAGTTGTTTAGTTTCATATCCCTTGATGCATATATTTGGGGACGTTTTCTAATTCTTACCTATTGCTTTTCTTCAGATGGTGAGGACTCACAACCAGAGGGATGGAAATGATGAGGAGAACAATGGAGTGCCTCAGAACAACATTGGACAAGGATATACTCAGGGAGCTATCAACATTGAGAAGCTATTGGCTATGCAAAACCAGCTCATGTAGACCATGATACAAACTTTGGGACAGCTGCAGGCTGGCAATATCAACAATCAGCCCCACATGCCTCCACCACCACCCCCGCCTCCTCATAACCGATTGGGAGAGTTTATGAGGACTAGGCCACCGACCTTTGCTCAAGCTGCTGACCCTATGGATGCGGATGATTGGCTCATGTCCGTGGAGAAGAAACTTGCTATTGTCCAATGCAGTGACCGGGAGAAGGTCTTATTCGCTTCTCATCAACTCGTTGGAGCAGCTGCAAATTGGTGGGATGCTTATTGCAATGCTCATGAGAACCAAGAGAGAATTACCTAGGCGGGATTCAAATAGAGCTTCCATTCTCATTATGAGCCGAAAGGTGTTATGATCTTGAAGAGGCAAGAATTTCAGAATTTAAGGCAAGGGAGATCAAGCGTGAGTGAATATCTCAATAAGTTCACTCAACTCTCACGGTATGCACCTGAGGATGTTAGTCGGGACAGCCGGAAGAAATATTTGTTCATGAGAGGCTTGAACAATGAAATCCAAGTGCAACTACTAAACTGCGATTATGCAAATTTTCAGAAGCTTGTGGACAAGCAATTGTAGTTGAGAACAAGATCTGTGAGATGGAGCAAGACAATAAGAGGAAGGCACCATATCAAGGATAGCAACAAGGAAGTAATGTGCGCCCTCGCCTTGCACCACCCAATGCGCCTTATTACAGCTCTTCTATTCCTGCTCAACGCCCTGGTTATGCACCGCGCCCCACTCAGTTTGTGCAACAGTGCCATGTTATGCAAGCACCTAGGCCTCTAATGCCTTTTGCACCTCATGCCAACTATCCTAGTGCCGATGCTCAAAACCAAGCTCATCCCAATAATTCTGGTGGACTTAAGAAGTGTCATACTTGTGGAGAAGCTGGACACTTTGCGCATCAATGTCCTAAGTCCGGCCCTGGTCAAGGAAGCAATGCACCGAGGCAAAACCCAAGACCCAATGGAGGACAGCCACAAGGAAACCATGGACAACAGAATTTTGCTCGTGGCAACGTGAACCATGTCTCTACGGAGGATGTTCAACAAGCGGATGACGTGGTCATTGGTATGTTTCTCGCCAACCCCAACCCTGCGGCTATGTTATTTGATTCCGGAGCATCGCATTCATTCATTGCATAGAAATATGTTGCCAAATATAGTTTGCCTATCTCTCATATGAAGTTTACTCTATTGGTTAAGTCTCCTAGAGCAGAGATAAGGACAAATATAGTATGTCCAAAAGTAAGCCTTAGAATAAGGGGGGTAGACTTCTCCGCCAACCTCATTGTTTTGGACTCTCAAGGATTGGACATTATACTTGGTATGGGCTGGTTGAGGAAGCACAATGGAGTTATTGAGTGTGCCACAAAGATGGTGAAGTTTACCAATGAGGAAGGGATCACCATAGAATTTGAAGCATCTCAAACTGCACCGAAGCATTTGGAGCTGAATCATATGGACGGTGCCGCAATTGAGGAGATTCCGGTGGTGTGTGAATTTTTGGATGTCTTTCCGGACGAGTTGCCAGGTATGCCACCTGATCGAGACATTGAGTTTTTTATTGATTTAATACCTGGAACAACACCTATAGCTAAGAAGTCGTATAGGATGCCTCCTATGGAACTAGTGGAGCTCAAGAAGCAAATTCAAGAGCAACTAGAGAAAGGTTTTATTCGCCCAAGCTCTTCACCTTGGGGAGCACCCGTTCTATTTGTGGACAAGAAGGATGGATCCCAAAGGATGTGCGTAGATTACCGAGCTCTCAGTGAGGTAACAATCAAGAACAAGTACACCTTGCCACGAATAGAATACTTGTTTGATCAGATGAAGGGTGCTTGTATCTTCTCTAAGATTGATTTGAGGTCGGAATATTTTCAAATGAAGATTAGACCATCGGACATACCCAAGACAGCTTTTAGGACACGGTATGGATCTTATGAGTACACCATGATGTCTTTTGGATTGACAAATGCGCCTGCCTACTTTATGTACCTCATGAATGAGGTCTTCATGGAGTACTTGGATAGGTTCGTCATGGTGTTCATTGATGATATTATGATCTACTCGAAGGATGAGAAGGAACATGAGGAACAGTTGAGGCTTACGTTGCAAAAATTGAGGGAGCATCAATTGTATGCCAAGTTCAACAAGTGTCAGTTTTGGTTGAGAGAGGTGTCGTTTTTGGGTCATATCATCTCAGGAGGAGGAGTTTCGGTTGACCCCAGAAAAGTGAGAGACGTGTTGAAGTGGGAACCACCGCAAAAGGCAAAGGAAATAAGGAGTTTTCTTTGGATGGCTGGATATTACCGTAGGTTCATCAAGGACTTTTCCAAGATAGCCAAGCCTATGACGGAGTTGCTAATGAACGGAAAGGATTACCAATGGACTCAAGCTTGTAAAAATAGTTTTGAGGAGTTAAAGAAGAGGTTGACAACAGTCCCATTTTTGGTACTGCCGGATGTGAGCAAGGGTTTTGATATTTATTGCGATGCATCGAGACAAGGACATGGATGTGTATTGATGCAAGAAGGTCAAGTGGTCGCATATGCTTCGATACAACTGAAGAAACATGAGCAAAATTACCCAACCCATGATTTAGAACTTGCAGCCGTGGTACATGCGTTGAAGATTTGGAGACACTATATCCTTGGACATAGGTGTGAAATATATACGGATCATAAGAGTTTGAAGTATATTTTCACACAAACAGATCTGAACTTGAGGCAACGGAGATGGTTGGAGCTCATCAAAGATTATGATTTGGAAATCAACTATCATCCGGGAAAAGCCAATGTAGCGGCCGACGCATTGAGTGGGAAGGGAGTAAGTCATCAACTCGCAGTTCGAGAGTTACCATCCGAGTTATGTAAGGAGTTTGAAAGTTTGAACCTCGAATTTGTATATGAGATGGAGATGATGGAGTTAAACCCAACCCTGGAGCAAGAAATTCGAGAAGCACAAACCGCAGATGAAGAGATCAAGGAAATCAAAGACAGGATCGAAGAAGGGAGAGAATTCAGATTTGATGAAGACGAACATGGTACCTTATGGCTTGGAAAGAGAATCATTGCGCCTAATGTGAAGCATATTCGTCAGACGATATTAAAAGAGGCACATGACTCACCTTACTCAATTCATCCTGGTTGTACAAAGATGTACAAAGACTTAAAAGCTTGCTATTGGTGGGATAGCATGAAAAAGGATATAGCTGAATATGTGGCCTTGTGTGATGTGTGTCAACGAGTCAAGGCGGAACATCAAAGGCCAGCTGGATTATTGCAGCCATTGAAGATCCCGGAATGGAAGTGGGAAGAAATCGGTATGGACTTCATAGTTGGGTTAACACGTACTCAGTCCGGGTATGACTCAATTTGGGTGATTGTGGATCGCTTAACCAAGTTAGCTCATTTTTTCCCTATGAAGACCAAATATACAGCTGCACGATTGGCCGAAATATACATGGAGCATATTGTGTGTCGACATGGAGTCCCTAAGAAGATAGTCTCGGATAGAGGTTCTCAATTTACCTCCAAATTTTTGCTAAAATTGCATGAAGCTTTGGGAACGAGGTTAAATTTTAGTTCAACATATCATCCTCAAACGGATGGACAGAACGAGAGGACCAATCAGATTTTTGGAGTACATGTTAAGAGCTTGTGCTTTAAAGCATGGGAAGAGTTGGGACAAAAGCTTGCCATATGTAGAATTTTGATACAACAATAGTTACCAAGCAAGTTTGAAGATGTCACCATATGAAGCGCTTTATGGGAGGAAGTGTAGGACATCTTTATTTTGGAATGAGGCAGGAGAAACTCATGTATTTGGTCCGGATGTGTTGCAAGAAGCCGAAAAGAAAGTCCAAATAATTCGTGAAAACTTGAGGGCTGCCCAATCAAGGCAAAAAGGCTATGCGGACAATAGGAGAGGGAAATTAGCCTTTGAAGTGGGAGATTTTGTTTACCTCAGGGTGTCACCAATGAGAGGTCATAAGAGGTTTCACATAAGAGGAAAGCTCGCACCTCGCTATATTGGACCGTTCAAGATTTTGGACAAAAGAGGAGAAGTAGCATATAAGTTGGAGATTCCAGCTCATCTTTCAGACGTACATGATGTCTTTCATGTTTCCCAGCTCAAGAAGTGCTTGAGAGTACCAGAAGAACAAGTGCCAATTGAAGGATTGGAATTAGAGGAAGATTTGACTTATGCCGAGCAACCGGTCAAGATCTTGGAAACCAAGGAGAGAGTCACAAGGAACAAGATTATTAGATGGTGTAAAGTTCAATGGAAGCACCACACAGAAAAAGAAGCAACGTGGGAATTGGAGGATGATCTCAAGAAGGAATTTCCCTATCTTTTCTCTTCCGCGTTGAATCTCGAGGGCGAGATTCATTTTAAGGGGGGTAGGTTTGTAACACCCTCATTTTCATGCATCATGCCTTGCATACACTCATATACATGTTTAACATTGATCCACATCAAGAGGAACGAGTTTAAAATTTGTTTGGAGCATTTAAAATTGATTTGGATCAAAACCGCACTTAAAATGCAGGAAAGTGCGGACTAGTCCGATTTTGCTGAGGACTAGTCCGATTTCTCTCTGACTAAAAATGGACTTGTCTGTTTTTGCTGCGGACTAGTCCGATTTTGCCTCTAGAAACCTTCGGGCTTGTCCGATTTTGTGCGGACTAGTCCGATATTCCAAGAATCTTTGAAAATTTGCTAAGTCCCTGGACTTTTCCGGACTAGTCCGGTGTTCCAGCGGACTTGTCCTATTTCCTCTCTGACTAAAGTCGGACTTGTCCGATTTTTGGCCAGACTTGTCCGATCTTCTCTCTAGACAACTTTAGACTAGTCCGGTCCTTTTCGGACTTGTCCGATATTTCTTGACTCCGAGTTGATCTTTTGTTTTACGACTTATTTATTGGGTTTCACGTTAAGTGGGCCTAGTGACGTCGTGCCTAACTCTTTTATAGCCCATGAGGGACTCTAAACCGGCCTCTACTCATCTCAAACTCGAGATGCATCTAACCCTAGCCTCCACCTCTACATAAACAACCCCACCCCTTGGCTTGACATCTCTTTGCCACTTTTACACCCCACCCAAACCCTATTTCGTGGAGAGCCACCATCAAGGAGGGAGGAGAAGATCCCAAGCAAGAAGAATAAGAGGAGGAAACGGAAGAGGATCAAGATCTCCACCAAGTTTTGTTCTTCATCACCAATTCGTCTCCAAGTTCATCACCAACCCTAGATCATCAAGATCCAAGTGCTACCTCCAAGTTTCTTGATTCATTGGAGTCCTAAACACTTGGTATACCTTCTATTCTCTTTTCCTTACGTGAATTCAACCCCTAATCTCCAAATTCACGTCGATCTAGAAAACACTAATATGCTGATCTCGCAGAGTGCGGACTTGTCCAGTCCCTAGCGGACTAGTCCGATCTTTCTGGTTAAATTGTGTTGAATTGATTCTAAAGTTTGATCTAATCACATCCAAACCTGTATAAACTTGTTAAAATCTATTAGAACTAGTTAGTGATCATTAAAAGCAATCTATTGACAAGTTCTACCTTGCATTTGCATCAATCATGCATGTCATGACATATTGAGTAATATTTGTGCACTCTTTGATTGTGTTTCTTGTCTTGTATGTTTATTGTGTGGATTAGACGGATTTACGTTAGAGAGTGCCGCGGAGGACCTACAGCACCAAGAGTTTGAAGGCTTTGACCCTAATCAACCGCAAGAGCAAGACAAGTGTCCTTGAAGCATATTGATCCTGTTTTTAAAATAAATGTTTTGTTTGCAAAATTGCATGCTTGTGTCAATTTGATGGGAATCCTATGGTATGAAGTTTAATAGCTTTGTTTAACCACCCTTGTCACCTGGAATTATGGTAGAGAGTCGAGATGGGTTTTTACCTTTTTGCTTCGCTTAATTAATTGGGATGGGAAAACAATACTACACATTTAATTATGCATTAATGATATTTTGGTTAACATGAACTGGTAAATATGATATGGTAATGGGTCATCTATGCAAGCCTGGTATGTGGATGTGTTGGACGTATGGTGGTTTGCTTGCTTTGGATCTAAGGACCGGTTCATGCAAGAATAAACCAGGACTACAGTGCCACCACGAGGCAAAGTATGGGTGCGGCATAGCTGATTAATTATGGTTTTGCCAGTCCTATTTGGACCATTATGGATGCTCGAGGAAGGGGTAGTCGGATTGGGTTTGTTGATGATTGGTGGGTCTACCATGGGATCCGAATGGCTCAAGAGGGGGCCCTTGGTTGAAGATGTGCTCAGTTGGAGACATCGCCACCGGTGAAACCTCAGTGGGGTCTAAATAGGCTATTAATCCCCTTGTAAAGGCTATTTTGTGATCTCTTGGCCACACACCGACGGAAGTGCGAGACGGCATAATAGAGGTTCTAGTCATAAAGGTGATGAAATCACAAACACATGGGTAAAGTGGTACAAACTCTGCAGAGTCTAATAAAACTATCATGATAGCCGTGCTCCCGGTTATGAGCACTTGGACAACTTCCATGATTAGAGGGAAATTGGGATTTGGGATGGTTATGGTTGGTATTATGGTTATGGATTAATTTCTGGTATTGAATATGGTTATTGGCGAATGGTGAAATCTGGAATTATTGATGAGGATGGTGAGTTATGGACTGGTATTATGATATTACTTATGATTATGATGGGTTTGATTCATATTAATATAATATATTGCTTTTTAAATGTTTTAATGTACTTTTCAGCACTAGCCATCATTATTGTCGTCATTTGAATCAACCACATGTCATATTTTCCACACTTGCTGAGTACGACATGTACCCACTCTTGCAATACCCCCCAGCAGTTGCAGGTCAGGATTGGGAGTTTAATGGAGTTCTAGGCTGTGTCTACCGTCAGCTTGCCTGTGGTGTTGATTGGAGTTGCGCTACCCTTTATGCTTAGTTTTCTTAGTTGCTTAATTAGTTTATTTCCGCTGCATTAGTTGAACTTGTCATTAATATTCATTAGAGCTTGTAATCGAGGATAATATGGTTTGTGTAATAAAACTTGGATAATTAATCTTGTTCTGTGGTAATTTTCTGTATACTCTTTTGTGAATGCACTCGTGTATGTGTGTTGAACGTCCTGGGCACACATATGCGTTAGATTGGTTCATTTTTCGGAACCGGGCGTCACATTCACACAAGTGACGAAGCAAACAACTTCAATGACAAGTCTTGTTTTTACCCTTATCATAGGAATTTGACCTTAATCTTTCAAGCATAGATTTATCAAAAAGTGAAGCTTCCTCATTAGACATGTTAATGACAGTTACAAGTGAAGGGTGTGTCGAAGCTAACGAAATCTCAACGGGACTCAAGACAAAGAGATGTTGCATATGAGTGACAATGTCTAGGTTAGACAACATGAAGTTATGATGGCAGCCTTCAACAACATGAAAAGTGATGCCAAGGTTATGCTTGCATCAACCAAGGCATGTTGTGAGGGCATAACACTTGTTGGAGCATCACGGTTATACTTGCCCCAACACGTGTTATACACGCACAACATGCCTTGGTTGATGCAAGCAGAACCTTTACATCACTTTTCGTGTTATTGAAGGTTGCCATCATAGCTTCGCGCTGTCTAACCTAGACATTGCTACTCATATGTAGAATCTCATTATCTTCAGTCCTATTCATATTTAGCTAGCTTTGGCACATCCTTCACTTATAACTGCCATTAACGTGTGTGATAAGGAAGCTTCACTTATTGATAAATATATGCTTGAAATATTAAGGTTAAATCCCTATGAAAGGGTAAAAACAAGATTTGTGATTGAAGTTGTTCGCTTCCATGCTCGTGTGAAGCACTAAGAGAGTAGGTACTGATTTTTAGTCAATATATTTAGGCATTAAAACTGAGAAAGGAGCATCTTCCTAAGTTTTAAAATGGACAAGAGGGAAAGAAATCCTTCAAATGGATGGGAAAATCCTTCCAAAGATCGTCAGGCTTCAATTGATGCTTTCAACAATCCAAATTATGAGCCACGGGTGTTACTTCCATCTACAATAGCTTGTTGTGCAGGGATTAGATTGAAAGGAGCTTGTCAGCATCACAAGCAGTTCTTAATTAACAAGCAGCCCATGAAAACAATGACTTTCCCCAAGCATTTCTTCAATAAAAACCGCTTGTGATGATTGAACCAGTACATACGGTTCTTAAACAATGACAGCCCGTGAAAATCATGTATTTACCCAGGCGTTGGTTAATTAAGAAACTCCTATGAAGTTTGTTATATCACAGGCAGTTCTTAATGTATAACCACCTGAGAAAATCATGTATTTACCCAGGCGGTTGTTTTTTAAAATCCGTCTGTGATGTTCTGTCCTCACAGGAGGTTATTGTATCATTTAACATAACAGTCAAATTTTTTTTACGGACCGCCTGTGTTTGAAAAATTGAGTCACCTGTGAAAAAGATTTTTGTAGTAGTTGAAGTCTTAAGATTGCTTCTATCTGCATATAGAAGAGTCTCGAGCAGTTATGGAAAGTGTCGAATCGTGAATTGAGTAGGATTAGAGTCCTAGTTAGGTTTGGGTTGGCCTAAGGGCTGGTTATATAAGCAAGCAAGGCTAGAGCTTGTGGTAGACGACTTTGGGGCTGTTCCTTTTGAGTTTTGATCAATAAAATTTGTAGTCTAAAGGAGCTTTTGTGCCTTGTTTGTCTGACTTTTTTTTTGTCAAGTCTTCCTCGTTGAGTTTCTACACGGCACTACCTTTCTTCGGTGGTTTTATCGTAACTCGAGTTTTACAGATCTGAACAATGTGATTCTTTTTGAGTTGTCTTCAAAACTTAATTTTCTATCATTTGTGAAAATTTCATGGTCACTGTATTTGTGGTTTCTAACCTACACGAGTTTCATTGCAGTGTTCCAGAACTGTTTTTCTTGGGTAGGACAGATTGACCTTTGTTCTATCTTTCGACTGTAACTTGAGTTTCTCTCAACGGATTTTTGTGATTCTTTTTGTGACGACTGCATGGCTTGATTCTCCACAATTTATACTTGTTTAGTTACAATTGATCACCTTTATATTAGTCGCACACACAATTTCTTTAACAAATCATTTTTCTGCTGAAGGGTTTTTTGTTGTTTCAACTAAAAAGTTTTAATCTACTATTCACCCCCACTGGTAGCTTTGCATGTGCTCTTCGACCCTAAAATTGGTATCAAATCCACGGTGCTCTAATATTTGTGATTCACAAGTGTTTTTGACTAATCCTCGTGGAGAAATACTCAGTAAAACCTTGTGTGTTTAGTGGTATTGATTTTCAGGTTTAGAAGGCACGCATGGAGGATTTCATCCAGGCGCAAGGCTTCGCAATATGGGAAAAGGTACACAAACCGTATGAAGTGCCACCAAATGATCAAGTTACAGCTACGAATCTACGGGACGTTGAAAACAACAACAAAGCCTGCAACTTGATCATTCAGGGACTCACTCAAAGCGACTTTGATCGTGTCGCGCACCTCCGATCAACATAAGATGTTTGGACAGTCCACCGATCAACTTTTTGCCTGATTTAATAAAATTCTTAGTAATCTACAGTGTGTCAATGTAAACTATTCTGATGCTGAGAATGCTAGGAAACTCCTTAGTGCATTAGACATGACAATATGGGAGATGAAAGTGACATCCATTCGCGAATCAACTGTCATGAGTACTCTTACTTTAGATGTTCTTTACTCTAAACTAAAAACTCATGCAGTTGACATTTTATCACGAAAGAATCCAACTATGTTTATTGCATTCGTTTGATAACGTGATATGACTAGCTCTGGCCAATCATCATCTTGCAATACTCTTGCTTTGCTGTCTTCACTAACCCCAGAACAGATTAAAGAATTTCCAGAAGAGGAGCTAGCACTCATCTCTACTCGGAAGCATTGCAAAATGTGAGAACTAGAAGGAGAGGAAGCTCCGAACCTCAAAGATACTTTGAATGTGGCAAGACATGATACTTTTGTACATAATTCCCTAACCTTTCATGTCCTACTACCCTTGAAGAGAAGCAGAACAAGGTCAAGACCACATCTGGAAACTCCAACAAGAAAAAGAAGGGTTCCATAGGACCCAAGATTATAAACAGCTTCATCACCGCACTTCAAGAGCTCAGTTCAAGTGATGTAGACATTGGAAGTGATGAAGATGACGATGATTTGGCCAACTTATGCTTCATGGCGGTCAAAACAAGATCAAGATCAAGTCAGAAGGATGCAAAACACAACAGTTACAATGATGAGGTATGTTCTACCTGTAATGAAATGTGTGATGCAATTTCTCATGCAACTATTATTGTCAAGAAAAAGGACAAAAAGCTTAGAGATAATGCTGCTAAAATTGAATCAATAAAATCTGAAATCAACAATTTAAAAACTTTGATTCCTAGTGAAGATGCATGTCCCTCATGTGACTTTATCTATGAACAATTGTCCACATTAAGAAGTGCATGCTCCTCCACTCCAGGTAGACTTGATGAGGAAATTGAAAAGAACAAAAAACTGTCTGATTTTAATGTTAAAAACTTAAAAGATGCTTCTTGTTCTACAAATAATCTGCATTGTTCTGCATGTGACAATCTTGACGAGAAGCTAAAACATGAAATGGATGAAATTTCAATTCTGAACAATGCTATACGTTCTAAAAGAAAACTTAAAGGAAAAACTTTATGTCAAAACTGCCTAGTTTTATCTAAAGAACTTGACAATAAATATAAGATACTAGAGAAGTTTTACAACGGGAACAATAATCTAAACATACTGTTAAATTCTTCTAAACCTTGCAATGATAAAACTGGTTTAGGTTTTGATTCCCATGCTTATTCTAAAACACATCCACCTCACGTTGTAAAGTCATTTGGAAGTGGTTTAATCAAAACTGTCCCTAAACAAAAGGATGTGATTTTTAAATCTGCAGGAGTGCTTTTGTAATTCTGTATCTAATACTGGATGCTCATCTAGACATGATTTAAAATGAAATTTCATTGTAATTATTATGATAAAGATGGTCATGTCATAGATTTCTGTTATAGACTAGCTAAACAAATTAAAAAGGATAAGTGTTTGCTAGATCTCATAACTTTCATGCTAAATCTGCTATGCATACTAAACAAAATGTCAGGAACATGCAACGTGCTGTATGAGTCAAAAACACTCAAAATTTACCTTCGGAGCTTCAGTTTTTACCTCTGAACCTTCTGTTTTTGCCTTCGTAGCTACTCATTTTTGTGCTACACAAGTAACACCTTATAGGTCAGTAGTTATGAACAAAAAATCTCAAACTTTGACTTATAAACCTGCTGTTTTATCTCAGCTATCACGAGTTGTTCCCACTGGACGTCGTGTGACTAAGTACTGAATTCCTAAATGCCTATTGACTAACCCCAGTATTGAGTCATCGACGTATTGTGCTTCTATGTAGGTTATACGCTTGAGGAAGGAGAACATTTGTATTGTGGATTCAGGTTGCTCACGCCACATGACTGGTAACAAAGAATGGTTCTCCTCCCTCTCTTTTGTGTCATATGTAGAGAATGTTACCTTTGCTGATAATTCTTCAACTCCTATAGTTGCTAAGGGTTCGGTTATGGTAAATGATCACTACACTTTGAAAGATGCGCCACTTGTCAAAAATTTGAAATACAACTTGCTTTCTGTTTCACAATTGCTAGATGAAAATTAGGAAATTATTTTCAATAAAAATTGCTGCAATAGATTCAAATAGTGAGCTTATTTTTAACATGTCTCCGTGTGGAAGAGTTTTTAAAGCTGATTTTTATATTTCTTCTTCAGAGCATAGGTGCAAGCTGCTAATGATTCCAAAGACTTATATTTTTGTCATCGTACACTTGGTCACGTAGGCTTTGATCATCTCACGCGTGTTAGTTCTCTTGATCGCACATGTGGGCTACATAAGCTGAAAAGGGACAAAGAAATTGTGTGCTCTTCTTGTAGACATGCTAAGATAGTTGCAGGTTCACATACTCCTCTCACAATGATCATGACAACTGAACCGGGTCAATTTTTGCACCTTGACCCCGTAGGACCTTCACATGTCTAATCCTTCAGAGGTAAATGGTATGTTCTCGTGATTGTTGATGATTATTCTAGATACTCTTGGGTTTACTTTATGACTTCTAAGAATGAAGCTTTCAGTGACTTTAGAACTTTATTTCTTAGATTATCAATTGATCACCTAGGGTCTTTAAAAGCAATTAGAAGTGATAACGGAACCGAATTTAAAAATCAATCTTTTGAACACTTCTTTGCTGAAAATGGAATAGATTATCAATTTTCTTCATTATATGTACCTCAACAAAATAGTGTTGTAGAAAGAAAGAACAGAACCTTAGTTGAGATGGCTAGGACTATTCTTCATCAATATCAAACTCCTAGGATTTTTTGGGCTGATGCGATTGCAACTGCTTGTTATGTCTCAAATCGTGTTTTCTTGCGCACTAAGCTAGGTAAAACACCATATGAGGTCTTGTTTGGACATAGGCCTAGTGTTACACACTTTTGGGTCATTGGTAGAAAATGCTTTGTTAAGAAACGTGGTAATCTTGATAAATGTGAACCTAGATCCATTGATGGTATGTTTCTTGGTTATCCATCTCATACTAGAGGCTACCGTGTGCTTTTACTTAACACTAACAAAATTGTTGAGACTTGTGAGGTGTCTTTTGATGAAGCTAGCCCAGATACTAGCTCAAAGATTGCAGGTCCGGATCCATATCCTGTGGGGAGGGTATTCTCGAAGAATAAGAAGAGTCGGTGATACTGCCTAATAGTTTTGAAGCTGACACGTGTCCAGCTCCGAACATTAAACAAGCTCCAACTACCATCTTTGCTGGTCCTGATCGTCCACAAGCCACAAGCTCATCAATCTGCGATGAACCTTGTCAAAGCGAGTAAAGGGGTAAAGGGTGGGTGGTGGGGTGTTTATATAGGTGGGAGAGTTGGTAGGATTATGGTAGAATCCAAGTATAGTGCGGCGGAAACAAGTAGAGGCCATGGTAGTGTCCCTCTTGGACTCCTCAGGGGTGGGGCATGACATTCTTGAGCCCAATTAAGCTAATTACCCAATAAATCGTCGCGTAGGGAAAATAGAATTCGAGTCGAAACCCTACACACCGGACTAGTCTGTAGTCAGGTCAGACAAGTCCGATCGGGTATAAAAAGTTCAACGCAGAAGTCCAGTTCAATACCAGACAAATCCGTTCAAGATCTGGGAGTCAAACAGACAAGTCTGGTGTCAAGCCAGACAAGTTTGTGATTGAGCAGTTTTAAAACCAGACCAAGTTTTTGGGTGTTTTCAACAAAGATCATTGGACTAGTACGTACAACCAACAGACAAGTCTGGACGGGAATAGAAACAAAATCGGATATGTCTGCAAGAATTAACGGACAAGTCCGAAGGACGACATAATGATTTATTGACTAATCTGTAGCAATTAGTGGAAAAGTCCAGGGGACAACAGTAGCTAAATAAGACAAGTCCGGGGTCCAATTCGGACAAGTCCAAACTAAGCTAGGTTTCTAATTGCTTTTTATCCCTAATTGATTTTAATCTTGTTCCGTTTTGTGTTGTACCTTGGTAGACATGTATAAGAATGAATGCAATGAATGATGGAGGAAAATTAGGGTGTTACAATCGCGTGGTGGATCTCGATCCTCTCACGAGGTCAAGTTGTTAGCGCAAGTTTGTTTGCACCCAACCGACGAGCAGTTCCATTTGCTCGGATGGACGAGCAGACCAGAAAGCTTTTAGGGTAGGTGTGGATGTGTGGACTAGGACACTTCCCCCGATACTACTAAGAAGTAGTCCACAGTGGTTCTTATTCGGTTGGGGCGCGAGTCAAGATCGAGACAATAGGTGGACACTGAGAGTATTACGTGGTTCGGGCAGCCTGAGCGTAATACCCTACTCCACGGGGGGTATGCGTATTGTCAAAGTGTATATGAACCTGGGCTTGATTGTGTATGAGTTGGCTTTCGATTCATTCCCCCTCTACCGTGCAGCGCAGTCCTTCTATATGCCAAGGGCTGTCTGTTACAGTACGTGCCTGGCCCGACAAGTGGCCCCGGCTATAATAAACCGCCATATACACGATCTACAGTATTATGGGGGGTTAATAGTGTGATAACATGCCTTAATATCAACGTTACCGGTCTTGATAGTCCTTTTATCGTGCGCCATTAATATAACATGAATGACGTGTTAACCATGTCTTGTAACGGCCAATTGACGGCCCTTGAATGTCTGCACTGTTGGAGATCCCGTTGTCTTTCCGTTGGAGACTTAGGTCCGTGTGTTGACACATGGAAGCTCCAGAGCTTCCCTCCACTCAAGGATAGGTCTGGTGCTATTGGACACGTGGCTGCGCTGGAGCTTCCCAGAGGAGGGAGGCAAGGTCCGGCTCTGCAAAGACAAGTGGCAACATCGGAGCTACCCAACTAAGGGAGGCAGGTCCGACTCTTCTGGACACGTGGTAGTACAAGAGCCACCCTATGAAGGGAGGCAGATCCGATACTATGGGACATGTTTTCCCTCTAGAATTCCACCATGTGGACATAGGAACTCCATGGCTTTGTTTACGGTACCAAGGGGTACCCAATACTTAGGGTACATACAGTGGCCCCTGGGCCCACCTCAGCGAGAGGTTATGATACCGGAGGTGGTGCCATCATTGACTCCCACATTGCTGCTTCAAAGTCTTTTCCTAGGCGGTTGAAATGATGGCACACAGTTATGCCATTGCCACGTGGTCCTTCTCGATATGGTGAGTGGGGTCATGGTGTGTGGATCTCGCGCAATTGAAGGTCACCAATTCCCAATACGAAATTTGTATAGGTTCCTAGCATAATCTTTATAGCCCTGTCAGGCTGCCGCCCTTGGTCTTCCAACTTCCCATCAAGACAACTGTTCACGTGGTGTGACTTTTTAACAATGTGGACCGGGCCCCTTTGTCATTGACAAGGTCATCTGAGTTTTAGGTCTGGAGTTATTTTCCATCCATGTTGTCGAGGCTTACTAAAGGGAGAAAGTATGCACGGGAAGAGAACTACTTACGCTTTCATTCGATCTTGCGTTTAGAGCTGTCCACCCTTGCAAACCTTCTTCCTCTTATGTTCCACTTTGCGTCAATGGAGTTTGGTCTTCCTCACAGCCGGATCAAGAGCGATGAAGAGATGTCGAGAGTTCGCACCTACATGGCGTGGTCGAGCGATTCCATCAACAACTTGATTCGCCTCGGCAAGCCCCCCTTCAAGAAGGAAAGCCCTCGACAAACTCTCCTAAAAGCTGCCACGCGGTGAGCAAGACTTGGCTAACCGTGTGAAAGAATTTGAGTCCTGGTGCGTACAAGAGAAGCAATGATCATGGCAGGCAAGTCAAGATGTCAGGGAAAGAGAAAGTGATGTCTCTACCCGTGAGGACGAGATGAAGGTGAAGGAGAGGGACCTTGCAGACAGGCGAGGCCACATTCACCTCCAAAAGAAGAACATTGCCGACCAACAAAAGTTGTTGGCTGAGCGAATTCAACATCATGCCAAGGAGGTCGAACGTTTCTCAAAGGAGGGTTCTGCAGAGTTATCTTCTACAAGGAGGTCAGTGGAGTAGCTCCGAAGTATGAGAGCAATCGAGTCCCCGCAGATTTGGGATTTTCTCAGACGGGCAAACAAAGCTCTGGTACCTTTTGGATTCGGCTCGGTTCGACTGGCTGTTCCGGAGCCAGAGCTGGACAAGGCTCTTGTGGAACTCAACTTTGCCGGCTCGAAGCTGGAAGCTATCGAAGATGTGGTCGTCCACAACATCGAGACTGAAAGGGAAATCTTTGGCTTGGAACGTCGCAGAGTATGTGCTGACGTGCTTCTGAAGCTGAGACTCATCAATGTCTCTTGCTCCGGTGTTCGAAGGACCCATCACCGAAGAGGAGACAACTCCCAAGGCTAGCGTCCAAGAAGCCGCCAAGATGGTTGCTTTGTTCTTTGTGAGGAACTCTAGTAGATTGGACCTTTTTATATGTACCTTCACCTTGTAACTCTCCAATTTTAAATGAATGAAATCCTTTCGATATCCATTTTTATCTTCAATAAATTGCCCTTTATCTTGTTGGCCCCCTGGTAGATGTGTTCAATGGATTGAGGACATCTACAATGAGGATTTCGACAATGTCTTGAAAACTTGATAGCTCCAAACTTGTAGCTAGTATGATAGCTTCGAGGTTCGAGTCTTGCCTCATAAATCTCCAAGGACTCTTTATTGCGTTGACAGCGGGCCCCTTGGGAGTTGTCAGAGCTTGTTTGCTTCGGTGGCGGCTATGTCAATGTTTGAAATGTCGATGACAGGACCCCTAGGGGTTATCAGAGCTTGATGCTTTGACGGTGCCCACTGTCAATGCGTAGAACGTCAACGGTTTGCCCCCTAGGGGTTGTCGGAGCTTGATGCTTAGAGGTGCCCACTATCAACGCGTAGAACGTTGACAGCGGGCCCCCTGGGGATTGTCGGAGCTTGATGCTCTGATGGTGCCCGCTTTCAACGCATGGAACGTTGATGGCAGGCCCCTGGGGGTTGTCGGAGCTTGATGCTTCAGCGGTGCTGACTGTTCACGTGTAGAACATCGACGGCGGGCCCCTTGGGGGTTGTCAGAGCTTGATGCTCCGACATCCACGATCATCCATGTCAATGGCTGTTAGTTGTTCATTTTTCTTGCCTGTAAGCGACAACAAAAGCAATAAAATTTGTCCTCTTTCCTATAGCTCATTCACGACTTATTATCCTTTTCTGAACTTTAGATCCTATCAAGTCAATATGACAACATAAGTATACGGGTTAAACTTCCTTAAATCCGAATGCCTTCCGGACCCACCTTACTGAGACCCACCTGAATAGGTAGAGTGGCGTACTTAGGGTGCTTGACTATGCAAAGTTGATAGCGCACTTTGGACTTGTCATTGGCTTTGGTTTTCAAGCGAGTAGGCCATCAAGCAATACTGAGATCCAATAGAAGATCACCAATAAGACTTATATATCACATGAATCTCTAGGACTAAATTTCAAATGAATTGCACAAAATTGCTATTGATAGGAAGGTAAAAAATGATGGAAATAATGAGCTTGCGCGAAGTAAATACACGTAGAGTCTGCTTGCTTAAATGTCTTCATTATAGGTCCTAATAATAGGGGAGACAAAGACACACTTAAAGTACAAGACCAAGTTAATTGTGCTATTCATCTTGTTCTAATCCAGGGAAGGTAAAGCCACACCTAAAGTACAAGACCAAGTTAGGTGCAGTATTGATCTAAGACCCTCTCGACTCTGTTCGTAGACTCTATAATATACATCTGATGCAAATACAGACTCACCTCTGTGAAACTAAGTGTAGAACTTATAGAGGTGCTCGATGTTCTAGGGATTGGTAAGTGGTATCCCATCCTCTGTTGCAAAGCAAACGCATCTGAGACAGGAAACTTTGATGACTTGAAAGGGACTTTCCCAGCTGGGGGAAAGTTTTTTCATCCCTTCACGAGTAATAATTCTCCGAAGCACCATATTACCTTCCTCCAACTGCTGGTTGTGCACAAACCTTTGGTGATAGGGCCGGAGCGCCTCGCGGTAGCGTGCATTATGGACAGCTGCTTGGCACCTTGTCGCGTCGACGAGGTCCAGGTCTTCACGCTGGAGCTGATCCTGCGTGGCTTCATCGAAGGTCCGAACCCAAAGAGAACCCATGGTGATCCCTGAAGGAAGGACTGCTTTAGCTCCGTACACAATGAAGAAAGGTGTCTCTCCTGGTGCCCGGCTCGGTGTAGTCTGACTTACCCACAATGCATATGGAAGCTCTTCTATCAAGTTGGTGCCAAGTTTCTTCAAGCGCTCATAAGTGCGATTCTTCAGTCCCTTGAGTATTTATGCGTTCGATCTCTCAGCATGGCCCTTGCTTGCCGGATGAGCTACTAATGCATAGCTGACTTGAATGCCGAGTTCTTCACTATACTCTTGGAATGCTGCACTTGTGAATTTGGTTCCGTTGTCAATGATAATTCTATTTGGAACTCCAAATCGGCAGACAATGGACTTCAAGAATTTGATGGCTAATTGTTTATTTGTAGTCAAAACTGGAGTTGCTTCTGGCCACTTTGTGAACTTGTCAATGGCAACATATAAGAATAGATAACCTCTGATGGCTTTTGGGAAAGGTCCCAAAATGTCCATCCCCCACACAGCGAATGGCCACGTGGGAGGAATCATTTGTAGTGACTGTGCCGATGTGTGAATCTGTTTCACGTGGAACTGGCACGCATCACACTTCTTGACCAGGTCAACTGCATCTTGGAGTGCTGTAGGTCAATAAAAACCATGTCGAAAGAACTTACTGACCAACGTGCGGGATGACATGTGGTTCCCACACTCACCTCTATGGATCTATGTGAGGAGCTCACAACCTTCTTCTTGGGAAATGCACCGCATTAGACTGCCGTTGGCGCCACGTTGATAGAGATCCTCTTCTACCAGTGTGTATCTTTTAGCCAACCTGACAATTCGCTCAGCAGATACCCCGTCTTCGGGATGAATGTTGTCTTTCAAGTAGTCCCGGATCTCCGAGATCCATGCATCAGGCCTGATTTGATCTTCTGGATCTTGCACGCTTGGTTGCTTAGAGCTTCCTGTAGCGCCTACGATCCTTGGTGGATGCCATGATAATAGGGCCACTGGGACTACCAGCTTCAGGGTGCTCGTCTCGCCCCCATCACTCATTTCGGCATGCTGAGCAGCACGTGATGACAATCTCCTGAAAAAACCCCGTCGGGTGCTTGAGCCTCGATTGAAGCCTTCGTCGAGGGGTCATCAGATTCAACGTTGTTGAGACGCTAGACATGGCGGTGATCCAGAATGTGGAAATCTTTTTGCAGGTTATGGACTTCAAGTGGATATGCAGCAAGCTGAGGGTTATTGCATCTACATTCACGTTTGACTAGCTTGATGATGAGTTGCGAGTAACCCTTCACCAAGAGCTGTCGAACTCCATATGATAGCACCACCTTGAGTCCGAAGATGAGAGCTTCATATTCCGCCATGTTGTTGGTTGCCTTGAAGTCGAGGTGTACCATGCACATGACCTTGTGGGCTTGGAAGTAGTGATTGCAACACCTTCAATTTCATTTTCATGCATTACATAAGTTCATATACATGTTTAACAATAAGTTATATAAACATGAGCAATTTTAAAATGAATTAGGAGCAAAACCGCACTCAAAAGGTTGTGAGGAGTGTGGACTAGTCCGTTTTTGGTGCGGACTAGTACGATTTCTTTCTGATCTCCCTCGAACATGTCCGTTTATGCTGCGGACTAGTCCGATTTTGTCCCTGTACAATTTTCGGACTTGTTCGGTCCATTGCAAACTAGTCTGGTATCTCGATTGATTGAAATTCCACTAAGTCCTTGGACTTGTCCAGGCTTGTCCATTTTCCTCTATGACTAAATTTGAACTCGTCCGATTTGGTGCGAACTTATTTGATTTTTCTCTAACTAATATCAGACTACTCCGGCCTAGCGCGGACTTGTCTGTGATCGTGAATCCAAGTTGATCTTTTGTTCCACGACGTGTTTTTGGGTTTGATCTTAAGTGGGCCTAAGTACGTCGTGTCTAACTCTTTTGTAGTCCATGTGGGACCCCACACCCGCCTCCGCCCTCTCTAAAACTGACCTCCATTGAAACCCGAGCCCTCCACCCCTATATAAACAACCCAAAGCCACAAACTTACATCCTTTTGCCACAATTGAAAGACCATCAAACCCTAGTTCATGGGAGCCGCCATCAAGAGGAGATCCAGTAGCAAGAAGAAGAGGGGAACTCGGAAAAGGATCAACCAAGCAAGATCTCCATTTACTTTTCGTTCTTCATCACCAATCCTCCATCAACTATTCATCACCAAACCCTAGGTCGTCAAGATTCAAGTTTCTCCTTCAATTCTCGACCTTTGGACTTCTAAACACGTGGTACGCCCCTTACTCACTCTATTCCACGTGAGTTTTATCCTATATAAGGCAGATCGAGAAAATCCTAGAAAACCCTATTTCGGTGGTTATGCGAAGGGCGGACTAGTCCGGTCCCAAGTAGGACTAGTCCGGTCTGGCTGTCTGTTTTTTGCTAAATCAATTCTGAATTTATTTGAACCAGTTTCAAGACTATCCAAACTTGTTAAAAACATTTAGAACTAGTTAGTAAGCATTATTAACTACTTATTAACAAAGTCTTACCTCACAAATGCATTAATCATGCATGTCATGTCATATTGAGTAACATATGAGCCTTTATTGATTGTAATTCTTGTCTTGTATGTTTATTGCGCGGTTTAGATGGATTTGCGCTGGAGAGTGCTGCGGAGGACCTCAGGTACCAGAATTTTGAAGGCTTTGATCCCAATAAAGCCCAAGAGCAAGGCAAGTGTACTTGAACATATTGATCCTATTTTTACAATCAATGTTTTGTTTTCAAAACTGCATGCTTGTGTCAATTTGATGGGAATTGCTATCATAGGAAGTTTACTAGCTTTGTTTAACCACCCTTGTCACCTAGAATACATGGTAGAGAGTCGGGAAGGGATTTTTACCTTTTGCTTCGCTTAAATTAATTGGGATGGGAAAACAACCAAGTTACTTAATTATAAAATTATTGAGATTATGGATAATGTACATTGATGAACATGGTTAATGGTAACATGGTAATAGGTGATCTAAGCAAGCATGGTATGTGGATGGGTTTGATGTTATGGTGGTTTCGCTTGCTTTAGATCGAAGGACCGGTTCGTGGAGCGACCATGCAGGATTTACAGTGCCACCACGATGCCAAGTACGGGTGTGGCATAGATGATTAATTAGGGTATTGCTAGTATTGCGCGGATCATTTGGCACACCGGGGATGGGGAGCCGGTTTGGGTTTGGATTTGTGGCAGGACTCTCTGGGATCCGAATGGCACAAGAGGGGGCCCTTGGTTGAAGATGTGCTCAGTTGGAGGCATCGCCACCGGTGAAACCTCAGTGGGTCCATACATGCTAGTAATCTCTTTGTAAAGGCTATTTTGTGATATCTTGGCCAGACATCTAAGTAAGTGTGAGACGGCATAATTGAGATTCCATAGTCATTGAAAGGTGATGAAATCACGAACACGTGGGTAAAGTGGTACAACCATTGAAGAGTGTCTTAAAAACTATCATGATTGCCGTGCTTCCAGTCATGAGCAATCTGAACCCTCACATGATTAGAGGGGTTTGGTATTGGGATGGTTTGGCACTAGTTATGGTTGATAATATGGTTATGGCTGGTTATGGATTGAATTATGGTTTTGGATATGGTTAATGGTAATGGTGAAAACTGGTATAATGGTGATGGATATGGAATATGGACATGTACTATGATAACCATCGTGGTATATGATGGGTTTAATTCACATACATATAATATACTGCTTTTCAAATGTTTTAACGTACTTTTCAGCACTTAGCCTTTATTATTGTCGTCATTTGTATCATCTACATGTCATACTTTCCTACACTTGCTGAGTACAACATGTACTCACCCTTGCAAATCCCCACCAACAGTTGCAAGTCAGGATCAGGAGTATCACGATGTTAATGAGGAGTTGTAGGTTGTTTGTTGTCGTCAACTTTGCTTGTGGTTTGATTGGATCTATGCTATATCTCTTTTTGCTTAGTTGTATAGTTGCTTATTTAGTTTACTTCCGCTGCATTAGTTCAAAACTTATCATTAATATTCATTAGAGCTTGTACATGAGGATATTCTGAATTCTGTAATAAAAGTGCTTAATTAATGTTGTCTTGTGGTAATTATCTGGTTATATTTTTGTGAATGCACTCGTGTATGTATGTTGAATGTCCTGGGCACACATATGCGCTCAGTTGGTTCATTTTCGAATCCGAATGTAACAAATTGGTATCGGAGCCACGGGTTGATCGTAGGACGCATCCTACACTTTAGAGCACATCAGAGCACTCAGGAATCGATGTGTTTTTGCTTTTTGTGCTGATTGCTATGTATTGTCGCTTGTGTGCTTAGTAGAGGATTTTGGGATGATTTAGCATTCCCATGTCCATATAGGCTTGTATAGGTAGTTTATTAGTTTCATACCCCTTGATACATATAGTTGGGGACATCTTCTAAATTCTTCTCTCTTGCTTTTGTTCAGATGGTGAGGACTCGCAACCAGAGGGATGCAAATGATGAGGAGGAGAACAATGGGGCACCTCATAACAACAATGGACAAGGACCTGCCCAGGGAGCTATCAACCTTGAGCAGCTATTGGCTATGCAAAACCATCTCATGCAGACCATGATATATACTCTGAGACAGCTACAGGTTGGCAACAAGAACAATCAACCTCACATGCCTCCACCGCCACCACCACCTCCTCATAACCAATTGGGAGAGTCCATAATAACCAGGCCGCCAACTTTTGCTCAAGCTGCTGACACTATGGATGCCGATGATTGGCTCAAGTCCGTGCAGAAGAAACATCCAATAGTCTAGTGCAGTGACAGGGAGAAGGTGCTATTTGCATCTCATCAACTTGTAGGAGCAGCTGCCAATTGGTGGGATTCGATATGCAATGCCCATGAAAATCAAAAAAGGATTACCTAGAATGAAATCAACGAGAGCTTATGTTCTCATTATGTGCCGGAAGGTGTTATGATCTTGATGAGGAAAGTGTTTGAAAACTTGAGGTAAGGAAGATTGAGTGTGGGTGAATATCTCAATAAGTTCACTCAACTTTCAAGGTATGCCCCTGAGGATGTGAGCCGGGATAGCCGAAAACAATACTTGTTCATGAGGGGCTTGAACAATGAAATCCAACTACAATTGCTGAATTGCGATTATGCCAACTTCCAGAAGCAAGTGGTCAATGTTGTGGAGAATAAAGTCCGTGAGATGGATCTAGATAACAAGAGGGAGGTGCTATAGCAGGGACAACAACAATGAAGCAATGTGCACCCCCGCTTTGCACCACCCAATGCGCCTTATTACAACTCTTCTGCTCTTGTACAGCGCCCTGGTTATACACTGCGCCCAGCTCAGTTCGTGCAACAACACCTTGTCATGCAAGCACCTAGGCCTCCAATGCCTTTTGGACCTCGTGCCAACATTCATGGTGCAAATGTCGAGAATCAAGTTCATCCCAATAATTCTAGGAAGTGTTATACATATGGAGAAGCATGACACTTTGCAATTCAATGTCCTAAGTCAGGCCTTGGCCAAGGAAACAATGCTCCAAGACAAAACCCAAGACCCAATGGAGGACAGCTGCATGGGAACCGTGGACAGCCGAATTTTGCTCGTGGCAATGTGAACCATGTCTCTACGGAGGAAGCTCAACAAGAGGATGACGTTGTGATTGGTATGTTTCTCGCAAACTCCAACCCAACGACTATGCTATTTGATTCTGGGGCATCACATTCATTCATTGCATCAAAATATGTTGCTAAGTATAGTTTGCCTATCTCTCATATGAATTATTTTTTATTGGTTAAATCTCCTGGAGGAGAGATGAGGACAAATATAGTATGTCCAAAAGTAAGCCTTAGAATAAGGAGGGGGTAGACATCTTTGGCAACCTCATCGTTTTGGAGTCTCAAGGATTGGACATTATACTTGGTATGGACTAGTTGAGGAAACACAATGGGGTTATTAAATGTGCCATGAGGACAGTGATGTTGACAAATGAGGAAGGGATCACAATAGAATTTGAAGCATCTCAACATGCACCGAAGCAATTGGAGCTCAATCACATGGATGGTGCCGCAATTGAGGAGATTCCAGTGGTATGTGAATTCTTGGATGTGTTTCTGGTTGAGTTGCCAGGTATGCCACTTGATCGTGATATCGAATTTTTTATTGATTTAATACCTGGAACAGCACCTATAGCTAAGAGGCCATATAGGATGCCTCTTAAAAAGTTAGCGGAGCTCAGGAAGCAGATTCAAGAGCAGCTAGAAAAGGGTTTTATTCGCCCAAGCTCCTCACCTTGGGGAGCGTGAAAGTGCATCTAGGTGATCCCTTGTGGGTTTTGGACGATTGATGACAAGCAAATGAGATCCTAATGAATTTATTGAGATGACTGTAGGATCAACAAAATTAGATAGTTTGGTGCAATCAAAAAGGTGAAAATGAAGTGGTGTACAGAAGAGGAAAGCCCAACTGTCAACTGAAGCGCAAAGTAGATTGAAATGTATAGGATGTGTGTGAGAGACACGTCCCAAAAGCTCAAGTCTTTGCATATAGGTGAGGGCCTAAAAACACCTAAAAACTCACTGAGCACCGGACTTGTCCGTTCATGGACCGAACTAGTCCGTTTAACTCTCTATTGTCCAAATACAATGTGCACCATACTAGCCCGTTAAACTTTCTGGAATCCAATAACACAGTGCACCAGAATGGTCCAATCATGGACCAGACTAGTCCGTTAAAGTATCTGTAAATCCTGTTCAGTGCACTCCGGACAAGTCTGTTCATGGGACATGACTAGTCCGTTGATGTGGGGACCGAAGTCCACACATCCGAGGATCTCATTGGGTGGTGTCGTGCGATGTGGCACCTAACAGCACACACGAAAAGGATACCAAAATGTACAAAGTTTTCATTTCAGAATAATCAGAGTTTACGAAAGAGTGTACCACAGGGGTAGACACGCAGCGGAGAATACATACCCATAATCTCACCTATCTAAGCATAAGAGAAGACGTCCATGCCCTAGGACGCTTCTCACTAGCAACATGACGATCATTCAGCAGCGGCGTGGTTCATATGAGGTTTATCTTGATACCTCGAGATCTCATATACATCCTGAATAGCAGAAATAAAACTAATACCTGCAAAAATCGTTAAAGCGCAAACGTGAGCATAAGGCTCAGCAAGACTAACCCGTCTCACTAGACATATGCAAGGGTAAGTACTAAGCATTGGTAAGGAATAGCATAAATAGACTTGCCTACAAGTGAATCCTTATAATCATGTTTTAAGTAGCAAATGACATTCCTCAAGCACAGCACATCATAGGCTCCACAATCAAACAAGAAACGCTTTGCTGATGATATGACATGCTCAAAGCACATAATGCTATTACAGCTAAAGTATGGGGAAACTGTAAACTTTAATATTGCTATCTCAAAGTCATACGAGGTTGCAAAGAAATTATAATTCAATACAATATATTTTTCTGGCTTCTTTAGTATTTACTACGTCACGACAGCGACGGACAAGTGGTACTCTATTACCGCGAGGGACGGTGATTGCAATCAAGACACACCCGGACTGCACGACACACACACCCGCGTGGGAGACACATACGTGCTCTCCTCCCCGCGTCATACGTGGCCACCTTTCACCCAAGACCCCAATGTTGACAAACCCCTTCATCTCGAGCAAAAGGTCCCCTACACGGACACGTCAAAACGTTCCTCTAGGAGATTTACACCTTTCTGCCTTCGCATCTCCACTCAAGGACAACCGAGGAGTCTCCTCACTACAGTCTGGAGTTACATCAGTTTAATGGGCCCATATACCATTATGCAACCGGTACAGTTCAAGCTTGCCCGACGGTGTCGCATACGGCACGGTCCTCAAGCGACATATGCATGGCTATGCGCCCGAGACTCCATCTCATCGACTCCTATTCCCCCTGCCCGGACTCGTGTTCATTTCATAAGCCATTTTTAATGTTCCACCCTCATGTGAACTATTATTCCTATCTCGCGTGTAGATTCCAACTACTCGACTTCTACCGGATTTCCTATACATTAGCAAAGCCGTTACTACAGGTCAAACTGTAACTCGTTTCGACCAAACCCGGGGATTTGTGGTCATGCAAGTGTAGTATCAATCACCTTATACATAAATGCACAATATCAACTGAGGACGTAATGTGAGAAATACTGCAAAACTTTGAAAAGCTCTTAAATGCAAACCGGGGCTTGCCTTAGTTTGCTACTCGATTAAATGTCAATTGTTAATGGGTCCTTCTCTGAAGGCTCCGCCAAGGACTTCAAGTGGACACCCTGGCCTTCTCCTCCAAGCGATGCTGTTCGTCAATATCGATCACTACACGACATGTATATATGAACCCTAGTAAATTATAATGTAGATATAGTTCATAAGCTTCTAACTATGGTTATAGTGAGTGAATGATTTTCTTTGGCCTTGGGATTTTTATGGTAGATGTTATAGACTACAATGAAGACTCTTGCAAAGAACAGGAGATGATCAAAGTAGTTTGTTGACTCTAAAATTATGGCAAGCAATACAATTCCAAGAATTTTAGAGAACAAACTGTAGCTTGAACATAGCTGCCAGTTGATAATCGTATTAGAGGAAGTTGTCCTGGTTCTAGCAAAATTTCTTTCATAAATTTCTATGCTTTGGTAAAGGATTTATTGAATTTCTAATTTGGCAAGAATTTCTGGAATTATTTATATTTGAATTTTAGCTTTTAAATAAATATTCAGTTTGTAACTGAATTGGGACTATGAAATTAGGTCAATTAAATCCAAGAATGTTACAGGAACTAGTATATGACAAAAGGAAGGATCAGTCCAAATTTGGGACATAATAAAGCAACTGAACATCTGTAAAAATTCAATAACTGAAAAAGGTAATTGAACTATACAGAGTGTTAAACAGGTGCAATGGCTCCCAAACTTTTTCTGGTATTCCAGAAAATGGCAGTGCATTTTATGTGAATTTCGAGGATTTTTCTAGAGGCAAGTTCATCTGGAAAAATTGCACTGGCTTTTGGGAAGATTGTTTTATACAGAATTTAAATTTCAGTTTCACAGAACCTAATGGGTACTGATAGAAACTAGAGCTCAAGGTCTTTCAAACAAAATTTGTTTGAATATTTTTGGAGCATTCTACAGAATGTTATGGATTTTCTAAGTTGGAGCCAAATCTGGAATTAATTTCTAATTTGAATTAGACCGTGGGCTCCACCGTTTTAAAATGGACCAATGGCATTTAAACCACACGGGGACCACAGAGATACAGCACGTAAATACAGTAGATCTCGCGGCCACACCAGATCCGACGGGTTAAAATGACGCTGACGCGCGGGACCCGCCATGTCGTCTTCAAGCTCCCGACGCGGGCGGCGCGCGGGGCTCCTGCGGCGGCGCTCTCCGGCGAGCCTCGCCGGATCTGCGTTCCTGGTCACCGAAGCACCTAAACATTGGCACCCAACATTAATCTCACGCGCTGAGCACGATGGTTGGCTTGCCGACGATCGGAAACAGTGGTGCATGGGCGGCGGCGGCAGCTAGGGTTCTGGCCATGTCGGAACCTTCGCTCCGTGGCTAAACACTTCTAAAAACGCTGGGGAAAGACTCCTGGAACCACTAGGAAGGTGATGGGAAGGTGAGATTGTCGTGCAATGGTCAGCAAAACCATCATCGATGGTGACCGAAGCAACTTCTTAACGGCGGAGGGGAGAACTCATGATTCTCAAGCTACGGTTGATTATTTTTGGTGATTCCAGTTCGAGAGGGTGCGCAAAGAAGTGTAGAAGCTATTTTCTAGCAATTGTGGAGAGTGATCAAGTGTGGAACTCGAATGGAAAGAATAACCGAGCGAGTTCATAAGCTTCGGCCGAAAGTAAAACTTAGCTAACTTGCTCGATACTCACGTAAACAAGGAGCGGCTTTCACCGACGTGTAGAGCGTGTCCCTGCGCACCAGTTTGCTATAGGAGTCGAAGAGCGAAACTGCGTGTAGCGGCCTGGCACCGTGGAGCAGAGACGGCGCGCGATGAACACGACGGCGAGCTTCGGTGTAGCTACAAAATATCGGCCAAATCGTCAACTAAGCAACGAAAGGATTGATCCAGGGGACAGAGGAGGAAGAGGGGAACAACCTAGCTATTGGAGGCTTGGCGCGAGAGGCCTCCGGTTGGCCGGCAATGGGCGCACGGCGCCGGCGGTCGGAAACTTGCGCGCGGGACGAAAATGGCGTAGCTCTTCGGCTCAGTGTGAGGGAAGGCGATAAGGGCGACCGTGGAGCGATAAGGAGGAGCCAGGGCGCTATTTATAGAGCTCAAACCGCGGTGGCTTGCTGCTGTCGCGCAGGGCATGCACACCGTCGCGGTGTCGCCCGGGGAAAGAAAACAGAGGCGGTGAATCGGTTTTACCGTCTGACTTGTGGGCCCCACCTCTCTCCCTTATCCCGTCCTCTAAATTCCAGCTAAAAACATTGTCCAAAAATTCCCAAAATTTACAGGTAGGCCAAGAAAATATGGGGAATCCAATTCTGCAATCAGATTTCAATTTGGACATAGTTTGCATCAAATGCAAGTTCAAATTTGAATTCAAATATGGGTATAAATCTTATTGAATTAAATAGTATCTGAGGTCCAAAAATCTCCAAACATTGAAACCAAGTTCCCTGAACCATAATAGGTCTTAGGAAGAATTAGGAGTTGATTTGGGCAAAATTTAGTGCAAAGCTCAATTTGAGGTTGACGCGAAATGAATCCCTTGTACGTGTCCAAACAAATGGAAGATGTACTTCAAAAATCTTGAAAATTTTCTGAGAAGATATTTGGATATTTAAGAGTCCAAGGAAAAATTTGGAGCCTTGGATTTGAATCATTTTTGGCAGGGCCTAATATGCAAAGCAACATAATCAAATTACATTTGTTTTGATTTTTATATTGCTGCCATATAATTTGCCCTAGCCATTGCAATCAATAACTTCCCAACATTGTAGAAAGGTTTATTTAAAATGTTCTGGGGTTAGGGTGAAGTTCAGTCCTCATGTTGATAAGATTAAAACATGAGTAGAAAGGAAACTTTTTAGTGAGGTCAAGTTTATGTGCACAATTATGTTGACCTCCATTATGTTTGATAAACCCCTGGTAGTTGAACTTCACATAAGAGGAAAAAATGGGATTTTACATTCCTCCACCCTTAAAAGAATCTCGTCCCGAGATTACAAAGGAAGGAAAAAAGATAAAGATCTACTGAACATATGGCGCTAACAAGGTCGGATAGTTCGTTTTAAGATATTCCTCGCTTTCCCACGTGGCTACTTCAGCAATGTGGTTGCTCCACAAGACTTTGTAGAAACGCAAAGTGCGCCTTCTTGTGGTGCGAGTTTCCTCATCAACGATCTGGATTGGATATTCGGAAGACGTAAGATATGGTTGGAGAGTTTCCATATCCTCAATACGTATATTCGCTGGGGCTTTGAGACATTTCCGCAACTGAGAAATGTGAAACACATTGTGGACCCCTGCCAGCAACGGCGATAACTCCAATTGATATGTCACAGGTCCGCATCTTTTGATAATTGCGAACAGCCCAATAAAACGTGGAGCTAGCTTCCCTCTTACTCCGAATCGATGAATTCCATTCATCGGGGATACCTGGAGATAAACTTGATCCCCAACCTCGAAGTGAAGAGGTCGACGTCGTTTGTCCGCATAGTTCTTCTGATGAGACTGAGCGGCTTTGAGATTGGCTTGAATAAGACATACTTGCTCTTTGGCTTCATTCATTAAGTCGATGCCATATACCACTCGTTCACCAGATTCGCACCAGTTCAAGGGTGTGCGACACTTCCGGCTATAAAGAGCTTCATATGGCGCCATCTAGATGCTAGCCTGGTAACCGTTGTTGTACGAAAATTCCGCCAATGGTAGATGATCATCCCAATTCCTACCATGGTGGATGGCACAGGCACGAAGCATATCCTCTAGCACTTGATTCACCCGTTCGGTTTGTCCATCAGTTTGAGGATGATAAGCCGAGCTTCGAATTAGTTTGGTACCCAATGCATTGTGGAGATGCTCCCAAAAGCGAGCAACAAAAATAGATCCACGATCTGAAATGATAGTGCGGGGTACTCCATGTAGACACAATATTCTGGAGATATAAAATTCTGCATACCGCTTTACATCATACTTGACACTGACCGGTATGAAATGAGCTGATTTGGTGAACCGGTCAATGACCACCCAAATTGAGTTGTGTTTATGGAAAGTGGGAGGCAACCCAACAATGAAATCCATGCTGATATCCTCCCATTTCCAAGCTAGTATGCTTAAAGGTTTAAGCTGCCCATCTGCCTTCATATGGTCGGCCTTAACTCGTTGACACGTATCACATTCGGATATGTATTTTGCTACTTCTCTCTTCATCCAAGTCCACCAGAACTTCTTTCTCAAGTCTTAGTACATTTTGTTACTCCCCGGATGAATGGAATACTTGGATAAGTGTGCTTCATCCAAGATCATCTTTCGGAGCTCCATGTCATGGGGTACGACTATACGGTCTTTAAACCAAATAGTACTGTGATCATCACATTGAAAGCATTTCATCTCCCCCTTCTTCATTCTTCGTCGGATGTGCGACATTCCCTTGTCTTTCTTCTGAGCCTCTACAATATCTTCCCTGATGGTAGGGATGAGAGTTAGATTGTAGAGCACTCCATATGGAACCAAGTATAAACTCGGCCCATCCTCTTCCATTGAAATGATCGATAGATGATTGACATGAGACTTGTGGCTCAGCGCATATGCAACCACATTTGCTTTTCCAGGATGGTAGTGGATCTCAAGCTCATAGTCTTTGATCAATTCCAACCATCTTCGCTATCGCATATTCAAAACTTTCTGGGTGAACATGTACTTCAAACTCTTGTGATCAGTGTAGAGATGCACTAAATTGCCTAAGAGATAGTGTCTCCACATCTTCAATGTGAGCACCACGGCAGCGAGCTCAAGATCATGAGTCGGATAATGTTGTTCATAATTCCAAAGCTGCCGGGATCCATATGCGACCACTCTTCTATCTTGCATGAGTACACAACCAAGACCAATGCCAGATGCATCACAATAGACATCAAATGGTTTAGTTGTGTCCGGCTGAGCCAACACCGGTGCAGTTGTGAGGTGTTTCAGCAATGCTTGAAATGCTTCTTCACATTCTTTAGTCCATACATATCTTGTTCCCTTCTTCAGTAGTTCTGTCATTGGTATAGCTATCTTTGAGAAACTCGGAATGAACCTTCGATAATAGCCAGCCAAGCCAAGGAAACTACAAACTTCATGTACAGACTTGGGATATTTCCACTTCAGGACTTGTACAATTTTGCTTGGATCAATGGCAATACCATCAACCGAGATGATGTGCCCTAGAAATGGCACTTGGCGGATCCAAAAACACACTTGCTGAACTTTGCATACAGTTTGTGATCCCTTAAACGTTGCAACACAATATGCAAGTGTTTAGCGTGTTCTTCATCAGATTTAGAATACACTAATATGTTGTCAATGAATACCACGACAAACTTGTCCAACTCTAGCATAAACACCGAATTCAGGAGATACATGAAGTGAGCTGGTGCATTTGTCAACCCAAAGGACATGACGAGATACTCATATAGCCCATACCTCGTCGAGAATGCGGTTTTTGGAATGTCCTCAGGTCAAATCTTAATCTGATGATAACCTGAACGAAGGTTCGTCTTTGAGAATACCTTAGCACCCACTAGTTGATCGAATAAAATATCAATGCCTGGTAGTGGATACTTGTTCTTGAGGGTGACCTCATTCAGTGGATGATAGTCCACACACAACCTCAAAGTCTCATCCTTCTTCTTGACAAACAACGCGGAACAACCCCAAGGTGATGAACTTGGGCGAATAAAACCCTTGCTCAATAAGTCATTCAGCTGCTCCTTCAATTCCGCAAGTTCCTTCGGTGCCATCCTATACGGCTTCCTTGAGATTGGCATGGTTCCCGGTGCTAGTTCAATCTTGAACTCGACGTCGTGTTCTGGTGGCATGCCTGTAAGATCGTCAGGAAACACGTCTGGATATTCACACACTACGGGGATATCCTCAAGCTTCCTAGCACTGGTGTGATGCACCGCTGAGACTCTTGGTGCGGTATTCAAAAGATTTAAAGTGTTGCTAACATGGAATTTAGAATTCAGATGGATAGTCTGTGAATTGATATCAAAAATAGCTCCATGATGTGTCAACCATGACATCCCCAAGATGAGGTCAATCTGCTGACCTTCCAAGATGATGAGATTCACCGGATAGATACTTCCACCCATGCACAAAGGTGCTCGAGAAATAACCTCATTAGCTGAAATATTGCCTCCAGGTGAACTGACACAAAAAGTATGTGAGACAGTCACAATGGCACTTGATTTTTCAGCACCAAAGACTTGCTCACAAAGTTATGAGTAGCTCCAGAGTCAAACAGAACGACTACTGGTTGATCATGTAAAGTAAACATGCCTGCTAAAATAGGTTCTCCTTCTAGAATGTCCTCAATCGCAGCATAATTAACACTGGCAGACTTCAATGCGGTCTTCTTTTTAAATTTATGGTGCTGATCAGAATTTTTGGAAAAGGACAATTTGACACGGTCACGTTCTTTCTTGCGATGTTCCCATGCTAAATGCATTCTGTGCTTTCCACTGAATTGGGGTGGACTGACCACATGCACATCTTGCAGAGATTGGGCTGCAAGAGTGAGATCATACTGCTGCGGTGGAGAATCAGGACACACTTGCACGCTTTGTTGAGGTGCAATTAAAGTCTCCACTGGATAGGAGTGATACCCAACCTGTTGTGGTTGCTCACTCGACCAAAGCTGTCTACCGGACGTAAGCAATATACCACTCGATCCTCCTGAGGAATATCACTGATAATCTTTAGTGATGTCTTCCTCTTCCTCTTCTCTGCCTGATAGCGAAGAGTTGCATCCTCCTGAACAATAACGGCACCAACCAAGTCATTGTAGTTGCCGTTATTGAATAACACCAGTCGAGCTCGAAGTTCAATGTTCAGTCCTCGAAAGAAATAATCGCACTTCAACGCCTCGGTATTCACATACTCCGGCGCATATTGAGCCAAACGGTTGAACGCCTTGGAGTATTCATAAGCACTCATTTCTCCTTTCTTCAACTCCACAAACTCCTCTAACTTGGTCTTAATCATCCCTGCAGAAATGTGTCGTGCATGAAAAGCATCACGGAACTCCGCCCAGGTCACACGATGACCGTCAGGGAGAGTGGTGAGATATTCAGACCACCAAGCTCCTGCGGATCCGTAAAGTTGTTGAGCGGCAAATAAAGCCTTCTGATACTCATCACACTGGAGTAACCCAAATTTTGCTTCAATCACCCGGAGCCAATGTTCCGACTCCAATGGTTCCCAGGCTTCTGTGAAAACCGGTGGTTGAGTTGCCAAGAAATCCAGATATGTGACATGAGGTTGATCAAGTGGTCGAGCCTCAGGTTGTACACTCTGTTGTACCAACGTCTGCAGAGACTCGGCCATCATTGGTAAGACTTCTGCCAATCCGGTTGATGATGGCACGAGTGGTAGAGTTGAGTCATCTCCACAATGAGCAGAATTACCCGGTTCACCCTCAAAATGAGTGTGATCCATGCTGCAAGAGTGAGCATTACGGTTAAGATCCAAAGTTGCAGTACCAACTGGAATCATGATAAATACCGTAATATACATCACTTAACAATGCAGTATGTTAGGTGTAAATAAAGACTAGAACATGGAACTAGACCCAATTAAGTGATACTGCCCACCAATCACTTAACATGGTGTTTCAACTTTACGTTAATCAATCATGTGGAGTAATCACCCCTAGACATGATGAGTGACATAAAAAGGTGAAACTAAAATGATTTGAGTTCATAACATCGCATACTGGTATGCCGTCCAGTTTCGGGTCCATCAGACCAGTCTGCAGAAATGTAATCATTTCTCACAGTTAAATGCAGAAATTGGTCTGGAGTTCAACTACAAATTTATAGTAATCTCAAAATCCATTCCAGAATGTATTACTTTGTCGCTATAGCAATTCTGGAATGGAAGATATAGAAGTTTGATTAATGGTTACAGGACAGTTCAAATCTGGAATATGAACTTCAGTTCTGTTCCAGCAGACCATCCTGTATGATTCGAAATTTTCTCCCAGTAAATGGCAGTAATAGGATTTGAGTTGAATACAAAAGTTTTATGGAACTTCATAAACTTTCCAGATTGTACTTGAACACCTCCAGGTGAGCTCTGGATTAAAAGTTATATAAGTCCGAAGTTGACTAAAATTTTCTGGAAATTTTGACAGAACCTCCCCTGTATACGTGGGTTTTTGTCCATAGTTTATACAGGTTTATCAAAATAATATCTTCAGGAAATGACAAAATAAATATGGTACCAAATCATGTTAATATTCCAGAAATAGATTTGGTTCAGGCTTACAAAGTCGTTATACAGGTCAAAGCTCGCAAATTCCAACCATGCACAAATGATTTCTGGCCCTAAACTGCCAGAACAGCGTTTGCGACAATTGAAATTGGACTCTGGTGATGGAAGATTCAGACCAGGAGTTGAATATAAAGTTGATAGAGGACTTCCTTAGATTTCCAGAAATGTATACATATGACTATGTCAAGCTTTAATATTAGGGGATATGACTGTCAAAAGGGACAGATGAGTTGACTGGTTTTCTGCCAGCAGATCTGCAGTGTACCAGTTTCAACCTGGGATTTGGATTGGTTCAGTGTCGAATTAGAAAACACTTCAATTTACAAAGTTGTAGTGATGCTTCTTCCCTCTCCAGATATGTATCACAATAGGGCAGAAGATTTTTCGACAAGAAGTTATGGTGAAAATACAGAGATTGTGTAATTGGGTAAGACATTTGTAGTAGTTTTTGTGGAGTTCAGTATACACCAAGGTAGGATCATTTTAAGTCCTAAAGACCAAAATAAACTCTGTAGTGGACTTGCTTATCTTTCCATCAATATAGCATAACCTTATGTTATTTTTCAACAAACCAAGATTACGACCTGGCGAAGTTGAGCAAACTTCTGCCAGAAATAAAGAATCTTGATTCTTCATGAGTTATGAGTGATATTCACCTTGCAATGTCCAAAACTTACCAGCAACTGGTAGTCGGACCTTCCAAAAATGGAATGCAACCATTCTGACGTTGGGGATGGTCAAGTATCCATGTTGATACTAAGGGTACTACGTGCCTCACCAAAGACAATTCTAACCGGTATATCCGAATACGTTTATAGATGGTCCTAATATCGTTCACTCGCAAACGTGTGCTACACGGGTTGCTACTGTAGTCAATGCTGCAAAAGACAAACAATCCCCTTTCACACTTTCACACCTCAAGGGTGGCACGGGGAAACACAACAGGCAGTCACAATAATATACAAAAGTAAATGCATACGACTCTGGTGTGAGTCGCCCTCGAGCGAGGTCATGTCTCGAGGTACATGGCTGTAAATACGTCTGTACAACAAAGACTCCCATACGAACCGGCTTATACACGCTCGGGCATACGTGTTTCGCATGCTCCCATAGAATATGAATGATTCTAGAGAGGCATACTACCGGGTTATACACCACCTGACGGGGGCTCCCACTAACTTTGAAGCACGCTGGGGTACCGCATGTCATAGGTTCTCCGAAACATGGAAAGTTTTAGAGACTCCTATTAACTTTTCTGTGCCAAGCCACGGAAAACTTCCATGCTACCTCTCGCATGGTGAGCTTACCGCAATTGATCCGCTTACGGTGGTGTACGTTACCTCTTACCTGACATCGGAGCGTCGTTACAGAATTAATAACATATAAGTTAGTATACCACCTATATAAATTATACTAATAATAGTCCTTAATGGACATATAGCTAATCCTAACTCGACTACTTCGGAGTTTTCGAAAATAGGCTCTTTTCGAGCTGCTATTCCCAATGAAGCTCTGATACCATGTCTGTGGGGACCGAAGTCCACACATCCAAGGATCTCATTGGGTGGTGCCGTGCGATGCGGCACCTAACAGCACACACGAAAAGGATACCAAAACGTAAAAAGTTTTCATTTCAGAATAATCAGAGTTTACAAAAGAGTGTACCACAGGGGTACACACGCAGCGGAGAATACAAACTCATAATCTCACCTATCTAAGCATAAGAGAAGACGTCCATGCCCTAGGACACTTCTCACTAGCAACATGACGATCATTCAGCAGCGGCGTGGTTCATATGAGGTTTATCTCGATACCTCGAGATCTCATATACATCCTGAATAGCAGAAATAAAACTAATACCTGCAAAAATCGTTAAAGCGCAAACGTGAGCATAAGGCTCAACAAGACTAACCCGTCTCACTAGACATATGCAAGGGTAAGTACTAATCATAGGTAAGGAATAGCATAAATAGACATGCCTACAAGTGAATCCTTATAATCATTTTTTAAGTAGCAAATGACATTCTTCAAGCACGGCACATCATAGGATCCACAATCAAACAAGAAACGCTTTGCCGATGATATGACATGCTCAAAGCACATAATGCTATTACAGCTAAAGTATGGGGAAACTGTAAACTTTAATTTTGCTATCTCTAAGTCATACAAGGTTGCAAAGAAATTATAATTCAATACAATATATTTTTCTGGCTTCTTTAGTATTTACTACATCACGACAGCGACGGACAAGTGGTACTCTATTACCGCGAGGGACAGTGATTGCAATCAGGACACACCCGGACTACACGACACGCACACCCGCGTGGAAGACACATACGTGCTCTCCTACCCGTGTCATACGTGGCCACCTTTCACCGAAGACCCCAATGTCGAAAAACTTCTTCATCCCGAGCAAAAGGTCCCCTACACGGACACGTCAAAATGTTCCGCTAGGAGATTTACACCTTTCTGCCTTCGCATCTCCATTCTAGGACAATCGAGGAGTCTCCACACTACATTCTGGAGTTACATAAGTTTAAGGGGCCCATATACCATTATGCAACCGGTACAGTTCAAGCTTGCCCAACGGTGCCGCATACGGCACGATCATCAAGCGACACAGGCATGGCTATGCGCCCGAGACTCCATCTCATCGACTCCTATTCCCCCTGCTCGGTCTCCTGTTCATTTCATAAGCCATTTTTAATGTTCCACCCTCATGTGAACTGTTATTCCTATCTCGCGAATAGATTCTAACTACTCGACTTCTACAGGATTTCCTATACATTAGCAAAGCAGTTACTACATGTCAAACTGTAACTCGTTCTGACCAAACCCTAGGATTTGTGGTCATGCAAGTGGAGTATCAATCACCTTATATGTAAATGCACAATATCAACTGAGGACATAATGTGAGAAATACTGCAAAACTTTGAAAAGCTCTTAAATGCAAACTGGGGCTTGCCTTAGTTCAAGACTCGATTAAATGTCAATTGTTAAGGGTCCTTCTCAGAAGGCTCCGCCAAGGACTTCAAGTGGACACCCTGGCCTTCTCCTCCAAGCGACACTGTTCGTCAATATCGGTCACAACACGACATGTATATATGAACGCTAGTAAATTATAATGTAGATGTAGTTCATAAGCTTCTAACTATTGTTATAGTGAGTGAATGATTTTCTTTGGCCTTGGGATTTTTATGGTAGATGTTAGGGACTACAAGGAATACTCTTGCAAAGAACAGGAGATGATCAAAGTAGTTTGTTGTCTCTAAAATTATGGCAAACAATACACTTCCAAGAATTTTAGAGAATAATAGGTAGCTTGAACATAGCTGCCAGTTGATAATCATGATAGAGGAAGTTTTCCTGGTTCTAGCAAAATTTGTTTCATAAATTACTAATCTTTGTTGAAGGAGTTATTGAATTTCTAAATTGGCAAGAATTTCTGGAATTATTTATATTTGAATTTTAGCTTTTAAATAAATATTCAGTTTGTAACTGAATTAGGACTATGAAATTAGGTCAATTAAATCCAAGAATGTTACAGGAACTAGTATATGACAAAAGTAAGGATCAGTCCAAATTTGGGACATAATAAAGCAACTGAACATCTGTAAAAATTAAATAACTGAAAAAGGTAATTGAACTATACAGAGGGTTAAACAGGTGCAATGGCTCCCAAACTTTTTCTGGTATACCAGAACCGGGCAGTGCATTTTATGTGAATTTCGAGGATTTTTCCAGTGGCAAGTTCATCTGGGAAAATTGCATTAGCATTTGGGAAGATTATTTTATACAGAATTTAACTTTGAGTTTCACAGAACCTAGTTAGTACTGATAGAAACTAGAGCTCAAGGGGTTTCAAACAAAATTTTTTTGAATATTTTTGGAGCATTCTACCGAAAGTTATGGATTTTATAAGTTGGTGCCAAATCTGGAATTATTTTCTAATTTGAATTAAATCGTGGGCTCCACCGTTTTAAAATGGACCAATGGCATTTAAACCACACGGGGACCACGGAGATACAGCGCGTAGACACAGTAGATCTCGTGGCCACACCAGATCCGATGGGTTAAAAGGACGCTGACGTGCGGGACCCGCCGCGTCGTCTTCAAGCTCCCGAAGCTGGCGGCCCGCGGGGCTCCTGCGGCGGCGCTCTCCGGCGAGCCTCACCGGATCTGCGTTCCCGGTCACCGCAGCACCTAAACTTTGGCACCCAACCTTAATTTCACGTGCTGAGGACGATGGTATGGTCGGGGGAGCTTGCTGACGATCGGAAACAGTGGCGCATGGGCGGCGGCGGCAGCTAGGGTTCCGGCCATGTCGGAACCTTCGCTCCGTGGCTAAACTCTTCTAAAAACACTGGGGAAAGACTCCTGGAACCACTAGGAAGGTGATGGGAAGGTGAGATGGTAGTGCAACGGTCGGCAAAACAATCATCGACGGTGACCAAAGCAACTTCTTAATGGCGGAGGGGAGAACTCGTGATTCTTGAGCTACGGTTGATTATTTCTGGTGATTCCAGTTCGAGAGGGTGCGCAAAGAAGTGTAGAAGCTATTTTCTAGCAATTGTGGAGAGTGATCAAGTGTGGAACTCGAATTGAGAGAATAACCAAGCGAGTTCATAAGCTTCGGCCGAAAGTAAAACTTAGCTAACTTGCTCGATACTCACGTAAACAAGGAGCGGCTTTCACCGACGTGTAGAGCGTGTCCCGGCACACCAGTTTGCTATAGGAGTCGAAGCGCGAAAATGCATGTAGCGGCCTGGCACCGTGGAGCAGAGACGGCGCACGGTGAACACGACGGCGAGCTTCGGTGTAGCTTCAAAATATCGGCCAAACCGTCAACTAAGAAACGAAAGGATTGATCCAGAGGACAGAGGAGGTAGAGGGGAACAACCTGTTGGAGGCTTGCCGCGAGAGGCCTCCGGTTGGCCGGCAACGGGTGCGCGGCACCGGCGGTCGGAAACTTGCGCGCGGGACGAAAATGGTGTAGGTCTTCGGCTCAGCGTGAGGGAAGGCGATAAGGGCGACCGTGGAGCAATATGGAGGAGCCAGGGCGCTATTTATAGAGCTCAAACGGCGGTGGCTTGCTGCTGTCGCGCTGGGCATGCACGCCGTCGCGGTGTCGCCCGGGGAAAGAAAACAGAGGCGGTGAATCGGTTTTACCATCTGACCTGTGGGCCCCACCTCTCTCCCTTATCCCCTCCTCTAAATTCCAGCTAAAAACATTGTCCAAAAATTCCCAAAATTTACAGGTAGGCTAAGAAAAATATGGGGAATCCAATTCTGCAATCAGATTTCAATTTGGACATAGTTTGCATCAAATGCAAATTCAAATTTGAATTTAAATATGGGTATAAACCTTATTGAATTAAATAATATCTGAGGTCCAAAAATCTCCAAACTTTGAAACCAAGTTCCCTGAACCATAAAAGGTCTTAGGAAAAATTAGGAGATGATTTGGGCAAAATTTAGTGCAAAGCTCAATTTGAGGTTGACGCGAAATGAATCCCTTGTACGTGTCCAAACAAATGGAAGATGTACTTCAAAAATCTTGAAATTTTTCTGAGAAGCTATTTAGATATTTAAGAGTCCAAGGAAAATTTTGGATCCTTGGATTTGAATCTTTTTGGCAGGGCCTAATATGCAAAGCAACATAATCAAATTACATTTGTTTTGATTTTTATTTTGCTGCCATACAATTTGCCCTAGCCATTTCAATCAATAACTTCCAAACTTTGTAGAAAGGTTTATTTAAAATGTTCTAGGGTTAGGGTGAAGTCCAGTCCTCATGTTGATAAGATTAAAACATGAGTAGAAAGAAAACTTTTTAGTGAGGTCAAGTTTATGTGCACAATTATGTTGACCTCCATTATGTTTGATAAACCCCTTGTAGTCGAACTTCAAATAAGAGGAAAAAATGGGATTTTACAGTTGAACTCTCTGGAGTCCAATTACACATAGCACCGGACAAGTCCGTTCTTGTATCGGACTAGTCCGTTCAAATCTCTAGAGGTTAATTACACTGGCACCGGACAAGTCCGGACATACACCAGCTTAGTCTGGTCTACCTCACAAAATTAGGTTTTCTAGTATGTTGCATTCCACGTCGTCTTCTACACAGCACACCGGACGAGTCTGGTACCCAGTACGGACTAGTCTGGTAATCGAGATTTCTAACGTTAACTTTTTGGAAACCCTATAAATAGGAGATCCACGGCCTCACAATGATGACTTTCAATTCCTACTGTCAAAATCATAAACCCTAGCGCCGCCACCTGTCCCAAGAGCCCAAAAACACGTCTCCCCATGCACCTAAAGTCCATAAAGGTGAAAGCCAATTGCACACTTAAATTTGGGATTGGGATGGACAAGGCCAAGCCCATCAAGACACCCATGGCGACTAATGGACATCTCGACCTTAATGAAGATGGTCCAAATGTGCATTAAAAGGTATATCGGTCTATGATTGGCTCATTACTCTATTTAGGTGTGTCTAGGACAGATATTATGCTTAGTGTATGCATGTGTGCAAGGTTTCAAGCCGCACCTAAAGAGTGGCACTAAATAGATGTAAATAGATTCTTAAGGTACCTTGTGCACACACCCAACTTGGGCCTTTGGTATCCCAAAGGATCCAAGTTTAACTTAATAGGTTATTCCAATGTCGACTATACAGGATGCAAAGTCGATAGAAAGAGCACGTCGAGGACCCGTCAATATCTTGGCAGATCTCGAGTTTCATGGTCATCTAAAAAGCAAAACTTCATTGCTCTTTCCACAACAAAGCGGAGTATATTGCAGCCGGTAGTTGTTGTGCACAATTACTTTGAATGCGACAAACTCTAAGGGACTATGGTTACAATCTGAACCATATTCCACTCCTATGCGATAATGAGAGTGCTATAAAAAAATTGCACACAACCCAGTAGAGCACTCAAGAACTAAACATATATATATTCGTCACCATTTCCTAAGAGATCATTGATTAAAAGGTGATATTGAAATTTCACATGTTAGGACTGAAAAATAACTTGCAAATATTTTCACCAAGCCATTAGATGAGAAAAGGTTTTTGAGCTAAGAAATGAGCTAAATATACTTGACTCTCGAAATGTGGCTTGAAACACTGCACATCTTATTTTTATTTCAATGTTTACTCATTTTTGCCAAAATTTCCCTCTTATCTCGATTTTCTCTAGAAAACTATTTAATCGAGTAAATCTTGGTGAAATATGGCCATTGTATGATTGTTGTGTGCTTACTGTTCATGTTCATCAAGATTATTTGTGAAATATTGTCCCTTAGATCACTATTAGATCAAAAAATCAAAATCTAGTTGTTTTAGCTCAGTTTTGTCCCGCTGACACCAAACTTGTTCGGGGTCAGCACCAGACTAGTCCATTGATACAGACTAGTCCGGACCTTGTCCTTTGCATCAGACTTGTTCAGGGTCTACCGGACTAGTCTGGTTTCCTCTAGGTTAACCCTAATCCGCCGCCAGGAGCTCATCTTCCACCTTGCAAAACGTCCTTTGCATTCTCTCTCCCCCCTCGAGTTCCAAGGGTGATTTCCAAATCTAGCCACCAAAAACGTGGATTTCTCTATCGGAAATCTCCTCCTCAGTGCGGAGCTTGTTTACTCCAGACTAATCCGGCCCCAAGTCCGCTCCTTCAACGCGAATATGCATCTTTTCGGTAAAATTCTCCTCAAATCCTAGCTCTCAAATTTTCTTGATTCTAGTTTGTTTCCTTTGATTCCAAGAGCATACATTACTTATCTAGATGTACTCCTACCGTTTCCTAGTCGTTGTGCATCTATTCAAGTTAGATTTGGTTCAAATAGGAAAAGTTAGGGTTATTATGCCAGACTGGGCTAGTCCATTGTCTTGGTGCGGACAAGTCCGCACTCTGGAAATGGACAAGTCCGACATCTAACATTTGAACTTCTAAATTCCTATTTGCACTGATTCTTCGATCCATTCTTATATAAACCATGAGCCTCCTTGTATAGCATGATTTCTTCAAGTTCTGAGGATAGTTCATTTCACTATGATGAAGACGCACAACGTGCTCGAGTGCAAAGAGCCAAAGAGTGGGTAATGAAGAAAATACATGATGTCAATGTCCATTCTCCTTCTGATGACTCTCTTCCTAAGAGAAGGAGAGTGGTAGTGAAAAAGGCTCAGGGCAAGAATGCTTCTGAGAGCTCATTGGGGCCCAAGAGAACTCTGAACAATGGCAAAGGATTTGCTAGTGGCCCCATTGGCCCCTTGAAGATGAAAGCTCCTACTCATCGCAACAGGCAACCCTCTAGTGCTGATTTCACTGGCAAAGGTGGTGAGCTAGCTGACAAATTCAGGAAGGTAGAAGTCTATGGTCAGCCCAAATAGTCAGCTGATCTTAGATTCTGTAGCAATTTCCATGCTGACTACTATGATCATGTGTATCTGAAGATGAAGACCCCTGTTATCGAAATCCAATGGGTAGACATCACTCACCTTTAGTCCAAGAGATGTCAAGCCTATCAAGAGGTTCTGGAAGCCCTGGAGCTGCATGGACTGAGGGATCTAGTCTCTTTTCAGTGGGACTGGAACATTGAGGTCATCACTCAATTCTACTCTACTCTCTAATTTGCTCGTGATGACAGTGACAGGATGATTTGGATGGCCCATGGAGCACAGTACAATGTCACCTATGAGGAGTTTGCATGAATTCTTCACCTACAAGGTTCTCTGGAGAATGACATCATTATCCACAATATGAAGCCTCTGGAGAAAGATCGTCTTGACTTTCTCTATGATACAAAGATGCCATTCAAGCCTCCAATTATGTAGTACTTGAATCCCTTGTATGCTGTTCTCAATAGGATATTGAGGAAGACCATTGCTCCCAAAGAGGGAGATGCAAGGACCATTCAGGGCACCCTTAGAACACTAATTAAGGTGATAAGCAGGAAAAGGACCTTCAATGTCTTTGAGTACATATACAATGACATTGTCAATATCTCCATCACTCCTGACAGGTCCCTTGACTATGCACCTTACATCATGTATATGATTGAGAAGGTGACAAGACTGGAATTTGTCAAGGACGTGCCTCATACCAGACCTGGGCCCCAGAATCCTACCATCTACATTGTTCCTTCTGCTCCCAGCTCAGCCGGAGAGGAACGAAGATCCAAGAAGGCTCAAGAGGGAACAAGATTTGAGGCTGCTGCTCCTGCTCCTCCACCTCCTAAACAGTCATCCAGTGGAGTGCTGAAGATGCTATCATCCATCATTGCCTCTTATCGCAAAGTGGAAATCAAGCAGCACAAGGAAAGTCTGGCGAGGAAGAAGCATCAAAGATATGTAAAGGCCAACATCAAAGCCATCAGTGACAAGATAGAGATGGAGCCACTGGGGTCACTTCAGATTTCTGAGGACTCGAAAGAAGATTTTAATGAAATTGAAAGTGCATCTAGGCATCACTTGTGGGTTTTAGTTGATTTATGACAAAAAAATGAGATCCTAACCAAATTGTTGAGATGAGCACAGGTTTAAATAAAATTATGAAGAAAGCGCAAAAAGAAAGGAGAATGAGGATCTATATGGAAAAGAGCTCAAGAGCTGAATAGATTAGATCAGTGTGTATGGAGTGTGTTGGAAAAACACACCCCAAGAGCTCAAGCACAAGAAAACTCATTCACTGCACAAATTTACACAGGACCAGACTAGTCCGATAGACCCCGGACTAGTTCGATAATCCCTCTGGTCAAAATTGGACAAGTCCTCCCAGTGCGGACTTGTCTGCACAGTCCAGGTTAACACAGACCGGACTAGTCCGATATCACCACGGACTAGTCCGATATCATTCTAACTAAGATTGGACTAGTCCTCCCTAGTGCGGGCTAGTCCTCAACACTTCACAACTTTGCACAACATCGGACAAGTCCGATAATATCTGGACTAGTCCGATAACCTCTCTGACTAAAATCGGACAAGTTCTCCAAGTGCGGACTTGTCCTCAATTCACTAAGGAGTTCACCACAACAGGAATAGTACGATAATGATCGGACTAGTTTGAACTTTTGCAGAGCATAAATCGGACTAGTTCGCCCAAGGCTGGACAAGTCTGATATTCCTTAAAACTTAGGGTTTACTGCGCACCGCACACCGGACTAGTTCAGACTCTACCACAGACTAGTCCGGACTCTCGAAACCCTAATGGTAACCATAGGAAACCTCTATGCAAATAGATGTGCATGGTCCTACTTTCAATACTCTCGACACCCCCCAAGAGCCTAGAAAACACATCTCTCCACACAATCCATCGCAAGAAAGATGAAATCCTTGAGGATTAACTTTGGTTCAAAGGAGAGACACGATTCTTACGTCTTGAGCTCTTGGGTTTGATTCTCTAACACACTCCTGTTGTTTTATTGTGGATCTTACGAGTGTGTTCTTGGTGGTGTTTGATTTGTAATCTTGGGGAGCCTTCAACTTGTGAGAAGGCCCCTTGAACTTGATGATTTATCCTTTGTGATAGTGGAAGAGAATCCACCTCTGTGGCGATTCAAAGAGGGTGGGGTCGGAGATGACCCGGTCCTTTCATGGGCTCCTCAACGTGGATGTAGGTTGCCTCTGTGGGTACCGAACCACGGGATAAGTTCTTGTGCAATCTTATTCTTAGTTTTTCATATCACATTCTAGGGTTTACTTGATCTTGCATATCTTACGTTAAAACATTGAAACCAAAGTTAGTTTGTGCTACACTTAATTTCATGGACTCAATATCTTCACGTTACATACTATGTTCTGTTGCATACTGTGCTTGTATTGAGATCATTGATCTAACTTGATCAACCTAGTCCGCACGCACCGGACTAGTCCGCACACTACCGGACTAGTCCGATTTCTTGGTATTTGATCAAGTTTCTAAGTGTTGCACGTTCCGACTAAAATTCAAAAAGTCCTATTCAACCCCCTCTAGGCCACATTCATTTGGTATCAGAGCGACACTCTTCAAGAGGAGACTAATCGCTCAAAGAGAAAATTTCGGAAATGAAGGATGTGCACAAGAGCCTCAACCAAGAGAAGGTTGATGATGAAAAGGCGCAAAAGATGGAGAAGCTCCTCAACGCCATTCAGGACTTCAGGGATGACGATGAGGAGACACTGGAACTCAAGGCACTCCTAAAGAAGAAAGCTCTCTCCAAAGGAAAAAATAATGATCAAGGACGACAAGAAGAAGATGGGGAGTAGTCACACCGACTACTCCCGATATCCTTTCAACTACGATCGTCTAAATTCCAACAATAGCCATTATTTGTCTATTCCTCTAGGAAAAGCCCCAAACTTTGATGGCAATGATTACTCAATGTGGGGGCAAAACATGAAAATGCATTTAATCTCACATAACCCCAGATTGTGGCATATAGTATGCACAGGTATAGATACCCCAGACGACGATGAAGATCTCACACCAAGCCAAGAGCAAGCAATTCATCGGAATGCTCAAGCTGCAGCGGTCATCACATCATCACTTAGTCGGGACGAGTTCACCAAGGTGGATGGTCTCGAGATTGCAAATGAGATATGGGACACATTACAGACTGCACATGAAGGCGATCATCTCGTGCGAGAGGCGAAGTTTGAAATTATCGAAGGCGAATTGGGAAGGTTCGCCATAGAAGAAGATGAGTTGCCGCAAGACATGTACAACCGATTGAAGACTCTTATCAACAAGGTTTGAGCATATGGAAGTAAAAAGTGGAACGATCATGAGGTGGTGAAGCTCATCCTTAAAGCTTTCATGCCTCGCAATGTTACCCTGTGCTCGATGTTTCGAGAGAGTCCTGGGTACAAGAAAATGACCCCGGATGAACTGTTTGGAAAGATGGAGAAGCAAGCTAAACATGTCGAGGAGATTGCCAACCTCACCTTGGCAAAGAAGAAAGGGGTCGCCTTAAAATCCACTTGCAAGCCCTTGTCAAAAGAAGCTCGAGAGGCTCAAGATGATGATGGCAGTGATGATGAGAGCGGTAACATAGATGAGGAAGACATGATCCTCTTCATGAATAAATTGAAGAGAATGATGAAGAGAAGACAAGGGGGGAAATCAACTAAAGGAAAACTCAAAGAAAAGTCAAGACCAAGGTTGAGGCGGGCCTGCTATAACTTTGGTGAATATGACCACTTTATAGTTGATTGCCCTTATGAAGAAAACAAGAAGAAGTCCAAGGAAACAAAGCCTCAACCTAAGAAGTTCTTCAAGAAGAAAACGCTAGCTAGGCAGGTGCACCTAGGAAAGGAGTGGGACTCAAATCATGAGCCCTCGACCGAAGAGGAAGAGGAGATGGCTAGCATAGCCATCAAGAAGACAACGAAGAAATCAACTCTCTTCCCATCTATTGGCGCCAAGAAGGACAACGACACCGGTCTCATGGCGAAGGAAGGCAAAATAAAGGTGACATCTAAATATTCCTCCTCGCATTCTTACTCTAGTGATAGTGATGCCAAGAGTGATAATGAAGATATGCTTGTTGGCCTTGATAAGAAAACTGCCGCAAGAATGAAATTCTTAATGTATAAACTTATTGATAAGGAGGAGCTTGTTGATTCACAAGAAGATATGATCATCCTTCAAAAGGAGGAGTATCTTAAGATCAAAAAGCTCCTGAACTTGAAAAGGAGCGAAGCAAGACACTTGAACTTGAGCTAGCTTCAATCAAGGAAGATTGCTTGAAGTTAAGGGACTCAAATGCAATCATCAAGGATGAACTTGCTAACTCAACCAAAGTTAATAAGATCCTTTAGGTACAAGTTTAGTCACTCAAGAAAAGTGAACCTTCATCCTCTTCAAGCTCTCCTTCTCAACCCCTTAAAACTGAAACTGCTACTATTGGTACATTTCCTAAAGATGAATCTAACATGAAGGATAAGTCGAACTTGGCAAAGGACAAGCATCCTTCCCATAGTGGCATATTTGACAAGGAGAAGATCAAGTATGCACGCAGTGCATTCTTGACCACAAGGCCTCCTAATGTCAAATATGGCATTGGGTATTCTTATGGTGAAAAGCAAAGTGCTAGAAGCCATAAGAATAACAAGGAGCACACCGCCTTTATGAAGGAAAACTCCCCTCAAGCTAGAAAGGCTAATAATGTTGACAAGTCCAAACATGTTAATTCATATGAGCAACAATTATTATTTAGAATTTATGATTCATCTTATGTTCTTATGAAAAATACTTTTGGTAATGTGCATGGCAAATATGTTGGGCCACGCCATGGGAACACCAAGTCCCATGTGTGGGTGCCCAAATCACTTGTAACTAACCTCAAAGGACCCAAGCGAGCTTGGGTACCTAAAACCAAGGCACAATTTGTTTTTGCAGGCCTACTCCTCCGGTGGAGTAAAATGGGTGCTAGACAGTGGATGCACTAACCACATGACCGGAGAAAGAAGGATGTTCGTTGAGTATGAAGAAAATGAGGATCCAAGCGAGGGCATCTATTTTGTAGACAATAATCAAGGAAGGGTGCTTGGTATCGGTAAAATTGCAATCTCATATCAACACACGCTTTCTCATGTTTTGCATGTTGACTCCTTAGATTATAACCTTATGTCCATATCTCAATTATGTGACAAGGGTTACAATTGCTTGTTCACTAATGAGGGTGTGATCGTCTCTAGAAGGAGTGATAACTCGGTTGCATTCAAGGGTGTGTTAAAGGGAAAACTTTATCTTGTTGACTTCAACAAAGATAAAGCCGAACATGACGCATGCTTGATTGCAAGGACCAACATGGGTTGGCTGTGGCACAGACGGCTAGCACATGTTGGTATGTGGAATATTCAAAAACTCCTCAAGGGTGATCACATCCGAGGTTTGAAGGATGTTGTTTTTGAGAAAGACAGACCTTGTAGCGCGTGCCAAACCGGGAAGCAAGTAGGAGCACCCCATCCCGCGAAGAACGTCATGACAACAACAAGACCACTCGAGCTACTTCACATGGATCTATTCAGTCCAATTGTTTACATAAGCATCGGCGGTAACATATATGGCTTAGTAATTGTGGATGACTTTTTATGCTTCACGTGGGTTTTCTTTTTGCATGATAAGAAAAAAACTCAAGGAACCCTCAAGAAGTTTCTTAAGCGTGCCCAAAACGAGTTCTCATTGAAGATCGAGAACATACTAAGCAACAACGGCAAGGAGTTCAAGAACACTCAAGTTGAGGAGTACCTAGACGAAGAGGGCATCAAACATGAATTTTCCGCACCATACTCACCTCAACAAAATGGAGTGGCTGAAAGGAAGAATCGAACCCTCATAGAGATGGTGAGAACAATGCTTGATGAGAACAAGATATCGGATTGTTTTTGGGCGGAAGCGGTCAACATCGCTTGTCATGCCATAAACCGACTTTACCTTCATCGCTTACTCAAAAATACATCATATGAGCTACTCACAGGTAACAATCCCAATATTTCCTGTTGACGAGTTTTTGGTTCTAAATGCTATATCTTGAAAAAGAAGCCTAGGACTTCAAAGTTCGCTTCGAAGTCCGATGAATGTTTCTTGCTTGGCTATGATTCGAACATTTACGCCTATCGTGTCTTCAACAAAGTCTCCGGACTTGTTGAAGTAGCACGTGACATAGTGTTTGATGAAACTAACGGCTCTCAAGAAGAGCAAGTTGATCAATGCGTGCTAGATAGACAAGAAGCTCCTTGTCAAGCGTTGAGATGAATGGCGTTGGGCGATGTTCGACCACAAGCGCCACCTCCATATCAAAATGAAGAAGATAAACATCAAGTGGAGGCAATGGATCTAGGGGGAGCTTCTACACAAGATCAACCACTGGAAGACGAAGATGATCAACACACAAATGAGGGTAACCATCTAGGGGGAGTAGAAGATGACCATGAAGACTCATGACCACATGTGCCACACCCAAGAGTACACCAATGCATCCAAAGAGACCATCCCGTCGACAACATAATCGGGGACATACAAAAGGGAGTAACTACTAGATCTTGAGTTGCTAATTTTTGTGATCATTACTCCTTCATATCCTTTTTGGAACCGTGCAGGATTGAAGATGCATTGAACAATCCAGATTGGGTGGTGGCAATGCAAGAAGAATTGAAAAACTTCAAATGGAACAAGGTGTGGGAACTCGTCGAAAGACCCAATTTCAAAGTTGTCAGCACCAAATGGGTCTTCTGCAACAAGCAAGACAAACACGGGGTGGTGACAAGGAACAAGGCACGACTTGTGGCCAAAGGGTATTCACAAGTCGAAGGTTTGGATTTCGATGAAACCTTTGCTCCCGTAGCTAGGCTTGAATCTATTAGAATATTACTTGCATATGCTACTCAACATGATTTCAAGCTATATCAAATGGATGTGAAAAGAGCCTTCCTCAACGGACCCATCAAGGAGGAGGTGTACTTGAAGAAACCCCCTGGATTCGAAGATAAATAGTTCCCCGACCACGTATTTAAACTGCGTAAGGCTCTCTATGGCCTCAAACAAGCTCCTAGAGCTCTGTATGAGCGCCTTAAAGATTTCTTGATTGAAAATGGTTTTAAAATTGGCAAAGTTGATTATACATTACTCACAAAGCATTTTGACAATGATATTTTTGTTTGCCAAATATATGTTGATGATATCATTTTTTGTTCAACTAACAAATCTTTCAGTGAAGAATTTAGTAAGATTATGACAGATAGGTTTGAAATGTCTATGATGGGAGAGCTAAAATACTTCTTGGGATTCCAAGTGAAGCAACAAAAGGAGGGGACGTTCATAAGCCAAACGAAGTATACTCAAGACATACTCAAGAAGTTTGGAATGGATAAGGCAAAGCCCATAAAGACTCACATGGCAACAAATGGACACTTGGATCTCAATGAAGACGGAGCAAGCATGGATCAAAAGGTATATTATCGCTCCATGATTGGATCCCTACTTTACTTATGTGCATCTAGGCCTGATATTATGTTGAGTGTGTGCAAGATTTCAAGTCAATCCTAAGGAGTGTCATTTGACATCCGTAAAGAGAATCTTGTGGTATGTAGTTAATACACCAAACCTAGGCCTTTGGTATCCTAAAGGTTCCAAATTCAATATCATTGGATACTCCGATGGAGATTATGCCGGATGCAAAGTAGATAGAAAAAGAACCTCCGGTACTTGCCAATTTCTAGGTAGATCCCTAGTTTCTTGGACCTCCAAGAATCAAAGCTCCATTTCCTTATCCATGGCCGAAGCGGAGTATGTTGCAGCCGGGAGTTGTTATGCACAACTCCTTTGGATGCGACAAACTCTAAGGGATTACGGTTACAATATGAGGCATATTCCACCCCTTTGTGATAATGAGAGTGCCATTAAAGTTGCCCATAATCTCGTTGAGCACTCTTGGATCAAACACATTGACATCCGACATCACTTTTTGAGAGACCACTCAATGAAAGGAGACATATCCATTTCCCATGTCAACACCAAAAAACAACTAGCCGATATATGCACCAAACCACTTGATGAAAAATGTTTTTGCGAGCTCCAAAGTGAACTAAACATCCTTGATGCTCTGAATGTGGCATGAAAACTTGCATACCTGTATGGCTTCTTCGAAATATGTTGATTGTGTTGCGAAAATCATCTCTCTCAAAACTTTTTCGAAAAACTATTTCAATTACTTGATCTTGATGAATTATGGTCATTGCTTGATTGTTGTATGCTTACTGATCATATTCATCAAGATTACTTGATTGTTTTGGCCCCTATTTTCTCTATAAGAACCTTAGAATATATACGAATGGGCTAATTATATCTGTTCTAATGACCACACACTAGTCCACAGAGGTCCGCTTGTCCGAACTAGTCCGATTGACCACGGAGTAGTCCAATTTTTCGACTCCATAACCCTAACCGCCGCCAAAACCTAATCTCCTTCACCCTCACAACTCACCTCACATTCTCTCTCCTCGATCAAGGGATACCAAGGCTATTTCTTTCGTTCTCCATCAAATCTCTCTGAGTTTGGGTGGAAATCGAACTTCATTGCTAGGGGTTTGAAGACTACAAACTTGTCCGCACCTTCAACTCCTCCTTCGTCAAGAATCGAAGAATTTCGGTAAAATTCCCCCCCAAACCCTAGAAACTTTGATTCATTCCGTTTTGTGTCAAATAGCTTAGCTCCTTTCAGCTAATACATGCTTTCTTGCTATATCTATGTTAAGCTAGTTTTGCATTGAGCAACACCATTTTTCTTATAGTTAGGGTTTGGCGTGATGAATACCGGACTAGTCCAGTACCTGTACGGACAAGTCCGGTACTTCAGAGTAGTACGTACCTGAAGACCGGACAAGTCAGATTTTCAACTGAATTCAACCCTAATTTCCAACTACTCAATGCACTTCCTTTCCATAAATTTTCATCCATACATTGTGTAATCCCTTCTCAGGACAATGTTGAGCTCCAATGACGATATCTCCGATTATGAGGCCGAGTTGGACCAAGACTCCTTGCTTCGATCCTCGACGGGACAAGGGAAGAAGAGGCAAGAGCGTCCATCCGAGCCTGCACCTTCCCCACCTTAGGTGCGACGCAAAGTGCTAGCAAAGAAGCCCGCGTACAAGGCCAAGGATGCAGCTGGCCCTAGCTCGGCGGCTTCTCGCCAAGCTAAGGGCAAGGGAAAGGGAATTGCCTCGGGCCCAATCGGCCCCCTCAAGATGGCAGCTCTGAGGCAGGGGACCAGGGATCCCTCCGAGGAGAAGTTCAACGGCAAGGGAAGTGATACAGCTTCCATGCTCAGATTTGTGGATTGCTATTGTTGACCCAAGAAGGCAGCCGATGCCAGGTTTTGGAGCAACTTTCAAGCTGATTTCTACAGCTCTGTGTACCTCACCATGAAGACCCCAATTGTCCGCAGCCAGTGGATTGACTAGAATCATTTTGAAAGGAAGAGTTGTGGTGCCTTTGATCAAGAGGTATTGCTCAGTTCTATGCCACATGCTTCTTTGCTAGTAATGAGGAGGAAAGGGTGACTTGGATGACTCATGGATCCAAGTACACTATTACTCATGATGATTTTGCAAGACTCCTTCACCTAGAAGACACCGGCAACAATGAGCTGACTATCCACAACATCGGTGTCTTGGGAAAGGATAAGATGGACTTTCTTTATGATACTAGCCTAAAGTACAACCCTCCATCGACCAAGAACATGAAGCCCTTCTTCATGAATCTTAATAGGGTGCTGAGGAAGACAATAGCTCCGAAGGACGAAGATTCAGGAAGTGTGCAAGGGTACTTGTGGACCCTAATGAAGGTGGTTAGCAAGAACCGAAAGTTCGATGTCTTTGACTATATCTGCAATGATATGGTCAACATCTTTTGCACACCGAACAGATCCTATGGCTATGCCTCCTACTTGATGTTTATGATTGAGAAAGTCATAATAATCGAGTTCGTGAAGGATGTGGAGCACACTCCTTTGAGGCCCCAGAAGCCTGCCCAAGCCATTGTCCAAGCTGCTCCATCTCCAGTGTCTAGTGAAGAGGCTCCGAGGAGAGCTCGAGGGGATGAGAGGACTGCTCCCACCACTAGGGCCCCTCCCCAAAATGGGTCTCCTAGTGGAATCTTGAAGTACTTGGCAGTCATCTTTGGCTCAAGCAAGAAGGCCAAAGTGAAAATTTATAAGCAGAACAAGGCAAGGAAGGATGATATGAGATACATAAAGCAAAATGTCAAGCATATTTGCCAGAAGCTGGAGATCGAGCCTATTGGATCCCCTGTTATCTATGAAGATTCAACCTCTGATTTCACTGAGCTTGGACCTTTGACTCCCTCCGAGCTTTCTTACTTTGGCATTGGGGGCACTTCGAGTGGATCTGCTCCTCCTCCTCCTACCCAACATGAAGATGAAGATGTAGACAAGGAGAGGACCGACAACGAGGAATGGGCCACTAGATCCCTCCACTCCTTCTCTTTGGTGTCTCGATGCCAAAGGGGGAGAGATTGAGGGGGAGTCACTAGATCCTAGCTGTAGGTTGAGAGATAAGAGCTTGAATTTTGTATCTTCTTGTGTCTCTTTTGGGTCATAAAACTTTAATCCTATTATCTCTAGCTTTAGTACTATGGTGTGATGGAATGACTATTTTTATGCTTATGTTATGAAATTTGTGATGATGATTTGAGATAAACTATGATTTTTCTTTGGAATTGAAATATATGCTTGATATTGGTATTTCCATGTCAATCATTTCATTTTCATTACGATTATTGTTCACACTCACATAGTTTTACACCCCACCGTAAATAGTGCACATATGACCCATGTTTTCATTGCTTAACTTGTACCAAACTCATATGTGCACACTTTATGAAAATTATGTACTTTTATCATATTTTGTGAAATCTCAATTGGTTGTCATCAATCACCAAAAAGGGGGAGATTGAAAGTACATCTAGGCATCACTTGTGGGTTTTGTTTAATTTATGACAAACAAATGAGATCCTAACCAAATTGTTGAGATGAGCGCAGGTTTTAATGAAATTAGAGGAGAAAGCGCAAAAAGTAAGGAGAATGAGGATCTATATGGAAAAGAGCTCAAGAGTTGAATATTTTGGATCAGTGTGTATGGAGTGTGTTGGAGAAACACACCCCAAGAGCTCCAGCACAAGAAAACTCATTCACTGCACAATTTTACACAGGACCGAACTAGTCCGATAGACCACGGACTAGTCCGATAATCCCTCTATTCAAAGTCGGACAAGTCCTCCTAGTGCGGACTTGTCTGCACAGTCCAGGTTTACTCAGACCGAACTAGTCCGATATCACCACGGACTAGTCCGATATCTTTCTGACTATGAACGTACTAGTCCTCCCTAGTGTGGACTAGTCCTCAACACTTTACAACTTTGCACGACATCAGGCAAGTCCGATAATATCCGGACTTGTCCAATAACGTCTCTGACTAAAATCGGACAAGTCCTCCAAGTGTGGACTTGTCCTCAATTCACTAAGGGGTTTACCACAGTCGGACTAGTCCGATAATGACCGGACTAGTCCAAACTTTTCCAGAGCATAAATCGGACTAGTCCGCCCAAGGTTGGACAAGTCCGATATTCCTGAGAACATAGGGTTTCCTACACACCGCACACTGGACTAGTCCGGACTCCACCATGAACTAGTTTGGACTCTCGAAACCCTAATAGTAACCTTCGGAAACCTCTATATAAATAGATGTGCACGGCCCTACTTTCAACAACCTTGACTTGCTGCGACATCACACCCTACAAGAGCCTAGAAAACACATCTCTCCCCACAATGCATCGCAAGAAAGATGAAATCCTTGAGGATTAACTTTGGATCAAAGGAGAGACACAATTCTCAAGTCTTGAGCTCTTGGGTATGATTCTCTAACACACTCCTGTTGTTTCATTGTGGATCTTACGAGTGTGTTCTTGGTGGTATTTGATTTGTAATCTCGGGGAGCCCTCAACTTGTGAGAAGGCCCCTTGAACTTGGTGATTTACCCTTTGTGATAGTGGAAGAGAATCGGCCTCTTTGGCGATTCAATGAGGGTAGGGTTGGAGAAGACCAGGTCCTTTCGTTAGCTCCTCAACATGGATTTAGGTTGCCTCTGTGGGAACCGAACCACGGGATAAATTCTTGTGTCAATCTTGTTCTTAGTTATTCATATCACATTCTAGGGTTTACTTAATCTTGTATATCTTATGTTAAAACATTGAAACCAAAGTTAGTTTGTGCTACACTTAATTTGATTGACTCAATATTCAAGTTACATACTTTATTCCCTTGCGTAATGTGCTTGTATTGAGATCATTGATCTAACTTGATCAATCTAGTCCGCACGCACCGGACTAGTCCGCACACTACCGGACTAGTCCGATTTCTTGGTATTTGATCAAGTTGCTAAGTTTTGCAGGGTCCGACTCAAATTCAAAATGTCCTATTGTGCCCCCCCATCTAGGCCACATTCAGAAATGCCTCCTCTAACTGTGCAAGAGTTGGCGTCATTTGGACTGGCTGGTACCTCTGCTCCTCCTCCTCCTCCTCGAGCACCTGAAGACAAAGAAGAAGATGAAGAGAGGACTAAGAGTGAAATAGGCAGTGACGATGAGTGATTGCACTCAAATTTTTCCCTTTTTTTGGATTCTTGATGCCGAAGGAGAAGAGATTGAAACTAGTTGTCTAGGATAAGACATTAAGGATCCGTGATCAAGGACATGTACTCATTTTCAATCTATTGTAAATTATTCTGGATGTGCTAAATTCTACTCACTATGTGATGCTTAGTTAATGTTAATGTGATGATTATTGCAATGACTGTCAAATGCTTATATATTGCCCATCACATCTGTTGACCACACACATGTTAGGCACCCCACCATAAAGAGTGCATATATGTGAGAAGCTTTTTGTGATTATTCATTATTCTCATATATGCACATTTTATGACAATCAAATTTTTACTCTTAATTGTGAAATCTCAATTGATTGTCATCAATCACCAAAAAGGGAGAGATTGAAAGTGCATCTAGGCAATCCCTTGTGGCTTTTGGACGATTGATGACAAGCAAATGAGATCCTAATGAATTTATTGAGATGACTACAAGATTAGCAAAATGAGATAGTTTGGTGCACTCAAAAGGGTGAAAATGAAGTGGTGTATAGAAGAGAAAAGCCCAACTGTCAACTGAAGCGCAAAGTAGATTTGAATGTATAGGATGTGTGTGAGAGACACATCCCAAGAGCTCAAGTCTTTGCATACGGGTAAGGGCCTAAAAACACCTACAAACTCACTGAGCACCGGACTAGTCCGATCATGGATCGGACTAGTCCGTTTAACTCTCTGTTGTCCGAATACACTGTGCACCGGACTAGTCCATCTACGGACAGGACTAGTCCGTTAACCTTTCTAGAATCAAGTAACATAGTGCATCGGACTAGTCTGATCATGGACCGGACTAGTCAGTTCAAGTCTCTGTAAATCCTGTTTAGTGCACTCCGGACAAGTCTGTCCATGGGACAAGACTAGTCCGTTGAACTCTCTGGAGTCCAATTACACATAGCACCGGACAAGTCCGTTCTCGTATCGGACTAGTCCGTTCAACTCTCTGGAGTTGAATTACACTGGCACCGGACATGTCCGGACATACACCCGATTAGTCCGGTCTACCTCACATAATTATGGTTTCTAGTGTGTTGCATTCCACGCCGTCTTCTACACAGCACACCGGACAAGTCCGGTACCTAGTATGGACTAGTCCGGTCATCGGGATTTCTAACGGTAACTTTTTGGAAAACCTATTAATAGGAGATCCACGGCTCCACAATGATAACTTTCGATTCTCACTGTCAAAATCATAAACCCTATCGCGGCCACCTGTCCCAAGAGCCCAAAAACACATCTCCCCACGCATCTAAAGTCCAAAAAGGTGAAAACCAATTGAATGCATAGATTTGAGATTGGGAGATCGTTGTATACACATTGTGAGCTCTTGTGGTTTGATCTCTTGACACTCGTACTCTCTCTTGTAATCTTTTTGAGTGTATTTAATCATCTTGTTGTTGTAATTTTTGCGGGGGCCCTCAACGTGTGAGGATGCCCCATAAACTCTGTGATTGCCCGTGATAGAGGATTCAAGTCGATCTTGTGTGGTGACCTGAAGAGGGAAATGGGTTGAAGAGACCCGACTCTTTGTGGGCTTCCTCAATGAGGAGTAGATCACTTTGGTGAGATCGAACCTCGATAAAAATCGGTGTCTCTTGTGCTTCTCTACTTTTGCATCTTTATTAGGAAACATAGTTGATCAATATAATTGCAAATTGTTTTTCACGTACAACTTCACAACATAGACTGTAAATTCAAGTGATCTTATCTGTTGTTTACATTTCTGCTGCTTAAAAAAATTTAAAAATTTTCTAGATACTTAATCAAATGGTCATACACTAGGCACACCGGACCAGTCCGCCCACACAACCGGACAAGTCCGGTCAATCAAGTTTTTGACCGTTTGATTAAGTGTGCAGAAAATTTTCAAAGCCTATTCACCCCCCCTCTAGGCCACATTCAGAGCGTCCGTTCTTTTCGTGGATGAGAAGGATGGATCACAAAAGATGTGTGTGTATTACCGAGCTCTCAATGAGGTGACAATTAAGAACAAGTACACCTTGCCACACATAGAAGACTTGTTTGATCAGATGAAGGGTTCTTGTGTCTTCTCCAAGATTGATTTGAGGTTGGGATACTTTCAAATGAATATTAGACCATCGGACATACCCAAAATAGCTTTTCATACACTATATGGATCTTATGAGTATACAATTGTGTCCATTGGATTGACAAATGCACCTGTGTACTTTATGTACCTCATGAATAAGGTCTTCATGGAGTACTTGGATAAATTTGTAGTGGTGTTCATTTATGATATTATGATTTACTCGAAGAGTGAAGAGGAGCATGAGAGACACTTGAGGCTCACCTTACAGAAATTGACGGAGCATCAATTGTATGCCAAGTTTGACAAGTGCCAATTTTGGTTGGAAGATGTGTCATTTTTCACCCATATCATCTCTGGAGGTGGAGTATCAATTGACTTAGGAAAAGTGAGGGACGTATTGAAATGGGAACCCCCAAAGAATGTAAGGGATATCCAGAGTTTTCATCGAATGGCTGGATATTACTGTCGATTTATCAAGGACTTTTCCAAGATAGCCAAGCCCATGACGGAGTAGCTAATGAAGGGGAAAGATTTTCAATGGACTCAAGCTTGTCAAGAAAATTTTGAGGTGTTGAAGAAAAGGTTAACCATGACCCCAGTTTTGGTTCTGCCGGATGTGAGCAAAAGCTTTGATATATATTGCGACGCATCAGGACAAGGACTTGAATATGTGCTCATGCAAGAAGTTCATGTGGTAGCCTATGCATCAAGACAACTGATGAAACATGAGCAAAATTATCCAACGTATGATCTCGAACTTGCAGTTGTAGTGCATGCCTTGAAGATTTGGAGACATTACATTCTTGGTCACAGGTGTGAGATTTATACGGACCACAAGAGTCTCAAGTACAAATTCACGCAAATGGACCTGAATTTGAGGCAATGATGATGGTGGGATCTCATCAAGGATTATGATGTGAGAATCAATTATCACCTGGGGAAGGCTAATGTTGTGGACGATGCATTGAACAGAAAAGCAGTAAGTCACCAGCTCATAGTTCGAGAGCTGCCATCCGAACTATGCAATGAGCCTGAATGGTTGAACCATAGATTTTCAAATGAGGTGGGGATAATGGAGTTAAACCCGAACATAGAGCAAGAAATTCGAGAAGTTCAAACCAAGGATGAGGAAATTCAAGAAATCAAGGAAAGGACCTAAGAAGGGAGAGAATTCAGATTTGAGAGGACGAACATGGTACTCTATGGCTTGGTAAAAGGATTGATGTGCCTAATGTGAAGCATATTCGGGAGACAATATTAAAAGAGGCACATGACTCGCCATACTCAATTCATCCCGGTTTTACGAAGATGTACAAAGACTTGAAGACATGTTATTGGTGGGCCAGCATGAAAAAGGACATAGCTGAATATCTAGCTTTGTGTGATGTGTGCTAACAAGTCAAAGTTGAACATCAAAGGCCAGCTGGATTAGTGCGGCCATTGAAGATTCCAGAGTGGAAGTGGGAAGAGATTGTAATGGACTTCATACTTGGTTTACCGTGTACCAGTCCGGTTATGACTCCATATGGGTAATTGTGGATAGGTTAACTAAGTCAGCTCACTTTATTCCCGTCAAGACCACCTTTAATGTAGAGAAGTTAGCTGGACTGTATATGGGAAGAATAATATGTTTGCATGGAGTTCAAAAGAAGATAGTGTCAGATAGAGGTTCTCAATTTACCTCCAGGTTTTGGATGAAAATGCATGAAGTATTGGGGATAAGGTTTAATTTTAGTTCAGCATATCACCCTCAAACGGATGGGCAAACTGATACGACCAATCATATTTTAGAGGATATGTTAAGAGTTTGTGCTTTAAAGCATGGAAGAAGTTGGGACAAAAGCTTGCCCTAAGCGGAATTCTCATATAACAATAGTTACCAAGCAAGCTTGAAAATGTCACCCGTTGAAGCACTATATGGGAGGAAGTGTAGGACACCTTTGTTCTGGAATGAGACAAGAGAAAATCATGTGTTTGGACCTGATATGTTGCAAGAAGCTGAGAAACAAGTCCAGATTATTCGTGAAAGCTTGAGGGCTGCTCAATCAAGGCAAAAATACTATGCAGACAATTGGAGAAGGAAACTATCTTTTGAAGTGGGAGACTTCATCTACCTTAAGCTGTCACCCATACGAGGTCATAAGAGGTTTAATATCAGAGGCAAGCTAGCACCTCGCTATATTGGACCGTTCAAGATTTTTGACAAAATAGGAGAAGTAGCATATAAGTTGGAGATGCCAGCTCATCTTTCAGATGTTCATGATGTGTTTCATGATTCCCAGCTCAAGAAGTGTTTAAGGGTACCAGAAGAACAAATGCCAATGGAAGAATTAGAACTAGAGGTAGATTTAACTTATGCGGTGCAACTGGTCAAGATCTTGGAAACCAAGGAGAGGGTCACAAGAAACAATGTTATTAGATGGTGTAAAGTTCAATGGAAACATTACATAGATCAGAGGCAACTTGGGAGCTAGAAGATGATCTCAAAAAGGACTTTCCCTATCTCTTGTATTCCGCGTCTAATCTCTAGGGCGAGATTCATTTTAAGGGGGGGTAGGTTTGTAACACCCTCTATTTGATGCATCATGCATTGCATAAGTTCATATGCTTGTTTAACATTAAGTCATATAAAAATGAGCAAGTTTAAAATGAATTAGGAGCAAAACCGCAATAAAAAACATCTGAGGAGTACGGACTAGTCAATTTTTGGTGCAGACTAGTCTGATTTCTATCTGACCTACCTCAGACATGTTCGTTATGCTGTGCACTAGTCTAGTTTTGTCTCTGTACAATTTTCGGACATGTCCGGTCTATTGAGGACTAGTCCAGTATCCTGATTCCTTGAAATTTTGCTAAGTCCTTGGACTTGTCCGTTTTCTGCCGGACTTGTACATTTTCCTATCTAACTAAGTTTGGACTTGTCCAATTTGGTGCAGACTTTTCCAATTTTTCTCTTACTAATATCGTACTAGTCTGGCGTACCACGGACTTGTCCGGTGATCGCGATTCCGAGTTGATTTTTTGTTCTGCGATGCGTTTTTGGGTTTTACCATAATTGGGTGTAAGGACATCGTGCGTAACTCTTTTGGAGCCCATGTGGGACCTCACACCGGCCTCCACCCTCTCTAAAACCGACCTTCATTGAAACCCTAGCCCTCCACCCCTATATAAACAACCCAATACCCCAACCATACATCCTTTTGCCACAATTGAAAGACCACCAAACCCTAGTTCGTGGGAGATGCCATCAAGAGGAGATCCAGCAGCAAGAAGAAGAGGAGAACTCGAAGGAGGATCAACCAAGCAGGATCTCCATCGACTTTTTGTTCTTCATCACTAATCCATCATCAACTCTTCATCACAAAACCTTAGATTGTCAAGATTCATGTTTCTCATTCAATTCTCGACCTTTGGAGCTCCAGAAACGTGGTAGGCCCCCTACTCTCTCTTTTCCACGTGAGTTTTATCCTAAATCTTGCAGATCATGAAAACCCTAGAAAACCCTATTTTGCTGGTTCTGCAAAGGGCGGACTAGTCCGGTCCCAAGCGGACTAGTCCGGTTTTGTTGTCTGTTTTCTACTGAATTATTTATAAATTGATTTGAATCAATTTTAAACCTATCCAAACTTGTTAAAAACCATTAGAAATAGTTAGTAAACATTATTAACACCTCATTAAAAAAGTCTTAGCTCTCAATTGCATTAATCATGCATATCATGTCATATCAAGTAACATATGAGCCTTTATTGATTGTAATTCTTGTTTTGCATGTTTATTGCGTGGTTTAGACGGATTAGCACTAGAGAGTGTTGCGGAGGACCTCCGGTACCAGAACTTTGAAGTCTATGATCCCAATCAAGCCCAAGAGCATGGCAAGTGTCCTTGAACATATTGATCCTATTTTTACAATAAATGTTTTGTTTTCAAAATTGCATGCTTGTGTCAATTTGATGTGAATTCCTATGATAGGAAGTTTACTAGCTTTGTTTAACCACCCTTGTCACCTGGAATAGATGGTAGAGAGTCGGGAAGGGCTTTTTACCTTTTGCTTCACTTAAATTAATTGGGATGGGAAAGCAACCAAGTTACTTACTCATAAAATTATTGAGATTATGGATAATGTTCGATGAACATGGTTAATGGTAACATGGTAATGGGTGATCTAAGCAAGCATGGTATGTAGATGGGTTGAATGTTATGGTGGTTTCGCTTGCTTTAGATCTAAGGACCCGCTCGTGGAGCGACCATCCAGGATTTACATTGCCACCACGAGGACAAGTATGGGTGCGGCATAGCTGATTCATTAGGGTATTGTTAGTATTGCGTAGATCATTTGGCGCACCAGGGAAGGGGACGGTTTGGGTTTGGATTTGTGGCAGGACTCCCTGGGATCCGAATGGCACAAGAGGGGGCCCTAGGTTGAACATGTGCTCAGTTGGAGGCATCCCCACCGCTGAAACCTCAGTGGGTCCATACATGCTAGGTAATCCCTTTGTAAAGGCTATTTTGTGATCTCTTGGCCACACACCTAAGAAAGTGTGAGACGGCATAATTGAGATTCCATAGTCATCGAAAGGTGATGAAATCACGAACACATGGGTAAAGTGGTACAACCTCTGCAAAGTATCTTGAAAACTATCATGATAGTCGTGCTCCGTGTCATGAGCAACCTGGACCCTCAAATGATTAGAGGGGTTTGGTATTGGGATGCTTTGGTACTGGTTATGGTTGATAATATGGTTATGGCTGGTTATGAATTGAATTATGGTATTGGATATGGTTAATAGTAATGGTGAAATCTGGTCTAATGGTGATGGATATGGAATATGGACTTGTACTATGATAATCATTGTGGTATATGATGGGTTTAATTCACGTACATATAATATACTGCTTTTTAAATGTTTTAACGTACTTTTCAGCACATAGCCTTTATTATCGTCGTCATTTGTATCAGCTACATGTCATACTTTTCTAAACTTGCTGAGTACGATATGTACTCACCCTTGCAATTCCCCCACCAACAGTTGCAGGTCAGGATTGGGAGTATCACGACGTTAATGAGGAGTTCTAAGTTGTGTGCTGCCGTCAACTTTGCCTGTGATTTGATTGGGGCTGCGCTATATCCCTTTTGCTTAGCTGCATAGTTGCTTATTTAGTTTTCTTTTGCTGCATTGATTCAAAACTTGTCATTAATATTCATTAAAGCTTGTACTTGAGGATATTCTGAATTCTGTAATAAAATGCTTAATTAATCTTGTCTTGCTAATTATACGGTTATACTTTTGTGAATGCACTCGTGTATGTATGTTGAACGTCCTGGGTACACATATGCGCTCACTTGGTTCATTTTCGGAACCGGGTGTCACAGTGATGAAGCTTCATTGAGGCAATAAGGACTTCATATAGAAGCTTATGCACCTAAATATACCAAGTGTTGGCATTGTGAAGTACTTCGTTGATGATGTATACCGATCGCTGGACAGTTCGGACCCCCTCAGAGGGGTCAGTAGCTTCTTATGCATCAACCCACACCCTATCGGAGGGATCCGAACCTACTCCTTCTTGAGTAGGTACTCCCTCGTATGAGGGAGGTTGATCCACACGAATCTTGCCTTTAGGATTCGTGCTTGGGGGCTGGGACCTAGACTTGCCTTCAGGTAGCTCCAGACCCTCTCGAAGGGGTCTAGACTCCTTATAACACCCTCATTTTCATGCATCATGCCTTGCATACATTCATATACATGTTTAACATTAATCCACATGAAGAGGAACGAGTTTAAAATTGAATTGGAGCATTTAAAAGTGATTTGGAACAAAACCGCACTTCAAATGCAGAAAAGTGCGGACTAGTCCGATTTTACTGAGGACTAGTCCGATTTCTCTCTAACTTCAAACGGACTTGTCCGTTTTTGCCGCGGACTAGTCCGATTTTGCCTGTGGAAACTTTTGAACTTGTCCAATTTTGTGCGGACTAGTCCCATATTCCAAGAATCTTTGAAAATTTGCTAAGTCCATGGTCTTTTTCGGACTAGTTCGGTGTTCCAGCGGACTTGTTCGTTTTCCTCTCCTGACTAACGTCGGACTTGTGCGATTTTAGGCCAGACTTGTCCCATTTTCTCTCGGGACAACTTCAGACTAGTCCGGTCCTTTTCCGACTTGTCCGATATTTCGTGATTCCGAGTTGATCTTTTGTTCTACGACTTGTTTCTTGGTTTCACGTTAAGTGGGCCTAAGGACGTCGTGTCTAACTCTTTTAGAGCCCATGTGGGACCCTAAACCGACCTCTACTCATCCCAAACTCGAAATCCATCTAACCCTAGCCTCCACCTCTATATAAACAACTCCACCCCTTGGCTTGACATCTATTTGCCAATTTTCCACCCCACCCAAACCCTAGTTCGTGGAGAGCCATCATCAAGAAGGGAGGAGAAGATCCCAAGAAAGAAGGAGAGGAGGAAACGAAAGAGGATCAAGATCTCCACCAAGCTTTTGTTCTTCATCACCAATTCATCCCCAAGATCATCCCCAACCCTAGATCATCAAGATCCAAGTGTTACCTCCAAGTTTCTTGATTCATTGGAGTCCTAAACACCTGGTATACCTTCTATTCTCTTTTCCTTACGTGAATTCAACCCCTAATCTCCAAATTTATGTCGATCTAGAAAACCCTAGATCGCTAGTTCTGCGAAGTGCGGACTAGTCCGGCCTTCTGCAGACTAGTGCGATTTTGCTAGCTAAATTCTGTTGAGTTAATTCTAAAATGAGATATAATCACATCCAAACCTGTATAAACTTGTTAAAATCTATTAGAACTAGTTAGTGTTCATTATAAGCAATCTAATTAACAAGTTCTACCTTGCATTTGCATTAATCATACATATCATGTCATATTGAGTAATATTTGTGCACTCTTTGATTGTGTTTCTTGTCTTGTATGTTTATTGTGCGCATTAGATGGATTTTCGCTAGAGAGTGCCGCGGAGGATCTACAGCACCAAGAGTTTGAAGGCTTTGACCCTAATCAACCGCAAGAGCAAGGCAAGTGTCCTTGAAGCATATTGATCCTGTTTTGAATGAAATGTTTTGTTTGCAAACTGCATGCTATGTCAATTTGATGGGAATCCTATGGTAGGAAGTTTACTAGCTTTGTTTAACCACCCTTGTTACCAGAAATTATGGTAGATAGTCGGGATGGGCTTTTTACCTTTTGCTTCGCTTAATCAACTGGGATGGGAAAACAACTATACCACTCAACTTAATTATACATGGATGAGATTATGGTTAACATGAACTGGTTAATATGATATGGTAATGTGTGATCTAAGCAAGCCTCGTATGTGGATGGGTTGGATGTTATGGTGGTTTGCTTGCTTTAGATCTAACGACCGGTTCATGCGAGAATAAGCCAGGACTACAGTGCCACCACAAGCCCAAGTATGGGTGCGGCGTAGATGATTAATTAGGGCTTTGCCAGTGCTATTTGGACCATTAAAGATGCTCGTGGAAGGGGTAGTCGGATTGGGTTTGTTGATGATTGGTGGGACTACCCTGGGATCCGAATGGCTCAAGAGGGGACCCTTGGTTGAAGATGTGCTCTGGGGGAGACATCGCCACCGGTGAAATCTCAGTGGGGTCTAAATAGGCTGGTAATTCCTTTGTAAAGGCTATTTTGTGATCTCTTGGCCATACACCAAAGGAAGTGTAATTGGCATAAGGGAGGTTCTTTAGTCGCCGACGGGTGATGAAATCACAAACACGTGGGTAAAGTGGTACAAACACTGCAGAGTCTAATAAAACTATCATGATAGCCGTGCTCCCGGTTATGAGTACCTGGACAACTTCTATGATTAGAGGGAACTCGGTATTTGGAAGGTATTTGGGATGGTTATGGTTGGAATTATGGTCATGGATGGTTATGAATTGAATTCTGGTATTGAATATGGTTAATGGTATGATGATGTTGGATATGGAATATGGACTGGTACTATGATATTACTTATGATTATGTTGGGTTTACTTCACATACATATAATATATTGCTTTTCAGATGTTTTAATGTACTTTTCAGCACTTAGCCATTACTATTGTCGTCACTTGAATCAGCCACATGTCATACTTTCCACACTTGCTGAGTACGACATGTACTCACTCTTGCAATCCCCCCCCTCCACAGTTGCAGGTCAGGATTGGTAGTTTAATGGTGATAATGCGGAGTTCTAGGCCATGTCTACCTTCAGCATTTCCTGTGGTGTTGATTGGAGCTGCGCTATACCCTATTGCTTATGCTGCCTAGCCATTTAGTTTGCTTATTTAGTTTATTTCCGCTGCATTAGTTGAACTTGTTCTTAATATTCATTAGAGATTGTATTTGAGGATAATATAAATTGTGTAATAAAATTTGGTTAATTAATCTTCGGCTGTGGTAATTATCTGTATATCATTTGTGATTGCACTCATGTATGTGTGTTGAACATCCTGGGCACACATATGCGTTAGCTTGGTTCATTTTAGGAACCGGGCGTCACACTCCTGAGTTGAAGATGTCTCTGGTCTTTCCGCAACCAGAACCATGCTGACAACCTCCATAGTTGCAGCAATGCAAAGCAGAAGAGGCTCACTAGGTTCCGGAGCTATCATGATTGGTAGTGTGGTGAGTAGCTGCTTGAGCTCTTGGAATGCTTTCTCTGCTTCTTCAGACCAATGAAATGGTCCGAACTTCCTCAATAGCATAAAGAATGGTAATGCCAGCTCTGCCAGTCTTGAGATGAACCGGTTCAAGAAAGCTAGACATCCAGTTAGCTTCTGGACGTCCTTGATGCGAGTTGGAGGCTACATCTCTTCAATGGCTTTAATCTTGGTCGGATTTGCCTCAATTCCGTGGTGAGTCACCAAGAAACCAAGGAGCTTTTTTTGAGCTAACCCCGAAGACACAGTTGTCTGGGTTGAGCTTCGTGCGCGTCAGGCACTACTTGTCGAAGATGGCTTGAAGATTGTCCAAGAGTGAATCATGGTTCTTCACCTTGACGATGATGTCATTGATGTAGGCTTCCACCAGCTCCCTAATCACCTCGCCAAAGGTTTTGTGCATGGCTCACACAAAAGTTGAGGCAGCATTTTTAAGACCAAAAGGCATTGTAGTGTAACAATACAACCCTTCTACTGTAATGAAGGCAGTATCCTCTTCATCTTCCTTAAACATTGGAATTTGATGATATCAAGAATATGCATCTAAGAAACACAGTAGTTCACACCCGGAGGTAGAATCCACTATCTTATCTATTCTAGGTAGTGGAAAAGGGTCTTTTGGGCATGCCTTATGCAGTGTAGTGCAGTCGATGAACATCTGAAGCTTCCTACCGGCCTTTGGTACAACAACTTTGTTTGCCAACCACTTTCGATGGTGAACCTCCCGGATGAATCCAGCATTGAGTAGCTTCTTTACTTTTTGTCTGATGAAGTTCTGCCGCTCAACGGATTGCTTTCGATGCTTCTATTGTATGGGTCGTGCATCAGGGCAGATCTTCAGACGATGCTCGATCACCTCCCTAGGGATCCTAGGAATTTGCGATGGTTTCCATGCAAACACATCAACATTTTCTCGAACGAAAGTTACGAGTGCAAGTTCCTATTTGTTGGTCAGACCACCCGATGTACGGGTGGTCTGAGCAGCATCATAACCAATTTGGATGACTTTGACAGGAATGCCGGTGTCGCCGCTTGGTTGCACAAGAGATGCAGAAGATGATCCACGCTAACACGAGCTCGGGGGCTGTAGAAAGCGCATGAAGTTCTTCCAGCGCAGTGACCTGAGCAGTGTGGTCCACTCGAACCCAGAGTACGCTTAAAGGAGTCAGCATCTTCAACATGAGGTAGCCGTAGTGGACCACAACCATGAACCTATACAGAGCAAGCTAGCCTAGGATCACGTTGAAGGGAAGGTTGATGTGAGCCACATCAAACACAAGCTTCTCGGACTGGTAGTTGTCCTGTGTCCCGAAGGACACAGGTAGAGTAACTGATCCAAGAGGTATGGTAGCTCCTGGACCCACTCCGGAGAATGGGCATGAGGGCCTAAGGCCCAAGAGGTTGAGATGGAGCTTCACAAAAGTTGCGAAGCTGAGGAGGTTGAGCGTCGCGCCTCCATCCACCAGGACATGGTAGAGCTAGATATTGTTGATAGTCGGGGAGACCATCATGGGCAATTGTCCAGCTCCCACCATGTTCTTCAGACAATCCGAAGCATCGAAGGTGATGGAAGATTCCATCCACTTCCGATGTGGCTCAACCTTGGCAGTAGGAGGAGCAACAGCCATCTCTCAATGCATAGTCTTCAAGATGCGCCGAGAGTTGGTATCCCAGAACCCTCCATACATCATATGGAGAGTCTTCTGACTCTTTGTCGGAGTTGGAGTCAACTGTGTTGTAGACCGCCATTAACGCCTTCTTGGCATCATGAAAGCCTAGCTCCTAATCAGACAGAGCTTCATTGACTTTCTGCTTCCCTTCCCATTGGTGTAAAGGGGTCTCGTCTTGGCGCTTGCTGTTACGTTCAGCAAGCCCCTTGACCCCGCGACAGTCTTTTAGATAGTGGGTCATCGATTTGTGGATTGGACACCACATCTTTTCACCGTCGCTATCATCAGAGGATGGTCGAGGTCATTTGTCGGGGCTTGGTCCCCGACCACCCGGAGCTGCGGCAGTGGCAGCAGTAGGTGTGCCAGCGAATGACTTCTTCTTATTACATGACTTCTTCTTCCTTTTTCCACTGCCAGAGGCAGTAGCTTCAGCTCTGGTGGATTTCCTTGCCTCCTCAGCTAGTTTGGAGTGCATGTCACAGCCCTCCGTAGCCCTGGCATATTTGCCTCCCAGGCTAAAGAGCTCCGCGACGCGACTGATATTCTTGGATGCCAGCTTCTCCGACATCTTATTATCTTGGACCCTTGTCGAAATGCGACAATCATAGAAGCGTTAGAGATAGAAGGGATGGTATTCCGTACCATAGAGAATCGCTGGATGAAGGATCACGGTGACTCCCCCAACTTCTGCTATACGACAAACAAGTCCGGCTTGGAGCCAGGCCGTGTGTATGAGCTCCCGAAGTTGGCGCTGAACTGGCGACAGAGTTCCGCCCAACTGTAAATGGAGTCCAGCAGTAAGCTCATAAACCCAAACCTTGCAGTCCAAGTCATAGCCATGGGGAAGTAGTTGGCCATCATTGCCTTATTGCCTCCTGCTGCGAGGATGGTGGTGGAGTAGATCTAAAGAAACTCGACAGGGTTAACCGTCCCATCGTATTTCTTCAACAAATGGGGCCGGAACTTGGGTGGCCACTCGACCATGTGGAGGTGCATGGCAAGGGCCAAACAGCCGCTCCAAAACTGTAAGACCTATGTGTGCTGAATACATTGGCTTGTAGTGAATACACTTGGCTTTGATGATAAAAGTTTTGAATATCACCAAAACACCTTTTTATCAAGGTCCGACTCTAGCTCCGAGCTACAACAAGGTCCAACGGTAGGTCTGACTTGGTTTGGGTAGCTCCGGTTATGTTCGATGCTAGGTCCGACTAGCTTTGGTCAGCTTCGGTGAAGTTTTGTCTTTAGCTCCGGCATGTCTTTGATAGCTCCGACATGATTTTGATAGCCCCGCCGTGTTTTTGCTAAGCTCCAAAGTTGATTTTTCTAGCTCCGACATTTGGGTTTACTAGTTCCGACTAGTTCTTGTTAGCTCCGGCGCTAGGTCCTGCTAGTTTTGTAAGCTCCGGCGGGAGCTTGGTTGTACTAGTTTTGGTAAGCTCCGGCGCTAGGTTCTACTAGCCTTTCTAAGCTCCGGCTCAAGGTCCGAGTTGCTCTTGCAAGGTCCGGAACTTGACCGTAGTACTTCTGCTTTTCATTTGCAATGTTTCGTACTTGCTTTACATTGTTGGAAAGATTGCTTAGCATTCATATTCTAAGTTTTTGGTGCGTTTTGGTTGATATGGATGATATCGTGTTACTGTGGTTTTGCAACATGCTTATGTGAGGTTCTCACGTAGGGTGTCGTGTTCGGAACTAACTTGAGTCAAGTCGAGGACTTGGGCTCGTATGGATTGGTTGTTTATTCATGTGCAGGTGTTGCTTGAGTTCAAGACATGGCTGGTGACGGGATCCATTGGACTAGTCTCAGGGAGGAGATGAGGTTCCAACAACCAAATTCAGGAGGAATTGTGGTTGAGCTGATCAGGAGGTTGCGCAACATGATTGAATCAAGAAGAATGCATATGAAGGTATCGTGGACGTCATTGGAAGATGTTTGCACGTGTGCAAGGAGTGCACGGACGTGGCTACATGGTTCCGAGACGTGATGAAGAGATGTGGACGTAAAGAGTTGGTCGGAAAGGTCCAACCGACTAGGTTATGGACACAGGCTGCGGCTGAGTCGGGTTTGACTCAAATATGGAAAGATTTGAGTTGGTTATGATAGGATTTCGTGTGGGTCATGAATTTGAGTTGTTTAGGAATGTAGGATACGTTCCTAAGGTGTTTGGAAGTCTTAAAATTTCTTCTATCCGCGTATAGAAGAATCTTGAGCAGATATGGAAAGTTACGATTCATGATCTGAGTAGGATTGGAGTCCTAGTTGATATTGGGTTGGCCTAAGGACTGGTTATATAAGCAAGGGAGCCCAGAGCTCGTGGTGCACGACTTTGGGGGCTGTTACTCTTGTGTTCTATTGAATAAAATTTGTAGTTTGAAGGAACTTTTGTGCCTTGTTCGTCAGACTTGTTCCAGACATGTTTTACTCGTCGATTTTGTGGACAGCACTACCTTTCGTCGGTGGTTTTATCATAACTAGAGTTTTACAGATTCAATTGACATGATTCTTTTTGAGTTGTCTTCACAACTTGATTGTATATCATCTGTCAAAATTTCACGGTCATTGGATTTGTTGTCTATGATCTACACGAGTTTTTTTGCAGCGTTCCGGAACTGTTTTTTCTCGGGTAGGGCAGATTGACCATTGTTTGATCTTTCGATCATAACTTGAGTTTTTCTCGACGGATTTGAGTGATTCTTTTTTGTTGTCTTCGTGACTTGATTCTCTCTGATATCTATCACTTTTGTCACGGTGAAACACGTTTAGATTAGTCTCACACATGATTTCTTTAACAGATCGTTTTTCTGACGAAAGGGTTTGGGGTTTAGTTGTTTCCGCTGTGTAAGATTTTTAAATCTACCATTCACCCCCCTCTGGTAGCTTTTCACGTGCTCTTCGATCCTACAATTGGTATCAGAGCCACAGTGCTCTAATCTTTGTGATTTGCATGTGTTTTTGACTAATCATCATGGAGAAGTACTCTGCCAAACCTTGTGTGTTCGCTGGTATTGATTTTCAGGTTTGGAAGGCACACATGGAGGCTTTCATCCAGGCACAAGGCTTTGCAATATGGGAGAAGGTATACAAGCCTTACGAAGTGCCATCAAACTATCAAGTTACAGTACAAATCTGAGAGATGTTGACAACAACAACAAAGCTCGGAACTTAATCATACAAGGATTAACACAAAGCAACTTCGACCGTGTTGCACACCTCCGATCTGCATACGATGTGTGGAAAGCACTTTGTGACTACCACGAATGATCCAACACGATCAAAGAGGTAAGGTAAGACATGTTCAAGAAAGAATACATGCTCTTTGAGATGCAACCCGGTGAGTCTATTGATGAACTTTTTGCTCGCTTTAATAAGATTCTCAGCAACTTGCGTAGTGTCAATGTTAATTTTTTAGATGCTAAAAATGCTAGGCAATTGCTAAGTGCATTAGATATGTCAATTTGGGAGATGAAAGTCACATCTATTCGTGAATCTACTATCATGAGTTCAATTACTTTATATGTGCTATATTCCAAGTTAAAAACTCATGAAATTGACATAATCTCACATAAGAACCCCAATAAGTCTATTGCATTTGTTTCACAACGTGATATGTCTAGCTCCGGTCAATCATTATCTTGCAATACTCTTGCTTTGTTGTCCTCACTAACTGTGGAGCAGATCGAAGAATTTCCAGAAGGGGAGTTGGCACTAATCTCTACTATATTCTCAAAAGCATTGCAAAATGTGAGAACTAGAAGGAGAGGAAGCTCCGGACCTCAACGCTGTTTTGAATATGGTAAAATAGGACACTTTCGTACATAATGCCCTAACCTTTCAGGTCCGACCACCCGGGAAGAAAAACAAAGCAAGGTTCGTACCTCCTCTGGAAATTTCAACAAGAAGAAGAAAGGCACCATAGGACGCAAGATGATCAACAGTTTCATCACCGCGCTTCAAGAGTTGAGTTCAAGCGATGTGGACATTGGAAGTGATGAAGATAAAGATGATTTGGCAAACTTGTACTTCATGGCGGGCAAGTCAAGATCAAGTATGGAGGAGGCAGAACACAACAGCGACAATGAAGATGTTACACGTTTGAGGAAGGAGAATATTTGGATTGTGGATACAGGTTGCTCACGCCACATGATTGGTAACAAAGATTGGTTCTCCTCCCTCTCTTTTGTGTCACGTGTAGAGAATGTTACTTTTGCCGATAATTCTTCAACTCCTATAATTTCTAAGGGTTCGGTTAGAGTACATGATCACTACACATTGAAGGATGTGGCACTTGTCAAAAATTTGAAATACAACTTGCTTTCTGTTTCACAATTGCTAGATGAAAATTTGGAAATTATTTTCAATAAAAACTGCTGCAAAGTTGTAAGTTCAAATAGTGAGCTTATTTTTAACATGTCTCTGTTTGGAAGAGTTTTTAAGCTGATTTTGATATGTATTTCTCTAAGCATAGGTGTCTAGTTGCTAATGATTCAAAGGACTTATATTTTTGGCATTGTAGACTTGGTCACGTAGGCTTTGATCACCTAACGCGTGTTAGTACTCTTGATCGCATACGTGGGCTGCCTAATCTTAAAGGGGACAAAGAAATTGTGTGCTCTTCTTGTAGACATGCTAAGATGGTTGCAGGTTCACATACTCCTCTCACAATGATCATGACAACTGAACCATGTCAACTTTTGCATGTTGACACTGTAGGACCTTCAGGTGTTCAATCCTTCGGAGGTAAGTGGTATGTTCTTGTTATCGTTGATGATTATTCTAGATACTCTTGGGTTTACTTTATGGCGTCTAAGAATGAAGTTTTTAGTCACTTTAGAACTTTATTTCTTAGATTATCAATTGATCACCCAGGATCATTAAAAGCAATTAAAAGTGATAATGGAACTGAATTTAAAAATCAACCTTTTGATCACTTTTGTGCTGAAAATAGAATAGATCATCAATTCTCTTCACCATATGTACCTCAACAAAACGGTGTTGTAGAAACAAAGAACAGAACCTTAGTTGAGATGGATAGGACTATGCTTGATGAATATCAAACTCCTAGGAAATTTTGGGCTGATGCGTTAGCAACTGCTTGTTATGTCTCAAATCGTGTTTTCTTGCGTGCTAAGCTAGGTAAAACACCATATGAGCTCCGATTTGGACATAGGCCTAGTGTTACAAAATTTCGAGTCTTTGTTTGCAAATGCTTTGTTATGAAACATGATAATCTTGATAAATTTGAACCTAGATCCTTTGATGGCATGTTTCATGGTTATCCATCTCATACTAGAGGCTACCGTGTGATTTTACTTGACACTAACAAAATTGTGGAGACTTGTGAAGTGTCTTTTGATGAATCTAGCCCAGGTACTAGCTCAAACATTGCAGGTCCAGATCCATATCCGCAGGGGGAGAGCATTTTCATTGAAGATGAGGAAGAATTGGAGTTGCTGCCAGAAAATTCAGCAGCTAAAGACTTTGGTTTAGCTCCGGATGTTAATTCTCAACCAGCACCGACAACCATCAATGCTGATTCAAATCATCCTCAAGCCACAAGCTCATCGATGTGTGATGAACATGAAGAAGAAGAATCTTGTGAGACATCTGTTCCCCTACGGTTTTACAAAGATCATCCCCCACAACAGATGATTGGAAGCTTGCACGAACGAGTCACACGGTCCAGGTTTTGCGATCCAAACTCTCATGCTCATTCTGCTTTTGTTGCTTCTTTTGAACCCAAAGATATATCACACACACTAACTAATGAATCTTGGATTATTGCCATGCAAGAAGAGTTAGAAAATTTTGAAAGAAATAATGTTTGGAAACTTGTACCTCCACCTCATGGTGACACTTTAATTGGAACTAAATGGGTATTTAAAAATAAACAAAGTGAGTATGGGGTTGTGGTTAGGAATAAGGCTAGGTTGGTTGCTCAAGGTTTCACTCAAGTTGAAGGTATAGATTTTGATGAAACTTTTGCTCCTGTCGCTAGATTAGAAGCCATAAGAATTTTGTTAGCTTTTGCAGCATCTAAAGGTTTTAAGCTATATCAATTGGATGTTAAAAGTGCTTTTCTTAATGGCTACATAGATGAGGTGGTTTATGTCAAACAACCACCGGGTTTTGAAAATCCGGATTATCCTAATCATGTTTACAAACTGTCCAAAGCCTTATACGGTCTCAAACAAGCCCCTAGAGCATGGTATGATAGTTTAAAAACATTCTTACTTGAAAAGGGGTTTACTATGGGCAAGGCTGATAAAACTCTTTTTGTGCTTAAACATGGCAATGACGCATTATTCGTTCAAGTGTATGTGGATGATATTATCTTTGGTTGTGCTTCTCATGATCTTGTGTCCAAGCTTTCAGCAATGATGAGTTCCGAATTTGGAATGAGTATGATGGGTGAACTCACTTACTTTTTGGGGCTGCAAATCAAGGAAACCAAGGAGGATACCTTTGTGCATCAAACGAAGTATACCAAAGACCTCCTAAGGCGCTTCAACATGGACAAAAGCAAGCCTCTTCGGACACCAATGGGAACAGCAACAACACTTGAACTTGATGAAGATGGTGAATCCGTGAATCAAAAAGAATATAGAAGCATGATCGGATCACTTTTGTACCTCACGGCATCAAGACCGGACATACAATTCAGCGTATGTCTTTGTGCACGGTTGCAAGCCTCCCCACATGCTTCACATCGTCAAGCCGTCAAAAGGATTCTCAGGTACTTACATGGAACCCAAGAATTTGGCATTTTTCTTCCTTCTTCCTCAACCGTTACTTTGAAAGATTTTTCAGATGCTGATTTTGGGGGTTGTAGGATTGATAGGAAAAGTACTTCCGGTGCTTGTCATTTTCTTGATAATTCTCTTGTTGCTTGGTCCTCTAGAAAACAAAATTCAGTTGCACAATCCACAGCCGAATCTGAATATGTAGCTTCTGCTAGTGCTTGCTCACAAATTCTTTGGGTTGTTCAAACACTTAAGGACTATGGGGTTGATCTAGATAGTGTTCCACTGTTTTGTGATAACACTAGTGCCATTTGCATTGCTAAAAACCCCGTGCAACATTCTAGAACTAAGCACATTGACATTAGGTATCACTTTCTCCGAGATAACATTGAAAAAGGAAACATTGTGCTTCACCATGTAGATACCGAACAACAATTGGCTGACATTTTTACAAAACCTTTGGATTTCACTCGTTTTTGTTACATCGTAGTGAAATAGGGGTTATGCATCCCCATGGCTTAAATTGAGGGGGAGCTTTGAAACTTGGGAAGTCTACGTGTGAATCTGAAATTAAAATAATATGAGCATAGTATTTCATACATATATGACTTTGTGATTCCTTTTACATGTTGAAAGTTCTTACTACATTACTCGTGTTATACATTTTGTAGTTTTTGCCTTGTCTAGTAATTGGAATAATTACTTACACTAAAATGGTCATGGTCGAACTTTCTTGCTGTTTTGAACTTGTTACATGTTCACAAGTGCTTTTAATCATAAAGAATTAATCAAGTAATCAACTCACATGTTGATTTTTTATGAACAAATATAAATTGAGAAAAGATCAAGAGAATATGCATGCATCGCACTTCATCTTTTGAGATAGCTTATCATTGCACTTAGATATGAACTTGGAAGAAGTTGTATATGACTAAAACCATGTCCTTAAGCTTCTGATTGTCAAATGACATAGGCTTGGCTTGGTTGGTTAGAATATGGCAGATGCGCATATAATCTCTTACAAATATCATATGATCTAAATTTGTGTTTTGAAAAATAATAAAATGCAGCAACTAGTGTCATGCTTTCAAGTTATGAAATAGTTAAGTTTGTGAGATCATGACTTGCTTAGATTGAAAATTACAAATGATCTCTAGCATGGCTTATACTACTTTATGTATTTCATTGATGTGATAATGTAAGGTACTTGATAGTATGACGTGGATGAGCTTTGTTTATATGTATATGTTATAATATGCTCATAACAACTAAATGGAGAGAGATAATTTGTTTATATGTTCATGACTTGCTGACTACATTGTCAAATGGGGAGAGATAAGCATGAAGAGAAAGAGAATATGTGCATAAGGAGAGATAATAAAGGGGGAGAGATAATATGGGATAATTTTTCTTCTCATTTTAATTTTGATTTACAAAGGGGGAGAAATTGCCTTCAAAACTTTTAATGAGAATAAGCCAAGGTTCGGATCATAAATGGTGTTGCCAATGCATTCATCAAGGGGGAGATTGTAAGACCTATGTGTGCTGAATACATTGGCTTGTAGTGAATACACTTGGCTTTGATGATAAAAGTTTTGAATATCACCAAAACACCTTTTTATCAAGGTCCGACTCTAGCTCCGAGCTACAGTAAGGTCCAACGGTAGGTCCGTCTTGGTTTGGGTAGCTCCGATTACATTTGATGCTAGGTCCGACTAGCTTTGGTCAGCTCCGGTGAAGATTTGTCTTTAGCTCCGGCATGTCTTTGATAGCTCCAACATGATTTTGATAGCTCCGCCGTGTTCTTGCTAAGCTCCGAAGTTGATTTTTCTAGCTCCGGCTTTTGGGTTTACTAGATCCGACTAGTTATGGTTAGCTCCGGCGCTAGGTCCTGCTAGTTTTATAAGCTCCGACGGGAGCTTGGTTTTACTAGTTTTGGTAAGCTCCGGCCCTAGGTTCTACTAGCTTTTGTAAGCTCCGACTCAAGGTCCGGGTTGCTCTGGCAAGGTCCGGAACTTGACCGTAGTACTTCTCTTTTCATTTGCAATGTTTCGTACTTGCTTTACATTGTTGGAAAGGTTGCTTAGTATTCATTTGCTAGTTTCGTGCGTTTTTGTTGATATGGATGATATCGTGTTATTGTGGTTTTGCAACATGCTTATGTGAGGTTCTCACGTAGGGTGTTGTGTTCGGAACTAACTTGAGTCAAGTCGAGGACTTGGGCTCGTATGGATTGGTTGTTTATTCATGTGCAGGTATTGCTTGAGTTCAAGACATGGCTAGTGACGGGATCCATTGGACTAGTCTTAGGGAGGAGATGTGGTTCCAATAACCAAATTCAGGAGGAATTGTGGTTGATCTGATCAGGAGGTTGCGCAACATGATTGAATCAAATACAATGCATATGAAGGTATCATGACGTCATTGGAAGATGTTTGCACGTGTGCAAGGAGTGCATGGACGTGTCTACATGGTTCCGAGATGTGATGAAGAGATGTGGACGTAAAGAGTTGGTCGGAAAGGTTCAACCGACTAGGTTATGGACTCAGGCTGCGGCTGAGTCGGGTTTGACTCAAATATGGAAAGATTTGAGTTGGTTATGATAGGATTTCGTGTGGGTCACGAATTTGAGTTGTTTTGGAATGTGAGATACGTTCCTAAGGTGTTTGAAAGTCTTAAGATTGCTTCTATCTGCGTATAGAAGAATCTAGAGCAGTTATGGAAAGTTACGATTCGTGATCTGAGTAGGATTGGAGTCCTAGTTGATATTGGGTTGGCCTAAGGACTGGTTATATAAGCAAGGGAGCCCAGAGCTCGTGGTGCAGGACTTTGGAGGCTGTTCCTCTTGTGTTCTATTGAATAAAATTTGTAGTTTGAAGGAACTTTTGTGCCTTGTTCGTCAGACTTGTTCCAGACAAGTTTTACTCGTCGAGTTTCTGGACAGCACTACCTTTCGTTGGTGGTTTTATCATAACTCGAGTTTTACAGATCCAATTGACGTGATTCTTTTTGGGTTGTCTTCACATCTTGATTGTGTATCATCTGTAAAAATTTCACGGTCATTGGATTTGTGGTCTATGATCTACACGAGTTTCTTTGCAGCGTTCCAGAACTGTATTTTCTCGGGTAGGGCATATTGACCATTGTTTGATCTTTCGATCATAACTTGAGTTTTTCTCGACGGATTTGAGTGATTCTTTTTTGTTGTCTTCGTGACTTGATTCTCTCTGATATCTATCACTTTTGTCACGGTGAAACATGTTTAGATTAGTCTCACACATGATTTCTTTAACAGATCGTTTTTCTGCCGAAAGGGTTTGGGGTTTAATTGTTTCCGCTGCGTAAGATTTTTAAATCTACCATTCACCCCCCTCTGGTAGCTTTTCACGTGCTCTTCGATCCTACAAAAACGCACATAGGAGAAGGGTTTTATCAAGCAATGCGCCTCTCGCGAGCACACTCGATGTTGACTCGGCCGTCTTGCTTCATGTAACGGCAGTGTAGCTCCGACCGAAGATCCTAAGTCGGGAGTCTAGTCACAGTTCGAGTACGGTGAGCCCCGGAGGGTAGTGACGTCACTTGCTGGGCGGGCACACGTCTCTTGTGCTGTGATGTCTGATGACCAAGTCTACCAAACAAGGTCATGTTCCGTGAAGGTGTCTGCCCTGCAAGGGGAAGACCTTGGTTGCTGATTGCATTGGCTGCAACTACAACTAGATGCTCAACATCAGCGCGCCACTATTCTAGCACGACAGAGGAGCTCCCGATGCTGGTGGACACTGGAGGAGAGTTTGCACTACGTTCAGCACTTTCTGAGGATGTTTTGTAGATGTAGTGACCGACAAGAATACACCAACCTACTAAGATGGTAGTGGTGGTGGAGGAACGACACCCGCCAGAACAACAACATTGAGTGTCTCCTGCACAATTGAGAGATTTCCTCTAGTACGCTATACAGCCGACCCGTTGGATGAAGCTGAGACGGAGTTCACCATCTTGGAGTCTTGAACCGCCCCTACCTGGCGCACCAAATGTCGAAGTGTAGTCTAGGACACTTCCCCCGGTGCTACTAAAAAGTAGTATGCGAAGGTTCGTATTTGGTTGGGGCACGAGTCAAGATCGAGACAAGAGGTGAACATCGAGAGCTTTACATGGTTCGGGCCACCTGAGCGTGATACCCTACTTCATGGGGGGTTTGTGTATTGTAAGATTGTATTTGAACCTGGGCTTGAGTGCGTATGAGTTGGCTTCCGATCCGTTCCCCCTCTACCATGCAGCGCAGTCCTTTTATATGCCAAGGACTGGCTGTTACAGCATGTGCCTGGCCCGACAAGTGGCACCGGCTGTAATATGCCGCCCTATACACGATCTACAGTGTTATGGGCGGTTTATAGTGTGATAGTGTCTTAATATCAACGTTACCGGTCTTGATAGTCCTATGATCATCATCATTAATATAACATTAATGATGCATTGACCAGGTCTTGCAACAGCGAATTGACGACCCTTGAATGTACGCGCCATTGGAGATCCCACTGTCTTCTTGTTGCAGAGTTAGGCTTGGGTGTTGACATGTGGTAGCTCCAGAGCTTCCTTCTAGTGGAGGATAGGTTCGGTGCCATTGCACACGTGGCAGTGCCAGAGCTTCTTTGAGGAAGGAGGAAAGGTTCGACTCTGCATGACATGTGGCATCACCGGAGCTACCCAACTAAGGGAGGCAGGTCCCACTCTTCTGGACACGTGGCAGTACCAGAGCCACCCTATGAAGGGAGGCAGATCTGATACTGCGGGACATGTTTTCTCTACAGAATTCCATCACCTTGACATAGGATATCCATGGATTTGTTTACCAAGGGGTACCTGGTACTCAGGGTACCGACAGTAGGGTCTAAATCTCGTGCTCGTTGAGTTATCTAATGGGTAAACCAGGTAAAACTCAATTGAGCAAGTTTGTTTGGGGCGACCAGAACGCATCCATCGTTGTTCATTAGTGATGGCAGTATGTCGGGACACGAATGCCCACATTTCATAAATCCGCATGGGGACATCTACATAGTTTTTGGGTTCACTGAGGGACCCGAGTGGCTCTGGAGCTGTCGGTACCCTGCGTACCGTATTCCCCTTGGGACTACAAAAAGACCAAAGGGACTTCACCTGTCTGAGTTGAAGACCTGCGAAGGCCCCACATGTCATACGGGACTGGACATGCCTCCCATCTATGGTTAGCTCCGGAACTGCCACGTGTACACTGCAGCCGGAGCTATACCCCACAGATGGGATAGCTCTAGGGTAAACACTTGTGCGGCAGCCCCAGACCTAACCTCCGACAAAGCGAAGCACCAGTATAGACACGTGTACATCTACACTGGACCTACCCATCCCAGACGAATAGCTCTGAAGCTGCCACGCTTCCAAACCGTCGGACCTTCAACGTTAGCAATCAAGCTGGTGAACCCCCAACGGCTCGGACCTCCAAGGGGCAATCAAAGACTTCAAGATCTAATTAAGTGTCATTAATACCATATTAATGACACACGATCAGTAGGCCCTTAATACTAGTAACAGCCCTGTCAGGTCCCGTTACCATGCTATTAAGGGTAATTAATCTCATTAATTATGTATTAAACATTAGTAACCGCCGGGGCCACATGTCGGGCTAGGCTAACGGTGTAGCGACCAGTCCTTGAACTATAAAAGGACTGGTCGACGATACACAAAGGAGGGGGGCACTCTCTGACACATACACAGTCTCTGGGCTGAAGCTCTTAGACGCTCAATACAACAGCTACACACCCCGTGGAGTAGGGTATTACGCTCAGGCGGCCCGAACCACGTAAATCCTTGTGTCCATTTTCCATACTCCTCGAAATCTCTGCGCACCCAATACTGAACTATAAACTCCGCGAGATACCAATGGTAGTATCAGGAGAATTGCCGGAAAAACACTCCGACAGTTGGCGCGCCAGGTAGGGGCAGTGCCCAAGATTTCAGGAATGGTGAACTCAGCTACTGGATCATCCAACGGCAAACCTGCTGCGCAAGCTGCTAGAGGCAATCCGACCAACATGCAACAACCAGCAGGTGCCACGTCTCCAGCAGGAGACATGCCTCCACCGCCACCGTCTGCACCAGCAAATCAAGCTGGACAGCGGTACAGGGCATATGCGTCGGTCACAGCGTCGGCGAATAACAACAATCTTGAAGAGGCGCTCCATGCAGCACTTGCTCTCCTCCAATGCCCACCACCTCTGGGTGCATCCCAGGGTGCAATGGAGCAGTGGAGGGCTGATGTGGAACGTTTGGTTGCTGCAGCAGCCGATCACATCAGCAACCAAGGTCCTCCCCACTCGGGACGGGCCCATCGCAGCATCGGACAATGTCAGGCAGACTTGGTCCGCACGCTTCCCAAAATAGGAGGCGTGCTGCGTCTCAACAAGTGACGTCGCTGCCTGCCAGGGCGCGAGGCACCCATACAGTAACTAGGCTTTCAACTCATGACCTCCGGGCGGAGCTTGATCGCCGTTACCGTTAGCAGGTCGGCCGCGTCCATATCGAGCGTGCTCGCGAAAGGCGAGAGGCTCTAGATAGTCCTGCTCCCGATGGAGTAGGAGGAGGCTGTTCTGCCCTGGCCATACACCTATGCATGGTCAGATGGCCACAAAAGTTCCAGCCTCACCTGCCGGAGAAATTTGACAGGACTGTCAATCCCGCTAAGTTTCTCCAGATTTACTCTACTGCAATCCCCGCAGCCGGAGGTAACGAGGCCGTAATGGCCAACTACTTCCCAGTGGCTTTAACTGGGACCGCAAGGTCCTGGTTCATGAGCATTCAGCCCCACTCTATCAATAGTTGGACAGAACTGTGCCAACAGTTCACCGCCAATTTTGGGAGTTCATACACACGACCAGGCACTGAACTGGACCTTTTTGCTATCATGCAGAAGGGGGGAGAATCCCTGCATTCCTTCATCCAAAGGTTCTCCCAGATATGAAACACTATTCCTTCTATCTCCAACGCCTCTATTATTGTGCCATTTAGACAGGGCGTACGAGACAAGAAGATACTGGAGAAGCTGGAGATCAAGGAGATCACCATCGTCACGGAGCTCTTCAGCTTGGCAGACATATGTGTCAAAGCTACGGAAGGCCGTGAAATGCATTCCAAACCACCTCCGGAAGATAATAAAAAAAAATCCTCCAAGGGCGAAGCCGCTACCTCCGGGAGTGGCAAAAAGAACAAAAAGTCCAACGACAAGAAAAAGCCGTCGGCCAGCACACCTACTGCTACAGCTTTCGCAGCTCCAGGTGGTCGGGGGCCATGCCCCGAGAAACGACCTCGGCCGTCATCATAAGACGGCAACAACCCCAAAGTGTGGTGTCCTATTCATAAGTGGAATATCCACAACTTGGAAGACTGCCAAGAGGTCTAGAACCTTGCCAAGCGCTACAACAAGCGTCAGGAAGAAGTTCCTTTCCGACAAAGGGAAGGAAAACAAAAAGTCGACAAAGCTCCGATTGAAGAGGAGTTAGGCTTTTAGGACCCTAAAAAGGTCTTGAAGGCTGTTTACACCTCCGTTGAGGACAACTCTGATGTCTCCGACAATGAACGTCTGAAAACCATGAACACCATTTTTTTGTGGTTCATGTAACATCACCTCCCGCCGTGTCCTCAAGACCATGCGGCGGGACATGGCTTCGGTGGCTCCTACCGCCAGGGCGGAGCCACACCGGAAGTGGATGGATGCTGCCATCACTTTCGACGCATTAGACTGCCCTCAGAATATGATCAGAGCTGGTCAACTCCCATTGATGGTATCTCCGATCGTCAACAACATCCAACTACACCACGTAATGGTAGACGGAGGTTCGGGGCTGAACCTCATAAGCTTCGAAACTTTCGTCAAGCTTCAGCTCCAACCTTCGGACCTTCACCCCTCCCAACCTTTCTCCGGAGTAGGTCCGGGGCCATAACCCCACTTGGTGCCATTACTGTCCCCGTAAACTTTGGGACTTAGGAGAACTATCGCACTGAGAAGTTGGTCTTTGATGTTGCTCAGATCAACTTGCCCTTCAACGCCATTCTAGGCAGGCCAACCTTATACAAGTGTATGGCTGCTGCTCATTATGGCTACTTGACGTTGAAGATGCCAACACCAGCTGGTGTTCTCCAGATCCGTGGAGATCGCACCGCCGGAGTGACAGATCTGGAAGAACTTCATGCACTTGCCACGGCGCAAGAAGAAGAATCTGGAAAGGAGCAAGCTCCAAAACCACCGAGCATTCATCATCGAGGCTCAACCTCCGCACCTCGCGTGCAACCAAGCGGCGACACCGACATTCCCGTCAAAGTAGTCCAAATCAGTTCCGACGCCGCTCAGACCACCCGTATATCGTGAGGTCTGAATGACAAATAGGAACTCACGCTCATCACTTTCCACGGGGCTAATGTCGATGTGTTTGCTTGGCAACCATCACAAATGCCTGGGATCCATAGGGAAGTGATCCATAGGCCTGTACATCAGAAGCCTCGGAAGCAACCAGTAGAGCAAAAGAACTTCATACGACAAGAAGTGAAGAAGTTGCTTGAAGTTGGATTCATCCGAGAGGTCTTCCACCCAAAATGGCTGGCAAACCCAGTCGTTGTACCCAAGGCCGGCGGGAAGCTTCGGATGTGTATCGACAACACAACACTGAATAAGGCATGTCCAAAAGATCCATTCCCACTAACTAGAATAGATCAGATAGTGGATTCCACCTCCGGTTGTGAATTACTGTGTTTCCTAGACGCATATTCTAGGTACCATCAAATCAGAATGTCTAGGGAAGATGAAGAGCATTCTTCTTTCATCACAGTAGATGGATTGTATTGTTATACTGCCATGCCATTTAGTGTCAAGAATGCATCGTCAACATTTGTACGAGTTATGTACAAAACTTTTGGAGAGCTCATCAGTGACGTAGTGGAAGTGTATGTTGATGACATCATCGTCAAGATTAAGGACAAGGAGTCACTTCTTGACACCTTATAAGTTGTCTTCGACAAGCTGCGAGTTAATTGCACGAAGCTGAACCCGGTCAAATGTGTCTTCAGGGTTAGCTCCAGAAAGCTTCTTGGTTTCCTGGTAAACCACTGAGGCGTAGAGGCAAATCCGGCGAGGATTAAAGCCATTGAAGATATGAGGCCACCAACCCGCATCAAGGACATCCAGAAGCTGACTGGATGTCTAGCTACCCTCAGTCAGTTCATTTCAAGACAGACGGAACGGACCCTTCTTCAAGCTATTGAGTAAGATTGGTCCATTCCAATGGACTGAAGAAGCAGAAAAGGCGTTTCAGGAGCTGAAGCAGCTCCTCACCACTCTACAAACCTTGGTAGCTCCGAACCCTGGTTGAGCCTCTACTGCTTTACATTTCGACAACTGACGAGAATTTCAGCATGGTCCTGTTGCGGAGAGACCAGAAGCGCTACAAGCTCAAGAATCCAGACCCCTCCGAGAGAGTCATGAGGTTCTTGAAGGCGAGTCTGGGTCCCAACTCCCAGACTTGAGTCAACAAGGAGTTACTCTTGATGAGCAAGAGGAGCCGGACCCCCCTGGGAGGGTCTAGGTCACTCTTGAAGAAGCTCCAAGTTCCTCCAACATGAACCCGACGGTCCCCAAGAAGGTCCGGACCCCTCTGGGAGGGTCCGAGCCGATGAGGAGGAAGCTCCGGGCACCTCCGGAAGGGTCCGGACAGTCCAACGCCCAGTGTACTTCATCAGTGAAGTACTCCACAACGCCAAAACTCGGTACCTGGAAGTACATAAACTGCTATACGTAGTTCTTATTGCTTCCCAGAAGCTCCGACATTATTTCCAGACTCACAAGATCTGAGTGGTGACTTCATATCCACTGCGAGCGATTTGGCATAATCCCAACTCCACTGGGAACATTGCAAAGTGGGCAGCAGAACTGGCCGAGTTTGACCTTGAATTCGTCCCTAGACAAGTAATCAAAAGTCAAGCATTGGCGGACGTTGTGGCGGAATGGACCCCCTCCCCATCAAACCCTGGGGGCCCTAGTGAGCAGAAGCCGGAACTCAAGGCTCCGATCTTCACCGAGCCTCACTGGACTCTCTACTTCAAAGGCTCCATGTAGAAGCAGGGGGCCGGAGTTGGAATCCTTCTCCTCGCTCTGACCGGGGAGAAGGTTAAATACATGGTGCTTCTTGACTTCAAGGCGACCAACAACATGTCGGAATATGAAGCACTCATTTACGGACTAAAGGTCGCACTATCATGTGGTGTCAAGTAGCTGTAGGTCAAGGGAGATTCGTAGCTCATCATTAAACAGGTGAAGGTGAATGCTCCTGCAACCATCCCCAACTAGCTACCTATCTACTTGAAGTCCAGAGGCTTTAGAAGGACTTCGAAGTCCTGGACCTCCACCATGTACAGCGTCTCCATAACGCTGAAGCTGACGAACTCTCAACAAAAGCGTCAACCAGAGCTCCGGCTCCCGATGGAACATTCGTCCGAAGGTTGTCTAAACCGACAGCTCAGCCTGCTAAACAGAGCGAAGGGGGCGAGACCAACACCTCAAAGCTGGCAGTCCCGATGGCCTTGTTACCATGGCAGCCATGAAGGGTCGTAGGTGCTGCTAGAAGCTCCAAGCAACCCAGCACGCAGGACTCGAATGCTCAAGCTAGCTCCGATGCATGGATCTCGGAGATCTGGAGCTACTTGAAAGAGAACTTCCTTCCTGAAGATAATGTATTCGCTGACCGAATAGTCAGATTGGCTAAAAGATACAAGCTAGTAGAAGGGGATCTCTACCGGCGCGATGCTAACGACATCCTAATGCGGTGCATTACAAGGGAAGAAGTCTACGAGCTCCTCGCAGAAATCCATGGAGGCGAGTGTGGGAACCATGTGTCTTCCCGCACGCTGGTCGGTAAAGCCTTTTGGCATGGCTTTTACTGGCCTACAACGCTCCAGGATGCAACTAAGTTGGTGAAGAGATGTGAAGCATGCCCGTTTCTTGCAAAACAAATTCACACATTGGCCCAGGCTCTACAAATGATACCTCCTACATGGCTTTTTGCTGTGTGGGGGGATGGATATCTTGGGACCTCTCCCATGAGCCGTCGGAGGTTACAAGTTCATGTATATCGCCATTGACAAATTCACCAAATGGCCGGAAGCAACTCCAGTTGTGACAATAAACAAGCAGTCAGCCATCAACTTCTTACAGTCCATCGTATGTAGATTTGGAGTCCCAAACAAAATCATAACAGATAATGGGACCCAATTCACAAGCTCTGCATTCCAAGGATATTGCGAGGATCTTGGCATTCAAGTCAACTACGCTTCCGTAGCTCACCCGGCAAGCAATAGCCAAGCCGAGAGTGAAAATGCAAAAATCCTAAAAGGACTCAAGACGCGCACATATGATCGTCTGAAAAAACTTGGAGCCAACTGGATCGAAGAGCTTCCGCCCACTCTATGGGCCAACAGGACAACTCTAAACCGGTCAACTGGAGAGACACCCTTTTTCCTGGTATACGGAGCTGAAGCAGTCCTTCCTCCAGAAATCACCTTGGGGTCGCTCCGGGTCCAGACATTCGACGATGCCGCACAGGACCAGCTCCGGCGCGAAGACCTTGACCTCCTTGAAGAGGGAAGGTGTCGAGCAGCTGTTCGAAATGCCCGATACCCCCAAGCTCTCTAGCGCTATCACCAAAGGCATGTTCACAGCCGACAGCTCGAGGAAGGCGATCTGGTGCTACGGAGAATACAATCCAGAGAAGGGTTAAACAAACTCTCCCCCAGCTGGGAATGACCCTTCCGAGTGATTAAAGTAACCCATCCCGGATGTGTTCGCTTGGCATCTGAGTATGGGACACCTCTCCCTAATCTTTGGAACATTGAGCACCTCCGTAAGTTCTACGCTTAATATCACGGAGGTGAGTCTGTAGTTACACGTGATGTATGTTATAGAGTCATTGTACAGAGTCGGGTAGATCCTCTGGGAGAACAGCCGGACCTTCTCTGGGAGGACCGCAAAGTTTAGGCAACACTTGTCAAAGTATGAGAACTAAAAGTGTAGCTAGCTACCTTGGGTCAAACAAGAAACAAAACACCCTTAGCCTGGTTCCGTACCCTAGGGGTGTACTTGTTTCACCTGTACCCTGGACCTATAATGAAAGACATCTTGGTTTGAAAACAGACTCCACGTGCATTTACTTTGTACAGGCTCATTATTTTTTATTTTTCTCTTTCTTGTCTATCACAAAGTTGTGCGATTCTCAAGAATTTTTTAGTTCGAATAATTCATGTAAAACTTGAGTCGCATTGTTAATTCCTCTGGGTTTTCATGTTGTTGAATGGCTCACTCACCTGAATGCTACCAGCAAATCTAGGTCCGGAGTGTGCTATCAACTTAGCCTGGTCCCGCACCCTAAGTATGCCACTCTGCCTACACCCTGGCAGGCAAAAGTAAGGCGGGTCCTGGAAACAATTGGACTTGGAGAAAATAACTCAGTGCACTTGATTGTATGAAGAATTGCGCTTGACCCAAAAAATTCTTACGAGAATAGTAAGTCACAACTGAGTTATAGATAGGAAATGAATTTTACTATTTTCCTTGACTTCGATGTGCGGGAAAAATAAAGATCTCATGATGATGGTGAATTAAGCCGGAGCTATTAAAGCTTTGACATTCCCTAGATGGCTTGTAGTCGATGTTTTAAACATTGTTAGCTAGCATCACTGGAGCTACTCAGCTCCGGTAAAGCCATGGGGCTAGCCGTCAAAGTGAACAAAAGATGGTGGGAAGACTTCAGGGGACTAACTGTCGATGCTATACGTGTTGATTGAGACCACTGCTGGAGCTACCAAGCTCCAATGATGGTCAAGGCCGGAGCCCTTAAGCTCTGACAACCTCAGGGAGCCTTCACTACCAAAGACTTTGGACCTACGCTCTACATGTCTGAAGCACGCGAGTCTTCAACAACTGTTACATCCTCTTGTTACATGTTCACAATCAAATTGTGTACATCTACCAGGGGGCCAAGTGGGACAAAAGTGTTGATGACAAAAAATGAAATTCATAAAAAACTTTGATTTCATTCATCTGAAGACAAGATATTACAAAATTGGAGAAGAAGAAGAAGAGAGAATACAAGCGGGAGCTACAAAGAGATGGTCCTAGACCCCATGGAAGAACTAGGCGACCTTCTGGGCAACCTCAGAAACGCTGGCCTGGGCAGCTTCTACCTCTCCGTCGATGGGACCATGGAGCACCGAGTCCAGGGGGAATTGGGGGTCCCGGCTTGTGTAGCACGACAGAATAAATTCTGCGATGCTCCTGGCCAGTCATTGTCCTTCAGTTTCCAGCTGGTCCACAATAACATCGCCCATCTTGGTGAGCTTGTTGCCTGCCGAACTCAGCGCCTGCAACGCCTGGTCTAGCCCCGGTTCCAGATCATCCGGACGCACGGGACTAAACCCCTATGGCATCAGTGCGTCGGATGCTTTGCCCAGGAAGTCCCAAACTTGTTGATACTCCGCAACCCTGCCACTTCGCAAGCTCCCTGGCAGTCCCAAACTTTGACGTTCTGCTGAATCTTTTTAGCATCCCGCCTTTCGAATTTACTGAGCTCTTCCTCCCGGAAGTGAATCTCGTTCCGGCGGTTAACAAGGTCCTTCTCTCGACCCCGCACCTTCTTCTCCCTGGCAGCAACGTCAGTTTCCCTCTTGTAAAGTTCCTGTCCTTGCTGCCAGGCCTTCTTCTCCTCTTTCTCGCAGCGCTCATCCAATTTCTTGGTGCGCTCCTCGAGACTCTTGTCACCCAGAGTTAGCCTCTGAGTAAGCTCTTCTTCCCTCTTCACGACGTCATCCCGCAGCTCTAGGAGTTTTTGCTCTTCATCCTCGAGCTTTCTCTACCGCTCGTCAAGAGCCTCCCGGTGCTTGACGAGACTAGCGTGGATGGCGTCGAGCCTCTCCTGGCGACCATCTGTTGCGCTATTAGCAGCTTTGGCCAGTTCACAAATGGACCAGGACTGGTTGTCAAGGGATCGCGTCATGCTTTCCCTCTCATCCAGTAGCTTACCCCAGTACTTGTAAAATCCCACTTTTTCCTTTCATGTGAAGTTCAGCTACAAGTTGTTTATCAAACATAATGGAGGTCAATATAGTTGTGGACATGAACTTGACCACACCAAAAAGTTTTCTTTCTACTCATGTTTAATCTTATTAACATGAGGACTGGACCTCACCCTAATCCTAGAACATTTTAATTAAACCTTTCTGCAAAGTTGTGAATTTAATTGATTGAAATGGCTAGGGCAAATTATATTGCAGCAATATAAAAATCAGAACAAATGTAATTTGATTATGTTGCTATGCATATTTGGCCCTGCCAAAAAGCTTCAAATCCAAGGATCCAAATTTTTTCTTGGCCTCTTAAATATCTTAAATAGCTTCTCGGAAAATTTTCAAGATTTTTGAAGTACGTCTTCCACTTATTTGGACACGTACAAAGGATTCATTTCGCGTTGATCTCAAATTTAGCTTTGCACTAAACTTTGCCCAAATCAACCCCCCAATTTTTTCTAAGACCTTTTATGGTTCAGGGAGCTTTGTTTCAAAGTTTGGAGATTTATGGACTTCAGCTACTATTTATTTTAATGAGGTTTATAATCATGTTTGAATTCAAATTTGATTTTTAAATTTGAAACAACTATGTCCAAATTAAAATCTGATTGCTGATTTGAGTTCCTCGTATTTTTCTTAGCCCGTCTGTAAATTTTTGAAATTTTTGGACAATGTTTGAAGTGGAATTTAGAGGAACAGATAAGGGAGAGCAGTGGGGCCCACATGTCAGCCGGAGAGACCGTTTAACCGCCCCTGTTTCTTTCTCCGCGCGACACTGCAGCGCTGCATGCCGCCAGTGCGCCCATCGGCCGTCGGTCGCCTCCAGCTGCCCCCGGCCTCCTTATCTACTGCGGTAAGGTCTATAAATTCACCCCCATCGACCAGAGTCCCTCACCGATTCAGTTTTCGTCGCGCCGCGCCATTTCCTCGCCGCCGCGACCACCTCAGTGCCGCCCGACGCCATTCAACCTCATTGCCGATACAAGCATCGCCGTCCTCTGCAGTCTATAGGAAAAAAGTTGCGCAACGATCTCGTGAAGCTTCTGGTTAAATTTGAACTCCTATCGTGCATCCTAGCGTCGGTATTTCGTAAATTACCGAAGCACTTTTATAGCTTTAAACCTAGTTCGTCGGTTTAATTCCGATTGTATGCACAAAATTTCTTTGATCCAGCTAGACGACATAATCTACGTACCCTAGCGCACCTTCCCTCCAAAAACCACAAAGAACCATTGACTAATTAACTAGCTATCCGATTTTTCCCCTTCCGCCATTGATGGAGCTCGGTTCACCTTCAACCTCGGTGTTGCCAGCTATGGCACGAGCTCTAGCCCCTCCTTAACTCCTTCCCATGCTTCCACGATGCTTCCCGAGCTTTCAAACGAGAGTTTTAGCTAGGGAACCGAGGGTCTCAACATAACCGAAACCCTAACACCCACCACCGCCGTCGGGAGTGGTGGCGAGTAGCGATACCTCCCGTGGGCCGGGAACCAGCTCCGGCGAAAGCGCCGCCGCGCACCGGCGAGGGCGCCGCTGCATGAGCCGTGGCCAACGGTTGAAAAAGGCAGGTTCGCGGGCCCGACCTGGCAGCGAGTGCAAAGGCGCCCGGATAAGTCAGTGGCCAGAGATCTAGTGTGGCCGCGTGGCGATATTTATGGCCCCCGGTGTGGCTAGCTCCTGATTGGCTGATTTAAAATCCAGTGGGCCCTGGCTCCAAATTTAAAAGCTGCAATTTCCAACTATATGCAGAACCATTTCCAAAGTTAAAAAATCAATATCTCTCTGTAGACTGCTCCAAAAATATTCAAACAAAATTTGTTTGAAAGCCCTTGAGCTCTAGTTTCTGTCAGTACCAATTAGGTTCTGTGAAACTCACAGTAAAATTCTGTAGAAAACAATATTTCCAATGCAAATACAATTTTTCCAGGTAAACTTGCCACTTGAAAAATCCCCAAAATTCACATAAAATACAATGTCCTATTCTGGATAACCAGAAAAGTTTGGGAGGCATTGCACCTGTATAAACCTCTCTATAGTTCAATAACATTTTTCCAGTTATTGAATTTTTACAGATGTTCAGTTGCTTTATTATGTCCCAAATTTGGACTGAACCTTCCGTTAGTCATATACTAGTTCCTTTAAAAATCTTGGATTTATTTGACCTAATCTCCTAGTCCTAATTCAGTTGCAAACTGAATATTAATTGAAAAGTTAAAAATTCAATTATAAAATAATTCCGGAAATTCTTGCTAACTTTGAAATTCAATAACTCCTTCACCAAGGCTTAGAAACTTATGAAACCAAATTTTGCTAGAACCAGGACAACTTCCTCTATCATGATTATCAACTGGCAGCTATGTTCAAGCTACAGTTTCTTCTGTAAAATTCTTTGAAGTTTATTGCTTGCAATAATTTTGGAGACAACAAACTACTTTGATCATCTCCTGTTATTTGCAAGAGCTTCTATCATATTCCCTAGTATCTACCATTAAAATTCCAAAGCCAAGTAGGTCATTATCATATAATGATCACCATAGATTAAATTATTGTCTTGGTAGTAATTATTTTTCAATGTCATTCAAATACATATTATATGCATCTCGTGTAGTAACAGAAGTCGAGGAGGAACCAGAGGCCTTGGAAGTACACCTGCCAGATACTAACCCCGACTCTGACATGCAACCAGGCAAGCCCCGGTTTGCATTTAAGCCATTTTAAAAGTTTTACTTTATCACTATGATGATTAGCATATGAATTGTGCATTACGTTTAGGATGCTTGAATACTCCAGATGCATGACCCTCAATCCCATTGGTTAATTGGGTAGGTTGATAACTCAACATGTAGAATTGCTGTGCTAATGTTGTAGGTAAATCGGTAGAAGTCGAGTAGTTGGAATCTACACACAAGATTGAAATTTACGCTCATCTACACTGGAATTACATTTATAGAAAATAACTATTACATCTAAACTTCAGAACGATCAAAGATGGACAGGAAGCGGCAAGACGTGGTCTTGGTCGCATAGCTTTGACTGGTCAGTTAAGGCCCGTCTGTATGCGGCCCCTTCTAACAAGCTTGACTTGTACCGGCGACATACTGTACATATGGACTCTAGTAAACTGATGTAACTCGATAACTGTGATGTCGAAGCCCAATAACTCACCATCGATAGGGGTGGGTTGAGGACAGTAAGGTGTAAATCGGTCAGCGGACACAAGAGGTGTTCCGTGCGGAGACTTTCTGTTCGCAGAGGTGAGACGGGTTCGACATTCGGGTTTCTTGTGAAAGGTGGCCATATACGACTAGTACTAAAGTGTTACGTAGGTACTGGTGTGCTCGCTGACACTTCCGAACGTGCGTATGTGTCGTGTTGTCCGGGTGTGTCCTGATTGCAATCACCCTCCCTCGCGGTAATAGAGTACCACTTGTTCACTGCGCCGTGACATAGTAAATACTAAAGAAGTCAGAAAAATATGTTGTATTGAATTATAATTTGCTTTGCAACCTTGTATGACTTAGAGATAGCAAAATTAATGTTTACAGTTTCCCCATACTTTAGCTGTAATAGCATTATGTGCTCTAGGCATGTCATATCATGGGAAAAGCTTCTTGTTTGATTGTGGAGTCTATGATGTGCCGTGCTTGGAGAATGTCACTTGCTACTTAAAACCTGACTATAAGGATCCACTTGTAGGCGAGTCGTTTATGCTTCACCTAACCTATGCTTAGTGTTCAACCTTGCATATGTCTAGTGAGACGGGTTAGTCTTGTTGAGCCTTATGCTCATGTGTGCAGTTAACGAGTTTTTGCAAGTTACACGATTGATGAAGGATTTGATGATGAGGCTGCACCCCCTCCAGGGTGTACAACCGAGTGGGAACCCTGCATGCCGCCGTAATTTGGGTGTTGCTAGTGCGAAGTATCCAGGGCATGGATGAGTTTGCTTTTGCATAGCTAGTGCTGAGAGCATAGCTATGATATATATGTTTCTTTCCTTCCGCTATTATTGTAAAACTTCTGCTCTATGATAACTAAAAGTCTTCATCTTGTATTTTATTCTAGTTCTGTTCTTGTATACCGTTGGCTGTCGCATCGCATGACACCACCCAATGATATCCTCGGATGTCAGGATTTCGGTCCCCACAGTACTCCAAGCGGATCTTCTCCTTCCTCACCCATCCCTTGTCGTCAGGCAGCCTCGACTGCGCCAGCTTGGTCTCAAATTGGAGCTGGTTGCGCCACCTCCTAAGAGTTTGACGCTCCTCCTCGAGAACCTTGCTATCGTGGTAAAAAGCCAGCTGAACCTGGCGAAGAAAGGAGCAGGCGTTGTCAATAGACAACGACAGAGGGATCAGGTCCGGACCTGCCGGGGTCATCTCCGCCGGTTCCAGTGGGTTCTCCGTGACAAAAATTGGGTCCCACTCTACAAGAGCGGTTCCCTGAGCTTCTGCGGCACTAGGGCTGCCCTCCAAAATAGCCTCAACCGGCATCGAGGAAGGTCCTGCTACTGAAGTTTCAACCTTCGGAGTTGACTCCAAAGGTCCCGCCGCCAGGTCATCAACAACTGGTCCCTCAAGCAAGGGGCCAGCAGCTTCATCTCGGCACCCTGGTTCGGGCGCGGGCACCTCCGGAACCACCACCTCCGAGGCAGGCATTGAAGGTTCGGTCGGAGCTGTTGCTGTTTCCGGCTCCAACGCAGGTGCCTCCTCCACCGCTGACCACGGCGCTGACACCTCGATCATCATGGGCTCGGCCGCCGGCACCTCTGCAGCGATTGGCTCAGGCATCGAAACTTCTGCAGCAACCGGCTCTACCGCCGGAACTTCTTCGATAATCGGCTCAGGCACCGGAGCTTCATCAACCCCCGGCTCTACCGCCAGGGACATCATCAACCACCGGCTCCACCGTCGGGGCTTCAATAACATCTGGCTCTAGGACTGGAATTTCAGGTATCTCCAGTTCTATGGCCGGAGCGACAACCATTTCAGCGTCCAAACCCGGAGCTTCAATCTCCGGGACAGGTGCCTCTGGTGCATCTTCATTCTCATGGTCTGATGTTACCACGGGAGCTTCTGGGGATGAGTCAAGGTCCAAGACTACGACAGCCGGCGCCGGAGCTGTCGCAGCATCATCCACTCCTTGGGGCGGCGCTGGGATTGGAGCTGGAGCCTCTGCCTGCACAGCTTCAGATGTTGTGGCAGGAACAGGAGCTTTAGCTCCTCTCTTGGGTACCCTGTGGATGGAGGCCGAAGACACTTAAAACGCAGTTAGAACACAAAACAACCAATTGAGGTAAAAAACAAAAATTACCTCGGAAGGCTTCCGCACCAATTAGCACGGAACCTCTTATCCTGACGCTCAGGACTGGACCCTAGCGCCACTGGCATGCCTGCTACGGAAGGTTCCCCGGAACTCGGTGCAACCATCAGCGCTGCTTTGGTCGAGGCCCCCCTTGATCGGGAAGAACTTCCGGACCCAGAGCCTTCAACTGGTCCTGGTACTGTAGCCACACGGCCGAAACTATCACCCCGGGGAGATGCCAATGCTGGAGTGGATGCCTCCGTTGAAGACCTCCCCCTTCGTGGAGAAGGAGCCGGTTGGGAAGGAGCAGGCCTGACGGACCTCCCATCAGAGTGCTTCAACTTCCTTTTTCGGCTTGAGGGCTCGACCAACTCTTTTCCCTTACCCGCGACTTCAACTCTCTGTTCCAGGACGGAAGGGGGACCACCCTCGGAAGCTCCATAGATCACCAACCCGGTGGTCGGACGCATCTCAATGACACCAAGGTCATCAAGCACCGGAATCTTATGCCGGAGCTCTCTACTGAACTCTACCTCCATGTTCAGAGGGAGGAAAGCCACCGCCGGAGACAAGTAGTCGCCCTCGATGTCGATGCCGTGCTGGAACTTCTTGAGGTGAAGCTCCAAGGTTGCGCCTTCCAAGTTGGACATCAAACCGGTTTCGATCCGGTCATCGTCCATCACGCTGTTGAGGGCCCAAGCAAGCTTCTCCCTCTTATTCAGCGGAGCCCACCTGTTGGCTAAGAAGTTGCAAAATATCGCCTGAGGGGTCACCCCTCCTTCCACACATTGGCGGATCCTGGTCACAGTAGGGTTGAAAGCGTCTAACAACACCGGAACATCACTCCAAGCTTCAGTGTCGACATTGGGGAGGCCTACGGGCAACTCCAGCCTCTCATGCTCCTCTGCCCAGATGACGATCCAATCCTTCTTCCAGTCGTCCCACTTGCCGGAAGGGAACGACCGCAAGTACTTGTACGGGCACTTCTTGCGCTTCACAGAGTAATAGAAGCCAAGGTACTCGTCACTCTTGCCGGTGGTGTGGATGGTGTAGAAGGTGCGGAAGAGCTCGACGCAGGGAGGAATACCCACCCACATCTCGCAGAAGTGGACAAAGATCGACACCAAAAGAATGGAGTGGGGGCCAAGGTGGTACAACTGCAGGCCATAGAAGTCCAGCAACATCAAGAGAAAAGACGAAAAGGGTGGGATCAGTCCCACCATGGCGTACGCAGAGAAGTACACCATGTCGCCGGCGTGCTCCTTCTCGAATGGAAGCCTGCTGGCACGGACCTAGTGGTTGAATAAGTCACTGGACCACCCCATGAGTGCCTGGACTTTCTTCAAGCTGCCGTCATTCTTAAGTCAGCTCTCAAAAAGACCCAACTCCATCGTAGCACAAGCGGGGCTAGGGACGAAAAGACGGCGAAATTTTGGAGGGTTTGAGCGCAAGATCGAATGAAGGCGTAAAGAACCCCCAAACGGTGCACGCTTTCCCTCTTAAGTAAGCCCCCGCAACACTTGGATGGAAACCACAGAGTAGCCGACTATACAAGTCAAAAACTTCACCCTGCCAAAGACAAAAGGGTCCGGGGCCACCCCGATGATCAAATCGAGTTCCTTACCCCAGGCAAACGGTTTTCATCATGAAAGGTAGGAAACCTGAAGGCGGCAACCTGACAAGGCGCGCGGAACCGATACGATTTTTGTATCGGGAACCGGTGACCTTCAATTGCGCGAGATCCGCACGCTAAGATCTCACCTGCCGCATCCAGGATATGCCACGTGGCGGTGGTTTAACTACGAACTACTGCCAATGGCACATCCGAAGATCCTTGAAGACAGGACACAAAAATCGAAGGATGGACCCACCTTTGGCAAAACGACTTCATCCAAAAGGTCTCTCCCAGAGGCGGGCCTAGGGGGCCACTATGGGTACCCTGTGTACCGTATACCCCTTGGGACTACAAAAATACCAAAGGGACTTCACCTGTCTGAGTTGAATACCTGCGAAGGCCCCACATGTCATATGGGCCTGGACATGCCTCCCATCTATGGTTAGCTCCGGAACTCCCACGTGTATACTGTAGCCGGAGCTATACCCCGCACATGGGATAGCTCCGGGCTAAACACTTGTGCGGCACCCTCAGACCTAACCTCCGACAGAGGGAAGCTCCAGTATCGACATGTGTACATCAACACCGGACCTACTCGTCCCAGACGAATAGCTCCAAAGCTGCCACGTGTCCAAACCGCCACACCTTCAACCCTGGCAATCAAGCTGGTGAACCCCCAACGGCTCGGACCTCCAAGGGGCAATCAAAGACTTCAAGAACTGATGAAGTGTCATTAATACCATATTAATGACACACGATCAGTAGGCCCTTAATACAAGTAACAGCACTGTGAGGTCCCGTTACCACGCTATCAAGGGTAATTAATATCATTAATTATGTATTAAACACTTTAACCACCGGGGCCACATGTCGGGCCAGGCTAACGGTGTAACGACCAGTCCTTGAACTATAAAAGGACTGGTCGACGATACACAAAGGAGGGGGACACTCTCTGACACATACACAGTCTCTGGGCTAAAGCTCTTAGACGCTCAATACAACAGCTACACACCCCACGGAGTAGGGTATTACGCTCAGGCGGCCCGAACCACGTAAATCATTGTGTCCATTTGCCATACTCCTCGAAATCTCTGCGCACCCAATACCGAACTATAAACTCTGCGAGCTACCAACGGTAGTATCGGGAGAATTGCCGGAAAAACACCCCGATAGGAGCCAACCCAATAGTAGGATAATAAAGAGTCGCTAGGCTAAGATCTGGACATGGGTATTTGGAGATGTCGGTGGGAACAACACCCCAAGTATGCCCAATCGTTGTCCACAGTTGACAGTCCTTAATTGCCAAATCTAACTTTCAATTCCCTTCATAAAAGCCATGGATTGGAAAACCAACATAGTGGTAGGAGTTATTTACTAGCAATCTCCACAACTGTTGTTGCAATTGTGTATGCAGGTGAATTAAGCCCATAATTAGAGGTGTTTACAGGGACCAATCCATGAAACACACGTTCAGACCAATCAGGCGCAAGCACGAGGATTCATGGGCCCACTCGAAGTAGAAAATAACTAAAAATGAGGGGAATCACACATACCCATGCCGGGCCCCACAAAACAGCCTCCTCGAAGACAAACACCGTGTTCTGGGCCACCAAAAAGTCGGCCGATGTGCCAGTTCAGCCGACTAGGTAAACGTGCCAAATGTGGTCAACCGCCACATGTTTGCTCCTCACGGTTTGGAGATCACAATGGCAACCGATTCCATTGCTTTTTCTGGCACCAAATCGACCTTTGGAGGGTATAAAATGGGGATAGGGGCTCCCTCACTTCACACACCAAAAGCTTGAGTCTAGTACTCCCCTCCAATGGTGTAGTGCTGCCTAAGTTCATAGAAAATAGGGAGATAAAGAGAAAAAGGAGGAGGAGGAGGCTCCGGCTTGTCGTGCTTCTTCCACTTAAGGATAGGGTTTGGGCTTGTCGAACCCTCTTCAACTTTGTACCTCCACAGTTCTTTCTATTTTAAGTAAGGTACATGATTTCTATTTGGGTTCATTTATTTAATTCGAGCAAATTAATTTTTAGTTGCTTGTTCGTTTATCCTCTATTCATTTAGGGTCCCTTGTCTTCGCTAGAGAGGTTAGGGAAGTAATCGGTGGCATAAGTGTGGTGTCTAGGCTTGACGTTACCTTTGATTATCTCATAGCCCACGTGTTGTAGAGGAGGCAGTAGGTGCTGACAACCTTATCCGTCCGTACAGACATTCCTTTGATTCGATACCCTTAGGAATACTCTTTAAGGAGAAGTGCTACGACAGTTTCTCCATGCGCTTATAAATTTTCATCTGTGACGTACCAGCTGTCAACAAGCATTTCAATTCAAATTTGATTCTCAATTCATAGTAATTTGCACAGTAGTTACTTGTGGGATCATTGCTTTAATTTATTAGAGGCTCTAGTTGTAGCTTTATGTTCAAAACAACTAGATTTGTGATATAGAACGTAAGTGTGGTGCTTAAGTTAGAAATCACCAGTGAATATCTCGTAGACCAACAGATTGAAGAGGTGGACAGTAGGTGGTGACAGCCCTATATGTGCTTTGTAATCCTCCACGTTCGGCTATGCCATGGGCTCTTGGCGGGAGTCATCCTAGTGTTGTTAGGGGCAAACTATTGCCGGAAGCAAGCAGCTACCTCAAATTCCATTGAATTAGAATCAATATTTTGAATTCCTCTCTCTTCCTTGCCTACAAAACAGCTTTGTATCCATGGGTGGATTAGTTCGTCATATTACACATACGTTCCTTGGATTCAATATCCTTGGGAATACTCCTTAAAGGGAAGTGCTCCACGATAGTTTCCTTGCACTTGCGGATTTTTATCTATGATGTAAGAAACGTCAACAAACATTTTTGGAGCCATTGCTGGGGAACACTTGCTGTTAATCTTTGAACATTGCTCATTCTCGTATGCATCTTCTTATCTTATCTTTCCTTTTCCTACCACCACCACCTATATGGAGCAACCCACCATGCTTTCTTATTGTGCCCCAAAGGGCAAGTTCTGTGAGCCACCTCCTTCGGCAGAACCCATTTGTTCTGCCAGCTGTGAACTTCACCCTGGCTTTATAGCCACGGTTCCGGACCAATCCTTCATAGGAACGGATTGTGAAAACCCTTAGCACCATCAAAGAGAGTTCAAACAATCGTGTTCATGCCTTCTAATCAAGGGTATGACGCAAGAAACTCTCAAATGGAAGTTGTTTCCTTTTTCTCTCAAAGAAAAATCCAAACAAAGGTATGACCACAACGTCGGGAAAACAAATGGAAATTGGAATGAATTACGAGACAAATTGTATCTTGCTTTCTTTCCAATTGCCCAAGTTGTTTCCTTACGAAAGGAAGTACTATGCTTCCAGAAGACGGATAAGGAGTTTATAGGTGCATCTTGGGATAGATTTTCTCTTTTGAGTTTCGGCCTAGATTTGTCCATTCCTTATCCGTTGCTCTTGCAACACTTCTATATGGGATTGAACAAAGATTTTTCTCTATATCTTGACATTACAGTTGGAGGATCTTTCTTCCATAAGATGTTGGCTTAAGGCAAGGATCTTCTAACCCGAATTCTAGAAAATTCCTCTCTCATTATGGGTCTTAATGAGGCTCCTCAAGAGGAAGTAGTGTCAAGATCCGAGGATAAATCCATGGACAAGGGAAGACCTATCTCTTGCTCATCTCAAACCTTGGCGGAGGAATCCTCTCCCGAATCTGAAACTACGAAGGAAGAAGAAATTCAACCTTCGGTATTTCCATTCTACTTCGAGGAGGAGATATTTGAAGATTTTGGAATACCTCGAAGTACTGTTGCCATAGGAAACCATCATTGCCATTAACTCTACCCAACCCACCTGATGGGATGTTCGTCCAACAGACGGTCAAGGAGTTAACCTATATTCTAAGCAGGGAATGGACTGCGAAAGTTTAGTAGTCACCCGAAATCTTTCGGGTGACCTCACCTTTGGCAACTATTCTGTGAGACCTATGAGTGATGAATACATTGGCTTTGATGATAAGAGTTCTGAATATTGCCAAAACACCTTTTTAGACAGGTCCGACTCTAGGTCCGAGTTTTTGATAGGTTGTACTAGCTTTCGTATGCTTCGGCTCAAGCTCCGCTTAGCTTTGGCAAGATTCAGAGCTTGATTGCAATGTTCCTGCTTTTTCTGTGAGATGTTTCGAACTTGCTTTACATTGTTGGAAAGATTTCTTAGTATTCTTTTACTAAGTTTTTGGTGTGTTTTGGTGGTTATTGCTGTTATCAATTTTCTATGGCTTGCAACATGCTTATGTGAGGTGCTCACGTAAGATGTTGTAGTTTCGGAACTAACGAGAGTCAAGTCGAGGACTTGTGCTCGGAAGTATTGGTTGTTTATTCATGTGCAGGTGTTGCTTGAGTTCAAAACATGGCTGGTGACGGGATCCATTGAACTAGTCTTAGGGAGAATATGAGGTTCAACAACCAAGTTCTGGAGGAATTGTGGTTGAGTTGATCAGGAGGTCGCGCAACATGTATGAATAAAGAACAATGCATATAAAGGTATCATGGACATTGTTGGAAGATGTTTTCATGTGTGCAAGGAGTGCATGGACGTGGCTACATGGTTCTGAGGCATGATGAAGAGATGTGGACGTAAAGAATTGGTCGGATAGGTCCAACCGACTAGGTTATGGACTCAGGCTGTGGCTGAGTCGTGTTTGACTCAAATATGGAAAGTTTTGAGTTGGTTATGATAGGATTACGTGTGGGTCATTACTTTGAGTTGTTTTAGGAATGTGGGATACGTTCCTAATGTGTTTGGAAGTCTTAAGATTGCTTCTATCTGTGTATAGAAGAGTCCTAAGCAGTTATGGTAAGTTTCGATTCGTGATTTGAGTAGGATTAGAGTCCTAGTTGAGATTGGGTTGGTCTAAGGGCTGGTTATATAAGCAAGGGAGGCCAGAGCTCATGGTAGACGACTTTGGGGCTGTTCCTCTTGTGTTCTATTGAATAAAATTCGTAGTTGAAAGGAACTTTTGTGCCTTGTTCGTTCGACTTGTTCCAGACAAGTTTTTCTCGTTGAGTTTCTACACAGCACTACCTTTCTTTGGTGGTTTTATCATAACTCGAGTTTTACAGATCCAATTGACGTGATTATTTTTGGTTTGTCTTCACAACTTGATTATCTATCATCTGCCAAAATTTCACGGTCATTGGATTTGTGGTTTCCGATCTACACGAGTTTCTTTGGAGCGTTCCAGAACTGTTTTTTTTGGTAGGACAGATTGCCCTTAGTTTGATCCTTCAATAGTAACTTGAGTTTCCCTCGACAGATTTGAGTGATTCTTGTTGTGTCATCTTCGTGAATTGATTGTCTCTGATATCTATCACTTTTGTCACAGTGAAACATGTTTATATTAGTCTCACATACGATTTCTTTAACAGATTGTTTTTCAGCCGAAGGTGTTGGGATTTAATTGTTTCTGTTGCGTAAGATTTTTTAATCTACCATTCACCCCCTCTGGTAGCTTTTCACGTGCTCTTCAATTCTACAATTGGTATCAGAGCCACAGTGCTCTAATATTTGTGATTTGCATGTATTTTGAATAATCATCATGGAGAAGTACTCTGCAAAACCTTGTGTCTTTAGTGGTATTGATTTTCAGGTTCGGAGGGCACGTATAGAAGCCTTCATCCAGGCTCAAGGCTTCGCAATATGGGAGAAGGTATACAAGCCTTATGAAGTGCCGTCAAATCATCAAGTGACAACTACAAATCTGAGAGATGTCGACATCAACAACTAGTCTCGGGACTTGATCATACAAGGATTAACTCAAAGCGACTTCGACCGTGTTGCACACCTCCGATCTGCATACGATGTGTGGAATGCACTTTGTGACTACCACGAAGGATCCAACACGATCAAGGAGGTAAGGCAAGACATGTTCAAGAAAGAATATATGCGCTTCGAGATGCAACCCGGTGAGTCTATTGATGACCTTTTTGCTCGCTTTAATAAAATTCTCAACAACTTGCATAATGTCAATGTTAATTTTTCAGATGCTGAAAATGCTAGGAAATTGTTAAGTGCATTAGATATGTCAATTTGGGAGATGAAAGTCACATCTATTCGTGAATCTACTGTCATGAGTACACTTACTTTAGATGTGCTATATTCCAAGTTAAAAACTCATGAAATTTACATAATATCACGTAAGAACCCCAACAAATCTCTTGCATTTGTTTCTCAACGTGATATGCCTAGATCCGGCCAATCATCATCTTGTAATACTCTTGCTTTGTTGTCCTCACTAACCCTGGAGCAGATCGAGGAATTTCCAGAAGAGGAGTTAGCACTCATCTCTACTAGATTCTCAAATGCATTGCAAAATGTGAGAACTAGAAGGAGAGGAAGCTCTGGACCTCAGCGCTATTTTGAATGTGGTAAGACAGGACACTTTCATACAGAATGCACTAATCTTTTAGGTCCTTCTACCCATGAGGAAAAGCAGAACAAGGTCAAGACCACCTCTGGAAACTCTAACAAGAAAAAGAAGGGCACTATAGGACGCAAGATGATAAACAGCTTCATCACCGCACTTCAAGAACTTGGCTCAAGCGATGTAGACATTGGAAGTGACGAAGATGAAGATGATTTGGCAAACTTGTGCTTGATGGCGGGCAAATCAAGATCAAGTATGGAGGATGCAGAACACAACAACGACAATAAAGAGGTATGTCCTACATGCAAAGAAATTTGTGATGCTATTTCTCTGCCACTATTATAGTTAAGAAAAAAGACAAAAATCTTAGGGATAGTGCTGCTAAAATTGAATCGCTAGAATCTGAAATCAACCATTTAAAAACTTTGATTCCTAGTGATGATGCATGTCCCTCATATGATTTAATATATGAACAATTGTCCTCATTAAGAAGTACGCACACCTCCACACTGGATAAACTTGAGTTAAAAATTGAAAAGAATAGAGAGCTTGCTGCACTTAATGATAAAAACTTGAAAGATGCTAGCTGTTCTACATTTGATTTGCATTATTCTACTTGTGATGATCTTGATAAGAAACTACAAGATGCTATGAATGAAATTTCTATATTGAACAATGCTTTACGTTCTTGTGAAGTTAAATTTGTTCCAATTGCAAAATTAAAAGGAAAAATGTCATGTGAAAATTGTCTTGATCTGTCCAATAAACTTGATAACATGCATAGGACATTAGATCGGCTTTGTAATGGCAATAAGAACCTAAACTTGCTGTTGAATTCTTCCAAGTCTTGCAATGATAAAACTGGTTTAGGTTTTGATTCTCATGCTCATGCTAAGGCACATCCACCTAAAATTGTAAAGTCATTAGGAAGTGGTTTGATTCAAACAGTTCCTAAACAAAAAGAAGTGGTTTTCAAATCTGTAGGAGTGTTGTCTCATTCGGTTTCAAATAAAAATGTTGCTTGCTCATCTAGACATGAACACAAAGTTAAGTTTCATTGTACCTACTGTGGTAGAGATGGTTATGTCATATATTTTTGTTATAGACTAGCTAAACAACAGAAAAAGGAAAGAATGATTGCTAGATCTCATAACTTTCATGCCAAATTTGCTGCACTTGCTGAATCGGATGATAGGAACATGCAATCTGCTGTAATGAGTCGAAAACATGCAAAGGTTGCTCCCAAACCTACTGTTTTTTGTTCTACACGTGTAACATCTCATAGGATAGTAGTTGGGTACAGAAATCCTCAAGCTTTGGCTCATAAACCTGCTGTTTTATCTCAGCTTTCGCGTGTTATTCCTGTTGGACGTCGTGTGACTCAGTACTGGATTCCTAAATGTCTTTTGACTAACCCCAATATTGAGTCATCGACGTATTGTTCCTCTATGTAGGTTACACGCTTGAGGAAGGAGAACATTTGGATTGTGGATTCAGGTTGCTCACGCCACATGACCAGTAACAAAGAATGGTTCTCCTTCCTCTCTTTTGCCACACGTGTAGAGAATGTTACTTTTGCCGATAATTCTTATCACTACACTTGTAAGGATGTGGGACTTGTTAAAAATTTGAAATACAACTTGCTTTCTCTTTTACAACTGCTAGATGAAAATCTGGAAATTATTTTCACTAAAAATTGCTGCAAAGTTGTAAATTCAAATAGTGAGCTTATTTTTAACATGTCTCGATTTGGAAGAGTTTTTAAAGCTTATTTTGATATGTCTTCCTCTAAGCATAGGTGTCTAGTTGCTAATGATTCAAAGGACTTATATTTTTGGCATCGTAGACTTGGTCAGTAGGCTTTGATCATCTAACGCGTGTTAGTGCTCTTGATCACATACATGGGCTGCCTAAGCTTAAAGGACACAAAGAAATTGTGTACTCTTCTTGTAGACATGCTAAGATGGTTGCAGGTTCACATACTCCTCTCAAAATGATCATGACAACTAAACCGGGTCCACTTTTGCACCTTGACACCGTAGGACCTTCACGTGTTCAAACCTTCGGAGGTAAATGGTATGTTCTTGTGATTGTTGGTGATTATTCTAGATACTCTTGGGTTTACTTTATGACATCTAAGAATGATGCTTTTAGACACTTTAGAACTTTATTTCTTAGATTATCAATTGATCACCCAGGATCTTTAAAAACAATTAGAAGTGATAATGGAACTGAATTTAAAAATCAATCTTTTGATCACTTTTGTGCTGAAAATGGAATAGATCATCAATTTTCTTCACCATATGTACCTCAACAAAACGGTGTTGTAGAAAGAAAGAACAGAACCTTAGTTGAGATGGCTAGGACTATGCTTGATGAATATCAAACTCCTAGGAAAGTTTGGGATGATGCGATTGCAACTGCTTTTTATGTCTCAAATCGTGTTTTCCTGCATGCTAAGCTAGGTAAAACACCATATGAGCTTCGGTATAGACATAGGCCTAGTGTCACACACTTTTGGGTCTTTGGTTGCAAATTCTTTGTTAAGAAACATGGTAATCTTGATAAATTTGAACCTAGATCCATTGATGGCATGTTTCTTGGTTATCCATCTCATACTAGAGGCTACCGTGTGCTTTTACTTGACACTAACAAAATTGTGGAGACTTGTGAGGTGTCTTTTGATGAAGCTAGCACAGGTACTAGCTCAAACATTGCAGGTCTAGATCCATATACGCAGGGGGAGAGCATTTTCGTTGAAGATGAGGAAGAATTGGTGCTGCTGCCCGAAAATTTAGCAGCTAATGACATTGTTCCAACTCATGATTTTGATTCACAGCCAGCACCGATGACCATCATTGCTGGTCCAGATCCTCCTCAAGTCACAAGCTCATTGATTTGCAATCAACATGAAGAAGAAGAAGCTTGTGAAGTGTCCACTCCCCTCCGGGTTTTCAAAAGTCATCCTCCACAACAAATTATTGGAAGCTTGCATGAACGAGTCACACGGTACAAGTTTTGCGATCCAAACTCTCATGCTCATTCTGCTTTTGTTGCTTCTTTTGAACCCAAAGATATATCACACGCACTCACTAATGAATCTTGGATTATTGCCATGCAAAAAGAGTTAGAAAATTTTGAATGAAATAATGTTTGGAAACATGTACCTCCACCTCAAGGTCACACTTTAATTGGAACTAAATGGGTGTTTATAAATAACCAAAGTGAGGGTGGGGTTGTGGTTAGGAATAAGGCTAGGTTGGTTGCTCAAGGTTTCACTCAAGTTGAAGGTCTAGATTTTGATGAAACTTTTGCTCTTTTGGCTAGATTAGAAGACATAAGAATTTTGTTAGCTTTTGCTGCATCTAAATGTTTTAAGCTATATCAAATGGATGTTAAATGTGCTTTTCTTAATGGCTACATAGATGAGGAGATTTATGTCAAAAAACCACCGGGTTTTGAAAATTCAGATTTTCCTAATCATGTTACAAACTGTCTAAAACCTTGTACGGTCTCAAGCCCCTAGAGCATGGTATGATAGGTTAAAAACATTCTTACTTGAAAAGGGGTTTACCATGGGCAAGGTTGATAAAACTCTTTTTGTGCTTAAGCATGGCAATGACTCATTATTCATTCAAGTGTATGTGGATGATAGTATCTTTGGTTGTGCCTCTCATGATCTTGTGTCCAAGTTTTCTGCTATGATGAGTTCATAATTTGAGATGAGTATGATGGGAGAACTCACGTACTTTTTGAGGCTGCAAATCAAGTAAACCAAGGAGGGTACCTTTGGGCATCAAACGAAGTATACAAAAGACCTCCTAAGGCACTTCATCAGGGACAAAAGCAAGCCTTTTCGGACACCAATGGGAACAGCAACGAAATTTTAACTTGATGAAGATGGTGAACCCGTGGATCAAAAAGAATACAGAAGCATGATCGGATCACTTTTGTAGCTCATGGCATCAAGACCGAACATACAATTCAGCGTATGTCTTTGTGCACAGTTTCAAGCCTCCCCACGTGCTTCACATCGTCAAGACGTCAAAAGGATTCTCAGGTACTTACATGGAACTCAAGAATTTGGCATTTTTCTTCCTTCTTTAATGTGGCCTAGAGGGGGGGGGTGAATAGGCCTTTTTGCAAATTGTCGGATCCTGCAACAATTAACAACAAGTTCAATACCAGAGATATCGGACTAGTCCGGTAAAGTGCGGACTAGTCCGGTGTTCACGGACTAAGTTGGTTAAACTTGATCGATTAGATTGATTCTTTTATGCATGCAGCGGAAATATAAAATAAAATAAAGGTTTCAATGTTATATGCTAGATTATATCACAATTAAATCTTGTGTTTAACAGTTCAACGTGAGATAAGCAATGATTATGAAACCCTAGATTATATTAATGAATAAGAACGATGAACACCAAAAACAAGACACAAGGATTTATTCCGTGGTTCGACTCCCACAAAGGCAACCTATGTCCACATTGAGGATTCCACAAAAGGACCGGGTCTTCTCCAACCCTACCCTCATCGGATCGCCACGAAGGCCAATCCTCTTCCACTTATCACAAATGGGTGAATAACCGAATTCAAAGGGGCCTTCTCACACCTTGAGAGCTCCCTTGGATTACAACACGAAATACCACCAAAACACACTCAAAAGATTACAATTAAATCGCAGGAGTGTGTTAGAGAATCAAACCAAGAGCTCAATGTGGTGTTGAATGTGTCTCTCCAATGATCTAGAGTGAATCCTCAAAGGATTGATCGTTGTTGCACTTAATTTCAGTGAGAGATGTGGTTTTTGAGGCTCTTGGGAGGTGTGACGGCGCTAGGGTTCGAGAGATTCAAAATTGGGCGATGCATCTCTTTTTAATATGGGGTTTCTAAAAGTGACCGTTAGGGTTCAGAAAGTTCGGACTAGTCCGTGGTGGTCACCGGACTAGTCCAGTGTGCTGAGTGTAGCAAACCCTAAGTGTCCCGAAATATCGGACTAGTCCGGCTAGGATCGGACTTGTCCAATTTTGCTACTAGAAAACTTCGGACCAGTCCGATAGTCATCGGACTTGTCTGAACATATGAAACCCTAAGTGTATAGGATGACAAGTCCACACTTGGAGGACTTGTCTGATTCAGATTAGAGGGTTTTTCGGACTAGTCCGTGCAAACATCGGACTTGTCCGATTTGGATCAGAAAGAATATCGGACTAGTCCGGTTTTGATCGGACTTGTCCGATTTTGTGCGTCTTGTGAAGTGTTTTGAGGACTGGTCCGCACTGGGGAGGACTAGTCCGATTGTGGTCAGAAAGGATATCGGTCTTGTCCGATTTCGTGCAGAAAGGATATCGGACTAGTCAGGTGTCAGTCGGACTAGTCCGGTCCTGTGTAACTTTGTGCAATGTGTGTGTTTAATTGTGGTTGAGCTCTTGGATGTGTTTCCTTAACCCACTCCATACAAAATAATCTACTACTCTTCTTCCTTGAGCTCATTTCCACTTTGCTCCTCATTCTTCCTTCTTTTTGGTACTTTTCTCATTTTTCTATCATAAGCCTGCACTCATCTCAACAGAGAGGTTAGGATCCCAATTGCTTGTCATAAATCATCCAAAACCCACAAGGGAGTCCTAGATGCACTTTCAATCTCCCCCTTTTTGGTGATTGATAACAACAATTTGAGATTTCACAAAATGTGATAAAAATTGAGATTTTCATAAAGTATGCACATCTGAATCCAAAATACATCAAGCAGTGAAAAGTATTATCCATATGTGCATTCTTTATGGTGGGATGCATAACTAAGTACACTGAAACATTGATAATGACATAATTTACATTAATCACCAAATAGCAAGCATATATGACATTCGAGAGCAAAATAACAGTTTTCATAAATACTACTCAAAGGATTAACTCATTGCATCACAGAACCATAATTAACATAAGAACATTGTCAAAACATTACAAGCCACAAAAGAGTTAAAAAGAAAAGCATAGAACTCTCTCCTCGCAAACTACAGCTAAGACTAAGACTCCCCCTCAATATCTCCCCCTTTGGCATCAAGACACCAAAAGGAAGGAGAGGAGGGTCCTAGGGTCTTCACTCTTTGCTGTCGGTCCTCTCATCGTCGTCTTCATCATCTTCATCTTCATCTTGATGAGGAGGAGGAGGAGGAGGTGCGGAGGTACTCGAGTCCCCAAAGCCAAAGTAGGCAACTCGGAGGGGGTCAAGGGCCTGTGCTTGGTGAAATCAGAGTCTGAGTCTTCCGAGATTGTTGGAGACCCAATTGGCTCAATCTCCAGCTTCTGGCAAATTTTCTTGACATTTGCCTTGATATACTTCATGTCCTCATTTCTTTTCTTGTTGAGCTTATGGGCCTTCACCTCGGCCTTTTTGCAGGAGGCAAAGATTGCAGCCAGGTACTTGAGAATTCTGCTGGCTGAACCTTTTTGAGGAGCTTCTCTAGAAGCAGGGGCAGCCCTAGCATCTTCCCTTGAACTTGCCAATGCCTCGGGACTGGAGGCCGGTGAGGGAGCAGCCTGCACACTCGGCTTTTGAGGCATTTGAAGCCACAAGGGGAGATGCACCACATCTTTCACAAACTCAATGCCGGTGACTTTCTCAATCACAAACATTAGGTAAGGAGCATATCCGCAAGATCTGTTGGGACTACAGGATATGTTCACCATATCATTCCAAATGTATTCTGCCACATCGAATGGGTGGTCCTTGCTTATGACTCTCATCAGAGTCCGGAGGTATCCTTGCACACTCCCAGCATCTCCATCCTTGGGAGCAATTGTCTTTCTTAACACTCTGTTCAACACCACAAAGAATGGCTTCATGTTTTTGGTGGAAGGAGGGTTGAACTTTGATTTTGGCTCATATAGGAACTTCATCCTATCCTTGTGGATGACACCAATGTTGTGTATGACTAAGCAATCAGATCTTGTGGTGTCAAGGTGGAGCAGGTTAGCAAAAACTTCTTGAGTAATGCTGTACTTTGATCCGTGGGTCATCCAAGTGACACTCTCCTCATCCTCACTTGAGAAGTGACAGGTCGCAAAGAATTGCGCAATCACTTCATCATTCCAGTTATTTATGAAAGCAAACAGAACTCTCAGACCATGCTACTCAATGGCCCTCACAACATCAGTGAATGGTGAGCAACCATTCTCTCAAAATGTGCCCAGTCAATCCACTGACTGCGCACAACTGGTGTCTTCATTGGGAGATACACCGATCTGTAGAAATTAGCATGGAAGTTGCACCAGAACCTTCCATCAGCCACTTGCTTCGGTTGTCCATACCAATCGATGCTTCTCAACTTGGTGGCCGAGTCACTGCCCTTCCCGTTGAACTTCTCTTCATTTGGGTCCCGGACCCCTTCCCTTGGAGCATGAAGTTTCAACGGGCCAACTGGACCCGTATCAATCCCTTTGCCCTTGCCCTTTGCTTGGTGAGGGCCACTCGATGATGCAGCTGCCTTGGACACTGGCTTCTTAGCCAACACTTTCGTCCGAGCCTGTGGAGGAAACTGAGCTGGCTCGGACGGTCTTTCTTGGCGCTTCTTGCCAAGACCTGTCGAGGTCCGAGGTGCCACCTCAAGGTCCATCTCAGCCTCAAAATCAGAGACATCATTGCCGAAGCTCGACATGACCTGAGCATGAGTGGTATGAATGATAATGAATGACACAAGGCAAAGGTGTGACCAGGTAGCAAGGAATTGCAATAAGGAATTGAAGAATTAGGTTTTGAGTTCAGAAACATCAGACTTGTCTGGTGCACAGGTACGGACTAGTCCAGGGGACCGGACTTGTCCGTGCGTGGACCTGACTAGTCTGGTGTTCATCCTCGAAAACCTAAGAGACTGGATAAATGGTGAATTCTAATGCACGACTACCTTAGCAAACACGTAATACATCAAGAGAGCATGTATATAGCGAGGAATGCTAGGCTATTTGATCAACAATGAAGAAATTTGGGATTTTCCAGGGTTTGAGCGAAAATTACCGAAGAATTGCTTGAAACTTGGAGATGAGGGTGTTGAAGGCCGGACAAGTCCGCTAGCTTCAATCCTCAAGTGGACAAGCTTGATTTCCTCCCAAATGCGAAGCTTTTTGGTGGAGGGAGCAAGGAATCGCCTTTGGAGCTCGAGCACGAAGAGAGAGAGCGCGTGAGGCAAGAGTGGAGGTGAGGAATTTAGGGTTTAGCAGCGGCTAGGGTTATGGACACGAAAAATCGGACTAGTCCGGAGATGACCGGACTAGTCCGAACTTTTCCAGGGGCTATATCGGACTAGTCCGTTGTCTACCGGACTAGTCCGGCCTAACTGGCACTCTACAGACTAGTCTGCATGGGCAGACTAGTCCGGGCAACCACAGACCAGTCTGTGGTCACCAGACAAGAATTTTTAGCCCATTCATATATATTTGAAGGTACATATTTAGAGAAAAGAGAGGCAAAACACATCAAATAATCTTGATGAATATGATCAGTAAGCATACAACAATCAAGCAATGATCATAATTCACCAAGATCTAGTAATTTATATAGTTTTTCGGAGAAGAATGAGTGATATGATTTTCACAATCCAATCAACATGTTTGAAGAATTCATACAGGTACGCGATATTTCAAGCCACACTCCGAGCATCAAGGATATTTAGTTCATTTCGGAGATCACAAAAACGTTTTTCGTCAAGTGGCTTAGTGAATATGTCGGCCAATTGCTTTTGAGTGTTGACATGTGAAATGGCTATGTCTCCTTTCATGGCAAGATCTCTCAAAAAGTAATGTCTTATGTCTATGTGTTTAGTTCTGGAGTGCTCAACAGGGTTGTGGGCAATTTTAATGGCACTCTCATTGTCACAAAGGAGTGGAATATGGTTCATATTGTAACCATAGTCCCTAAGAATTTGTCGCATCCAAAGGAGTTGAGCACAAAAACTCTCGGTTGCAACATACTCCGCTTCGGCTGTGGATAAGGCAATGGAATTTTGTTTCTTGGAGGTCCAAGAAACTAAGGATCTCCCTAGGAATTGGCACGTACCGGAGGTGCTTTTTCTATCTACTTTGCACCCGGCATAATCTGCATCGGAGTAACCAATGAGATTGAATTTTGAGCCTTTTGGGTACCAAAGACCAAGGTTGGGTGTGTGAACTAAATATCTCAAGATCCTTTTTACGGCTGTCAAGTGACATTCCTTAGGGTTGGCTTGAAATCTTGCACACAAACATACACTCAACATAATATCTGGCCTATATGCACATAAATAGAGTAGAGATCCAATCATGGAGCGATATACCTTTTGGTCGACGTTAGGTCCATCTTCATTGAGGTCTAGGTGGCCATTCGTTGCCATGGGAGTTTTTATGGGCTTCACCTTGTCCATGCCAAACTTCTTGAGTATGTCCTACGTGTACTTGGTTTGGCTTAGGAATGTCCCTCCCTTTGCCGTACTTGGAATCCCAAGAAGTACTTTAACTCTCCCATCATTGACATTTCAAACCTGTCAGTCATGATTTTACTAAATTCTTCACAAAAAGATTGATTAGTTGACCCAAAGATTATATCATCAACAAATAAAAAGATCATCATCAAAATTCATTATAAACAGTGTATAGTCTACTTTGCCAATCTTAAAGCTATTTTCAATTAAGAAATCTCTAAGACACTCAAACCAAGCTCTAGGAGGTTGTTTGAGGCCGTAGAGAGGCTTACGCAATTTAAACACGTGGTCGGGGAACTCTTCATCTTCAAATCTGGGTGGTTGCTCCACGTACACCTCTTCCTTGATTAGTCAATTGAGGAAGGCGCTTTTCACATCCATTTGATACAGCTTGAAATTATGGTGAGTGGCATACGCAAGTAATATTCTAATAGATTCAAGCCTAGCTACTAGAGCAAAAGTTTCATCGAAATCCAAATCTTCGACTTGTGAATACCCTTTGGCCACAAGTCGTGCCTTGTTCCTTGTCACCACCCCGTGTTCATCTTGTTTGTTGCGGAAGACCCACTTGGTGCCGACGATGTTTGCATTGGGTCTTGCCACAAGTTCCCACACCTTGTTCCGCTTGAAGTTGTTTAATTCTTCTTGCATTACCACCACCCAGTCCGGATCTTTCAATGCATCTTCAACCCTGCGTGGTTCCAAAAAGGATACAAACGAATAGTGCTCACAAAAGTTAGCTATGCGAGATCTAGTGGTTACTCCCTTTTGGATGTCACCGATGATGTTGTCGATTGGGTGATCCCTTTGGACACATTGGTGTACCCGGGTGTGGCACTTGAGGAGTGGTATCTTCATGGTAATCTGCTTCTCCCCCTAATTCATTGCCTTCTTTGACTTGTTGATTATCTTCGTATCCTTGTGGTTGATCTTGTGTTGAAGCTCCCCCTTGATCGTTGATCTCCTCTTGTGGTTCATCTTCTTCATGTACATGTGGAGGTGGCTCTTGTGGTCGAACCTCACCTAGAGCCATTCTTTTCAATGCTTGACAAGGCACTTCTTCTCTACCTAGTTCACATGGACTAACTTGCTCCTTTTGGGAGCCATTATCCTCATCGAACTCTACGTCACGTGCTACTTCAACAAGTCCGGAGGTCTTGTTGAAAACACGATAGGCGTAAGTGTTCAAATCATAACCAAGCAAGAAACCTTCATTGGACTTTGAAGCGAACTTTGAAGTCCTAGGCTTCTTGTTCAAGATATAACATGGAGAACCGAAAACACGAAAATATGAAATATTTGGTTTGTTACCGGTGAGTAGCTCATATGATGTCTTCTTGAGTAGTCGATGGAGGTAGAGTTGATTTACGGCGTGGCAGGCGGTGTTAATCGATTCTGCCCAAAATCGATCCGATGTCTTGTACTCATCGAGCATTGTTCTTGCCATCTCTATGAGTGTTCGATTCTTTCTTTCGGCAACTCCGTTTTGTTGTGGGGAGTATGGCGCTGAAAATTCATGCATTATGCCTTCTTCATCAAGGTACTCTTCCACTTGCATGTTCTTGAACTTCGTGCCGTTGTCGCTTCGAATATTCTTGATTGTCAATGAAAATTCGTTTTGAGCTCGCTTGAAGAACTTCTTGAGTGTTCCTTGTGTCTCTGACTTATCATGCAAAATGAAAACCCAAGTGAAGCGAGAAAAGTCATCAACAACTACTAAACCATATTTGTTACCGCCGATGCTTATGTAAGCAATTGGACAAAAAAAGTCCATGTGTAGTAGTTCGAGCAGTCTTGTTGTAGTCATGACGTTCATTGCAGGATGAGGTGCTCCAACTTGCTTCCCGGCTTGGCACGCGCTACAAGGCCTGTCTTTCTCAAAAAACAACATCCTTCAAACCGCGGATGTGATCGCCCTCAAGGAGTTTTTGAAGATTCCTCATACCAACATGCGGTAGCCATCTATGCCACAGCCAACCCATGTTGGTCTTTGCAATCAATCATGTGTCAAGTTCGGCTTTATCCTTGTTGAAAATCAACAAGGTAAAGCTTTCCCTTCAACATACCCTTGAATGCAATGGAACCATCACTCCTCCTAGAGACGGTCACACCCTCGTTAGTGAACAAGCAATTATAACCTTTGTCACATAGTTGAGATATGGACAGCCGGTTATAATCTAAGAATTCAACATGTAGTACATGAGAAAGTGTGTGTTTAGATGATATAGCAATTTTACCGGTACCAAGCACCCTTCCTTGACTATTATCTCCAAAGTAGATGCCCTCATTTGGGTCCTCATTCTCTTCATATTCCACGAACATTCTTATTTCTCTGGTCATATGGTTGGTGCAGCCACTGTCTAGCACCCATTTAGATCCACCGGAAGAATAGGCCTGCAAAAACAAATTATTCTTTGGTTTTAGGTACCCAAGCTTGCTTGGGTCCTTGGAGGTTAGTTACAATACATTTGGGCACCCACACATGAGATTTAGTGTTCCCATGGCGTGGCCCAACATAATGAGCATAAACCTTGCCAAAATTATTTCTCATCAACACATAGAAGGCATCAAAGGTTCTAAAGAGTAACTGTTGTTGTTTGTAAACAGGACTAGTGTGGGAAACCGGACTTGTCCGGACACTGACCGGACTAGTCCGATGTTCGTGTGAGTTCAAGTTTTTACCCTTCGACTTACTAGTTTGCGAGGGTCTTCCCTTCACAAAGGAAATCCTCTCCTTGTTATTCTTATGGTTTCTAGCATGCTGCTTTTCATCATAAGAGTAACCAATGCCATATTTAACATTTGGAGGTCTTTGGACCAAGTATGCACTATGTGCATAGTCGATCTTCTCCTTGTCAAATATGCCACTTTGGGCAGGGTGTTTATCCTTTGTGGAGGTTGAATTTTCCTTCAAACCGGTGTCACCTTTCATACATGTGCAAGCATGAGTAAAATCAGTTTTAGTGGGTTGAGAAGGTGAGCTTGAAGAGGAGGAAGGTTCACTCAACTTGAGTGACTCAACTTGCACTTCATGGATCTTGTTAACCTTGATCAGGTCAGCAAGTTGGTCCTTGATTGCAACATTTGAGTTGGTTAACTCCAAGCAAGCTTCCTTGCTTGAAGCTAACTCTAGCTCTAGTGAATTGCTTTTCTCCTTTTCAAGTTCTAGAAGTTTGTCAAGTTCGACATACTCCTCCTTTTGGGAGATAATCATGTCCTCTTGACGATGAATTAACCTCTTCTTCTCAACAAGTTGATCAAGTAAAAATTTCATTTTTGTTGCAGCTTTTCTATCTAGTCCAATAAGCATATCCTCATTATCACTATTTATTTCATCATCACTAGAGTAGGAATGCACGGAAGGGGCTTTGATGGTTACCTTGCATTTAACTTCCTTTGCCATTAGGCAAGTGCCATTTCCCTTCCTTGCGCCGAGTGTAGGGAAGAGGGTAGACTTCTTGGATGTCTTCTCGATGGCTTTGCTAGTCATCTCTTCTTCTTCGGATGATGAGGCCTCATCATTTGAGTCCCACTCTTACCAATGTTCACTTGTTTGGCTTGTTTCTTCTTCTTGAAAAATTTCTTGTGTTGAGGCTTGGCTTGTTTAGTCTTTTTCTTGTTCTCCTCATATGGGCAATCAACTATAAAGTGGTTATACTCACAACAATTATAGCATGCCCGCCTCAACTTTGACTTTGTTCTTTCTTTGTACATTCCTTCGCTCGACTTTGTACCTTGTCTCTTCTTCATGATTATTTTGAATTTCTTCATGAACAATATCATGTCTACTTCATCTAATTCACTGCTCTCGTCATCACTATCTTCCTCTAGTTGTGCTTCTCTAGCTTCTTTGGATAGGGGCTTGAGGGTGGACTTCAAAGCAACCCCTTTCTTCTTTGCCGAGGTGAGGTCGGCAATTTCCTTGAAGTGCTTTGCTTGTTTTTCCATCATCTCAAAGTTGATGATCTTAACAAGCAATTCATCCGGAGTCATCCTTTTGTATCAGGGGCTTTCTCTAATCATGGAGCATAGTGTGACATTGCGAGGCATAAAAGCTCTAGGGATGAGCTTTACCACCTCGTGATCATTCCACTTCTTGCTCCCATATGATCGAACTTTTTTAACGAGTGTCTTCAATCGGTTGTACATTTCTTGGGGTGACTCGTCTTCCTCAATTGCGAATCTTCCTAATTCACCTTCGATCATCTCGATTTTTGCTTCATGCATATGTTGGTTACCTTCATGTGCAGTTTGCAGTGTATCCCATATCTCCTTAGCAATTTCGAGTCCATCCACCTTGGATAACTTGTCCCGACTGAGTGAGGAGGTGATTACTGTTGCGGCTTGAGCGTTTCTATGAATAGCCTGCTCTTGGCTTGGGGTGAGCTCTTCGTCGTCGTCCGGAATATCTATCCCTGTGCATACAACATGCCATAGACTTGGATTGAGGGAAATCAAATTCATTTTAATATTCCGCCTCCACATTGAGTAATCACTTCTATCAAAGTGTGAGGCTTTTCCAAGTGGGATAGATAAGTAATTATTATTATTAGAATTTAGACGATCATAGTTAAAAGGATATCGCGAGTAGTCGGTGTGACTACTCCCCTTCTTCTTCTCTTCAACTTTCACTTTCCCTTTGGAAAGCGCCTTCTTTTTGAGGAGCGCCTTTAGCTCCAGTGTCTCCTCATCATCGTCCTCAAAGTCTTGAATGGCTTTGAGGTACTTCTCCACCTTTTGATTTTTGTCGATGTTAACCTCTTCTTGGTTGTTGATTTTGTGGATGTCCTTCATCTCTGACATGATCTCTTCGAGTGGTTAGACTCTTTCTGGAAGAACCCGCTCTGATACCAATTGAATGTGGCCTAGAGGGGGGGTGAATAGGCCTTTTTGCAAATTGTCGGATCTTGCAACACTTAACAACCAGTTCAATACCAGAGATATCGGACTAGTCTCGTAAAGTGCGGACTAGTCCGGTGTTCACGGACTAAGCTGGTTAAGCTTGATCGATTAGATTGATTCTTTTATGCATGCAGCGGAAATATAGAATCAAATAAAGGTTTCAATGTTATATGCTAGATTATATCACAATTAAATCTTGTTTTTCACAGTTCAACATGAGATAAGCAATGATTATGAAATCCTAGATTATATTGATGAATAAGAACGATGAACACCAAAAACAAGACACAAGGATTTATCCCATGGTTCGGCTCCCACAAAGGCAACCTACGTCCACGTTGAGGAGTCCACAAAAAGATCGGGTCTTCTCCTACCCTACCCTCGTTGGATCGCCACGAAGGCCAATCCTCTTCCACTAATCACGAAGGGGTGAATAACCAAATTCAAAGGGGCCTTCTCACACATTGAGAGCTCCCTTGGATTACAACACGAAATACCACCAAAACACACTCAAAAGATTACAATTAATCGCAGGAGTGTGTTAGAGAATCAAACCAAGAACTCAATTTTGTGTTGAACGTGTCTCTCCAATGATCTAGATTGAATCCTCAAAGGATTGATCGTTGTTGCACTTAATTTCGTGGAGAGATGTGGTTTTTGAGGCTCTTGGGAGGTGTGACGGCGCTAGGGTTCGAGAGATTCATATTGGGCCGTGCACCTCTATTTATATGGGGTTTCTAAAAGTGACCGTTAGGATTCAGAAAGTTTGGACTAGTCCGTGGTGGTCACCGTCTAGTCCGGTGTGCTGAGTGTAACAAACCCTAAGTGTCCCAAAATATCGGACTAGTCTGGCTAGGATCGGACTTGTCCGATTTTGCTACTGGAAAACTTCGGACTAGTCCGAGTGTCATCGGGCTTGCCTGAACATGTGAAACCCTATTTGTATAGGATGACAAGTCCGCAGTTGGAGGACTTGTCTGATTCAAATTAGAGGGTTTTTCGGACTAGTCCGTGCAAATATTGAACTTGTCCGATTTGGATCACAAAGAATATTGGATTAGTCCGGTTTTGATCGGACCTGTCCGATTTTGTGCGACTTGTGAAGTGTTTTGAGGACTGGTCCGCACTGGGGAGGACTAGTCCGATTCTGGTCAGAAAGGATATCGGACTAGTCCGATGGATATCGGACATGTCCGATTTCATGCAGAAAGGGTATCGGACTAGTCCGGTGTTAGTCGGACTAGTCCGGTCCTGTGTAACTTTGTGGAATGTGTGTGTTTAATTGTGGTTGAGTCCTTGAGATGTGTTTCCTTAACACACACCATACACAATAATCTACTACTCTTCTTCCTTGAGCTCATTTCCACTTTGCTCCTCATTCTTCCTTTTTTTGGTACTTTGCTCATTTTTCTATCATAAGCCTGCACTCATGTCAACAAAGAGGTTAGAATCGCAATTGCTTGTCACAAATCATCCAAAACCCACAAGAGTGTCCTAGATGCACTTTCACTTCTTCCTCAACCATTACTTTGAATGCTTTTTCGGATGCTGATTTTTGGGGGTTGTAGGATTGATAGGAAAAGTACTCCCGGTGCTTGTCATTTTCTTGGTAATTCACTTGTTGGTTGTTCCTCTAGAAAACAAAGTTCAGTTGCACAATCCACAACCAAATCTGAATATGTAGCTGCTGCTAGTGCTTGCTCACAAATTCTTTGGATTGTTCAAACACTTAAGGACTATGGAGTTGATCTAGACAGTGTTCCACTGTTTTGTGACAACACTAGTGCCATTTGCATTGCTAAAAACCCCGTGTAACATTCTAGAACTAAGCACATTGACATTAGGTATCACCTTCTATGTGATAATGTTGAAAAAGGAAACATTGTGCTTCACCATGTAGATACCGAACAACAATTGGCTGACATTTTTACAAAACCTTTGGATTGAAATAGGGGTTATGCATCCTCATGGCTTAAGATGAGGGGGAGTTTTCAAACTTGAGAAGTCTATGTATGAATCTGAAATTAAAATAATATGAGCATAGTATTTCATACATATATGACTTTGTGATTCCTTTTACATGCTGAAAGTTCTTACTACATTACTCGTGTTATACATTTTGTAGTTTTTGTCATGTATAGTTATTGGAATAATTACTTACATTAAATCCGATCATGGTCGAACTTTCTTGCTGTTTTGAACTTGTTGCATGCTCACAAATGCTTTTAATCATAAAGAAGTAATCAAGTAATCAACTCACATGTTGAGTTTTTATGAACAAATATAAGTTGAGAAAAGATCAAGAGAATATGCATGCATCGCACTTCTTCTTTTGAGATGGCTTATCATTGCACTTAGATATGAACTTGGAAGAAGTTGTGTATGACTAAAACCATGTCCTTAATCTTCTGATTGTCAAATGACATAGGCTTGGCTTGGTTGGTTAGAATAAGGCAGATGCACATATAATCTCTTGCAAATATCATATGATCTAATTATGTGCTTTGAAAAATAATAAATGTAGTAACAAGTGTCATGCTTTCAGGTATTGAAATAGTTAAGTTTGTGAGATCATGACTTGCTTAAATTGAAAATTACATTTGATCTCTAGCATAGCTTACACTACTTTATGTATCTCATTGTTGCGTTAGTGTAAGTTACTTGATAGTATGACTTGGATGAGATTTGTTTTATATGTATATGTTATAATATGCTCATAACAATTAAAATTTCTCTTTTGTACCTTGCTGAATACATTGTCAAAGGGGGAGAGACAATATGTGAATTTTTTAAAAAAAGATAAGTATGCAAGGGGGAGAAATTGATTACACATCACATATTCACAATTGTTTTGGCACAATTCTTTTCAGGGGGAGAATTTATTTTTCTTCTCATTTTATTTCTGTTTTACAAAGGGGGAGAAATTGTTTTCAAAATTGTTAATGTGAATAAGCCAATGCTCGGATTTTAAAAGGTGTTGCCAATGCATTCATCAAGGGGGAGATTATGAAACCTATGAGTGCTGAATACATTGGCTTTGATGATAAAAGTTCTAAATATTGACAAACCACTTTTTTTAGCAAGGTCTGAGTTTTTTCTAGGTTGTACTAGCTTTTGTAAGCTCCGGCTCAAGCTCTGGTTAGCTTTGGCAAGATTCAGAGCTTGATCGCAATGTTCCCGCTTTTTCTGTGAGATGTTTTGAACTTGCTTTACATTTTTGGAAAGATTGCTTAGTATTCTTTTACTAAGTTTGTTGTGTGTTATGGTGGTTATTGCTGTTACCAATTTGCTATGGTTTGCAACATGCTTATGTGAGGTGCTCACGGTAGATGTTGTAGTTTCGGAACTAATGAGAGTCAAGTCGAGGACTTGTGATCGGAAGTATTGGTTGTTTCTTCATGTGGAGGTGTTGCTTGAGTTCAAGACATGGCCGATGACGGGATCCATTGAAGTAGTCTTAGGGAGAAGATGAGGTTCAACGACCAAGTTCGGGAGAAATTGTGGTTGAGATGATCGGGAGGTCGCGCAACATGTATGAATCAAGAACAATACATATGAAGGTAGCATGGAAGTCGTTGGAAGATGTTTGCACATGTGCAAGGAGTGCATGGACGTGGCTACATGGTTTCGAGGCGTGATGAAGAGATGTGGACGTAAAAAATTGGTCAAAAAGGTCCAACCGACTAGGTTATGGACTCAGGCTGCGGCTGAGTCGTGTTTGACTCAAATATGGAAAGTTTTGAGTTGGTTATGATAGGATTTCGTTTGGGTCACGAATTTGAGTTGTTTAATGTGGGATACGTTCCTAATGTGTTTGGAAGTCTTAAGATTACTTCTATCTGTGTATACAAGAGTCGTAAGCAGTTATGGAAAGTTTTGATTCGTGATTTGAGTAAGATTAGAGTCCTAGTTGAGATTGGGTTGTCCTAAGGGCTGGTTATATAAGCAACGGAGGCTAGAGCTCGTGGTAGACGACTTTGGGGCTGTTCCTTTTGTGTTCTATTGAATAAAATTCGTAGTTGAAAGGAACTTTTGTGCCTTGTTCGTCTGACTTGTTCCAGACAAGTTTTTCTCATCGAGTTGCTGCACAGCACTACCTTTCTTTGGTGGTTTTATCATAACACGAGTTTTACAGATCCAATTGACGTGATTTTTTTGGGTTGTCTTCACAACTCGATTATATATCATCTGTAAAAATTTCACGGTCTTTAGATTTTTGGTTTCTGATCTACACGTGTTTCTTTGCTGCGTTCCAGAACAGTTTTTCTCGGGTAGGACAGATTGACCTTTGTTCGATCTTTCAATCGTAACTTGAGTTTCTCTCGACGGATTTGAGTGATTCTTGTTGTGTCATCTTCGCGACTTGATTCTCTCTGATATCTATCACTTTTGTCACAGTGAAACACGTTTATATTAGTCTCACACATGATTTCTTTAATAGATCATTTTTCCGACGAAGGGGTTGGGATTTAATTGTTTCTGCTGCGTTAGATTTTTTAATCTACCATTCACCCCCACCCTGGTAGCTTTTCACGAGCTCTTTGATCCTACATATTCTATGCTTTATTAGAGGTACACCAATGAAGGTCCTATACAACCCCACTGTTGGAGCAAATCTCATTTTCGATTCTTGTGCTCTCGTCATTCTGGGCGATGTTCCGTTGGCACCAACAACTAAATCCTTCTGAGATTCTTTTGGAAATATCATTGAAGGATGCTGGTTTTGAAAAGGTATCTATAATACAAAAATATATTGAGGCAATCCTAGATTTCCATGTGTTTGAACTTTAATATTTTGATATTATGATTGGGATTCCCATTGAGAAATTTCTCATGGAAATTCCGTTGGAAGGAAACCACAATGTCAAACTTGGAGGGAGGAAATTCTCTATTTCTAACCTGCGTTCCAAGAACAAATCCGCAGAATCTTCCATCCAAGATGAGCCCTTAGAGGAGGTTAGAACCCTTCAATTCTTAGTGTCCCCTAAAATTGAAGGAGAGGAAGATTTCATCCAAGAGGAGGATGAATTTTAGGAGGCAATTGAATTGCCAAAGGAAGAGTTCTTCCCAAAACCTCTTGTTGAGCTAAAAATTCTACCTCCAGACCTACGTTATGCTTTTCTAAATGGTGATTTGAAAGCTCTTGTCATCATAAGCGACAAGCTTTCAGATGATGAGACACTCAAAGTCGTTGCCATATTAGAAAGGCATAGAGCTGTTTTTGGCTATTTATTAGAGGATCTCAAGCGGATTAGTACAGCATTATGCACCCATTGCATTCCTATTAAACCTGAGAGTGTCCCCTCAAGGGAACCTCAAAGACGATTAAATAATGCGATGCGGGAAGTTGTCAAGAAGGAAGTCTTGAAACTTCTGCAAATCAGAAGTATTTACCCTGTTGCTCATAGTGAATGGGTCAGCCCAGTTCAAATAGTTCCTAAGAAGGGAGGTATGACGGTTGTTCAAAATGAGAAGAATGAATTAATTCCACAACGAACGGTCACAGGTTGAAGGATGTGCATCAATTATCAAAACCATAACAAGGCTACAAGGAAGGATCATTTTCCATTGCCCTTCATCGATGAAATGTTTTAGTGGTTGGCAAAACACTCCTACTTTTGTTTCCTTGATGGGTATTCGGGGTATCATCAAATCCCAATCCATCCCGACGATCATAGTAAGACCACATTCATGTGTCTCTATGGAACTTATGCCTACCGGCGTATGTCCTTTGGATTGTGTAATGCTCCAGCCTCTTTTCGAAGATGCATGATGTCGATCTTTTCCAACATGATTGAGGAGATCATGGAAGTTTTCATGGATGATTTCTCTGTCTATGGGCAAACTTTTGAACTTTGTCTGGAAAATTTAGACAAGGTATTACAAAGATGCTAAGAGAAGGACCTTGTACTTAATTGGGAAAAATGCCATTTCATTGTGCGTGAAGGCGTCGTTCTTGGACACTTAGTGTCCAAGAGAGGGATAGAGGTGGACAAAGCAAAAATCGTGGTCATTGAAAAACTTCCCCCTCCTATCAATGTTAAGGGATCCACAACTTTCTAGGTCATGCGGGGTTCTATCAGCGGTTCATCAAAGGATTCTCAAAAGTCACTAGACCCCTCACTAACCTACTAGCTATGAAATCTTCCATTGATTTCGATGTTTAATGCCTTAAATATTTTGGTACTCTCAAAAAGGCACTCATCTCAGTTCTAATAATTCAACCTCTCGATTGGACGCTACCATTCGAAATCTTGTCTGAAGCTATCAATTTTGCTGTTGGTGCGGTTCTAGGCCAAACCAAAGATAAAAAAACATCATGCAATAGCCTATGCTAGCAAAACCCTGACAGGAGCTCAACTCAATTATGCCAGAACTGAAAAAGAGCTCCTGGCTGTAGTTTTTGCTATCGAGAAGTTTTGATCCTTTCTGGGTTGGTGCCATGGTCATAGTCTATATAGACGATGCTGCCTTGAAGTGTTTGCTCACAAAAAGGATGCTAAACAAAGGCTAATCCGTTGGATTCTTCTACTCCAAGAGTTCGACATAGAAATCAAGGATAAGAAAGGAGTAGAGAATTCCATGGTAGATCATCTCTCGCGTATGGAAGTCACTCAAACCATGTACATTCCTATCAATGACTTCCTACAAGATGATATGCTTCTCAAGGTGACTGACTCTCACCCTTGGTATGCAGATATCATGAACTTCATGGTCACGGGATACGTACCACCAGGTGAAAACAAAAAGAAACTCATCTATGAGAGTCGTAGGCACCATTGGGATTACCCATACCTCTATCGAGTCGGTGCTGATGGCCTTCTTAGAAGGTGTGTCCCATCAATCGAAGGCACCAAGATTATTAAGAAATACCATGCTAGCCCCTATGGTGGCCATTACGGTGTTTACAGTACCCAGGAAAGGATCTGACAAAGTGGATTCTATTGGCCTTCTTTGTATGAAGATACAAAATAATTCATTCACAGATGTTCGAAATGCCAAAAGCATGTAGGAATCTCAGCTCGCAATGCGATGCCCCTAAGCTATAATGTCCAAGTGGAATTATTTGATGCATGGGTATTGATTTCATGGGACCTTTCCCTAGGTCCTATTATTGCGAGTACATCCCGGTGGCTGTACATTATGTGTCAAAATGGGTAGAAGCTTTGCCATGCAAAAATGCTGATTCTAAGCAAGCTAGGAAAATGTTCCATGAGATCATTTTCCCACGCTTTGGCACTCCCCGTATGGTAATAAGTGATGGAGGATCTCATTTCATAGATAAGAGCTTCCGGAACTTTTTGAGGGTGCTTAGTGTCCAACATAACATTGCTACTCCATACCACCCACAAACAAGTGGTTAGGCATAAACATCTAATAAGCAAATTAACAATATTCAGCAAAAGATCGTCTTGGAAATGGGAACAGGATGGAAGCATTAGCTACCCGACGCATTGTGGGCATACCTTACTGCCTACAAAACTCCCATCGGCATGTCTCCTTTCCAACTTGTCTATGAGAAGTTTGTTATCTTCCTTTAGAGTTGGAGCATAAAGCCTATTGGGCCATCAAGCAATGGAACATGGACCTTCACGAAGCAAGACAACACCGACCTAAGCAACTTTCCGAGTTGGAAAGTGGAGGTATAAGTTGTACCATAGTGCCAAAATCTACAATGAAAGAACCAAAAGATGGCATGATAAGAGGATTACGCCTAAAGAGTTCAAACCTGGCGATAATGTTCTTCTCCTCAACTCTAGGGTTAAACTATTTGGACATGGGAAGCTTATAAGTAAATGGGAAGGACCCTCCACTGTGGTAGAAACCTCATCCCATGGAGCAATCACACTACAAGGTGATGATGATAAGCTATTTAATGTAAATGGGCAACAACTCAAATTATTTCTTGAATCCGAAGAGCAGGAGGTAGAAGAGGAAAATGGCGTGATAAGTCTTACCAATTTTCGCGCCGTTTCATTAAATTCTGTCTAAATTCTCCGCGTCCAATTAATGGGCCCATCCAATTATTCATCCATATGGCCCATTAAGCCAACCCACTAAAACTTAGCCTGAATGGAGCTAGGAAAGGTTCGGCCGAATCCTAGGTTGGCCCACCCCCCCCCCCCCCCCTTGCGCTGTCAGCTTTCTGTTTTTTTCGTGTGGACTCCCCTGAGATATGACAACAATACTCTGGATGCTATCATACTTTTCCCACTAATATATTGACGGAAATAGAGAGGAGAACCATGCACCATCCAGAAAAATCCATCTCTCGTTCCTCTCATCCAAGTCATGGTCGACAAGAAAATTTTTCCTCGTGCCTCCTCTAGCTCAACCTTCAACCTGAGAGGAGACATCATGCCAGCCAATGACAAGTCCACCCTCGCTTTGGAGTATGTCATGGCATTGGATGCCGTACCTCTCGCTCTCCCCTCAGAGGACGCGCATGAAGTTGACGACACGTGCACGTCGTCCGATTGCGGTTGGCCTTAAGTCAGTCAAGAATCGTCTTTTTCCTAAAAAGGAAGAGTTCCTCCCAAAGCCGCAGCCTGGCAAGGAGTTCATGTACACTCTGAAGACAAGGACGGTGACGTAGTGAGCCACCACTACAAGTCACCTACGCGTACCACGCCTGAGTGTGTGGGAGACTGCCTCATTATCCACGGGGTGAGCAAGCCTTAAGGAGGCTATGCGAAAGGCTTTTTCAAGCAAGTGGATAATATGGCGACAGAAGAATCGACGGGCTCGTCACCCTCCAAGATTAGGCGTCACCTCGCGCCACCTGCCATCAGAGGGCTACCTGGCAAATTTGAGTACGGCGACGAGAAATCTCATCGTGCCTCTAAAGTGGCAGAACTTTCTAAGGATTTAGCTTCTCTCCATTTGGAGAACAAAAAGCTATCGTACTTAGTGGCTGAAGGGCGCATTGGGAGGGCGGGACTGGAGGATGAACTCATATCACTCAAGGAAGAGATTGATGGTGTTCACCGTGGCATGGGCGCCAAGCTGCGGCACGTATGCAATGCCGTTGGAAGCCCGACAAATATAGCGCTCCATAGTTTAGATGTCCCGACCGCATTTTATGCTTACTAGTTTAGTTTAGTTTTATTCCAAATTTCTATTCATTAAATTTAGATCGAATAATGCAGGCATCCCCATATTTTGATTTCAATAAACTGAACTTACCAGTTCGTCTAACCTGGTAAAGTTCTCCCTTTAGTTTATTTGTGTTAAATAAAGAATTCAGGTAACAAGTGTGGGGGAGGTACCCAAAATTCGCAAAATCCCGACGTGCAAAAATAGCGTTGCATCTCGAAACACATCACGGCCGAACATATGACTCAACACGTCAAAACAAAACAACAGAGACACCAGAAGGGGGTCGACCAACCTGGTGTGGGCCCCACATGGCTCAGTTTTGCTCCACAAATTCAGTTTGGATCTTCTACCCCTGAATATGCATGCTATGTTACTGTGCGAGTTGATTTAATATTTGATACCGGCTATTTGAAAGCAATTCAACTCAACAATTAAAAAAATTAAAACTTGGTAGTCAAAATTTTCCTGAGCTGAAAATTTGAATACTTTGTATTTTGATTTATTGCCTTTTTTATGATTCCCACAAGCAAAATAGGAAAAACACGTCATCTAAGTATTTGACTAGTGCGACATGGTAAATGAGTTATTCGAGGAGATATCTCTTTGCTTTAAATTGATTTTGATGTTTGCACAATTTGGAGTCTTGAACTTTGTCTGATTATCTCATTGGAAATTTAAATACCCATCACGGCCATATGATACAAATTCTTGAACAACCACATGTATATGTGTTGATGTCTCCTAAGATATACTAACAAATCATCCTCGACAACGGCACCGGAAATGCTTGTTGGTATTTCTTATGCACCATTAACTAAACATCTCCAACTGATGCGTCAGAAATGCTTGTTAATGGTTCTATTGGATCACAGAGTGAATTCCGCAAGCGCACGGAAATATCATTGTAGCATTTCCCCTTAAGAGTATTCTCAAGGGTGTCATTTATTTGATCCCAAAGGAAGGCAGTTAAGAGGTATAACAATCATAAAGTGGAAAAGGTAGAAAGTTCTAGGTAAGAATATAGTAGGGATGAATATAGTGGAGGTAGTGTGACACACACAAAAGCTTTCAAGTCTAAGGGGGATAAGAGGATCCTAGAGGTTAGTTAAGGTTGAGAGTTATAGAGGTACTCCTACTATGCTCTATTGTACATATACATAGTCTAAACTAATTATCCATAAGCTAGATCAATAGTGAATACTTATGCTATGTGGTTCAACACATCGAGCACGGGCTTACCCCTAGCATTACTAGGGCGACTCCCGCCAAGAGCCTGTGGCATAGACGAACGTGGAGGATTACAAAGGATGGATAGGGTTGTCACCACCTACTGCCTACCTCTTCAACCCGTGGGTCTACGAGACATCCAATGCTACTTCGCTATCCTAGCACCATGATAGCATATTAAGTAATTACCTTAAGAGCCTAGGCACAAGCCATCCTAAAGCAACGAATTGAATCATCATTGAACCAATGTTGATACACAGCATAATTATCCGTACTAATCTAGTTATGTTGTAATTAACTAGACTATGGTGGGGGTCTATAGGTTCTATGATAATGAGATATGTTCATTATGAAACCGTCATAGAAGCTATACCTTCCAAATACATGGACTCAACAATCTAACAAGAAACGCTTTGCCCAAGTATATGTATAAGTAGAGACTAAAGATACTATATTTATTATGCATAAAGTCACAAATATAAGAAAGAATACATGAGCCATACCTTTCCCAATGTAGGATTTGGAAGAGAGAGACTCCTTACTCCTTTCCCAATTTGGACTTGGGACTAGAGACTCTCCTCTCTACAACCTAACTCCTCTAAGACTATGGATGGTAGTGTATACAATAGAGATGAAGCTCAAGTGGTGTGTGTTGAAGTGAGGGGTAGGGGGTCCCATTTATACTAGTGTTGAGGTCGGTTCCTGCCACCAAAAGCGTGCAAATCAGTCACCATTGACTCCATCAGGCCAGGAGGAGCCAACACGCGTCATTTGACCGCGTTTGGCGCCAGGAAAGGGTCGGTCGAACCCCTGGTTCGGCCGACCTGGTCAGCACTCCAAACGTGGAGAGCTTCCTCCAAGTGGCTGCCAGGTGGGCCCCCTTGATGTATATGGGTGATACACCATTGGATCTCCTCGAATTGTTCTGTTTGTGGGCCATTTGATCCATGGGATGCCATGTGTCGTCGCCTGATTGGTTGGGATGATATTTTATAGGATTGGTCCCTATATATTTCCTCATTTCCTGCATAAAATGTTGCATACACATATTTCTCCAAGTCCAAGAGGAATTGGGTTAGATAGAAAGGTTATGTGAGCAAGAAATGACAAATCCTTCACATAATTAAGTTAAATTGACGGACGAAATAGGTATATAACGGCCGTCAACGGTATGCCACTTTGTTTTTCATTGAACATTGTCAAACTCGTGACCCAATTGAGTGATATGTTGAACTTTTTGACTTAAGAATTCTTGTGCACTTTATTCATGCAAAATTTCTCACATTGTGAATTTGCATCCACCATTCATCCATCCAATAAAGAAACTCCATACATTTTTGGTCATCAAATTCTCTCTAGAAAAATAAAAAGGAGTAGAAGACATGGCTACGAAAAAAAAACATCTACTCTTCAAAAGAGGAAGTATGCCAAAAAAGTAGCCATGTTTTATACTCAAAGAGAGAAAACCATGGAGTCACAAAACATCTATTCCATTCATGTGCACAAGAATCATATTTGTCAATTTGTTTGTTGCATAAGTCAGTGATAGGATCAAGTTTTTGACTTAGTAATATATGAATTGCAATGTGTGCCACATTTATCCCTACCAAGCTCCAGATATAGCCATATTTAGTATAGCGACAAAATTGGCACAACATGCCAAGGTGAGGATGAAAACACTTTGAGACAATTGAGAGATTCCAAATGAGAGATAAGGGCAATTGTTTCTTTTACTCTCTGAATATAGCAAATCATCAGATCATTTCAGCAAGGGAAGATCCAAGAGAACTACATTCCAACCATTCCACTCCTCAAACACCCAAGATTGACGTGATAGCCACATTCCATATAGGGAATTCATGAATTCAGGTATGAGTTGAAATATCTAGTATTCTCTTTATTCTAACTTAGCAAATTTATGACATTACCTTAGTTCTTTTTCTTGCCTTCACTCGAGGACGAGCAAAGGACTAAGTGTGGGGGAGTTTGTTGAAAGTACTTAAGTGCTATATTTAGACCGCCAATTCACCTCATAATGTGCACAAAAAAAGAAACACAACGTAGTGGTTGGGTTAAAACTATGCAATTCCACAAGTGTAGGTGTTTATTTGTTTGCAGGTGAATTTAGACCCAAAATACCAAGACATGCAGGGAGTAATCCATAAAATTGGATTTTGATGAATCAGCCGATGCCACGTGTCATCACATGGATCAAATGACCAAAAAACAAAAGTATCCGAGGCCATCCAACGGTGTAGCACCTGTATGAAAGGATAGGACCCACCTGGCAGAGACCTACAAGAAGCAAAGGCCCAACGGGGCTGAGATCAGGTCGGCCGACATCCCTAGTCGGCCGATTAGGGAGTGGCGGCAAACCTGTCAAATGCCACGTGTTGGCTCCTCCCGGCTTGAAGAAGTGAGTGGTGACTGATTCGCGTGCATTTGGTGTCAGTATAAGACCCTTCTCCCCCCTAGAAATAGAACCCCACACCTCACTTCACACACACACACACACACCAAAAGTTGATAACAAAATACAATTCCTAAGGTTTAAAGTAGTCCTAGAGGCTGCCAGGTAGAAGGAGAGTGTGGTCAGAGTTTAGGAGAAGGAGGCTTGAGCTTGTCAGGTCCCTATTCTACAGTTGTACCGCTACAAACGTGTACTCAAATCAAGTAAGCCCTTTGTGAATTCAACTCATGTTTGATTCTCAATTCATAGTAGTTTGCACAAGTAGTTACTTGTGGGTTCATTGCTTTAATTTATTAGAGGCTCTAGTTGTAGCTTTGTTCGAAACAACTAGAGTTGTGATTTAGAATGTAAGTGCGGTGCTTAGGTTAGAAATCACCAGTGAATATCTCATAGACCCACGGATTGAAGAGGTAGGCAGTAGGTCGTGACAGCCCTATCTGTCCTTTGTAATCCCCCACGTTCGGCTATGCCATAGGCTCTTGGGGGGAGTTGTCCTAGTGTTGCTAGGGGTAAACCCGTGTCCGAAGCAAGAATCTACAGCAAATTCCTTTGAATTTAATACTTTGAATTCATCTCTCTTCCTTTCCTACAAAACAACTTTGAGTCCTTGGGTGGACTAGTTCGTAAGATTACACATACGTTCCTTTGATTCGATACCCTTGGGAATACTCCTTAAGGGGAAGTGCTACACGATAGTTTCCATGCGCTTGCAGATTTTTATCGGTGATGTAAGAAACATCAACTCTACGCCACAACACTCCTTGCTGCATGGCAGATGAGTCTATCCTAGCGAACTACTTCCTCGTCGCCCTGACTGGCTCGTCTCGGTCATGGCTCATCAACCTGCCTGAGGGTTCCATAATCTCATGGGAAGAGCTCCGCTGGCAGTTCACGACAAACTTCGATAGCTCGTACATGCGTCCCGGCATGGAGCTCGACCTTCATGTTGTGCAATAACATCTCACGAAGACGTTGCATTCATTCATCCAACGGTTCTCCGAGGTACACAATACCATCCCTAACATCCCGAATGCTTTTGTCATAGTTGCATTCTGAGGGGATGTGTGGGATAATAAGATGCTCGAGAAGTTATCCACACACAACGTGCAAGATATCTCTAAGCTCTTTTCCATTGTGATAGATGCGCTAGGGCAACAGAAGGTCGTGGCTGGCACTCACAGCCTACACTCGAGGCGAGTAAAGCCGGCCATCCTAGCGCTAGTGTCGCGGCCCAGGGTAGCGGCAAAAATAAGAACAAGAAAAGGTGTGGTGGACAGAACAAGCCGCTGCAGGGGAACCCGTTGCTGCAGCGATCATTGGTCCCAGGCCGCCACGCCCCATCAAGCATCCGCGATAGCCGCTGGCTGGTGGCAACAGCGATGAGTCATGCCCGGTGACAAGACTAGCAGTCATAGTGCTATCGACTACCGAGAGATCAAGAACCTCAAAGAGGAACACCAAGAGCAAGCACAGTAGTGCCCCGATGGCGTGCCTTTCTGCCAGCAGGAAGGCAAGCAGAAGGTTGACTCGCATGTCGATGAGGACAATGAGACTGAGTACAAGAAGCCTGAATTGGCCATCAAGGCGGTACACCAGGGTGTGGACTCTAACTCCAGCTGTGACCACGAGCGTCGCAAGATGCTCCATGTCATCTATGGGGGGTCTTGGGACCCCGCATCCGAGAACGCCATCAAGACCCTGCAATGGGCGGTGGCTTCGGTAGCTCCTACCCGCACTCCAGCATCGCACCACAGTGGATGGAGACGTCGATCAGCTTCGACGTTTTTGACTGCCCCAAGAACATGCTGGGGGTCAGGCTCCTGCCCCTCCTCGTCACCCCCACCATCGCCAACATCAAGCTCTACAACATCTTGATTAATGGCGGGGTCGGCCTCAACCTTATCAGCCATTGGGCCTTTGACAAGCTGCAGATCCCCGTTTCCAAGCTCACCGCCTCGAGCCCGTTCTCGGGGGTGGGACCGGGGAACATCGCCCCATACAGCAACATCCATTTCTGAGTGACCTTCGGGACACACGAGAACCACAGGACAGAGCATATCCTGTTCGACGTCGCGAAGGTCAGCCTCCCATTCAACGCCATCATCGGCAGGCCTGCCTTGTGCTGGTTCATGGCCATAGCACATTACACGTACCTAGTCTTGAAGATGATGTCTCCCTCCGGGATCCTCAAGATCTACGAGGACAGCACTGCTGCAGTATCAGCCTTGCAGAAGCTAAAAGCACTTGCAGCAGCATGAGTACACGCCCTACGAGGTCCTAGACTGAGTCAGCCTCAACCCATGTGCAGCACTGCGACAGCGAAGACGTCCCTGTCAAAGCCGTCAAAATTGGTTCCAAAGCTGCCCAAACCACACGCATAGCAGGGAGTCCAAGTAACAAATATGAATACACGCTCGTCGCCTTCCAGCGGGCGAATGTTGATGTGTTTGCCTGGCAACCATCACAGATGCCCAGGATCTCTAGGGAGGTGATCGAGCACCATCTAAATATCTACCCCGACACCCAGCCAGTACAACAGAAGCTTCAGAAGCAATCCATCGAGCGAAAAAACTTCATTCGTGAAGAAATCAATAAGCTGCTCGATGCTGGCTTCATACGAGAGGTCCACCACTCCAGGTGGCTGGCCAATCTTGTTGTCATCCCTAAGGCTGGCGGGGAAGCTCAAGTTGTGCATTGACTAGACCAACCTCAATAAGGCGTGCTCTAAAGATCCTTTCCCTCTCCCTAGGAGAGATCAAATTGTAGACTCTACTTCGGGTTGTGATGTACTGTGCTTTCTAGACGCTTACTTGAGGTTCCACCAATTCCATATGTCTAAGGAGGATGAAGAGCACACTATATTTATAACAATAGATGTCTTGTTTTGTTATGTATCCATGCCTTATGGTCTTAAGACTGCCCTCCCTACTTTTGTATGTGCCATGCATAAAACATTCAGGAGACTCATTCGGGACCTGATAGAGGTGTATGTAGATTACATCGTGGTCAAAATCCAAACACGCATCATTGCTAGACAACCTCACCCTAGTCTCCAACCAGCTATGAACCTTGTTGACACTTCTTACGTCACAGATAAAAATCTGCAAGCGCACGAAAACTGTCGTGTGGCACTTCCCCTTAAGAGAATATTCCCAAGAGTATCGAATCCAAAGAACGTGTGTGCTAATCTTATGAACTAATCCACCAAAGGACACAAAGTTGTTTTGTAGGCAAGGAAGAAAGAGGAATTCAATGTATTGATTCTAATTCAAAAGAATTTACAGTAGCTGCTTGCTTTGGGCACAGGTTTACCACTAGCAACACAAGGAAGACTCCCGCCAAGAGCCTATGGCATTGCCGAATGTGGAGGATTACTAAGGACAGATAGGGCTGTCACCACCTGCTGCCTACCTCTTCAATTCTTGGTTCTACGAGATATTCACTAGTGATTTCTAACCTAAGCACCATGCTTATGTTTTGAATCACAACTCTAGTTGTTTCGAACACAAAGCTACAACTAGAGCCTCTAATAAATTAAAGAAATGGACCCACAAGTAACTACGTTTGCAAACTACTATAAATTGAGAATCAAACTTGAATTAAATTCACAAAGGGCTCACTTTATTTAAGTACACCTTTGTAGGGATACAAGTGTAGAAGAGGGACTTGACAAGCCCAAGCCTCCTTCTCCTAAACTCTCACCACACTCTCCTTCTACTTGGAAGCCTCTAGGACTACTATAAACCCTAGGATTGGTATTCTATTCTCAACTTTTGGTGTGTGTGTGAAGTGAGGTGTGGGGTTCTATTTATAGGCAGGAGAAGGCTTGATTCCCACCTCCAAGTGCGCGCGAATAAGTCTTTATCGTGATTAGGGCACCACAGGGAGTCGACCCGTGGAAGCTGACAGAGTTTGGCACCAGAACGAGTTCGACCGAACCCTCTAGTCGGCCGAACAGAAAGTTGGATCAGTTCCAGTGTGCTTCTTTAGGGTGACATCCAGGTGGGTCCCATTGACTGATATGTGTGCTACACTGTTGGATGGCTTCAGATACTTTTGTTTGTGGGTCATTTGATCCATGTGATGACATGCGGCGTCACCTGATTCGTTGAAATCCAATTTTATCGATTACTCCCTGCATGTCTTGGTATTTTGGGTCTAAATTGACCAGCATACAAATAAACACCAACACTTGTAGAATTGGTTAGTTTTTAACCCAACCACTACGTTGTGTTTCTCTTTTTTTGTGCACATTATGAGGTGAAGTGATGGTCTAAATATGGCACTTAAGGACCGTCAACAAACTCCGCCACACTTAGTCCATTGTCCGTCCTCGAGTGAAGGCAAGAAAAAGAACTAAGGTGTTGTCATGAACTTGCTATAAGATTAGAAAAAGAGACTACTAGATATTTCAACTCATACCTCAATTCATGAATTCCCTTTGTCGAATGTGGCTACCACATCAATCTTGGGTGTGTGAAGAGTGGAATGGTTGGAATGTAGTTTTGTTGGATCTTCCCCTACCAAAATGATCCGAAAATTTGCTATATTTGGAAATTCAAAGAAACAATTGCCTTATCTCTCATTTGGAATTTCTCAAGTCTCTCAAGTGTTTTCATCCTCACCTTGGCATGTTGTGCCAATTTAGTCCCTATACTAAATGTGGCTATATCTGGAGGTTGGTAGGGATAAATGTGGCACGCATTGTAGTTCATATATTGCTAAGTCAAAAACTTGATTCTATGAGAGACTTATGCAGGAAACAAATTGACAAAGAAAAGTTCTCTTGCACGTGAATGGAATGGATATTTGTGGACTCCATGATTTTCTCTCTTTAAGAATGAAACATGGCTACTTTCTTTCTTCTTTTTTTGTAGCCATGTCTTCTGCTCCTTTTTATTTTTTTTAGAAATATTTGGATGACCAAAATGTATGGAGTTTCCTTATTGGATGGATGAGTGGTGGATGTAGATTCTCAATGTGAGGAATTTTGCATGAATAGAGCACACATGAATTTATAAGTCAAAAATTTCATGCCTGTTACTCAATTGCGCCACGAGTTTGACAAAGTTCAATGAAAAACAAAGTGGCATATGCATGTGGTTTTAAAAGATTTTGTATCATATGGCCGTGGTGGGTATTTAAATTTCCAATGAGAGAATCAGGCAAAGTTCAAGACTCCAAATTGACCAAACATCAAAATCAATTTCAAGCGAAGAGCTAGCTCCTCGAATAAATCATTTACCATATCGCACTAGTGAAATATATAGATGATGTGTTTTTCATACTTTGCTTGTGGGAATCATAAACAAGGCAATAAGTCAAATATAAAGTATTCAAATTTTTAGTTCAGGCAAATTTTGACTACCAAGTTTTACATTTTAAATTGTTGAGTTTAATTGCTTTCAAATAATCATTATTAAATATTAAATCAACTCAAACAGTAACGTAGCATGCATATTCAGGGGTAGAAGATCCAAACCGAATTTGTGGAGCGAAATGGAGTTGTGTAGGGCCCACACCAGGTCACCTGACCAAGGGGTTCGACCGACCCCCTTCTGGCCTTTCGGCGTCTCTGTTTCGACGTGTCAAGTTGTATGTTCAGTTGTAATGTTTTTCAATATGCAACGCTAGTTTTGCACATCGGGATTTTGCAAATTTGGGGTTCCTCCCCCACACTTCTTCCATGAATTCTTTAATCAACGCAAATAAACTAAAGGTTGAACTTTACTGGGTTATATGAACCGGTAAGTTCACTTTATTGAATTCAAAATATGGGGATGGTTACATTATTCAATCTAAATTTAATGAAATAAATAAATTGGAATAAAACTAAACTAAGCAAGTAAGCATCCTATGCGGTCGGGACATCTAAACTATCGAGCATTGTAGATGTCGGGCTTCCCGACAGCATTTCATACGCGCCGCAGCTTGGCGCCCATGCCACGGCGAACACCATAAATCTCCTCCTTGAGGGATAAGAGTTCATCCTTCAATTCTACCCTCTCAGTGCGCTCTTCAGCCGCTAAGTCTGATAGCTTATTGTTCTTCAGACGGAGAGAAGCCAACTCCTTAGAATGTTGTGCCACTTTAGGGGATGAGGAGATTTCCCTTCAATGTCCTCAAATTGGCCAGGTGGCCCTCTGATGGCAGGTGGCGATAGGTGATGCTTAATCTTGGAGGGTGACAAGCCTGACGATTCCTCCATCGGCACATTATCCATTTTCTTGAAAAAGCCATTTGCTTAGCCACCTTCAGGGTTGTGCACCCCATGGATAATGAGGCAGTCTCCCACACACTGAAGCGAGGTACACGTTGGTGACTGGTAGTGGTGGCACACTACATCACCGTCTTTGGTCTTAAGAGTGTACATGAACTCCTCACCAGGCTGCAGATTTGGGAGAGACTCGTCTTTTTCTGGAAAAGGACGAGTCTTGACTGACTTAAGGCCAGCCGTAGTCGGACGACGTGCAAGTGTCGTCGACTTCATGGGCGTCCTACAAGGGGAGAGCAACCGTGCAGCACCACGAGGCGTGGTGCTACACCCACGCGAAGTCATCGTTGGCGGCGGGATCATGGAGAGAGGTATGACATCCAATGCCATGATCGACACCAAAGCGGGGGTGGACTTGTCATTGGCCAGCAAGATGTCTCCGGTCAGATTGAATGTTGAGCTAGAAGAGGCATGAGGCACAATCTTCTTGTTGGTCATGACTTGGTTGGGAGGAATAGGAGATGGGTTTTTTTGGATGGTGCAAGGTTCTCCTCTCTGTTCCCATCAATATATAAGCAGGAAAAGTATGATAGCACTGAGAGTGTTGTTGTGATATGTCGGGAGATTCTACACGAAAAAAAAGAAAGCTGACGGTGCAAGGGGAGGTCCTCCGACCCTAGGGTTCGGCTGAACCCTTCTTGGCTCTATACAGACTAAGTTTTCGTGGGTTGGCTAAATGGGTCCCATGGATGAATAATTAGAAATGCCCATTAATTGGACGCATAGAATTTAGATAGAATTTAAAGAAACAGCATGAAAATCAATAAGATTTATCATGTCAATTTCTTTTCCCGCCTCCTCCTACTGGGATTCACGAAATAACTTGAGTTAGTGCCCATTCACTTTAAATAGCTGATCATCATCCTCTTGAGTGTGATTGCTCCATGGGATGAGGTTTCTACCATAGTGAAGGGTCCTTCCCATTTACTTCTAACCTCCAATATCCAAAGAGTTTAACCCTAAAGTTGAAGAGTAGAACATTATCTCCAGGTTTGAACTGTTTAGGTGTTATACTCTAATCTTTCCATCTTTTGGTTCTTTCCTTGTAGATTTTAGTACTGTGGTATGCCTTATATCTCCATTCTTCCAATTCGGAAAGTTGCTTCAGTCGGCGTTTTCCTGCTTCATGAAGGTCCATATTCCACCGCTTGATGGCCCAATGGGCTCTATGTTTCAACTCTACAGGAAGATGACAAGTCTTCCCATGGACAAGATGGAAAGGAGACATGCCGATGGCAGTTTTGTAGGCAGTACAGTATGCCCACAATGCGTCAGGTAACTTATGCTTCCACCCCATTCCCATTTCCAAGACGGTTTTTTGCAGAATATTCTTAATTTGCTTATTAGATATTTTTGCTTGACCACTTGTTTGTGGGTGGTATAGAGTAGCAATGTTATGCTGGACACAAACCTCCCTTAAAAAGTTCTGGAAGGTCTTATCTATGTAATGAGACCCTTCATCACTTATGACAATACGGGGATTGCCAAACCGTGGGAAATGATCTCATGGAATATTTTCCTAGCTTGTTTGGAATCAGCATTTTTGCATGGCAAAGCTTCTACCCATTTTGACACATAATCTACGGCCACTAGGATATACTCACAATCATAGGAGCTAGGGGAAGGTCCCATGAAATTAATACCCCACACATCAAATAACTCCACTTGGAGATTATATGTTAGGGGCATTGCATTGCGAGTTGATATTCCTCCATGCTTTTGGCATTTCCAGCATCTACGAATGAATTCTTTTGTATCTTCATACATAGAAGGCCAATAGAAAACACTTTGCTCGATCTTTGCATGGTACGGTAAACACTGTAATGGCCACCATAGGGTCTAGCATGACATTTCTCAAAAATATTGGTGCCTTCAATTGATGGGACACACCTTCTAAGAAGGCCGTCGACGCAAACTCGATAGAGGTATGGGTCATCCCAAAGGCATCTACGACTCCCATGGATGAGTTTCTTTTTGTTTTCTTTTGGTGGTATGTATCTCGTGGCCATGAAGTTCACGATATCCGCATACCATGGGTGAGAGTCAGTCACCTTGAGAAGCATATCCTCTTGTAGGAAGTCATTGATAGGAATGTTCATGGTTTGTGTGACTTCTATATGCGAGAGATGATATGCCACGGAATTCTCTACTCCTTTCTTATCCTTGATTTCTAAGTCAAACTCTTAGAGTAGAATAATCCAACAGATTATCCTAGGTCTAGCATCTTTTTTAGTAGCAAATACTTCAAGGCAACATGGTCTGTATAGACTATGACCTTGGCTCCAACCAAATAGGACCTAAATTTATCGATAGCAAAAACTACAACCAAGAGCTCTTTTTTAGTTGTGGCATAATTGAGTTTAGCTCCTGTTAGAGTTTTGCTATCGTAGGCTATTGCATGATGTTTTTTTTGTCCATGGTTTGCCCAGGACCGCTCCAACAGCAAAATCACTAGCATCATACATGATTTTGAAAGGCAGCGTCCAATCAAAAGGTTGAATGATTGGAGCTGAGATGAGTGCATTTTTTATTGTATCAAATGATTTATGGCATTCATCATCAAAATCAAAGGGTTCTTCCCTAGCTAAAAGGTAAGTAAGGGGTCTAGCAATTTCTGAGAAGTATTTGATGAATTGACGACAGAACCCCGCATGACCTAGAAAGTTGTGGATTCCCTTAACATTGATAGGAGGTGGAAGTTTTTCAATGACCTCAATTTTTGCTTTGTCCACCTCAATGCCTCTCTCGGACACTAAGTGTCCAAGAACGATGCCTTCGCGGACCAGGAAATGGCACTTTACCCAATTAAGTACAATGTCCTTCTCTTGGCATCTTTGTAAGACCTTGTCCAAATTTTCCAAACAATGATCAAAAGTTTTCTCATAGTCGGATAAATCATTCATGAAAACTTCCATGATCTCAATTGTGACACCCGATTCCGAGTATGAACCAAGCATAACGCAAATGTGTGCCCAGCATGTTCATCACGCATATATGGTTGCATCACAAACGATATACAAAATTTAACCACGTCTCAACTATTAAATAAGCACTTTATTACAATAATCCCATAGATCAAAAATGACAAAACTATAATTAATGCAGCGGAAAATAACTAAACAGCACGACTCCAATCCACAGGCAATTGACGGCGGAAGGAAACCTAGTACTCTGCGTGATCCTCAGGGTACTCCCAATTATCTCTATTAGCTGTTGGGGGGATTGCAAGGGTGAGTACGTGTCATACTCAGCAAGTGTGGAAGTAGATGACATGTAGCTAATCAAATGAATGGAATAAAATGGCTAATTGTAGAAAGGTACATTTCATAAACATGTAAAAGCAGCCTATCATGTCTATGTTAGTTTATTTCCCTTCGTAACCCAAGTATTTATTATGTCATGAATCCAACAATTCTCAATTACCATCCATTTAATACAAGCCAACACATAATTTAATACCATATGCCAATTCCATATTCTTCCATATACCGACTGTACTCAAGTGACGAACCCAACAATACCAACCATCCCAAAATCCCAAGTCCAATTCTAATCATGGAAGTTGTCCAGGTGCTCATAACTGGGAGTACGGCTATCATGATAGTTTTTTAACACTCTGCAGAGGTTGTACCACTTTACCCACGTGTTCATGATTTCATCACCTTTCGATGACTAAGAACCTCTATGTTGCCTTGTCACACTTCCGTTGGTGTGCGACCAAGAGATCACAAAATAGCCTTTCAAAAGGGAATGCTAGTATGTACGGGCCCACTAAGGTTTCACTGGCAGGCTTTTAAATCCATTCTCCCACCCATGGGCCCTCTCGTGTGCCATGCGGATCCCAGGGTAGCCCTCCGGGACTCCCATTTCCCGTGCCATCCAATGGTCCATACAATACTAGCAGCACTCCTAATTATTCAGCTACGCCGCACCCATACTTGGCCTTGTGGTGGCACTATTATCCTCGCATATTCTCGCATGAAACGGTCCTTAGATCTAAGGCAAGCAAGACCACCGTATCATCCAACCCGTTCCACAAAACCGTGCTTGCTGAGATCACCTAAGTTTCATATTGCTAATTTAATCATCATCTTATTACCATACCACATTCTCATAATTAAAGTCATCAAGCATGTTAATTAAGTTACCCATAACCTGTGTAGACATGCGGTGCAAAAAGAAAAAAAATACCCATACTCGACTCATCATATATATCCCGGCGACAAGAGGTGGCATACAACGCTAGTAAACTCCTATGTATGGGTTTCCCATCATATTGAAACGAGCATGCAAGTTTGCAACAAAACATTTAATAAAATGGGATCAATATGATCAAGGATACTGGCCTTGCTCCGACAGGTGTGGTTGCTCAAACGCTTCGAAGTCTTGGTTTTGGAAATCCTCGTATGCGGCCTCTTGAGCAAGTCCCTCTACTCGTGGTCACACATACAAGAAAATACATAAGAAACCAACATGATGCACACATATTAACCAACATGTAATGACATGCACGCATGCAAAGTTTAATTATTAATTAACTACGGTTGTTTATTGATTAGATGCAACTAGTTCATATGTGTTCATACGAGTTTACGGGGGTTTTAGTGGGGATTACTGTTTCTGAAAATAAATAGACGATGCAACTAAAATTGAATTCCGGTCACTAGATCTAATACGTTCGCTAAAACTCGCATCGGAAAATGTGTCCTACCGTTGATGCGACGAAATAGAAGATTGTGGGACGAAGACGATGTGTAGACAAAGTGGATGGCGCAACGGTTATCCGGCAGCACGACGACGGCGGCGCGACGATCTCCGGTGGACGACGACACCCTCCTCTCTTTCTTCTTATCCTCCTCTTTTTCTTTCCTGTCCTTCTCCCTTGCGGCACGGCTCTGTTCTTTTTTTCTCTGCGGCGCTAGGGTTTTTGTGGTGGAGGAATCGCTTCTGAGAATAAGTTTACGAGTCTACGATTCTATTTATAGGCATCGAGGCATCAATCCATAGACCGTCTGCGGCACTCCAGCCGCAACCGACTCGGTGCTGGGTGCGGGCCAGCGCTGTGCGGCACTCGGCCGCTGGGCATGGGTGGCTCGGCCAAGACGGATCTGGAGCACAGCACACATGTGGGGCACGGCTGGCTCGGCGCGTGAAGCGTGCGGGCGCGTGGCCCGTCTCCCGCTGGCTCGGCCAGTCGGTTGCACCCGGGCACTGTTTGCCCGGGACATTCCGGGGTGAAGCAAAGCTTCCCCCAGAAACTTCCATAAGTTTCCGAAATTAATTTTCTTTAGTTTCACATATATATTTTTTCTATATATATATATATATATATATATTATTATTTTTATATTTGTTCCCTAATACATGCTTTATGTTATTATTTTCTTCTCTTCTTTGCTACACATATTTTGTATATGTGTGTTTTATCTTTTATTATCTTTCCTTTATTCTACTAATGATTAATGCATGAACATGTATGAAATGCATGATGCAAAGATTTAGGGTGTTACAAACCTACTCCCCTCAAAGTGAATCTTGCCCTCGAGATTCGACAGCGTGGAGAAAAGATGAGTGAATTCTACTTTCAGGTCTTCTTCACGTTCCCACGTAGCATCGGCTTTCCTATGGTGGCTCCACTGCACTTTGAACCGATGGACCCTCTTATTCCTCGTGACCCTTTTCCTTCACGTCCAAGATCCTGATAGGTTGCTCGACATAGGACAAATCCTCCTGAAGTTCTAACTCATCCATCAGCACCTGTTCTTCCGGCACCTTGAGACAATTTTTGAGTTGAGACACGTGAAACAAGTCCTGTACATCGGAAAGATACGCCGGCAGCTCAAGTCGATATGCTACTTCTCCACGTTTGTCCACAATCCTGAATGGTCCGATGAAATGAGGTGCTAGTTTTCCTTTGACGTTAAACAGACGCTGGCCTTGGATAGGTGACACTTTGAGGTATACAAAATCTCCAAATTCAAAAGCCAGATTCCTTAACCTGTTATCCGCATAACCTTTCTATCGAGACTGGGCAGCCCTTAGGTTTTCACAAATTATTCTAATTTGTCTTTCAGCGTCTTGTAACACATCCGAGCAAAATACTTGATTCTCTCCTGCTTCATTCCAAAACAAGGGTGTCCTACGCTTCCTTCCGTAGAGTGCTTCATAGGGTGATATTTTCAAACTGGCTTGGTAGCTATTGTTGTATGAGAATTCAGCATACAACAAACTTTTATCCCAGCTACATCCATGTTTCAAGGCGCAGGCTCTCAACATGTCATCTAATATTTGATTGGTCCTCTCGGTTTGTCCATCGGTTTGTGGATGATATGTTGAACTGAAATTTAACCTTGTACCCATAGATTCATGCAGTTTCTGCCAAAACCTAGAGGTGAACTGAGAACCTCGATCAGACACTATTTTCTTGGGTACTCTGTGTTTGCATACAATTTTCTCCATATACAACTCAGCTAACTGGGTCGCAGTATACTTGGTCTTGACAGGGATGAAATGAGCCGATTTTGTCAATCGATCCACAATAACCCATATTGAATCATAGCCAGACTGTGTTCGCGTTAGTCCAACTATAAATTCCATACCAATTTTTTCCAACTTCCACACCGGGATCTTTAATGGCTATAATAATCAGGTTGGCCTTTGATGTTCCTCCTTCACTTGCTGGCACACATCGCACAATGCTACATATTCAGCTATGTCCTTTTTCATGCTAGCCCACCAATAGCATGTCTTTAAGTCCTTGTACATCTTCGTACGGCCAGGATGGATTGAGTAAGGTGAGTCATGTGCCTCCTTCAATATTGTTTCCCGAATATGCTTAACATTTGGTACCACAATCCTCTTTCCAAGCCATAAAGTACCGTGTTCATCTTCATCAAATCCGAATTCTGTCCCTTCTTGGATCTTTTCCTTGATTTCTTGTATTTCCTCATCCTTTGTCCGTCCTTTCCATATTTCTTGCTCTAATGTTGGATTGACTTCCATTGTTCCCATCTCATTTATGAATCCAGGGTTCAACCGTTCAAACTCCTTGCATAACTCGGATGGCAGCTCTCGTACCGTGAGTTGGTGGCCTACTCCTTCTCGGCTCAAAGCATCGGCCACCACATTAGCCTTCACTTGGTGATAGTTGATTCCCACATCACAATCCTTGATGAGCTCCAACCATCGCCGTTGCCTCAGATTCAGATCTATTTGCGTGAATATATACTTGAGGCTCTTGTGAACTGTTTAAATCTCACATTGGTGACCAAAAACATAATGTATTTATATCTTTAAATCGTGCACCACAGCTGCGAGTTCAAGGTCGTGCGTGGAATAATTCAGCTCATGTTTCTTTAGTTGCCTTGATGCATAAGCTACCACTTGGCCTTCTTGCATGAGCACACATCCTAATCCTTTTTTTGACACATCACAATATATATCAAAACTCTTGCTCACGTCCGGCAATACAAACACCGGCGCGGTTGACAACCATTTCTTTAACTCCTCAAAGCTATCCTGACAAGCTTGAGTCCATCGGAATGCCTTCCCCTTCATGAGTAATTTGGTCATAGGCTTGGCTATTTTGGAAAAATCCTTGATGAATCGGCGGTGATATCCAACCATTCTAAGGAAACTCCAAATTTCCTTGACATTCTGTGGCGGCTCCCACATAAGCACATCTCTCACTTTCGTTGGGTCAACATATACTCCTCCTCTAGAAATGATATGGCCTAAGAATGACACTTCCTGTAACCAGAATTGGCATTTGCTGAACTTGGCATAAAACTGGTGTTCCCGTAGCTTCTGCAACGTAAGCTTCAATGGCACCTCATGTTCTTTCTCGCTTCTCGAGTATATCATAATGTCATCAATGGACACTATGACAAACTTATCCAGATATTCCATGAAGACCTTATTCATGAGATACATAAAGTACGCAGGTGTGTTCGTCAATCCAAATGACATGGCAGTGTACTCATAGGACCCATACCGTGTCCGAAATGTTGTCTTGGGTATATCCGATGGTCTAATATTCATTTGGAAGTATCCAGACCACAAGTCTATCTTGGAGAAAATACAGGCACCCTTCATTCGGTAGAACAAATCCCCTATACGGGGTAGTGAGTACTTGTTCTTAATTGTCACTTCGTTGAGAGACCTATAGTCCACACACATCCTCTGGGTTCCATCCTTCTTATCTACGAAGCGCACTGGTGCTCCCCACGGGGATGAGCTTGGGCGTATAAAACCCTTCTCTAGCTGCTCTTGAATTTGTTTCTTGAGCTTTGCTAATTCCATAGGAGGCATCCTATACGGCCTCTTAGCTATAGGTGCAGTTCCGGTTATCAACTCAATGGCAAATTCTATGTCACGATCATGTGGCATACCTGGCAGCTCATCTAGAAACACATGCGAGTACTCGCGATCAATCGGGATGCATTCCAATGTCACACCTTCCACGTGATTCAGCATCGCCTTCTCTCTTGCAGGTTGGGCAGCCTCAACTTCGATGTGTGTACTGTGTTCACTTGTCAACTGCACAATCATCTCGGCACATTGAATGACTCCATTATGCTTGCTCAGCCAGTCCGTTCAAAGTATTATGTCTATTCCTTGGGAGTCCAAGACTATGAGGATTGCGAGAAAGTCTACCCCCCTTATTTTAATGCTTACTTTTGGACATACCATATTTGTCCTCATCTCTCTGCCAGGAGAACTTACTAGCATAGATTGCTTCACATGAGATATAGGCAAATTGTACTTGGCAACATACTTTGATGAGATGAAAGAATGAGATGCTATAGAATCAAATAAAATAGTCGTGAGGTTGGAGTTGGCGAGGAACATACCAATCACGACATCATCATATTGCTGGGCTTCCTCAGTAGAGACATGATTCACATTGCCATGAGCAAAATTCTGCTGTCCACGGTTGCCTTGCGATGCTCCCACATTTGGTCACGGGCAATTTGGTCTTGGTGCATTACTCATTGGTCCATAGCTTCTTTTGGGTCATTGACCCGCGAAGTGCCCGGCCTCTCCACACACATAGCATGTCTTGCCGCCCATAGTATTAGGAAAACATGGGCGCATCTGATTTTGAGCATTAGCCGCCGTGTTAGGACGCGGCGCAGGTGGCACGGGATAGCGAGGCGCTTGCATGGCAGGGCGTTTCTGCGGTGGCTGATTTGGGCGCGGTGGATAAGCAGCGGGGTATGCAAAAGCAGATGGCTTGTAGTATGGTTGAGTTGGTGGTGCATAGCGGGGACGAAAATTGCGTCCTTGTGACGGTCCATAATGTGGCATCTTCCTCTTGTTGTCCTGCTCCATCTCACGAACCTTGTTCTCAACCACAATAGCTTTGACAACCAGCTTCTGGATGTTTGGATAGTTAGTATTGAGCAACTGGACTTGAATTTCATTGTTGAGACCCCTCATAAATAGATACTGCTTCCTGCTATCATTGTTGATGTCTTCTGGAGCATGTCTTGACAGTTGAGTGAACTTATTGAGATACTCACGCTCATCCTTCCTTGCATGAGGTTTTCAAACTCTTGTCTTCTTAGTATCATAACTCCCTCAGGTACATAGTGAGAACGAAAACTCTGCTTAAATTTAGCCCAAGTGATTGCCTCCTGATTATCATGAGCGTTGCAAAGAGCTTCACACCAGTTAGCAGCTGCTCCAACTAGAGTTCATGTGATGCAAAAATGACCTTCTCTCTATCAGTGCACTGGACAATAGCAAGTTTCTTCTCATCGGACTTCAGCCATTCATCAGCTTCCATCGTATCTGTGGCTTGTGCAAAGGTAGGTGGCCTGGTCCTCATGAACTCTCCCAAACAGTTATGATGAGGCTGATTGTTGTTGCCAGCTTTCAGCTGTCCCATTGTCTGTATCATGGTCTGCATGAGCTGGTTCTCCATAGCTAACAGCTGTTTAAGGTTGATAGCTCCATGGGCAGGTCCCCGGTTGTTCTGAGGTGCTTCATTGTGCTCCTCCTCATCATTGACAACCCTATGGTTGCGAGTCCTCACCATCTGTTGGAGAAAGAAAGATAGAGACAGAGGAGTTTAGAGTTTTGGAAAGAACGTCCCAACTATATGCTTCAAGGTATATAACACTAAACAATCCTTTATTAATATAGACCTATATGAGGATGTGGACAAGAGCCGAAGCATCCCACAACTCTCTACTATATACGGATGTGGACATTTGCAGAAGCGTCCCACAACACGCAACTAAGCACAGAAGCACTCAAGCAAGCACCAATCAAAATTCAGAACACCCCACTATTCAAAACTAATACGATTCTAAGCGTTCTTATTACAAAATTCTCATAGGGGACTTAGTTTCCTAATTGTGAGGCGGTGAGGGCATCCTTGGCTGCACGGATGTGATGGGGTTGCGCCATGGTGATGTAGGGGACCAAATGCGCTTAGGTGACCACAGTTCTCCTCTTGCATGACATTTTTTCATCTCCATGTTTGCTTCCAAATGAGCTAGCTCCTTGCAAATGTAGTGGATCTCCCCTTGTATGGTTGCATAGCGATTGCTCATTTCCAATAATGCCTTTTGAGACCTATCCATTGCTGCAAAATTGTCTGAAGCTTCTTGTGGTCCAATTATCCTCCCCGTACCGCTCTCCCGCTGAGGGTGCAGCTCAAACGTGGTGTTCTCAAGCTCAAAGCGGCGAGTATGGCACAAACATGTGAGTGCCACCCATGCAGCATCATCCGTAGCATCCTTCTGAGCAGACCTCCAGGTGGGGGCATAATGCCGTGAGACCACTTTGTAGGTGTAGAAGATGAGAACCTCAGCATGCCATTCGTCGCGTCCGGGACGGGAGACTCTCTTCACATAGTAGTTAGCACACATGCAACGGGGATAAAGGAATTCAGTCATTTCCAGCGATGCATGTCCTCCTTCGGTTCCGGTGGTCCAAATCTCCTCAACTTGAGGAAATTGGGGGCTGTTGTGTCCATTCTCATTCGCACCGGGTTGTGATCCCCATACATCTTCACCTCCGTTGTCCTCCTCATCTGAAGCTGGCACGTAGTACTCCTCATTAGGATCCTCATCCATGTTCTCCTCAAATGGCTCATACTCCTCCGGATCCTCCTCCATAGTGTACGACTGGTTAGCTCCCTCCTCCTCGGGCTGGATGTTCCCCTCCTCTTGCTTCAGCTTGTCAAGCTCAATGGGATTAAGTCCACCTCCAAGGGGCGGCAGACAGGTGCTCTTGCGGGCTGCACTCCTAGTGATCGGCATCTATAGAAAACGAGAATACATTAGGGGAAAGAATAATGTAACATAAATCTGAAAATTGCTGCAGCTAAAATAATGGAAAAAGAGCGGTGCAGCTGTCCAAAAGAAAGAAAAAGAGAGGGAGAAAATGCAGCAGCCAACACAATAATTTTACCCACACATAACATCGGCAAAACACACACTTTACACAAAATTTTAAGTGGCAAAAACAGCAGCACATAATATTGCTCACTGCTGAAAAAATTTATTGAAAATGCAGCAGCTTCGATACTTTTTGCAGCTGAAAATAAAGAAACAAAAACAGCAGAAAGAAATTTCGAAAATAGCAAATTAGAAGAGTGGTCCTAAGTGTTCTAGAGTGTCCATTCTACCTAGGTTTGCGTCCTACGGTCAATGCGGCTCTAATACCAATTTGTGACACCCGGTTCCGAGTATGAACCAAGCGTAATGCATATGTGTGCCCAGGATGTTCATCACACATTACGGTTGCATCACAAACGTTATACAGAATTTAATCACGTCTCAACTATTTAATAACTACTTTATTAAAATAATCCAATAGTTCACAAATGAAAAAACTCTAATTAATGTTGCGGAAAATAACTAAACAACACGACTCCAATCCACAGGCAATTGACGGTGGAACCCAACCTAGTACCACGCGTGGTTCTCAGGGTACTCCCAATTATCTCCAGTAGCTGTTGAAGGGGGGGGGGATTGCAAGGTTGAGTACGTGTCGTACTCAGCAAGTGTGGAAATAGATGACATGTAGCTAAACAAATTACTGGAATAAAAATGGCTAATTGCAGAAAGGTATATTTCATAAACATGTAAAAGCAGCATATCATGTCTATGTGAGTTTATTTCCCTTCGTAACCCAAGTAATTATTATGTCATTAATCCAACAAGTCTCAATTACCATCCATTTAATACCAGCCAACAGTTAATTTAATACCATATGCCAAATCCATATTCTTCCATAAACCGACTGTACTCAAGTCAAGGAACCCAACCATACCAACCATCCCAAAATCCCAAGTCAAATTCTAAAGATGGAAGTTGTCCAAGTGCTCATAACCGGGAGCACGGCTATTATGATAGTTTTTTAACACTCTGCAGAGGTTGTACCACTTTACCCACATGTTTGTGATTTTATCACCTTTCGATGACTAAGAACCTCTATGTTGCCCTGTCACACTTCCATTGGTGTGCGGCCAAGAGATCACAAAATAGCCTTTCAAAAGAGACTACTAGTATGTACGGGCCCACTAAGGTATCACCGGCAGACTTGAATCTCCATTCTCCAACCCACGGGCCCCCTCGTGAGCCATGCGGATCCCACGGTAGCCCACCTCGACTCCCATTCCCCGCGCCATCCAATGGTCCATACAATACTAGCAGCACTCCTAATTATTCAGCTACGCCACACCCATACTTGGCCATGTGGTGGCACTGTTGTCCTGGCATATTCATCCATGAACCGGTCCGTAGATCTAAGTCAAGCAAAACCACCGTATCATCCAACCCAATCCACAAAACCGTGCTTGCTTAGATCACCTAAGTTCCATGTTGCTAATTTAATCATCATCTCATTACCATACCACATTCTCATAATTAAAGTCATCAAGCATGTTAATTAAGTTACCCATAACCCGTGTAGAGATGTGGTGCAAAAAAAAATACCCATAATCGACTCATCATGTATATCCCGGCGACAAGGGGTGGCATACAACGCCTGTAAACTCTTATGTATGGGTTTCCCATCGTATTGAAACAAGCATGCAAGTTTGCATCAAAACATTTAATAAAACAGGATCAATATGATCAAGGACAATTGCCTTGCTCCGACGGGTGGGGTTGTTCAAACGCATCAAAGTCTTGGTTTTGGAAAACCTCGTATCCGGCCTCTTGAGCACGTCCCTGTACTCATGGTCACACATACACATTCAAATCAACATGATGCACACATATTAATCAACATGTAATGACATGCATGCATGCAAAGTGTATTAATTAATTAACTACGGATGTTTATTGATTAGATGCAACTAGTTCATACATGTTCATACGAGTTTACGGGGGTTTTAGCGGGGATTAATGTTGTTGAAAATAAATAAACGATGCAACTAAAATTGAATTCCGTTCACTAGATCTAATACGTTCACTAAAACTCGCATCGGAAAATGTGTCCTACCGTAGATGTGACAGATTCGAAGATCGCAGGACGAAGACGACATGTAGACGAAGTGGATGGCGCAACGGTCCTCTGGCGGCACGACGACGGCTGCACGACGATCTACGGTGGACGACGGCACCCTCCTCTTTTTCTTCTTCTCCTCCTCTTTTTCTTTCCTGTCCTTCTCCCTGCCGGCGCAGCTCTATTCTTTTTTTGCTCTGCGGCACTAGGGTTTTTTGTGGTGGCGGAATCGCTTCTGAGAAAAAGATTACTAGTCTACGGTTCTATTTATAGGCGGCGAGGCATCGATTGAAAGACCAGCTGCGGCACTCCAACCACAACCGACTTGGTGTTGGGCGCGGGCCAGCGCAGTGCGGCACTCGGCCGCTGGGCGTCGGTGGCTCAGTCTAGACGGACCCGGAGCGCAGCGCGCGTGTAGGAAGCGGCTAGCTCGACGCGTGAAGCGCGTGGGCGCGCGGCCCGTCTCCTGCTGGCTCAGTCGGTCGGTTGCACCCGGGCACTGATTGCCCAGAACATTCCGGGGTGAAGCAAAGCTTCCCCTCGGAAACTTCTGGAAGTTTCCGGAATTAATTTTTTTTAGTTTCACATATATATTTTTCTATTTATATTATTATTATTTTTATATGTGTTCCCTGATACATGCTTTATGTTATTATTTTCTTTTTTTCTTTGCTACACATATTTTGTATATGTGTGTTTTATATTTTATTATCTTTCCTTTATTCTACTAATGTTTAATGCATGAACATGTATGAAATGCTTGATGCAAAGATTTAGGGTGTTATATAAATCATGACGGAAAAGATAGACATCATGCTTCTTTAAAAAGGGGCAGGAGCATTACACAATCCAAAGGACTTATGCCGGTAGGCATAAGTTCCATAGGGACATGTGAATGTGGTCTTACTATGATCATCGGGATGGATTGGGATTTAACTATACCCCGAGTGCCAATCAAGAAAACAAAAGTAGGAGTGTTTTGCCAACCTCTCTAACATCTCATCGGTGGAGGGAAGTGGAAAATGATCCTTCTTGTAGCATTCTTAAGTTTTCGGTAATCAATGCACATCCTCCAATCCATGACGGTTCGTTGTGGAATTAATTAATTCTTCTCATTTTGAAGGACCATCATACCTCTCTTCTTAGGCACTACTTGAACTGGGTTGACTCATTCACTATGAGGAACAGGGTAGATAATCACGACATGTAGAAGTTTCAAGACTCTGAGGTTCCCTTGAGGGTACACTCTCAGGGTAAATAGGAATGTGATGGGTGCATAACGCTGGACTAATCCTCTTGAGATCCTCTAGTGGATAGCCAAAAATAGCCATATGCTTTTCTAACTTGGCAATGAGTTTGAGTGTCTCATCGTCTTAAAGCTTGTCACTTATTATGAAAGAGGCTTCCAAAGCACCATTTAGAAAGGCATAACGTAAGCCTTGAGATAGAATTTTTAGCTCAACATGAGGTTATTGGAAGAACTCTTCATTTGGCAATTGAATTGCCTCCTGAAATCCATCCTTCAAGGATGTCTCCAAAATAAACTTGAAAGGATTTACATGTTGGTGCCAATGGCACATCGCCCAGAATGGCGAGAGCACAAGAATCAGAAATGCGATTTGCTCCAACTTTGGGATTCTATAGGACCTTCATTGGTGTTCCTCTAATAAAACATAAACTAGTTGCCAAAGGTGAGGTCATCCGAAGGATTTAGGGTGACTGCTCAACTTCCACAGTCCATTCTTTGCTTAGAATAGAAGTTAACTCCTTGACCAACTGTTGGACGAACACTCCATTAGGTGGGTCAGGCGGAGTTAATGGCAATGATAGTTTCCTATAACAACAGTACTTCAAGGTATTTCCAAAATCCTCAATATCTCCTCCTCGAAGTAGAACGGAAACATCGAAGGTTGAATTTCTTCTTCCTTCGCAGTTTCTGAATCGGGAGATGATTCCTCCAACAAAAGTTGAGATAAGCAAGAGATAGGTTTTTCCTTGTCTATGGATTTATCCTCGGATCTTGACACTACTTCCTCTTGAGGTTACATAAAGGAGGAGTTTTCTAGAATTCAGTCTAGAAGATCCTTGCCTTCTGTCGGCGTCTTATGGTGGAAATATCCTATTGTCAAGATATATGGTAGAATCTTTGTTCAATCCCATATAGAATTTTTGCAAGAGCAACCGGTCAGGGATGGACAAATCTGGGCTGAAATTTCTCAAAAGAGAAAATCTATCCCAAGCTGCACCTATAGACTCCTTCTCCATCTGCTCAAAGCATCATACTTCCTTTCGTGAGGAAACAATTCAGGCAATTGGAAAGAAAGCAAGATAAAATTTGTCTCGTAACTCATTCCAATTTCCGTTTGTTTTCCCAACGTTGTGGTCATACCATTGTTTGGCTTTTTCCTTGAGAGAAAAAGGAAACAACTTTCATTTGAGAGTTTTCCCCTTGATTATAAGGCATGAACACAATTGTTCGAACTCTCTTAGATGGTGGTAAGGGTTTTCACAATCCGATCCTAAGAAGGATTGCTCCCAAACCATGGCTATAAGGCCAGGGCAGAGTTCATAGCTAGTAGAACATATGGGTTCCGCCGAAGACGTTTGCTCACACAACTTGCCCTTTAGGACAGAATAAGAAAGAATGGTGGGCTGCTTCATAAAGGTGGTGGTGGTAAGAAAATAAAAGAAAAGATAAGAAAATAGATGTGAGGATGAACATGGTTCGAATATTATTGGCAACTGTTCCCCGGCAACGGCGCCAAAAATGCTTGTTGATGTTTCTTACATCACAGATAAAAATCCGCAAGTGCACGGGTATTGAATCCAGAGAACGTGTGTGCAAATCTTATGAAATAATCCACCCAAGGACACAAAGTTATTTTGTAGGCATGGAAGAGAGAGGAATTCAAAGTATTGCTTCTAATTCAAAAATATTTGCAGAAGTTGCTTGCTTCGGGCACAGGCTTACCCCTAGCAATACTAGGATGACTCCCGCCAAGAGCCTATGGCATAGCCAAACATGAAGGATTACTAAGGATGGATAGGACTGTCACCACCTACTGCCTACCTCTTCAATTCATGGGTCTACGAGATATTCACGGGTGATTTCTAACCTAAGCACCACACTTATGTTTTTAATCACAATTCTAGTTGTTTCGAACACAAAGCTACAACTAGAGCCTCTAGTAAATTAAAGTAATAAACCCACAAGTAACTACGTGTGCAGACTACTATGAATTGAGAATCAAACTTTAACTGAATTCACAAAGGGCTTACTTGATTTGAGTACACCTTTGTAGGGATACAAGTGTAGAAGAGGGGCTTGACAAGCCCAAGCCTCCTTCTCCTAAACTCTCACCACAATCTCCTTCTACTTCGCAACCTCTAGGTTTACTCTAAACCTTAGGAGTGGTATTCTATTCTCAACTTTTGGTGTGTGTGTGTAAAGTGAGGTGTGGGGTTCTATTTATAGGGGGTGGAAGGGTCGGTCCCCGCCACCAAATGTGCGTGAATCAGTCTTCATCATGATCAGGGCACCACAAGGAGTTGACACGTGGAAGTTGACCGGGTTTGGCACCAGAAAGAGTTCGGTCGAACCCTCTAGTCGGTAGAATAGAAAGTTGGACCAATTCCAGTGTGCCTCCTCGTGGTGACTTCCAAGTGGGTCCCATTGACTGATGTGTGTTCTACACTGTTGGATGGCCTCTGATACTTTTGTTTGAGGACCATTTGGTCCTTGTGATGACACGTGGTGTTGCCTGATTCATTTAAATCAAAATTTATGGATTACTCTCTGCATGTCTTGGTATTTTGGATCTAAATTCACCTGCATACAAATAAACACCAACACTTGTGGAATTGGCTAGTTTTTAACCCTGACACTACATTGTGTTTCTCTTTTGTGCACATTGTGAGGTGAAGTGGCGGTCTGAATATGGCACTTAAGGACTGTCAACAAGCCACACGCACAAAGCTTAACCATGACAAGTGTGTTCTTGGAGTCTCAGCGGGGAAGCTTCTTTGTTTCATTGTCTCAAACTAAGTGCTCGAAGCCACCTCGGATAAGGTCAAGGCGGTGGAGTTGATGTGGCCTCCTGCCGGCATCAAGGATGTGTAGAAGCTAGCGGGCTGCCTGGCAGCGCTCAGTCGGTTTATCTCTAGACTGGCTGAATGGGCCCTTCCGTTCTTCAAGCTGTTGCGCATGTTCAGACCGTTCGTCTAGACCAAGAAAGCATAGAAGGCATTCCGTGAGATGAAGCAACAACTCACGCAGCTGCCAATCATGGTGGCTCTGGAGCTCAAGGAGCCTCTCTACCTCTACATCGCTGCCACGACGGAAGTGGTAAGCGTGGTCCTGGTTGCAAAGTGACCTAGTTTCCAGGAGCCTCAAGGGGCGGTTGAGGCCCCTTCCACTGGTCCTGAGCCCCAGAGCTTGGATCCCGCAGGGGGCCCCAAGAACCAGGTTGCCTTCGGGTCCCAGCCCCCGAGGGTGCCCGGGTCTCCTCAGGGGACCCTGAAGATCAAGACACCTCTGGGTCCCAGCCTCTAGAGGATGCCCCAGACTCAGGGAGCCTAGAGCCCCTAGGTCCAGAGCCGATAGAAGACGATGCACTGGATCCCACAAGTAGGGTCTGGACCATCCAGCGCCCAGTCTAGTTCATAAGCAAAGTTCTGCACGAAGACAAAAACAAAGTACCTTGAAGTACATAAGTTGCTATATGCAGTACACAAGCTCCACCACTACTTTCAGGCACACGGGGTTTTAGTGGTGACCTCGTTCCCACTAGGACTGTGCTCTGCAGTCCCAGCACAACTGGCAACATAGCTAAGTGGGCAGCGGAGTTGGCAGAGTTTGAACTCAACTTGTCACAACATGCGGTAAAGAGTCAAGCACTGGCGTATTTCGTTGCTGAGTGGACGTCATCACCAAGAAACCCAAGGGGTCTTGTCATCAACGAGCTAGAGCCCGAGGCCCCGATACTCATCGGACCCCACTGGACGCTCTTCTTCGACGGCTCCTCACAGAAGCAGGGAGCCGGTGTGCTGCTGATCTCGCCAACGGGGGAGCCATTCAAGTACATGGTGTGCCTTGACCTGAAGGCAACCAACAACGTGGCAGAGTATGAAGCTCTCATCTTCAGGCTAACAGTTGTGCATGGTCTCGGCATCCAGTAGATGCTGGTCAAGTGACACTCCTAGCTGACCATCAAGCAAGTTCGAGGAGAATGCTGCTGCAATGACCCCTAGCTCACGGCGTACCTTCTGCACGTCAAAAATCCAGAGGCCGCCTTTGAAGCCTTGGACCTCTGCCATGTACTGTGCGCCGACAACTCTGTCGCCGATGCCATGTCAATGACTGCATCCACTGGGGCCGCGGTCCTGGAGGGTGTCTTTGAATGGAAGTTGGTACGACCAACCTCTATGCCTGCTAAGCCTAGTGAAGGAGGCGATCCCAGCACATCGAAGCTGGTGGTCTAGGCGGACCTGCGACCACGGTGCCCGCCAAGGATCGTATTCATCACCGTGGACTCCGTGCAACTCGGTGCCCAAGATCCGGAAGCTCAGAAGGGTCCTGATGCATGGATCACGGGGATCTAGGGCTACATTAAGGACAACATGCTTCCCAAAGAACATGTATCTTCTGAACGGATCGTCGGGGTGGCTAAATGCTACACGTTAGTAGATGGAGACCTCTGCTGCATGGTGCCAACGGCATTCTATCGCGAGGCATAACCCTGGAGGAAGCTTGCGACTTGCTCGTAGAGATCCATGGGGGCGAGTGTGGGAACCACGCGACTTCCCGCACACAGGTCGGTAACGCCGCCCGCCAAGGCTTCTATTGTTCGACAACACTCCTGGGTGTCGTCATGCTGGTAAAAATGTGCAAGGCATGCTAGTTCCACGCCAAGCAGATTCACACACCAGCGCAGACGCTGCAGATGATCCCGTCCTCCTGGCCGTTCGTGTTCTAGGGAGTGGATATCCTGGGGCCCTTCCCCAGGGCCATCGGAGGGTTCTGGTTCCTCTACATTGCCGTAGACAAGTTCACCAAGTTGTCGGAAGAAGCCTAGGTGGTCACCATCAACAAGGAGTCTACAGTCAAGTTCATCATGTCAATCGTCTGTAGGTCCGGGTCACAAACTGGACATCACCGACAGCGGGACCTAGTTCATCAGCGCAGCATTCCAAGACTTCTCCAAATACCTTGGCGTCCAAGTTTGTTATGCGCACATGGCTCATCCAAAGAGCAACGTACACTCAAGATGGCCAACGCTGAGATCCTCAGTGGCCTCAAGACACGGACATTTGAAACCTTGGAGAAGCATGGTGCCAAGTTGGTTCACGAACTTTCGTGCGCGTTGTGGGCAATCCGCACAATACCCAGCTGGGCCACATTGAAAACACCCTTCATCATGGTGTATGGGGCCGAGGCCGTCCTCCCCCAGAGATTGTCGTGGGCTCTCTCCAGGTCTGGAAATTCAACAAAGCCACGTAGGACCAGCTTTTGGTGTGAAGACATTGACCTCGTAGACGAAGAAAGATGGCATGTTGCCATACAAAATGCATGGTATCGGTAGGCGCTCGGTGCTACCAGGAACAGTTCATGCGGAGTAGAGAGCTCCAAGTGGGCGACTTGGTGCTGTGGCGCATGCTTTCTCACAAAGGGTCGCAAAAACTCTCCCCCAGCTGGGAGAGTCCCTTCCAAATGACACAGGTATCCCGCGCTGGGTGCGTCCGCCAAACCATGGAGGAAGGAGAGCCCCTCTCCAACCCTTGGAAAATAGAGCACCTCCGTAAGTTTTACTCCTGGCATTGTGGTAGGACAGTGTAAAGGTGTCATGGTGTCCAGAAGCAGTGATCAGAACAACCAAGCTCCAAGGAGGTGCGAACCAGAGTGTGCAGTTTGCTTGGCCTAGTCGTGTACCCCAGGCATGTATAATCACCCTCCCTTGTCATCTTGAGTGAGTCGTTGCCTTCCTGTAAAGTCTGCCTCCTCCTGTGAATACCAATTTAAAAGAATCACCGTCTTTCCCTGTGTTTTCTCTTATGTTCATTCAATTACTCATTAATTTATGATCATCAAACTATGCTTGTTTTCGCATGTCGTCTTCGTATGCTCAGTCATTTTTCTCTGTCCGCCACTAGTGGAGTTATGCAACCCTGCTGCACGCGGACTTGTTTGAGGTATCTGCAATGTGTTGTGGGGCCTCATGGCTGCACCTTTACTTGGAGTCCTGTGACGCCGGACGGTCTCCAGGAAAGGCTTACGCTGAGCCGGAGGTCCAATGTGTGTAGTTTGCCTAGCCTGGTCCTGTACCCTAAGAGTGCACACTTGCCTCCCAGCAATATAGCCAAGTACTGGGGGCCCAAAGGCTCACACCATGGGTAAGGCAGCAACCGGACCCCGGACACTAACGCACCAAATTACCCAAGCCCCGAATACCAGCCCAGGACCGTAAGACGTAACAAAAATAAAGAGAAGAGAGAGGTAATCGACGAGCAAAACTAAAGCGCAGGACATACAAGGTAGGTTGGTTCAAGCACAATAGGTAGCAGCATTAGCAGGGTTCACACCTCCAAGAGGGCTTGCTGACGGTATTCTACATAATGGCAACAAGCACCGATTCGTGCATATGCTCTCTCGTTCTGCTTCTGTTGCTGACAAGGTTGCTTTGGTCTCCTATCAGCTAGCGTCCTGCCGTCGACGTTATATGCGTTGATGATGGGCGATGTCAGAGCAGCCGGCTCTGACACCTCCCAAGGGGCCCACCATCGATGTTTTCATGCATTGATGGTGGGAAACGCTGGAGCATTATACTCCGGTACCTCCAAATGGGCTCGCTGTCAATATTTCCTCGCGTTGATGGTGGGCGATGCCGGAGCAGCCAGCTCCGACACCTCTTAAGGGGCCCGCCATCGATGTTTTTGCACGTTGATGGTGGACAATGCCAAAGCATCCAGCTCTGGCACCTCCCAAGGGGCCCACCATTGACGTTTCTTCTCTTTGATGGTGGGCGATTCTGGAGCATCTAGCTTTGGCACCTCCTAAGGGGCCCGCCGTTGATGTTTCTTCGCATTGATGGTGGGTGATGCCAGAGCAGCTAACTCCGGTACCTTCCAAGGGGCCAACCGTCGATGTTTTCACGCATTGATGGTGGGCAACGCTGGAGCATCCAGCTCCGACACCTCGCAAGGGGCCTGCCATCGATGTTTCTTCGTGTTGATTGTGGGCGATGTTGGAGCATCCAGCTCCGACACCTCCCAAGGGGCCCGTTGTCGAGGTTTCTCCGTGTTGAAGGTGGGTGGCGCCAGAGCATCCAACTTCAGTACCTCCGAAGAGGCCCGCTATCGATGTTTCCTACGCGTGGATGGTGGGCGACACTGGGGCATCCAGCTCTGGCACTTTCCAGGGGGCCCGCCGTCGATGTTTCTTAACGTTGAGGGTGGCCGCCGCTTGGCTCGCCGGCTTCCTTGTCCCCATCGCCGCAGAAACCTCTTTGACAATGACCATGCATTTCAAATCAAGCTCGGATCCCCTCAGGGGCCACCAACATCAATCTTCAATTCTGACGATCCCCAGGGGGCCCGTCGGTGTCAACTACTCAAGCTCCCGGGCTCTATCAGGGTCCGTCGATGACATCCTACGATCAAGTGGTAAGCGTGTGTCAAAGTGTGTGATCAACACTTCCCTCAGTACTACTAAGAAGTAGACCGCACAGGTTCTTTTTAAAAGGGGCATAACTTGAAAAACTCAAGAACAGTAGTGACACAGAGATTTGTATGTGATTCAGGCTACTTGACCGTAATACCCTACTCCACGAGGGTGTGGTGTATGCTTGAACGTGTTACGTATGTATTGGCCCAGATCAGCTTAGCCTTGCCTAGATCTTTTATATGCCAAGATCTGGCAGTTACATTGTAGCCAAGGCCCGACAGGTGGCCCCGGTGGTGTTAAACACCCTGCACACAATCTAGGCGCTTAACAGCGGTTTATTTGAGTAATAACGTGCCTCTATGGCAGCGTTACCACACTTGAAGGTCCTATGATCATGTGTCATTAATGCAGGATTAATGACACATTAACCAGGTCTTGTAACGGCTGATTTATAGCCACTTAAATATCTATGACGTTGGAGATCCCGGAGTCCTTCCCGTTGGAGAGGTTGGGTCCGACACGTAGCAGCTCCGGAGCTACCCTTAGCAAGGTGGTAGCTCTAGCTCCGCAGGACATGTGGCAGCACCGGCGCTACCCTTGGGAGGGAGGCCGATCCGACGCTGCAAGACATGTGGTAGCGCCAGAGCCACCCTTAGGAGGGAGGGAGGTCTGGCACCGCAGGACATGTGGAAGCACCGAAGCCACCCTTAGGAGGGGGGCAAGTCCGGCACTGTGGGACACATGGCAGCACTGGAGCCACACTTAGGAGGGCAGTAGGACAGGTGTTGGCCTACGAAGGTCTTCTTTTCTTGAATGTGGGACTCAACACTTCTTCGTCTAGTACACGAGGGTACCTGGTCCGCACGGTACCAACGGCGTGCCCAACCAGTTGGCCACACCTACTAGGGGGCCTCTAAGTGGTTCCATAGAAAGGACATCAAATGGTGCAAAGCAGCTACGTTAAGTTCGCGATCATTGCTTCCTAAAAGCTTACGAAGTCAGTGAAGTTCTTCGGGCCCTTACGTTGCTAAGGACTCGAATGGACAAGTTGAGAAGCATAATAAATAGCAAGGAAACTGGACATGAATTCAAATTCATTAAAGGTTTTTTTACAAAGGAGCAAGCCCTGGATAAAAGGCACTCCGATCGGGGGCCTCCGGCCTCAATCCTACGCAAACTGTGTGGCGACATATTTGGCGAAGTCCACGTCTTCAGCATTCGTTTCCTCTTCACGCGTCTTGAGGGGATTGTTGACTATCGGGTTTAGGGAGATCCCTGGGTACTAACTCTGGTAGCACACCAAGATGTTGAATGCCACTGCCTCTGCTAGCTCTCTCCCCTCAGTCTCAAGATGGCGAGCAACGAATGTGCCCACAGCTTGCATCTTTGTGCTGGCAGAGTCAAGCGCGTGGATCAGTTGATTCATCTCCTGCGCTGGCTCCCCACTACGCACAAGAGCAAAGCCGAAGGGCTGCTGTGTCTCCTTGGTGCGTCCCAGGATGTCCCAGACCTTCTGCGCCTGGACTGCACAAGATGCTTGGAGGTCTCTGACCTCCTCCTTCTCCTGGGCGGCTAACTACTGCTCCCGCACATCAAGCCCCCGAGCACAACGGTCCATAGCATGCTCCTAGGTGCCAACATCGAGCTCGCGCAATAGGAGGGTCTGGCACTCTGCTAGGTGCTGCTCCTGATCCCATGCCAGGTTACGTTCGCGAAGCTCAACATCATCGACGCGAGACTCCTCCGCCTCAACCTGCGCCCTCATATTCTGGGCTGCCCCCTCTCACTCCGCAACAGCAGCCTCTAGGAGCTCCTTATGGGAGCAGAGTTGGGCGTCGACCGCTTGGTTGTTCGCCTTGGCTTTGACTAGGATCTTTTGGGACTTGAGTCCATGGCCTTCGCCAGACGAAGCTCCAAATCCGACGACTCCTCATACCTCTGGATCCTCTCCTTCACCTCATCAATCTTGGACCCCACTACGTGATTCCAAGCTCGAAGACATTCGTCCTCTATCCGCAGATTCTACCACTCCGTGATGAGAGCATGTTGCGCCCGACAAAGGCTGGTTTGTGCTGAGTCGATGATGTCGGAGAGGAGTATTGGTTCAGCTTGTGCTATGGAGGGCTGCCGGTGATCATCTCAGGCTCCTCTTCCCCCTGTGGTCAAGGTGGCAAGGACGCTAGCACCAGTGACTTCGCTGACGAGGGCCAAGCAAAAAGTGCAGCATTACCTGGAGCACCAGCGCTGCCATCAGTCGAGGCACTATCGATCGGAATAGAAACCTCGAGGGCAGGACCCTTAGCTTGTTGTGCATGCTCCAGCACCACATCCAGCACAGCAGCTCGGGGTACTTTGCCACTCGCGCCAAGCGTGGCTGCATGAGGGGCAGTCTCCTGGGCCGACACGGGGGCCCGCTCCACTATAACAATTGTGGCTCCCTTGGGAGTGGGGGTGCTCCCCAACGCTGCCTCCGGTGGCAAGGGCGTCTCGACGACTGATGATGACCCGTAGGATGGAGTCGGCTCTGGTGCCGCCATGTGGCTCGAAGCTCCGGGATGGCCTCTTCAGCAGAGACAAACTCCAAAACCCCCACATGTCCAACAGTCTCGAACCTTCGAATCTCCTTGGAGTTAGGTTCTGGTGCTACCCTGTGGACCATAGCGTAGGGCTCGGCCTCCCCCTCGAAGGCGAGCATTGGTGGTGCCACGCATCTCGCAACCTGCCCTGACCAGTAGGTTGCGGTAGTAAATGGGCGGTGCGCCTTGTCCAAGTCAGGCATTGAATACACGCACATTCCCCACATGCACGACGCGGTGCACGCCACCTGTCAGGCACCGCTGCATCCAATCACATCGCAGTGAAGGAGCCTCAAGCCTACCCCACTCCCCCAAGTTGGTAGCTTACAGCGACAAGACAAATGGACGGGACATTCCTTGTCATCATCAATGACTGTGCATAGTGTTGTCAGTCCTTAAGTGCCATATTTATACCGCCAATCCACCTCATAATTTGCACAAAATATAAACACAACGTAGTGGTAGGGTTAAAAACTAACCAATTCCACAAGTGTTGGTGTTTATTTGTATGCAGGTGAGTTTAGACCCAAGATACCAAGACATGCTGGAAGTAATCCATAAAATTTGATTTCAACGAATGAGGCGACGCCACATGTCATCTCATGGATCAAATGGCCCACAAACAAGAGTATCCAAGGCCATCAACCAGTGTAGCACACATATTAGTCAATGGGACTCAGTTGGAAGTCACCCCGATAAAGCACACTGGAATTGGTCCAACTTTTTGTTTGGCCGACTAGAGGGTTTGACCGAATTCTTTCGGGCGCATAACTAGGTCAGCTTCCACGTGTCGACTCCCCGTGGTACCCTGATCACGATGAAGACTGATTCGTGTGCATTTAGTGGTGGGAACCGACCCTTATCCCTCCTATAAATAGAACCCCACACCTCACTTCACACACACACAAAAATTTGAGAATAGAATAACACTGCCAAGGTTTAGAGTAGTCCTAGAGGCTTCCAAATAGAAGGAGAGTGTGGTGAGAGTTTAGGAGATGGAGGCTTGGCCTTGTCAAGTCCCTCTTCTACCCCTGTATCCCTACAAAGGTGTACTCAAATCAAGTAAGCCCTTTGTGAATTCAATTCAAGTTTGATTCTCAATTCACAGTAGTTTGCACACATAGCTACTTGTGGGTTCATTGCTTTATATTATTAGAGGCTCTAGTTGTAGGTTTGTGTTCGAAACTACTAGAGTTGTGATTTAAAACGTAAGTGTGGTGCTTAGGTTAGAAATCACCAGTGAATATCTCGTAGACCCACGAATTGAAGAGGTAGGCAGTAGGTGGTGACAGCCCTATTTGTCCTTAGTATTCCTCCATGTTTGATTATGCCATAGGCTCTTGGCGGGAGTCATCCTAGTGTTGCTAGTGGTAAACCGTGCCCAAAGCAAGCAGCTACTGCAAATTCCTTTGAATTAGATTCAGAACTTTGAATTCCTCTCTCTTCCTTACCTACCAAACAACTTTGTGTCCGGGGTGAATTAGTTCGTAAGATTAGCACACACGTTCTTTGGATTCGGTACCATTGGGAATACTCTTAAGGGAAAGTGCTACATGACAGTTTCCTTGTGCTTGCAGATTTTTTATCTGTGATGTAAGAAATGTCAATAAGCATTTCTACCCCCGTTGTCGGGGAATGGTTGTTGTCAATCTTCGAACATTGTTCAACCTCGTATCTATTTTCTTATATTATCTTTCCTTTTCTTAACACCATCACCTTTATGGAGCAGCCCACCATTCTTTCTTATTGTGCCCCAAAGGGAAAGTTCTGTGAGCCACCGCCTTGGGCGGAACCCATCTGTTCTACTAGCTATGAACTCTGCCCTGGCTTTATAGCCATGGTTCGGGAGCATACCTTCTTAGGAACAGATTGTGAAAACCCTTACCACCATCTAATAGAGTTCGAACAATTGTGTCCATGCATTCTAATAAAGGGTATGACGCAAGAAACACTCAAATGGAAGTTGTTTCGTTTTTCTCTCAAGGCAAAATCCAAACAAAGGTATGACCACAACGTCGGGAAAACAAATGGAAATTTGAATGAATTACGAGACAAATTGTGTCTTGCTTTCTTTCCAATTGCCCGAATTGTTTCCTTACGAAAGGAAGTACTATTCTTCCAACAGATGGACAAGGAGTTTATAGGTGCAACTTGGGATAGATTTTCTATTTTGAGAAATTCCAGCCCAGATTTTTCCGTCCCTAATCTATTGTTCTTGCAACACTTCTATATGGGATTGAACAAAGAGTCTGCCCTATATCTTGACATTACGGAATAAGGCAAGGATCTTCTATACCGAATTCTAGAAAATTCCTCGTTCATTATGGGTCTTAATGAGCCTCCTCAGGAGGAAGAAGTGTCAGGATCCGACGATAAATCCATGGACACGGGAAAACCTATCTCTTGATCATCAAAAACCATGTCGGAGGAATCCTCTCCCGAATCTGAAACTACGAAGGAACAAGAAATTTATCCTTCGATTATTCCCTTCTTCTTCGAGGAGGAGATATTTCGTAACACCCTCATTCTCATGCATAATGCATTGCCTAACATCCTCGTACATGTTTAACATTAATACATGTAAAAAGGAACAAGATTAAAATGAACCTAAGGCTAAATTGGAAAATTCATTCTTTCAGGGTGCGGACTTGTCCGGCCATAACCCCGGACTAGTCCAATGTCCATCTCCTCCTTCAGGAATTCAGTTTCTTCAGGACTACAGACTTGTCCGGCACAATGAACAGACTAGTTCGATCGTGTCCAGTCTCAATCCAAAAACCTCTATTTTGCTAACCCCAGACTTGTCCGACCATCCAAACTGGACTTGTCCAAAATAGTTTCTGTTCCAAAACGGACTTGTCCGGCCACCCATGCGGACGAGTCCGACCTCCTGAATCCCACTCGGATTCTTTTATTTCTCCACGATCTGCTTTTGGGTAATTGCCTTAATTGGGCCCAAGAACATCGTGCACAATCTCAGAGAAGCCCACGGGTACCCAACATCGGCCCGTACACGTCCCCCACTGGATTCCACTTGGAATTCACCCCAAAACACTATCCCTCCATCCTATATAGACAACCCAATACACCCTGACCTCTCCACCAAGTTGGAAAACCCCTTGTTGCCGCCTTTGATCTCGGGCACGTCGTCAAGAGGAAGTCCAGGGGCAAGGAGGAGGAGGAAAACTCGAAGAAGGGCCGATCAAGATCAAACTACATCGATTCTTTGGCAAATTGGCGTTCTTCATCCAAAATCTTCATGAACTCATCTCCAACAAGCCCTAATAGCCAAGAACCAATGTCTCACGTCAAATCTTTGATCTTTGGATCCCTAAACACGTGGTACACCCTCTACTTCCAAGTTTCTACGTCAATTCAACCCCAATTCTCTCAGATTAGAAAACCCTAAATTTTGCAGCCTGTCCAGGGCGGACTAGTCTGGCCCCTGAAACGGACTAGTTTGGTATCTGAATCTAGAATGTGCTGAATTAATCCCAATTTAACTCAAATCAATTCGAAACTTGTTCGAACTTGATAGAAACTATTGTAACTAGTTAGTAATAATTAATAGAAACTCATTAACAAGTTTTACCTCGTAATTGCATCAATCATGCAGATCATGGCATATTGAGTACTATATGAGCATTATTTGTAAAATTGTATGTTTTGCATGTTTGTTGCTCGGAGTAGAAGGAATTGCTGTTGAGAGTGCTTTCGAGGACCTACAGAACAAGAACTTCGAAGCCTTCGACCCAAATCAGGCTCAAGAGCAAGGCAGGTGCCCTTGACCATATTGATCCTATTTTAAAGATTTTGTTTGCAAAATTGCATGCCTGTGTCAATATCATGGGAAAAACCAATTGTAGGAGTTACTAGTTTTGTATGACCACCCTTGTCGCTTGAACACTATGTAGAGAGTCGGAAAGGGTATTTTGCATTTTTGCTTCGAAATGCTCAATTGGGTTCGGTAAACACTAATACTACATAATTACGAACTATTGAACATTTAAATGGTGAGAATTGATAATAATGACCCTTTAGCAACATGCTGCCTAGGGATCTAAGCAAGTCGGTTATGTGGAATTGGTTGGGTTGTTTTTGGTGGTTTTGCTTGCTTCATATCTAAGGTCCGGTTCGTCGAGCGACCATCCAGGATTTACAGTGCCATCACAGGGCCATGTATGGGTGCGGCTTAGCTGACTAATTAGTGTATTGCCAGTACTGTTGGATGTGCTCAGTTGGAGACATCACCACTAGTGAAACCTCAGTGAGGTCTAAATAGGCTAGTAATCACTTTGTAAAGGCTATTTTGTGATCTCTTGGCCACACACCTAAGGAAGTGTGAGATGGCATAATTGAGATTCCATAGTCACTAAAAGGTGATGAAATCACAAACTTGTAGGTAAAGTGGTACAACCTCTGCAGAGTGTGTCTAAAACTATCATGATAGCCATGCTACCGGTCAATAGAAACCTGGACCAGTACATGATTAGAATTTCGACTTAACATGGTTTAAATGCTGAAATTGAATCAGGAACCAGTATTGATTAATTAAATGGCTTTGGTATATGGAATTGATGAAATGAGATAAATGAGCAGTTATGAGTTGTTTATGGTTTATTTTTGTTGGAATTGGTTATTTAAGTTGAAATTGATGTTATATGGGTTATTTGAGAAGGACCTCACCTAATAACGATATGATTGCATTTTCAACTGTTTTAAATGTACTTTTATGCAATTAGCCCATTTTATTGTTGTCCTTTGTTTAAGCTACATATCATACTTTTATTATCGTCCTTTGTTTATGCAATTAGGTCATTTTATGGTCTGCATGAGCTTGTTCTGCATAGCCAATAGTTGCACAAGGTTCATAGCTCCTTGGACAGGTCCCTGGTTGTTCTGAGCTGCTTAATTGCTCTCCTCCTCACCATTGGCATTCCTTTGTTTGTGAGTCCTTGGCATCTATTAGTGAAAGAATAGTAGAGATAGAATAATTTAGAATTTGAAAAGAAATGCCCCAACTGTATGCATAAAGATATATGTAACTAAACAACATCTTTATTAATACTATAAGCCCTATTAGGGGATGTGGACAAGGATCCCACAACTCTCTATTATGTGCGGATGTGGACAAAATTCTAGACGCCCCACAACTCGCACAAAGCACACAAGCACAAGCACACACCATGAAAATTCTGCACACCACAATGAATATAACTAATACGATCTAAACGCTGTTCTAACTTCTGGACAGGAGACCTAAACTTAATTGTGTGAACCGTGGTTGTTCTGGCCGTGAGGCGGCTAAGGCAGCGGTGGCGAGGCATACATGGGCGCACGCCTGGGTGAGTTGGCCGTCCATGTAGGCGTTGGAGAGGTCGCTACACTATTGACCTCCACGGTGGCACGGACCTCCTCTTGCTTTTCCATGATAAACAACTTCTTACAGAGGTAACGAATCTCTTCCATAGCATCAGCATAGCGGATTCCCAAATTTACCAACATTTCCTGAGATCCGTCAATAGCACGAGAACTGACTTGAACTCCATCTCGTGGCCTTAAGATTTCCATTTTTCCCTTCTCGCGTTGCGGGTGCGACGCAAAGCTAGTACCTCTAACTTTCTCCCGGTAGATGTGGCACAATCTAGTAAGTGCATCACAAGTAACATCATGAATGGCTTGCTCCCTAGTACATGTCCATGTAGATGCAAAGTGTCAGGTGACCGCCTCATCTCTGGCAAGAACAGAAACTTGAGCCCTCCATTCTTCGCGTCCATGGTGAGGAATCCTCTTGACATAATACTCCTGATGCATCTTGCATAAATCAAGGAACTCCTTCAATTGCTTAGCTGCAAATCCTCCATTAGTGCCGTCGGAACAAAATTCTTGGGCATCATGGTAAACTATGCATTTTTCCTCCTTTCTTGCATCACTAGGTTGTGTTGCATTTCTTCGGTCTTCGGGTACATCATCTTGTGCAGTGGGTTCATCATCCTCCTGCTGTTGCTCCTCTTCTTGGGCTTCATCTTCTTCTTCCTCACTATCATAGACTTAAACCATCTTCGGATCTTCCTCTTCCTCATCTTCATGAGATTCCACCATATCGGGGTCTTCCTCCGTTGTGTTGGAGTGTTCATACTCAACCTACTTTGTAGGAGAATTTACTTCTTCCTCCTCTTGGGTTGGTTCCATTTGCTGCTCCTTGAGAGGCCTAAGCTTGCTTCCAAAGGGTGGCAAACGAGCTCTCTTGCGGGATGTCATTTTGGTGTGAGCCATCTACAGGAAAACATGAGAAAAATAGAGGAAAACACAAATATTAGTTATAAAATTGCAGCAGTCATAAATCAAGATGAGAAGGTGTACATTTGCTCAAAAAGATGGAAAAGTAGCAAAAATTGCAGCAGCAGCAAAAAGCACAGTTTTTCCCACTCTATATAGCTAGCGGAAGGCAATATAGTGCAAAAACATGCTAATTTTAAATTGGAAAGTAGTCCTAATTAATTTTTGGTGTCCATTCTACCTAGGCTCGCGTCCTACGGTCAAACACGGCTATGATACCAATTTGTGACACCCGGTTCCGAAAATGAACCAAGCGTAATGCATATGTGTGCCCAGGATGTTTAACACACATATAGAAGTGATTCACAATCGATAATTAGATTATAATCATGTATCAAATGAATACACTAATAATAGTACCTTATTACAAACCAATTAGTCTCGAATACAAGCTCTAAACAACTGCAGCAGAAAATACTAAACACTAATGACTTCAAACTCCACAGGCAAGCTTGACGATAACACGTGCGCCTAGACCTCCTCCAAAACCTTCAGTTACTCCTGATTGACGCCCGCGTATTAATTTATTGAGGGAATAGCAAGGGTGCGCACATGTCGTACTCAACAAATGTGGGAAATTATGACATGTAGCTTAAACAAGGAATGATAATAAACAATGGTTGATTGCATAAAAGTACATCAAAACAGTTAAAAATGTAGTTATATCATCATCAAATGTGGTCCTTCCCAAAATAACACATAAAACATTAATCTCAACTTAAATAACCAATACCAGCAATAATAGTCCATAATCAACTCATAACTGCTCATTTGTCTTAATTTCATCAATTCCATATACAAAGCCAATTAATAATCTATGTACCAATTCACATTCAATACCAGCCATTAAACCATGTTCAAGTCCAAATTCTAATTATGTGAGGGTCTAGGTTGCTCATGCCCGAGAACACGACTATCATGATAGTTTTTAACACACTCTGCAGAGGTTGTGCCACTTACCGACAAGTTTGTGATTTCATCACCTTTTGGTGACTATGGAATCTCAATTATGCCGTCTCAGACTTCCTCAGGTGTGTGGCCAAGAGATCACAAAATAGCCTTTATAATGTGATTACTAGCATATTTAGACCCCACTGAGGTTTCACCGATGGTGATGTCTCCAACTGAGCACATCCAACAAAGGGCCCCTTCTTGAGCCATTCAGATCCCAGGGTAGTTCCACGATCAACTATAAACCCATCCGACTACCCCTTCCTCGAGCCTTTTTATGGTCCAAACAATACTGGCAAAACACTAATTAGTCGGCTAAGCCGCACCCATACTTGGCCCTGTAGTGGCACTGTAAATCCTGGATGGTCGCTCCACGAACCAGTCCTTAGATCTAAGACAAGCAAAACCGCAAAAACAGTCCAACCCACTCCACATAACCAACTTGCTTGGATCCCTAGGCACAATATTGCTGAAGGGTCATTATTATCAATTCTCATGATTTATATGTTCAATAGTTCATAATTAAGCCATATGATTGTTTCCCAAATCTATTCGAGTATAGCGATGCAAAAGTGTAAAATACCCTTCCTGACTCTCTATATCGTGTTCATGCGACAAGGGTGGTCATACAAAACTAGTAAACTCCTACAATTGGGTATTCCCATCAATTCCGACACAAGCATGCAATTTTGCAAACAAAACCTTTAAAATAGGATCAATATGGTCAAGGACACTTACCTTGCTATTGAGCTTGGTTTGGATCAAAGGCTTCGAAACTCTAGTTCTGCAGGTCCTCAGAGGCACTCTCTACGACAACACCTTCTATTCCGAGCGACAAACATCAAAAACACACAATTCAATCAAATAATGCTCATATAGTACTCAATATGCCATGATATGCATGATTAATGCAATTGCGAGGTAAAACTTGTTAATGAGTTGCTATTAATGTTTACTAACTAGTTCTAATACTTTTTAACAAGTTTGAACAAGTTTGGAGTTGATTCGACTAAAGTTGGAATTAATTCAGCACCAAACAGATTTAGATACCGGACTAGTATGGTTTCAGGGGCCGGACTAGTTCGACCTGATCAGAACTAGAATTTAGGGTTTTCTTGATCTCCGAGAATGGCGGTTTAATTTGCATGAAAACTTGGATGTAGAGGGTGTACCACGTGTTTAGAGATACAAAGATCAAAATTTGGACCTGAGGCTTGAATATTGACGATCTAGTGTTGATGAAGATGAGTTCATGAAGCTTTGGTGATGAAGATCGTCAATTCGTCGAAAAGTCGATGAATATTGATCTTGATTGGCCCTTCTCCCTATTCTCCACCTTCTCCCTGCTTGTGGACTTGATCTTGACGTCGACAACAAGGCAAAAGTGGCAGCAAGGGTGTTCAATTGGGGTGGAGAGGTGAGGGCATTGGGTTGTTTATATAGGGGTGGAGAGTTAGGGTTTTGGGGTCAATTCCAAGTAGAATTCAATGGGGGGCAAGTAGGGGCCGAGGTGGGGTCCACTTGGGCTCATCCGATGTTGGGTACGAAGGTCTTGTGTCCAAATTAGGCAATTACCCAAAAACAAATCGTGGGAAAATAACAGAATCCGAGTGGGATTCATGAGGCCGGATTAGTCCGCATTAGGGACCGGACAAGTCCATGTTGGAACAGAGCTACATGGGACTAGTCTGGTGTATAAGGCGGAAAAGTCCGGGGTTGCAGAATAAAATGCTTTCGAACTAAAATTCAACAAGGAATGGACTAGTCTGCTTGGACCACGAACATGTCCGGACAACATCAAAGACCAAACCGGACTAGTCCGTGCATTGTGCCAAACAAGTCCGGGCTCTAAAGGAAACTGATTTTTATTAACGAATATAAGGTCACCGGACTAGTCCGGGGTTAGTGCCGGAAAAGTCAGCACCCTGACAAAAATAATTTGCTGATTTGTCCTAAATCCATTTTACTCTTATTCCAATTTATGTTGCTTAATGTTATACATGTATGAGGATGTATGCAATGCATTATACATGAAAATGAGGGTGTTACACATGTGCAGGACAAATGATTTTCACGCTCGTTTTGGATGTTCTGAAGTCCCCAGGGGGCCCAACATCGACGTTTTGCATATTGATAATGGGCGCCACCAAAGCATCTACCTCCAGAAGCACACAGTGGACTCAACATCGATGTTTCGCACATTGATCATGGGTGCCCTCGAAGCATCTAGCTCACACACAACCCAAGGGGCCCAATGTCAATGCTTTGCACGTTGATTATGGGTGCCACCGGAGCATCTACCTCCAGCACCACACAGGGGGGGCCTGCTATTAACGTTTCACACGTTGATGATGTGCGCCATTGAAGTAACTAGCCCCGACACATCCTAGGGTGCTCGCTGTCGATGTTTCATACGTTGGCAAGGAGTTCTCGAAGCTATCAGAGCTAAAGCATAAGATCGATGCTCGGAGCTAACACATTACTTCAAGACATTACCAATATCCAGATGGTAGATGCCCTTAATCAATTGAGATCATCTACAAGGGGGCCAACAAGATTATGGCAATGACAATAGTCAAGACAAATAATGGATGTTTGAGAGGATTTCATTCATTCAGATGTCAAGTATTTACAAGCGGAAGGTACAAAAGGGAAAAGAGGTCCTAGCTACTCGCTGTAGTTGTGTTGGAACCACGTTGTGACCTTCTGGGCAGCTTCTTGCACGCTTGCCTTGGTAGCCTCCTCCGTTTCTTCGACGGGCTCTTCAAGAACCGAAGCTAGCGACATTGAGGTATCCCAGCTGCGGAAATAAGTCAGCACATACTCAGCGACAATCTTGGCCATGGTCTTCCACTCAGTCTCAGGTTGGTCGCTGATGACGTCTTCCAGCATTCCCAACTTGAGAGTGGCTGAGTTTAGGGTTGTCAAGGCTTGGCCCGCTTCTAGCTCTGGGTCAACAGCTCGAACTGAACTGAAGCCCAGAGGCACTAGTGCATTATGTGAATGCCTATGGAAGTTCTAGATCTATTGGGCCTCGACTTTCCAAGTGGTCCGGAGCTCCTCCAGAGACCTCTTGGCAGATGTTAGCTCCGCGAAACCTTCCTTTGAGAATCGCTTGACCTCCTTGGCATGTTGCTGCTTCCACTCAGGTAGCAGCCTTTCTTGATCTACAAATTGTTTCTCGCGGAGTTTCAGGCGGTCCATCTTTCCTGCCAGGAACTTCTCCTCTGCCTTCACCTTGTCTTCCCCCGCGGAGTCAGCAAGCTCTCGTTTAGAGACTTCTTCTCCAGCCAGCCACACTTGGTGATTTTCTTGCTCGAAATAGGTCTTGAACTTCTCAACGCAGTCAGCCAAGTCCTGCTCACCACCCTGCAATTTTTGAGAGATCTCAACATCTCTCTTCTGAACCAAATTAAAACAAATTCAGGTCTAAACAAGAATTTAAGTCTGTCGGAGTACGAACTTGTCCGCCTCCAACCCATACTAGTCTGGTATTCCCCTTCTGTTTCATAATATTCAGTTTCTTCAGAACCCGGACTTGTTCGACACATTGCACGGACCAGTCCTGCTGAGTTTCTGATGTTTCTCCAGACTTGTCCGATATCCAGCAGACTAGTCCGATCTTATCTAAATTTCAGTCCAGATCAGTATTTTCTAGCCACCGCGGACTTGTCCGGCCCAATACATTGGACTTGTCCGATTTCGCCTCTGTTCCAAAATGGACTTGTCCGGCCACTCCTGTGGACTAGTCTGGCCTTCAGAGTCCAATTCGGATTCTATTATTCTTCCACGACTGCTTATCGGGTAATTGCCTTAATTGAGCCTGAGAACATCATGCCAACCTCAGTGGAGCCCAAGTGGACCCCACCTCATCCCCTACACGTCCCCTACCGAAATCCACTTGGAATCACCCCAAAACCCTACCTCTCCACCCCTATGTAAGCAACCCGATACCCCACACCTCAACCAAATCGAAAACCCTTGCTGCCACCTTTTGCCTTGTCCCGTCGTCAAGAAAAAGACAAGAAGCAAGGAGGAGGAGGAGGAGAAGAGGGAGAGGGATCAATCAAGATCGATCTTCATGAACTTTTTGACATCAACGTTCTTCACCACCAAATTTTCATCAACACCTCTCACCAAGCCCTAGACGTCAAAATTCAAACTTTGCATCCAATCTTCAATCCTTATATCTCTAAGCACACGGTACACCATCTACATCCATGTTTCCACGTGAATTCAACTCTAAAACCCCGCTATCCAGAAAACCCTATTTCGCAGTTCTGGACCGGGCGGACTAGTCTGGTGTTTGAATCTATTATTGCTAGATTGAATCCAAATTGACTCAAATCAATTCGAAACTTATTGAAACTTGTTATAAACTATTGTAACTAGTTAATAAACATTAATAGCAACTCATTAACCAGTTTTACTTCACAATCTCATTAATCATGCATATCATGACATATTGAGTAACATATGAGCATTATTTGATATTGATGTTTGTTTTGCATGTTTGTCGCGCAGAATAGGTCTTGCTGTAGAGAGTGCTTTGGAGGATCTGCAGAACCAAAGCTTTGAAGCCTTCGATCCAAACCAAGCTCAAGAGCAAGGCAAGTGTCTATGATCATTTTGATCCAAGTCTAGATG